>OX422217.1:540787136-541442136 GCA_949130495.1 Sambucus nigra | reverse complement strand
GATAATTAGACCCACTGGGGTATTGCCGAAGATGATTAATCTGACAGTCGTGGAGCAGCCTCCAGACGCCAGGGGACCACTCTAGGCACCGCTCAAGGAGTTAACACATCTTCAATGATAGAAGAACATTGCTAACCCTAGGCATTTATGCCAAGGGAGGCAAGGCCAACCCTTCCCAGAGGATCAGTATGATGACTACGAGGTTGAAGATGCTCAGGCTGACTGTTGGGACCTATATAAAGTATCAAGTAACATCGTAAACCGCATTTAAGCAAGCGAAGGCCACAGTAGGAGGCCGAGTCGTGATGCACAACTAAGGGGCACACCCTTTGATCGATTAAGTAGGGGGTCGGCCTTTGAGAGGCTCGTCTTAGTTGGTGATCTCAGAGATAGTCTATCCAGATCAAGGAGTCATGCTGCCTCAAGAAGAGAAGGGGCAGACTATCGGCCTCCATATTTCCGAGACGAGGGCCAAAGAGAATTGAACAGCCGACATGGGTCGACGAAAATGGAACCTTCTGTTCGACCAATTGAGGTGGCAGGGGACAATATCGTCCAGGCCGACATTGTGGAAGCAATCGAGAGGCCCTGAAATGACTCAATTCAAAGGTTGGAAGATAAAATTGGAGATATCCTCAAGATTAGAGACCCCTTTGGAAAGGGGCTACTCTGAAGGCTCTCATTTCGTGGCAACGATTATCAATTTTCCAACCCCTTATAAGTTCAAGCCACCAGTGGTTACCCCTAAGTATAATGGGGGTACAAATCCTGTTCACCATCTAGAGATGTACCAATCTATCGCATATATTTACTCAGTCTCGGATGAGATGAGATACCGTTCCTTTTAAAGAACTTTGACTGGATCTTCCCATGTATGGTTCACTTCACTCCCGGAGAATTAAATTTCAAACTTCAAATAACTCGCAGAGAGGTTCATACACAACTTCTGTTTTGGGGTAAGAGCCTAGAAGAAGACTACTCACCTATTGTATGCTTAGAAGGGAAATAATGAGAATCTTAGGGAGTACATAGAAAGATTCAACAAGAAAAAGTTAGAAGTTAAGGATTACGAAGAAAGTATTGCAATGACAACACTAATAGGAGGACTGCAGAAGGGGAAATTGCTCTGGAAGCTTTACTAGGACCCACCAAATTTTATGGCCTTGCTATTGGTCATGGCCGATAAGGTCATGAATGCTGAGGAAGCTATGGGAGTGAAGTATGAGGATGAAAAGGGGACGAGCAGTGGGGACAAGTTCCAAAACAAGTGTAAAGATGAAAAGAATAGATGAGTAGATGATAAGTTTGCCGAATACACTCCCCTCATGGTTAGTCATGAACATATCTTAAATCAGATCAAGAATGATTGATCCTTTAGGTGGCTCGAAAACTTAAAAGCTCCTCCTCACACGAGGAACAAAAGTCAATGGTGTGAATTCCACCAGGACCATGGGAACCTGACTGACAAATGTTTTTCTCCGAAGGATGAAATTGAAAAGATGTTGAAAGCAGGTAAGCTGAGAAAGTATGTAGACAATCGCTACTAAAATGGTGTCCGAGATGACACCCAGAGGAGGAAGAGAGATGGAAAGTGTAAGACTGATGGTCCGGCCAGATGAGACGATGATGAGTCGGAGGACCGTGATGAAGATGACCCTAACCTTACCCCTATGTTTGTTGATCCAAAGGGTCGGCTTAATGTGATATCTCGTTAGGTGAAGATGATCTTCAGTGGGACTCACTGGAGGAGGAAAACAACTATCCGATAGAAAAGCACATGTAGTAGAGGACAAATCTCTCACTCCAAAGCTGAAAACTATGAACTCCACTACACTAGAACCCATGAAAGGTAAGAGAATAAAGGTTGATATGGATACATTGATATTTGGCTTCTCGATGTTAGACTTCAAGGGAATTATAGATCCACATGATGACCCCTTGGTCATCACCACTCTTTTTCATGGCTATGAGGTTCCAAGATTCTTGTCGACGGAGGTAGCTCAGCTGATGTCATGTTCTGGGATTACTACAAAGGTTTAGGTCTAATTAAGAAGAGGTGGATCCTGTACCATCAACCACTCATCGGATTGAGTGGAGAGAAAGTGAATCCATTAGGAATATATGAAATGGAGGTGAGAGTGGGAAACACTTGTCTAAAATGACCCACGAAGAAAATAAGTTTCTTCACAATGGATGAAAATGTCTCTTCGGCTTATAATATCATTCTTGGAAGGGTAGCCCTTAAGGAATTTGAGGCAATGCCCTTAATCATCCGCCAAATGATTAAATTATCAACCCCATATGGGATAGGGGAAGTTCACGGGGATCAGTTTGAGGCACGAGAATTCTACTTCAACTCAGTCGAGGAGAGGTAGGCATACAAGAGGGCAACTACGACCTATAATATTGATACTCTGGATCCAAGTGATGAGAAGAAACTCAAAAAGGGTGAGGCCACTGAGGAGGTAGAATCCATCGTCCTCAATAAGGAAGAGGCGTAAATCCAAATAAGTAAAGCCCTAAAGAAGGAGGTTAAGGAAAAGCCGATTAAGCTGTTAAGGAAGAGGCAAATCATTTTTTCCTAGAGCCACGAAGATATGAATAATTTTTACCCACAAGTATTGTGTCATAAACTCAATATGACGGATGATGCGAAGCCGATACGATAAAGAAGAAGATTCTACTTGCAAAAGAAGTATGACGTTATTAGGGAGGAAGTCAACAAATTAGAGATGGCCAACTTTATTCAAGAAGTCATTTATCCTGACTGGTTGGCAAATGCTGTCATCATCCCCAATGCCAATGACAAATGGAGGATGTGTGTTGGCTTCACGGATCTAAACAAAGCATGCCTGAAAGGCACCTTCCCCATGTCCAGTATTGATCATATGGTAGATGCTACAACCGACTATTAATTGATGAGCTTCATGGATACCTACTCAGGAAATAACCAAATATTCATGGATCCAGCCGACGAAGAGAAGATAACCTTTATAATTAATAAAGGGACCTATTGCTACAAAGTCATGCCCTTTAGTTTCAAGAATGCTAGGGCAATGTATCAGAGGTTGGTCAATAAAATGGTTGAGGACCAAATTAGGAAGACAATGGAAGTGTACGTTAACGACATGTTGATGAAGAGTCTCAAGGCCGACACGCATGTGGATAACCTCTAACAAACTTTTAACATGATGGACAGGTACAGAATAAAACTCAACCCCGCCAATTATGTCTTCGGCGTGGGAGAAGACAAGTTTTTGGGATTCATTATGAATTAGAGGGGATCAAATCCAACCTCGAGAAGATTATGGCCTTGTTAGAGATGAAGACTCCTGCAACAATAAAGGATGTGTAGAGATTGGCTGGAAGAGTAGCAGCATTAAATAGGTTTGTGTCTAGAGCTACTGATAAATGCCTTCCTTTCTTCAAAGTATTGATAAAAGATTTTGAGGGGATCAATGAGTGTGATAGAGACTTTAAGGATTTGAAGTCCTATCTTCGCTCTCCACTCCTATTATTTAGATCGGTTCAAGAGGAGAAACTGTATCTTTATTTAGCAATGTCAGAATTGACCGTTAGCGCCTAATTGTAAGAGAAGAGGATGGAGTTCAAAAACTAGTGTATTTTAATAACAAGGCACTCCAAGGGGCTGAGCAGAGGTACCCCAAATGGATAAATTGGCCTATGCACTAATCCATGCCTCGAGGAGATGAAGCCCTACTTCTAGGACCATACCATGGTGGTCCTCACAGACTCACCCCTCAGAAAGTCATTCACAAGATTGAAAAATTAAGAAGACTAATGGCTTGGGAAATCAGTTGGGAGAGTTCTACATCATCTGCCAACCGAGAACGGTCATCAAGGGGCAAGCCCCAGGTGACTTCATAGCCGAGTTCACCTGGGATGAGGCCGACATAGAAGATGCTAAAACTATAGCATGTGAGCCAGAAAGCAGATTGTGTCCTCCTCCGACCGAGGCCGAGATAAGTTTGACAAAAAATAAAGTGTTTGAGAATGAGGAAAGGTATCGTTCCAAGAATGGAGCCCTAGAAGAGGGTAGTTTTTTGCCAAATGCAACTGTGTGGAGCCTCTTTATTAATGGGTCTTCACGTGAGAATGGAAGCGGGGTACGATTGATAGTGTCAAAACCAGATGGGACATATATTAAATATGCGTTGAGGTTTAACTTCAAAGCTTCCAATAATGGATCCGAGCACGAGGCCTTCCTAGTAGGTCTCCACCTTGCTCGGGCACTGAATGTTAGCCAACTCAGTTAATCAAATCTTGGGGGCATACAAGGCTAAAGATGATAGAATGGCAAAGTACCTAGGAATGGTTAAGACAATATTAAAGCATTTTGCTAAAGTAAAACTGAAGAAGATACCTCAACTGGACAATGGCCGAGCCAATGCTCTAGCAAGGTTAGCTTCATTCACCAGAAGTGAAATTAGAAGAATAGTCCCAGTAGAGATTCTCCATTGGCTGACGATCGAGGAGGAAGAGAATATTTTGGAATTTAATGTGAGTATAAGATCCTCCTGAATGGATCCTATAGTCCAATACATTAAAAATTGGGAGCTACCTGAGTCCAAGGTCCAGAAAAATAAATTTATGTACAAAGCTGCCACGTTCTCCCTCTTAGGAGACATCTTATAAAAGAAAATGTTCCTACTTCATCTCCTCATATGTGCCCATCCATCTGAGGTAGAGTATATTTTAAAAGATGTGCATGAAGTATTATGTTCCAGCCATATTAGAGGAAGACCATTGACTTAAAGTATTATTAACTAGGGTTATTGGTGGCCGACGTTGGTCAAAGATGCAACTACATAGGTCAAGAAGTGTGATAAATGTCAGAGGTTTGCCACCATACCTCATCAGCCTCTTGCTTCCATTACATCTCCATGGCCTTTTGCAATTTAGGTATTGACCTGGTTGGACCGCTACCAAGAGCTGTGAATAACTATCGTGATTTAATTGTGGCGATCAATTAATTTTCAAAGTGGGTAGAGCCGGAGCTGATGATAACAATCATAGAGAAGAAAACCTTCGAGTTTATTTGGAAAAATATCATCTGTAGGTACGACCTACCCAATACTCTGATTTCTAATAATGGAACAAAGTTCAAGAATGTCTCCCTAGAAAAATATTGTGAATGGGTCGGCATCAAGAAATTCTTCTCTGCTCTTAGCCGACCCCAAGCCAATGGGCAGACATAAGTAACAACCAGACGATTCTTGATGGAATCAAGAAGAGGTAAAAAGATGCCAAAGGCTGGTGGGTTGAAGAAGTATATGCTATCCTATGGGCTTACCGGACGACGAAGAGGAGTCCTACTGGGTAAAATCCATTTATGTTAGCTTATGGTTCAGAGGCAGTAGTGCCAATAGAGGTAGGTCTCCCTACCCAGAGGGTTCAGACCTATGACCCAAAGGGGAACATTATTAAACGGAGACTTGATTTAGACCTCATGGAAGAAAGAAGAGAAAATGCTGAGGATAGGCAAGCTGCTTACCAACAAAGGACAACGGAGTTCTATAATAAGAGAGTAAAGGCATGCCCACTCAAGGTAGGAGACATAGTGTTTAAGAAGACATGGACGAAGCCTAACAAGCTTCATCCAAATTGGCATTTCCCGTACAGAGTGGTTAAAGAGGTAGTACTGGGGACATATATATTGGAGAATCTGGAGGGAGAGCCATTGTCCAACCCATGGAACGCCAACCACCTTAAAAGATATTTCCAATAACATTTTAGTTTTGCTAGTTTCTTTCTAACTACATTGTAATACATGTATATGAGACTCAGATGGTGAAAGAAATATGAATGAAGTTCAATGAAAATATCAAGTGTTCTCTCATATATTGTCTATTTATTTTGAATGCTTGTTGTTTGTATGTATCAACTCATCTTAAGCTACAAAACATGATTCATGGTGAAGTAGACTTAAGTCGCCCTCAGTGATACGACAGTCTAGACGGGGACAACTATTATCAATTTATAAAATACCACAAGTGCACGGGCTATTATAGAATAGTGAGTGTAAGTACGGGTCGAACCCATAGAGATTTTTCAATTTTAACTTTTAAAAGAATTGCAAATGTCCAACTAGACGAAATGGGATAGAGAATAATTATGAACTACACAAACTAAAAGCAACTATGATAAATGAGAATAACACAAGATATTTGTAAACAATTAGGAAATAATTAGGATTCGGGGTCCACTTATCACGTAACTACTATTTCACACTAATTTAATATCGCCATTCCCTTTTTATAACACCAATTAAACTGACTCTCGCCGTGTTTAATTCGAAAAATATGACGGTTATGATCATAATATTTTTAATGTCTCTAATAGATGGATAAAATCCATATTCTCTTAGAAAATACAAGTTTTAAAATTCGCATATGTATTTAAGCATGGAGTATCAAAACAATCAAAGTGCAAGAAGAATCCATCAAAAAATAATATTTTTAAATCTCAAAACTTTATTTGACAAAACAATCTTGAAGGTTCTAAAACACAATCTCGTGTCGTTTTAAAATGAATACCGAATCTTTAATAACAATTAAAAAAATTAGGGAATAAACAACGATAAAATTAACGTGACAACATTAGCTAACTATGATAAACTTCAACTTAATCCTAATAGAATAATCAAGCTGCCATAACGAAAGAGAAATTGCAAGAATGAGTAGAGATCTTCATTAATAAACAAAACTTATAAATAGTTCTCTCACAACAATCTTCAATCCTCTAAAAAAATGATTAAAACTTGGTCCTCAAATTGATTACAATCACTCAAAGTTGCTCCCCAAAATCCTCCACGAAATTCCTCTCCAATTGTCTACGAAATTATGAGCCCAAGGGTCTTTTTTATAGGACAAGTGGTGAGGTATTTGAGTTATGGTGGGACTCTTTCTAATTGGCCAAATGGTGTTCGTAGCTATATCTCCACCTCTTTAATCTTTGGATCGTGATAAGGGACAAAATTTCCCCCCACTCGAAAACTCTTATCTTTTCTTGCTGAACACGCTTGCCGAGTTTCGTCCAAATCGGAGAATAAAAATTTCTGACTTTTTTACGATTAAAAATAGCTTTTTTTTGAACGACCGTAAAAATCCGCTTTTTCGCGTGTTTTTTGAATTGATCATCAATTTGCACCAAATTCCATCATTACCTGCAAAAATTTAACTAGGCAACTTTTTTCACAAATTAGCACAAGAATATTATAAAATTATAGAAGTGCCCATTTTGGGCATAAAATTGCCATTTTCAAATATGAATTCAATCATTCTTCACTTTTTTCCATTTTTAATAAAATAGTCCGAAGAACTTATTAAATACACTAAAATGGGACAAACAAAGTATAAATTTCGGTATAAAATGTATAAAATAATGCACTCATGAAATACCCCCAAACCTAAACTTTTCTAGTCCTCGAGCAAAACTAAAATTTAAAATCTAACTCACTTTCATAGGAATCGTGATTGCACTTAGCATGTATAACAAGCCGTTAAACCCCTAGGTCACCATAGTGGACGAGTTTTGTCTTGTGAGGGTTTGTAGTGAATATACCCAAAAAATTCAAAAACTTGACTCAATAAAAGACACAAAAGTAATATAACCAAGTTTGAATGCAAAATTCATGAATATAGTAGAACTTCACTTTTCAATCTCAACTTATCGTGTGCGTGTGCATAGCCAATATCCATTTCAAAAGATTTGATCGTTACATTTCTTATTCGAAAGTTCGTTTTGATTTCAAAATCTCACGAGATGCACTCACAATCGAACACTGGGAAATGGGTTATTTTCTCTCGATATATGTGAATAAAAGAGTAAATTTATTTGAACAAATTTCACATATACATGATCAAAAATGGATTTTTTTAATGGATGAGAATGATCTCATGAATTGAAAATCGATTACTTTTTGATAACATTAAATCACACCATAGATCCAATTCATCTTCTCTTCACACTTTAACTAATTTCGCTTGAGATCGATTAGGACATTCTTTGGTTGTATTGTAGGCTCAAATTTGGATAGATATAATGGTTGTTTGGAGTTCAAAGTTTATGAGAATATAGAGGTTTTTCAGTATTTTGACTTTTAGGCACTTTTCTTCCAACCTTCGTTTCTCTTTTGCGTTCGCTTGTTCTTTTCAAACTCACATTTTTTTCACCTTTTTTTCTTTTCTTTTCTCACATTATTTTGCAACTTTTTTTTCTTTTGTCCTTTTTCCAACCCTAATTTTACCCTAGTATTCTCAAAAAATGGGTATGGATTCTTTTTATGGGCTTTAAACTCCCAATTAGAGTTGGGTAGGATAGTGGGCTTTCACAAAATTCTTATGTTCTTTTTGGATCAAATGGGATTGCAATGTAATAATATAAAAAATGTTGGAGTTTGGGCTTATTTTTTGGGCTTTCAAATGATGGCCTAATCTCATTTCTCAAGTTTTGTTAAGTCTATTTCTGTCTCAAAATGACTTACTAAGACTTCTAGTGCTTAAGATTCACATTTAGCCTTTTGTTTTCAGTAATCGAACAAAACAAATATTTTGAGAGCATCAACGAATTTATCACTGAAGGAAAGTTTGAGTTAGTTTAACTCGGAATGATTTAAATATCTTTAAAATGATGAATGGCATAATATCTCATCGGGTTAAAATCTCTACATTTATTCATTAAACATATTAACTTTCACCTCAATATCCATTTTCGATCATATTATATGGCTAATGTGTAGAAATTTCATAAGTTGAGAGACCCATGAATTAATTCTATATTAAGAAATTGTTTCAAAACACAATTATATTGAACATCTTTTTGGATTTTTTAATTTTTTAATTTTTTTTAAAACAGAGAAAAATGACCTCAATACGACTAATTTAATGTTGTCATTTCCTTTTTATAACTCTAATTAAATCGACTCTCTCCACATTTAATTCGAAAAATACGACGGTTATGAACATAATATTTTTAACGTCTCTAATAGATGGCTAAAATCCCTATTCCTTTAGAAAATACAAGTTTTAAAATTCGCAAATGTATTTGAGCATGGTCTATAAAAATAATCAAAGTGCAAGCATAATCCATCAAAAATTACTATTTATAAATATCAAAACTTGATTTGACAAAACAATCTTGAAGGTTCTAAAACACACTCTCGTGTCGCCTTAAAATAAATGCTGAATCTTTAATAACAATTAAAACAAGTAGTGAATAAACAACGATAAAATTAACGTGACAATATTAGCTAACTATGATAAACTTAACTCTAATCCTAATAGAATAATCAAGCTACCATAATGAAAGAGAAATTGCAAGAATGAGTATAGATCTTCAATAATAAACCAAACTTACAAATAGATCTCTCACAACAATCTTCAATCCTCTAAAAAAATGATAAAACTTGATCCTCAAATTGATTACAATCACTCAAATTTTCTCCCAAAAATCCTCCACGAAATTCCTCTCCAATTGTCTACGAAATTATGAGCCCAAGGGTCCTTTTTGTAGGACAAGTGGTGAGGAATTTTAGTTGTGGTGGGACTCTTTCTGATTGGCTGAATGGGGTATGTAGCTATCTCCCCATCTCTTTAATCTTTAGATCGTGACAAGGGACGAAATTTCCCCCCACTCTAAAACTCTTATCTTTTCTTGCTGAACACGCATGCCGAGTTTCGTCCAAATCCGAGAATAAAAATTACAGACTTTTTTACGATTAAAAACAACTTAGTTTCGAACGACCGTAAAAATCAATTTTTTCGCGCCTTTTTTGAATTGATCATCAATTTGCACCAAATTCCACCATTACCTACAAGAATTTCACTAGGCAACTTTTTTCACAAATTAGCATAAGAATATAATAAAATTATCGAAGTGCCCATTTGTTACTTAAAATTGCCATTTTCAATATGAATTCAATCATTCTAGTATTTTTTTCACTTTTTAATAAAATTGTCCTAAGAACTTATTAAATACGCTAAAATGTACACTAACAAAGTATAAATTTGGGTATAAAATGTACAAAAGAATGCACTCATCAAATACCCCCAAGCCTAACTTTGCTAGTCCTCGAGCAAAACTAAAACTTAAAATCTAACTCACTTTTGTAGGAATCACGATTGCACTTAGCATGTGCAACAAGCCGTTAAACCCCTAGGTTACCCTAGTGGAAGATTTTTGTCTCCTGAGGGTTTGCAGTGAATATACACACAAAATTCAAAAACTTGACTCAATAAAAAACAAAAAAGTAATATAACCAAGTTTGAATGCAAACTTCATAAATATAGTAGAAATTTACTTTTCAATCTAATCTTATCGTGTGCGTGTGCATAGCCAACACAACCGTCCATTGCAATAGATTTGATCATTATATTTCTTATCAGAAAGTTCATTTTAATTTCAAAAACTCACGGGATGCACTCACAATCGAACACTCGGAAATGGGTTATTTTCTCTCGATATATGTGAATAAAAGAGTAAATTTATTAGAACAAATTTCACATATACATGATCAAAAATGGAATTTTTTAAGGTATGAGAATGATCTCATGAATGGAAAATCGTTTACTTTTTGAAAACATTGAATCACACCATAGATCCTATTCATCTTCTCTCCACACTTTAACTAATTTCGCTTGAGGTAGATGAGCACTTTGTTTGGTTGTATTGTAGGCTCAGATTTGGATTGAAAGAATGGTTTTTTGGAGTAAAAATTTTATGAGAATATAGAGGTTTTTAGGTGTTTTGACTTTAAGGCACTTTTCTTCCAACCTTCATTTTTGTTTGGCTTTCAGTTTTTCTTTTCAAACTCACATTTTTTTCACATTTTTCTTTTCTTTTCTTTTTACACATTATTTTTGCAACTTTCTTTTTTGTTGGCCTTTTTCCAACTGTAATTTTACCCTAGTATTCTTAGAAAATGGGTATGTCTTCTTTTTATGGGCTTTAAAATCCCAGTTAGAGTTGGGTAGGATAGTGGGCTTTTAGCAAAATTCTTATATACTTTTTGTCTCAAACGGGCTCGCAATGTAATAATTTAAAAAATGTTGGAGTTTGAGCTTAATTTTTGTTCCTTTAAACGATGGCCTAATCTCGTTTCTCATGTTTCGTTAAGTCTATTTCTGTCTCAAGATGACTTACTAAGAATTCTAGTGCTTAAGATTCACATTTGGCCTTTCATTTTCAATAATCGAACAAGAAAAGATTTTAAGATCATCAACGAATTTATCACTGAAGGAAAGTTTGACTTATTTTAACTCAGATTGATTTAAATATCTCAAAAATGATGAGTGGCACAATATCTCACCGGGTTAAAATCTCCACATTTATTTGTTAAACATATTAACTTTCACCTCAATATCCATTTTCGATCATATTATATGGCTAATGTGTAGAAATTTCATAAGTTGAGAGATCTACTAATTAATTCTATATTAATAAATTGTTTCAAAACACAATTATATTGAACATCTTTTTGGATTTTTTAATTTTTTAATTTTTTTTAAAACAGAGAAAAATGACCTCAATACGACTAATTTAATGTTGTCATTTCCTTTTTATAACTCTAATTAAATCGACTCTCTCCACATTTAATTCGAAAAATACGACGGTTATGAACATAATATTTTTAACGTCTCTAATAGATGGCTAAAATCCCTATTCCTTTAGAAAATACAAGTTTTAAAATTCGCAAATGTATTTGAGCATGGTCTATAAAAATAATCAAAGTGCAAGCATAATCCATCAAAAATTACTATTTATAAATATCAAAACTTGATTTGACAAAACAATCTTGAAGGTTCTAAAACACACTCTCGTGTCGCCTTAAAATAAATGCTGAATCTTTAATAACAATTAAAACAAGTAGTGAATAAACAACGATAAAATTAACGTGACAATATTAGCTAACTATGATAAACTTAACTCTAATCCTAATAGAATAATCAAGCTACCATAATGAAAGAGAAATTGCAAGAATGAGTATAGATCTTCAATAATAAACCAAACTTACAAATAGATCTCTCACAACAATCTTCAATCCTCTAAAAAAATGATAAAACTTGACCCTCAAATTGATTACAATCACTCAAATTTTCTCCCAAAAATCCTCCACGAAATTCCTCTCCAATTGTCTACGAAATTATGAGCCCAAGGGTCCTTTTTGTAGGACAAGTGGTGAGGAATTTTAGTTGTGGTGGGACTCTTTCTGATTGGCCGAATGGTGTTTGTAGTTATCTCTCCACCTCTTTAATCATTGGATCGTGATAAGGGACGAAATTTTCCCCCACTCGAAAACTCTTATATTTTCTTGCTGAACACGCATGCCGAGTTTCGTCCAAATCGGAGAATAAAATGTTTTGACTTTTTTACGAGTAAAAACAACTTTTTTTTAAACGATCGTAAAAATCAACTTTTTTGCGCCTTTTTTGAATTGATCATCAATTTTCACCAAATTTCATCATTACCTGCAAAAATTTCACTAGGCAACTTTTTTCACAAATTCGCATAAGAATATTATAAAATTATCGAAGTGCCCATTTTTTACTTAAAATTACCATTTTCAATATGAATTCAATTATTCTAGCATTTTTTTCTCTTTTTAATAAAATAGTCCTAAGAACTTATTAAATACACTAAAATGGGACTAACAAAGTATAAATTTGGGTATAAAATGTACAAAAGAATGCACTCATCAAATACCCCCAAAACTAAACTTTGTTAGTCCTCGAGCAAGACTAAAATTTAAAATCTAACCCACTTTCGTAGGAATCACGATTGCACTTAGCATGTGCAATAAGCCATTAAACCCCTAGGTTACCCTAGTGGACGAGTTTTGTCTCGGGAGGGTTTGCAGGGAATATACCCACAAAATTCAAAATCTTGACTCAATAAAAGACACAAAAGTAATATAAACAAGTTTGAATGCAAACTTCATAAATATAGTAGAACTTCACTTTTCAATCTCAACTTATCGTGTGCGTGTGCATAGCCAATATAATGTAACAACCCTCGCTTTTGAGAACTTATTTTATAATAATTTACTGTGTGAAGTAATTATATAAAATGTTGGAAACTGGAGTAGATATTAATTTATTAAGTTGAAAGTTAATATTTACTAGATTGTTGCATATTTACTGTATGTGTAAGTAAGTATCATCATGTTGCGTTTTATAGTGTCATATGTTTTAAATGAAATTTATGGTTTAAATGGAACTGGAATGTGAAACGATTTATAAAATTGACAGATGCCAATTTAGAGGGCGTAGCTAGTCCTGAAATGTGCGAGATAGTTAAAATAAGTGCCATATTGTATTTTTATGTTTCGGGCACTTTTGACTGGTTTTAACTTAAATGTGTAGTTGTGAGTCATTTTAATGTGGTATTAACCATTTGAGTTGGGAAATTATACTAAAGCCACGATTAAAGTCTTGCACCTCATTTCATTTCTTATTTGTGTATTACTAAACCTAGAGAGAAAGAGAGAAGAAGAGAGTGTGGAGAAAAGAGGGAAAAAAAAGAGAGAATTTGGAGATTAAAGATTGGAGTTCTTGCTACCAAATCAAATCTGAGATTTCAACCTCAAGGCAAGTTTTCTACTTTCTAATATATGATTTAGGATGAATAATTTGTATTGATTGTTGTGGATTGGTTATGGTTTAACAATTTTAGGGTTTTAAATGGATTTGTGGGTTTTGAACCCTTGGAAGTTGAATTAAATGTTTATTGGTGTAAATCGTAGTGGTTAGATGAATTTATTATTGTTTGGTTGCAATAAATGCTCTTGGTTTGGGTAGAAATAAGTTGGGGGAAAGTTGGAGTCTAAGACTCCATAGCCGAATTAGGCAATTCTGGACTGGACGAATCTATTCGCCGCTAGCGAATCGATTCTCCCCTAGCGAATCGATTCTCTCTCCATAAGGGCAGCTTACAGGTCTGAGTGGACCGAATCGATTCAGCCTGTCCGAATCGATTCGGCAATTATGCAAAAAGTCAGGTCTTCCTAGCCAAATTGATTTGGCTGGTCCGAACCAATTCGCTTTCAGACCGAATCGATTCGGCCATGGCGAATCGATTCAGCCAGGGCGAATCGATTAGGAAATCCTGTAGTTTTGAGTTATTTTTCTAACTCAATTCCAACCCTTTTTCTTTAGGCTTAGGACTTAGGAACCTTATTATACGAAGTAAACTTTGAGTCCTAGAGGCCTAGATGAGTTAGATAACTACCCTAGATTAGAAACGGATTAAATGGGGCTTATTCTGGGGGTGTACAAATCAAGGTTAGGGTATTGGTTTCCTTTCGATAATTATTATGAGTCTAGGAGTTGTAAGGTCATGTTGGGAGACTTTAGAGACTCAATTAACGTATGATAGTTTTGGTGGTTTATAATAACACCCTAAAATGTTTGGAGAATAAATTGAGAGTTTATTCATTCTTTGAGGTTGTAATGATGATACGAATTACGTATGGCTCCGGATAAAATGTGATATATTTATCAAAATGGAAATGAAAATGAATATGGTAAATAATAATTTACTTAAACAGACCTCTCTACATGCTATCATAAGGGAAGTTCGTGCGTGAGGTGAAGTCCTCTGGCTGTTGAATATAGGGTGAATATAGTCCTCGGCCATATGAGCGTTTGTTATATGTATATTCAGCGCTAGTGAGGTAATTCTGGGTGTGGTTATGACTCACTCACAGGCATATGTCCGCTTCCCGAAGTCTTGTGTTGTAGGATCCCAGGTTGTCTTGGTGATAGGCCCTGTAAGATGATTGTCATTTAGGGCCGTGCACAGTGGGGAAACCCGGACGGGTGGTCTTAGAATAGTTATATGTATATGAATATAACTATTCTTATTCAAGTGGGACTTAATTGATGAAAAATACCATAAAGAGCATAATTGTGATTATGTTTCATAATGAGAAATGGAATGGTGAAATGAATCAGTGTAAATGATAAAAGTTTTTAATTAATGTTAATCATTCCTATTCTCTTGCATAACATAATAAAACTTATGATCATTTAAATTATCTTAGTTTATGCATTGAATTATGTAGGTAGACTCTTATTACTATCAATCATGATTTACTGTTCATAATTGTCATACTCTTTATTCATCAGGTGATCATATAAAACTGAGCCCTGACCCGTTCATATTTCTTGTTGTGCATGAACCTTGTATCCGCTCAGGTGCTCCACTGCAAGGACACCCTTACTGACTTTCCTATTTCAATGTTTTTAGGGAGCCGGGATATTTTGTGTAGATGCCTCCATTTTTGTATTTTAGTTACTATCGGGTCATTTACTCGGGCGTGTGGCCCAAGCTATTGTATTTTCTTATTGTAATGTATTATGTGACTTAAATTGAACTTTTTGAATATCGTTGTAAGTGACTTTTGACCGATAGCATATTCGGTCCCCTTATTGTATACTTGTTGTTGATGTAATATAAGTTATTTTGGGTTTCCACTTTCTTTTCAATTGGGTTGTTTAAATTCTTTCTTTAACTTATAAAACAAAAAATTTTGGCAACTCATTTTTCTGAAATATAGGGCGATTAACCCGTATACTTATTGTATTATTGTGATGCTGAGAATGGTCCATATATGATTCCCTTTATTATTGGAGTATTGGGCTTGACACCCCTTATTTTGATGAGCGGGTTATCACAGATGGTATCAGAGCATCAGGTTCTAGAGTCTTTAGGATCTATGTCGACTTGTCACGTTCTACCGTAGCGTTCTTGACATAGAATTTAATGTTAGGACTGTTTTGTTGTTATGTTTACGATCTTCTGCAAGATAGATTGTTTTATATAGTATTCTAATTTTAATGTTTCTTCATCTCAGATGCCGCCTAAGAGTGGCCTCCCTGCTAGAAGAAATAGAGTTGTAGAAGAGGAGGTAGGTCCTCCACCTCCGCAACAAGGAACCATAATTGCTGATGATGTGGAAAACATTGTGGCCCAAACGGTCAATGCTGCTATGACCACCGTGGTTCAACAATTACCACAAGTCCATCAACCACGGGATCCAGATGTACATGCTCCTACGGGACCTTCTCGGTGGGAGAGAGTTAGAGAGTCCTTTTTAAAGGGCCATCCCCCAGAATTTGAAGGAGGTTCTTATTTCATAAGAGAAAATCAGTGGAAGAAGGATATGCGGCGCCATCTCCGTATGGTGGATTATAGCGAGGAGAGAAAACAAACCCTTGCTACTTTAAAACTCGTTGGAGCCGCACTACATTAGTGGGAGTCGATGACTACGCCGGAGTAGAGAGACACCATGACTATCAGTGATTTTTGGGTTTTGTTTGACCAAAAGTATTTCCCTCCCGCGGTTCAAAGGGAGATGAGAAGGAAGCTTCAGGATGTGGTGCAAGGTGAGAGATCAGTTGCGGAGTATGAAGAGGAGTTCACTCGGTTAGCAAGTTTTGTGCCTGACGAGGTGACTCCGGAGGAGAGGAGGATATCCAAATTTATTGGAGGTTTGCATTGGAGGATACGGAAACATTTGCTGGGCAATCCAGCTTTGCAGACTTTTGGGGATGTGATGAATGCGGCGTTATTCCATTGTCAGGAATATCGGTCGTATGTTCAAGGTAGTAAGAAGGCTTCAATTTTGGGGCAAGTTGGGTGACCCAGAGGCAATGGGATAGGAGGAGGAGCCTTTCCCTTGTCCCAATATTCAGGAAATAAACAAAAAGAAAGGAACCCCCAACAAGGGGATTTGTCTAAATGACAACATTTTGGTGGGTTTATTGCGGGTGGAAATAACAATAGGTAAGTTCAAGGTGGACCGCAATCGCAACAAGCAGGTAGGGGTGGTAATGGAGGTAGAGGCCATCCAGTCCAAGGAGTTGGGCAGTTTAGAAATAACCGGGGCCGAAATCAGGAGAACATGATGAATCTATGCTTTCAATGTGGAGAGCTGGGCCATTTCAAGAGGTCGTGTCGTCACTTGATTGGGGATAACTTCCTAGGGTTCCACAGCATCCACAGGCTCAGTTACCGCTACAAGTACCTAATCTCTTTGTCCCTCCACAGCAGGGATAACTACAGTATGGTTGTGTCTATCACATTCAAGATGTTATGCTTCCTCCAGCTCCGCCAGCTATTGAGGGTAAGTTTCTCATTCAGGGGCATATGGGTCGTATTTTGTTTAACACGGGTGCGACACACTCGTTCATTTCCAGAAGTTTTGCTCAGTCTACAGAATTGATTAAATCTGGGGAGAGTACCTTCACTAGTGTTGAGTCTTCTATGGGTGATGGTTCACTCATTTTCTTTGTTTTTAAACAAATAGGAATCAATCTTGGTAACTTGTGTTTTGAGGTCGATCTGCTCGTCCTGGAAATGGTCCGGTATGATGTAATCCTGGGTATGGATTGGCTAGTGAAGTATCATGCGATAGTTAATTGCTATGGGAAGAGTATAGTTTTTGCCATTCTAGGGCAAGAAATGTTTTTAGCGGTTATGCCTCGTTCAGAAGGAGTTACTAGCACTTAATTGTATTGTATCGCAGAAGAGACTTCTCGGGATGTAGCTGTTCCTTAGATTCTATTCCGATTGTTGGGGAATTTAAAGATGTTTTTCGGGAAATACTAGGTTTGCCTCCCAGTAGGGAAATTGAGTTTGTAATTGATTTAATGTCGGGAACGAGACCGATTGTGAGAGCTCCGTACCATATGGCTCCTATTGAAATGAGGGAGTTAAGGGATCAAATTCATAACTTTCTAGAACAAGGGTTTATTAGGCGAAGCACGTCACCGTGGGGCGCTCCGGTGTTGTTTGTGAAGAAAAGGGATGGTTCTCTCCGGTTATGTGTTGACTATAGAGAGTTGAATAAAGTCACCATCCGAAACAAATACCCGTTGTCTCAGATTGATGATTTGTTTGGCCAACTTAGGGGAGCGTTGTACTTCTCTAAGATAGATTTGAGGATGGGGTATCACCAGTTGTGGATACGGGATCAAGATGTGTCCAAGACTGCGTTCCTAATGAGGTATGGGTCCTATGAATTTTTGGTTATGCCTTTCGGACTAACCAATGCCCCCGCTGTGTCTATGGACCTCATGAATAGGGTGTTTCGAGACTTCCTGGACCATTTTACCATCATATTCATTGATGATATTCTAGCGTATTCTCAAACAGAAGTCGATCATGCTACTCATTAGCGGTTGGTCCTGCAAAGGTTAAGGGATCACCAATTATATGCCAAATTTGAGAAGTACGGTTTTTGGTTACAGGATGTATAGTTTATGGGTCACATTGTGACAGACCAGGGCATTTCGATAGACCCAAGTAAAGTTATTGCTGTGAGGGAGTGGGGTCAGCCCATGACGCCTACCGAGATTCGTAGTTTTCTGGGTTTGTCGGGTTATTACCGCCGGTTTATCAAGGGTTTCTCCAAAACTGCTAGTCCTTTGATAAATTTGACCCTGAAAGGGGTGAGGTTTGTGTGGGGTGATTCTTGTTAGTCAGATTTTGATGAGCTCAAGGATAGGTTGACTTATGCTCCATCCTTGTGTTGCCAAGGCCAAGATTGGAATATTTAGTCTTTATCGACGCATCTCTACAAGGACTGGGAGGTGTACTTCAACAAGAGCGACGGGCTATTGCTTATGCTTCTCGTAAGCTAAAGCCCCATGAGAGGAATTATCTGGTGCATGATTTAGAACTTACCGCAGTTGTTTTTGCCTTGAAGATTTGGAGGCATTATCTCCTAGGGGAGAAATTTAGTCTTTTCAAGGACCACAAGTCGTTGCAATATTTGTTTTCCCCGAAGGATTTAAATATGCGACAACGCCGATGGCTAGAGTTTGTGAAAGACAATCAATTCGACATCCACTATCACCCTGGCAAGGCGAATGTGGTGGCAGATGCTTTGAGTAGAAAGCCCGAGGGGGAGTTAGTGGAGTTATGGAAAGAAAAATGGAAGGAGCTTAGTCAGGAGGACGCGGTTACTAGGGTGTTTATGGTGGCAAGGGATGTAGAAGCTCAAGGAAGGGATAAAGGTTGTCAGGACCGTAGATGCCAATTGTTGACCGAGAGAGAAGAATCCAACTCCATAAGTTCGGAGGGTGGATTACGTTTCCACGGGAGACTCATTATCCTCGACGAAGGGGATTTAAGACGGTCGTGATGACAGAATCTCATGGGTCTAAATTTTCAGTGCATCCTTATGGGGACAAGAAGTACCAAGACATGCGCCGTCAATATTAGTGGGAGGGCATGAAGCGGGATATTTTCGAGTTTGTTTCCCAATTTACTACCTATCAATTGGTCAAGATAGATCATCAGGGACCGACGAGTTTGTTGCAATCGTTGGAGATTCTGGTATGGAAGTGGGAGAGCATATCGATGGATTTTGTCACGGGCTTGCCAACGTCGCAGAGTGGTCACGATTATACTTGGGTTATTATTGATCATTTGACTAAGTCAGCACACTTCCTACCCGTACGCACAGATTATAATACTGCTCGTTATGCCCAGCTATTTATTGCGGAGGTCGTCAGACTCCACTGGGTGCCAATAAATATAGTCTCCGACGGAGACAAGATTTTTGTTTCCCACTTTTGGTGAAGTTTTCAAGAAGCTATGGGAACCGAATTGAAGTTGATCACTTCTTATCACCCTCAAACAGATGGTCAGACCGAAAGAGTCAACCAAATGTTGGAGGATATGCTTCGAATGTGTGTACTTGATTTCAAAGGTGGTTGTGAATAATATCTCCCTTTAGTCGAATTTGCCTATAATAATTCGTACCAATTTACTATTGGGATGGCGCCCTACAAAGCACTTTATGGCCGGCCTTGTATATCGCCCACTTGTTGGTTGGAGGTGGGGGATAATAAGTTTCTCGGACCTGAAATGATCCAAGATACTTCTTCCAAGATTGAACTCATCCGGAATCGCATTCAAATAGCTCAAGGTCGTCAAAAGAGTTACGCCGATGCGAATAGAAGGCATATAGAGTTAGAAGTTGGAGACCAAGTCTTAGTGCATGTATCGCCAATGAAAGGTATAAAAGCACTTTGGGAAGAAAGGAAAGCTTGCGCCGCGTTATGTTGGACCTTTTCCTGTTATTGCCAAGTTAGATCCAGTGGCGTATCAACTTTCCTTACCGAAACATTTACAACAACTCCATGATGTGTTTCATGTTTCCTCTTTGAAAAAGTATAAGAGGTGTGAAGGAGACCTTTGGAGTATATCAACTTGTAACCCGATATTTTATATTAAGAACAACTGGTTGCAATTTTAGAGCACGGAGAGCGTAAATTGAGATTGCGAGTGGTGACCTTGGTGAGAGTTCAATGGGGTCATCACAACGCCAGGGAATCAACATGGGAACGTGAGGTCGATATGGGGGAAAAGTATCCGCATCTCTTTATACAAGGTACGCTTGAATTTGAGGAAAAAATTTCCTCATAAGGGGGGAGTATGTAACAACCCTCGCTTTTGAGAACTTATTTTATATTAATTTACTGTGTGAAGTAATTATATAAAATGTTGGAAACTGGAGTAGATATTAATTATATAAGTTAAAAGTTAATATTTACTAGATTGTTGCATATTTACTGTATGTGTAAGTAAATATCATCATGTTGCGTTTTATAGTGTCATATGTTTTAAATGACATTTATGGTTTAAATGGAACCGAAACTTGAAACGATTTATATAATTACCGGATGCCAATTTAGAGGGCGTAGTTAGTCCTGAAATGTACGAGATAGTCAAAATAAGTGCCATATTGTATTTTTAATTTTCGGGCACTTTTGACTGGTTTTAACTTAAATGTGTAGTTGTGAGTCATTTTAATGTGGTATTAACCATTTGAGTTGGGAAATTATACTAAAGCCACGATTAAAGTCTTGAACCTCATTTCATTTCTTATTTGTGTATTACTAAACCTAGAGAGAAAGAGAGAAGAAGAGAGTGTGGAGAAAAGAGGGAAAAAAGAGATAATTTGGAGATTGAAGATTGGAGTTCTTGCTACCAAATCAAATATGAGATTTCAACCTAAAGGCAAGTTTTCTACTTGCTAATATATGGTTTAGGATGAATAATTTGTATTGATTATTGTGGATTGGTTATGGTTTAACAATTTTAGGGTTTTAAATGGATTTGTGGGTTTTGAATCCTTGGAAGTTCAATTAAATGTTTATTGGTACAAATCATAGTTGTTAGATGCATTTATTATTGGTTGGTTGTAATAAATGATCTTACTTTGGGTAGAAATGAGTTGGGGGAAAGTTGAAGTCCAAGATTCCATAGCCGAATTAGGCAATTCTGGACTAGGCGAATCGATTCGCCCCGATCGAATCGATTCTCCATAAGGGCAGCTTACAGGCCTGAGTAGACCGAATCAATTCGTCCTATCCGAATCGATTCGGTAATTATGCAAAAAGTCAGGTCTTCCTATCCGAATCGATTCATCTAGTTTGAATCGATTCGCTTTCGGACCGAATCGATTCGGAAATCTTGCAATTTTGAGTTATTTTTCTAACTCAATTATAACCCTTTTTCTTTAGGCTTAGGACTTAGGAACCTTCTTGTATGAAGTAAAATTAGAGTCCTAAAGCCCTAGATGAGTTAGATAACTATCCTAGATTAGAAGCGGATTAAATGGGGCTTATTCTGGGGGTCTACAAATCAAGGTTAGGGTATTCTTTTCCTTTCGATAATTATTATGAGTCTAGGAGTTGTAAGGTCATGTTGGGAGACTTTAGAGGCTCAATTAAGGTAAGATAGTTTTGGTGGTTTATAATAACACCCTAAAATGTTTGGAGAATAAATTGAGAGTTTATTCATTCTTTGAGGTTGTAATGATTATACGAATTACGTATGGCTCCGGATAAAATGTGATATATTTATCAAAATGGAAATGAAAATGAATATGGTAAATAATAATTTACTTAAACACACCTCTCTAAATGCTATCATCGCGCGTGAGGTGAAGTCCTCTGGCTGTTGAATACAGGGTGAATATAGTCCTCGGCCATATGAGCGTTTGTTATATGTATATTCAACTCTAGTGAGGTAATTCTGGGTGTGGTTATGACTCACTCGCAGGCATATGGCCGCTTCCCGACGTCTTGCATTGTAGGATCCCAGGTTGTCTTGGTGATAGGCCCTGGAAGATGATAGTCATTTAGGGTCGTGCGTAGTGGGGAAACTCGGATATTCATTTAGGGCCGTACGCAGTGGGGAAACCCAGACGGGCAGTCTTAGAATCGTTATATGTATATGAATATAACTATTCTTATTCAAGTGGGAATTGATTGATGAAAAATTCCATAAAGAGCATAATTGTGATTATGTTTCATAATGAGAAATGGAACGGTGAAATGAATCAGTGTAAATGATAAAAGTTTTTAGTTAATCATTCCTATTCTCTTGCATAACATAATAAATCATTTAAATTATCTTAGTTTATGCATTGAATTGTGTAGGTAGACTCTTATTACTATCAATCATGATTTACTGTTCATAACTGTCATACTCGTTATTCATCTGGTGATCATATAAAACTGTGCCCTTACCCGTTCATATTTCTTGTTGTGCATGAACCTTGTATCTGCTCAGGTGCTCCACCGCAAGGACGCCTGTACTGACTTTCCTATTTCGGTGTTTTTGGGGAGCCGGGAGATTTGGTGTAGATGCCTCCATTTTTGTATTTTAGTTACTATCGGGTCATTTACTCGGGCGTGTGTCCCAAGCCATTGTATTTTCTTATTGTAATGTATTATGTAACTTAAATTGAACTTGTTGAATATCGTTGTAAGTGACTTTTGACCAACAGCATATTCGGTCCCCTTATTGTATACTTGTTGTTGATGTAATATATGTTTTTTTGGGTTTCCACTTTCTTTTCAATTGGGTTGTTTAAATTCTTTCTTTAACTTATAAAACAAAAAATTTTGGCAACCAGTTTTTCTGAAATATAGGGCGGTTATCCCGTATACTTATTGTATTACTGTGATGCTAAGAATGGTCCATTTACGATTCCCTTTATTATTGAAGCATCGGGATGGTCACCCCTTATTTTGTTGAGCGGGTTGTCACATATAACCGTCCATTCCAAAAGATTTGATTGTTACATTTCTTATCCGAAAGTTCATTTTGATTTCAAAATCTCACGGGATGCACTCACAATCGAAAACTCGAAAATGTGTTATTTTCTCTCGATATATGTGAATAAAAGAGTAAATTTATATGAAAAAATTTCACATATACATGATCAAAAATGGAATTTTTTAATGGATGAGAATGATCCCATGAATGGATAATCGATTACTTTTTGAAAACATTGATTCACACCATAGATCCTATTCATCTTCTCTCCACACTTACTAATTTTGCTTGAGATCGATTAGGAAATTCTTTGGTTCTATTGTAGGCTCAAATTTGGATAGAAAGAATTATTTTTTGGAGTTCAAAGTTTATGAGAATATAGAGGTTTTTCGGTATTTTGACTTTTAGGCACTTTTCTTCCAACCTCCATTTTTCTTTTGCTTTCGCCTTTTCTTTTCAAACTCACATTTTTTGCACCTTTTTGTTCTTTTCTTTTCACACATTATTTTGCAACTTTCTTTTCTTTTGTCCTTTTTCTAATCGTAATTTTACCCTAGTATTCTTCGAAAATGGGTATGGTTTCTTTTTATGGGCTTTAAACTCCCAGTTAGAGTTGGGTAGGATAGTGGGCTTTCAACAAAATGCTTATCTTCTTTTTGGCTCAAATGGCTTGCAATGTAATAATATAAAAAATGTTGGAGTTTGGGTTTAATTTTTGGGCATTCAAACGATGGCCTAATCTCATTTCTCAAGTTTCGTTAAGTCTATTTCTGTCTCAAAATGACTTACTAAGATTTACATTTGGCCTTTCATTTTCACTAATCGAACAAGACAAAGATTTCAAGATCATCAACGAATTTATTACTGAAGGTAAGTTTGAGTTATTTTAACTCGAACTTACTTATAAATCTAAAAAATGATGAATGGCACAATATCTCATCGGGTCAAAATCTCCACATCTGTTCGTTAAACATATTAACTTTCACCTCAATATCCATTTTCGATCATATTATATGGCTAATGTGTAGAAATTTCATAAGTTGAGAGATCCATGAATTAATTCTATATTAAGAAATCGTTTCAAAACTCAACTATATCGAAAATATTTTTGGATTTTTGGATTTTTCCTGATTTTTTTTTTAAAACGGAGAAAAATAACCTCAATACCACTAATTTAATATTGTCATTCCCTTTTTATAACTCAAATTAAACTGACTCTCGCCGCGTTTAATTCGAAAAATATAACGGTTATGATCATAATATTTTTAACGTCTCTAATAGACGGCTAAAATCCCTATTCCCTTAGAAAATACAAGTTTTAAAATTCGCAAATGTATTTAAGCATGGACTATCAAAACAATCAAAGTGCAAGCATAATCAATCAAAATTTACTATTTGTAACTCTCAAAACTTGATTTGACAAAACAATCCTGAAGGTTCTAAAACAAACTCTCGTGTCGCTTTAAAATGAAGGTTCTAAAACACTCTCCACACTTTAACTAATTTCGCTTGAGATCGATTAGGACTTTCTTTGGTTGTATTGTAGGCCCAGATTTGGATTAAAATAATGGTTTTTTGGAGTTCAAAATTTCTGAGAATATAGAGGTTTTGAGGTGTTTTGACTTTTAGGCACTTTTCTTCCAACCTCTATTTTTCTTTTTCTTTTGCTTTCGGTTTTTCTTTTCAAACTCACATTTTTTTCAGCTTTTTTCTTTTCTTTTCTTCTCACACATTATTTTTGCAACTTTATTTTCTTTTGGCCTTTTTCCAAGAGTAATTTTACCCTAGTATTCTCAGAAAATGGGTATGGCTTCTTTTTATGGGCTTTAAACTCCCAGTTAGAGTTGGGTAGGATAGTGGGCTTTCAACAAAATGCTTATATTCTTTTTGGCTCAAATGGGCTTGCAATGTAATATTTTAAAAAATGTTGGAGTTTGAGCTTAATTTTTGGGCTTTCAAATGATGGCCTAATCTCATTTCTCAACCTTCATTAAGTTTATTTTTGTCTCAAGATGACTTACTAAGACTTCTACGGCTTAAGATTCACATTTGGCCTTTCGTTTCCAGTAATCGAACAAAGCAAAGATTTTTAGATCATCAACGAATTTATTACTGAAGGAAAGTTTCAGTTATATAAACTCGGACTGATTTAAATATCTCAAAAATGATGAATGGCACAATATCTCACTGGGTTAAGCATATTAACTTTACCTCAATATCCATTTTCGATCATATTATATGGCTAATGTGTAGAAATTTCATAAGTTGAGAGATCCACTAATTAATTCCATATTAAGAAATCGTTTCAAAACTCAATTATATTGAAAATCTTTTTGGATTTTTTCTAATTTTTTAAAGGGAGAAAAATTACCTCAATCCCACTAATTTAATATTTTCATTCCCTTTTCATAACTCAAATTAAACCGACTCTCGCCGTGTTTAATTCGGAAAATATGATGGTTATGATCATAACATTTTTAATGTCTCTAATAGATGGCTAAAATCCCTATTCCCTTAGAAAATACAAGTTTTAAAATTCACAAATGTATTTAATCATGGACTATCAAAACAATTAAAGTGCAAGCATAATCCATCAAAAAATACTATTTTTAAATCTCAAAACTTCACTTGGCAAAATAATCTTGAAGGTTCTGAAACACACTCTCGCGTCGCTTTAAAATGAATACCGAATCTTCAATAACAATTAAAACAAGTAGGGAATAAACAACGATAAAATTAACGTAACATTATTAGCTAACTACGATAAACTTCACCGTAATCCTAATAGAATAATCAAGCTACGATAATGAAAGAGAAATTGCAAGAATGAGTAGAGATCTTCATTAAGAAACCAAACATACAAATAGTTCTCTCACAACAATCTTCAATCCTCTAAAAAAATGATAAAAACTTGGCCCTCAAATTGATTAGAATCACTCAAAGTTGCTCCCCAAAATCCTCCACGAAATTTCTATCTAATTGTCTACGAAATTATGATCCCAAGGGTCCTTTTTATAGGACAAGTGGTGAGGTATTTGAATTGTGGTGGGACTCTTTATGATTGGACGGATTGTGTTTGTAGCTATCTCTCGGATCATGATAAGGGATGGAATTTCCCTCCACTTGAAAACTCTTATCTTTTCTTGCTGAACACGCATACTGAGTTTCGTCCAAATCGTAAAATAAAAATTTCTGACTTTTTTACGATTAAAAATAGCTTTTTTCGGACGATAGTAAAAATCAGATTTTTCGCGCCTTTTTTGAATTGATCATCAATTTGCACCAAATTCCAACATTACCTGCAAAAATTTCAGTAGGCAATTTTTTTCACAAATTAGCACTAGAATATTGTAAAATTATCAAAGTGCCCATTTTTTTTACTTAAAATTTCCATTTTCAATATGAATTCAATCACCCTAGCATTTTTTTCTCTTTATAATAAAATAGTCCTAAGAACTTATTAAATACACTATAATGGGACTAAAAAAGTATAAATTTGGGTGTAAAATGTACAAAAGAATGCACTCATCAAATACCCCCAAACCTAAACTTTGCTTGTCCTCGGGCAAAACTAAAATTTAAAATCTAACCCACTTTCGTAGGAATCACGATTGCACTTAGCATGTGCAACAAGCTGTTAAACCCCTAGGTTACCCTAGTGGACGAGTTTTGTCTCGTGAGGGTTTGCAGTGAATATACCCACAAATTTCAAAAACTTGACTCAATAAAAGACACTAGAGTAATATAACCTAGTTTGAATACAAACTTCATAAATATAGTAGAGCTTCACTTTTCAATCTCAACTTATCGTGTGTGTGTGCATAGCCAATATAACCGTACATTTTAAAAGATTTGATCGTTACATTTCTTATCCGGAAGTTCGTTTTGATTTCAAAATCTCACGAGATGCACTCACAATCGAAAACCCAAAAATGGGTTATTTTCTCTCGATATATGTGAATAAAAGAGTAAATTTATATGAACAAATTTCACATATAGATGATCAAAAATGGAATTTTTTAATTGATGAGAATGATCTCATAAATGGAAAATCGATTACTTTTTGAAAACATTGAATCACACCATAGATCCTATTCATCTTCTCTTCACACTTTAACTAATTTCGCTTGAGATCGATTAGGACATTCTTTGGTTGTATTGTAGGCTCGTATTTAGATAGAAAGAATTGTTTTTTAGAGTTCAAAGTTTATGAAAATATAGAGGCCTTTCGGTATTTTGACTTTTAGGCACTTTTCTTCCAACCTCCATTTTTCTTTTGCTTTCGATTTTTCTTTTCAAACTCACATTTTTTCACCTTTTTGTTCTTTTATTTTCACACATTATTTTGCAACTTTCTTTTCGTTTGTCCTTTTTCCAGCCGTAATTTTACCCTAGTATTCTCAGAAAATGGTTATGGTTTCTTTTTATGGGATTTAAACTCCCAGTTAGAGTTGGATAGGATAATGAGCTTTCAACAAAATGTTTATCTTATTTTTGGCTCAAATGGGATTGCAATGTAATAATATAAAAAAATTTGGTGTTTGGGCTTTCAAATGATGGCCTAATCTCATTTCTCAAGTTTCGTTAAGTCTATTTCTGTCTCAAAATGACTTACTAAGACTTCTAGTGCTTAAGATTCACATTCGGCCTTTCATTTTCAGTAATCGAACAAAAAAAGATTTTGAAATCATCAACAAATTTATTACTGAAGGAAAGTTTGAGTTATTTTGACTCAGACTTACTTAAATATCTCAAAAATGATGAATGGCACAATATCTCACCGGGTCAAAATCTCCACATTTAGTCGTTAAACATATTAACTTTCACCTCAATATCCATTTTCGATCATATTATATGGCTAATGTGTCGAAATTTCATGAGTTGAGAGATCCGTGAATTAATTCTATATTAAGAAATCGTTTCAAAACTCAACTATATTGAAATTTTTTTTGGATTATCTGGTTTTTCTTAAAACGAAGAAAAATGACCACAATGCCACTAATTTAGTGTTGTCATTCCCTTTTTATAACTCAAATTAAATCGACTCTCGCCGCTTATAATTCGGAAAATATGACGGTTATTATCATAATATTTTTAACGTCTCTAATAGATGGCTAAAATCCATATTCCCGTAGAAAATACAAGTTTTGAAATTCACAAATGTATTTAAGCATGGACTATCGAAACAATCAAAGTGCAAGCATAATCCATCAAAAATTACTATTTGTAAATCTCCAAACTTGATTTGACAAAACAATCTTGAAGGTTCTAAAACACACTCTCGTGTCGCTTTAAAATGAATATCGAATCTTTAATAACAATTAAAACAAGTAGGGAATAAACAACAATAAAATTAACGTGACAATATTAGCTTACTATGATAAACTTCACTCCAATCCTAATAGAATAATCAAGATACCATAATGAAAGAGAAATTGCAAGAATGAGTAGAGATCTTCAATAATAAACCATACTTACAAATAGTTCTCTGACAAAAATCTTCAATCCTCTAAAAAAAATGATAAAAACTTGACCCTAAAATTGATTACAATCACTCAATGTTGTTCCCAAAAATCCTCCATGAAATTCCTCTCCAATTGTCTACGAAATTATGAGCCCAAGGGTCCTTTTATAGGACAAGTGGTGTGGTATTTGAGTTGTGGTGGGACTCTTTCTGATTGACCGAATGGTGTTTGTAGCTATCTCTCCACCTCTTTAATATTTGGACCGTGATAAGGGACGAAATTTCCCCCCACTCGAAAACTCTTATCTTTTCTTGCTGAACACGCATGCCGAGTATCATCCAAATCGGAGAGTAAAAATTTCTGACATTTTTACGATTAAAAATAGCTTTTTTTCGAATGACTATAAAAATCTGTTTTTTGCACCTTTTTTGAATTGATCATCAATTTGCACCAAATTCCATCATTAACTGCAAAAATTTCACTAAGCAACTTTTTTCACAAATTAGCATAAGAATATTATAAAATTATTGCAGTGCCAATTTTTTTACTTAAAATTTTTATTTTCAATATGAATTCCATAATGCTAGCATTTTTTTCTCTTTATAATAAAATAGTCCTAAGAACTTATTAAATACGCTAAAATGGGACTAACAAACTATAAATTTGGGTATAAAATGTACAAAAGAATGCACTCATCAAATACCCCCAAACCTAAACTTTGCTAGTCCTCGAGCAAAACTAAAATTTAAAATCTTTCTCACTTTCATAGGAATCGCGATTACACTTAGCATGTGAAACAAGACGTTAAACCCCTAGGTTACCCTAGTGGACGAGTTTTGTCTCGTGAGGGTTTGCAGTGAATATACACACAAAAATCAAAAACTTAACTCAAATGAGGACATATAAGTAATATAACCAAGTTTGAATGCAAACTTCATAAATACAGTAGAACTTCACTTTTCAATCTCAACTTATCGTATGCGTGTGCATAGCCAATATAATCGTCCATTCCAAAAGATTTTATCGTTACATTTCTTATCCGAAAGTTCATTTTGATTTCAAAATCTCACGAGATGCACTCACAATCGAACACTCGAAAATGGGTTATTTTCTCTCGATATATGTGAATAAAAGAGTAAATTTAAATGAACCAATTTCACATATACATGTTCAAAAATGACATTTTTTAATAGATGAGAATGATCTCATGAATGGAAAATCGGTTACTTTTTGAAAATATTGAATCACACCATAGATCCTATTCATGTTCTCTCCACACTTTAACTAATTTTGCTTGAGATCGATTAGGACTTTCTTTGGTTGTATTGTAGGCTCAGATTTGGATAAACAGATGGTTTTTTGGAGTTCAAAGTTTATGAGAATATAGAGATTTTCGGTGTTTTGACTTTTAGACACTTTTCTTCCAACCTCCATTTTTCTTTTGCTTTCGCTTTTTCTTTTCAAGCTAACATTTTTTTAAACTTTTTTCTATTCTTTTCTTTTCAAACTTTATTTTCTTTTGGCCTTTTTCCAATCGTGATTTTACCCAAGTATTCTCAGAAAATGGGTATGGCTTCATTTTATGGGGTTTAAACTCCCATTTAGAGTTGGGTAGGATATTGGGTTTTCAACAAAATGCTTATCTTCTTTTTGGCTCAAATGGTCTTGCAATGTAATAATATAAAAAAATGTTGGAGTTTGAACTTAATTTTTGGGCTTTCAAACAATGGCCTAATCTCATTTCTCAAGTTTCGTTAAGTCTACTTCTGTCTCAAGATGACTTACTAAGACTTCTAGTGCTTAAGATTCACATTTAGCCATTCGTTTTCAGTAATCGAACAAAACAAAGATTTTGAGATCATCAACGAATTTATCACTGAAGGAAAGTTTGAGTTATTTTAACTCGGACTGATTTAAATATCTCAAAAATGATGAATGGCACAATATCTCACCGGGTTAAAATCTCCACATTTATTCGTTAAACATATTAACTTTCTCCTCAATATCCATTTTCGATCATATTATATGGCTAATGTGTAGAAATTTCATAAGTTGAGAGATCCATGAATTAATTCTATATTACGAAATCATTTCAAAACTCAATTATATTTAAAATCTTTTTGGATTTTTTCTGGTTTTTTTAAACGGATAAAAATGACCTCAATACCACTAGTTTAATGTTGTCATTCCCTTTTTATAACTCAAATTAAACCTACTCTCGCAGCGTTTAAGTCGGAAAATATAACGGTTATGATCATAATATTTTTAACGTCTCTAATAGACGGCTAAAATCCCTATTCCCTTAGAAAATACAAGTTTTAAAATTCGCAAATGTATTTAAGCATGGACTATCAAAACAATCAAAGTGCAAGCATAATCAATCAAAATTTACTATTTGCAACTCTCAAAACTTGATTTGACAAAACAATCCTGAAGGTTCTAAAATAAACTCTCGTGTCGCTTTAAAATGAAGGTTCTAAAACACTCTCCACACTTTAACTAATTTCGCTTGAGATCGATTAGGACTTTCTTTGGTTGTATTGTAGGCCCAGATTTGGATTAAAATAATGGTTTTTTGGAGTTCAAAATTTCTGAGAATATAGAGGTTTTGAGGTGTTTTGACTTTTAGGCACTTTTCTTCCAACCTCTATTTTTCTTTTTCTTTTGCTTTCGGTTTTTCTTTTCAAACTCACATTTTTTTCATCTTTTTTCTTTTCTTTTCTTCTCACACATTATTTTTGCAACTTTATTTTCTTTTGGCCTTTTTCCAAGAGTAATTTTACCCTAGTATTCTCAGAAAATGGGTATGGCTTCTTTTTATGGGCTTTAAACTCCCAGTTAGAGTTGGGTAGGATAGTGGGCTTTCAACAAAATGCTTATATTCTTTTTGGCTCAAATGGGCTTGCAATGTAATATTTTAAAAAATGTTGGAGTTTGAGCTTAATTTTTGGGCTTTCAAATGATGGCCTAATCTCATTTCTCAACCTTCGTTAAGTTTATTTTTGTCTCAAGATGACTTACTAAGACTTCTACGGCTTAAGATTCACATTTGGCCTTTCGTTTCCAGTAATCGAACAAAGCAAAGATTTTTAGATCATCAACGAATTTATTACTGAAGGAAAGTTTCAGTTATATAAACTCGGACTGATTTAAATATCTCAAAAATGATGAATGGCACAATATCTCACTGGGTTAAGCATATTAACTTTACCTCAATATCCATTTTCGATCATATTATATGGCTAATGTGTAGAAATTTCATAAGTTGAGAGATCCACTAATTAATTCCATATTAAGAAATCATTTCAAAACTCAATTATATTGAAAATATTTTTGGATTTTTTCTAATTTTTTAAAGGGAGAAAAATTACCTCAATCCCACTAATTTAATATTTTCATTCCCTTTTCATAACTCAAATTAAACCGACTCTCGCCGTGTTTAATTCGGAAAATATGATGGTTATGATCATAACATTTTTAATGTCTCTAATAGATGGCTAAAATCCCTATTCCCTTAGAAAATACAAGTTTTAAAATTCACAAATGTATTTAATCATGGACTATCAAAACAATTAAAGTACAAGCATAATCCATCAAAAAATACTATTTTTAAATCTCAATACTTCACTTGGCAAAATAATCTTGAAGGTTCTGAAACACACTCTCGTGTCGCTTTAAAATGAATACCGAATCTTCAATAACAATTAAAACAAGTAGGGAATAAACAACGATAAAATTAACGTAACATTATTAGCTAACTACAATAAACTTCACCATAATCCTAATAGAATAATCAAGCTACGATAATGAAAGAGAAATTGCAAGAATGAGTAGAGATCTTCATTAAGAAACCAAACGTACAAATAGTTCTCTCACAACAATCTTCAATCCTCTAAAAAAATGATAAAAACTTGGCCCTCAAATTGATTAGAATCACTCAAAGTTGCTCCCCAAAATCCTCCACGAAATTTCTATCTAATTGTCTACGAAATTATGATCCCAAGGGTCCTTTTTATAGGACAAGTGGTGAGGTATTTGAATTGTGGTGGGACTCTTTATGATTGGCCGGATTGTGTTTGTAGCTATCTCTCGGATCATGATAAGGGATGGAATTTCCCTCCACTTGAAAACTCTTATCTTTTCTTGCTGAACACGCATACCGAGTTTCGTCCAAATCGGAGAATAAAAATTTCTGACTTTTTTACGATTAAAAATAGCTTTTTTCGGACGATAGTAAAAATCAGATTTTTCGCGCCTTTTTTGAATTGATCTTCAATTTGCACCAAATTCCAACATTACCTGCAAAAATTTCAGTAGGCAATTTTTTTCACAAATTAGCACAAGAATATTATAAAATTATCAAAGTGCCCATTTTTTTTACTTAAAATTTCCATTTTCAATATGAATTCAATCACCCTAGCATTTTTTTCTCTTTATAATAAAATAGTCCTAAGAACTTATTAAATACACTAAAATGGGACTAAAAAAGTATAAATTTGGGTGTAAAATGTACAAAAGAATGCACTCATCAAATACCCCCAAACCTAAACTTTGCTTGTCCTCGAGCAAAACTAAAATTTAAAATCTAACCCACTTTCGTAGGAATCACGATTGCACTTAGCATGTGCAACAAGCTGTTAAACCCCTAGGTTACCCTAGTGGACGAGTTTTGTCTCGTGAGGGTTTGCAGTGAATATACCCACAAATTTCAAAAACTTGACTCAATAAAAGACACTAGAGTAATATAACCTAGTTTGAATACAAACTTCATAAATATAGTAGAGCTTCACTTTTCAATCTCAACTTATCGTGTGTGTGTGCATAGCCAATATAACCGTACATTTTAAAAGATTTGATCGTTACATTTCTTATCCGGAAGTTCGTTTTGATTTCAAAATCTCACGAGATGCACTCACAATCGAAAACCCAAAAATGGGTTATTTTCTCTCGATATATGTGAATAAAAGAGTAAATTTATATGAACAAATTTCACATATAGATGATCAAAAATGGAATTTTTTAATTGATGAGAATGATCTCATAAATGGAAAATCGATTACTTTTTGAAAACATTGAATCACACCATAGATCCTATTCATCTTCTCTTCACACTTTAACTAATTTCGCTTGAGATCGATTAGGACATTCTTTGGTTGTATTGTAGGCTCGTATTTAGATAGAAAGAATTGTTTTTTAGAGTTCAAAGTTTATGAGAATATAGAGGCTTTTCGGTATTTTGACTTTTAGGCACTTTTCTTCCAACCTCCATTTTTCTTTTGCTTTCGATTTTTCTTTTCAAACTCACATTTTTTCACCTTTTTGTTCTTTTCTTTTCACACATTATTTTGCAACTTTCTTTTCGTTTGTCCTTTTTCCAGCCGTAATTTTACCCTAGTATTCTCAGAAAATGGTTATGGCTTCTTTTTATGGGATTTAAACTCCCAGTTAGAGTTGGATAGGATAATGAGCTTTCAACAAAATGTTTATCTTATTTTTGGCTCAAATGGGATTACAATGTAATAATATAAAAAAATTTGGTGTTTGGGCTTTCAAATGATGGCCTAATCTCATTTCTCAAGTTTCGTTAAGTCTATTTTTTGTCTCAAAATGACTTACTAAGACTTCTAGTGCTTAAGATTCACATTCGGCCTTTCATTTTCAGTAATCGAACAAAAAAAGATTTTGAAATCATCAACGAATTTATTACTGAAGGAAAGTTTGAGTTATTTTGACTCAGACTTACTTAAATATCTCAAAAATGATGAATGGCACAATATCTCACCGGGTCAAAATCTCCACATTTAGTCGTTAAACATATTAACTTTCACCTCAATATCCATTTTCGATCATATTATATGGCTAATGTGTCGAAATTTCATGAGTTGAGAGATTCGTGAATTAATTCTATATTAAGAAATCGTTTCAAAACTCAACTATATTGAAAATCTTTTTGGATTATCTGGTTTTTTTTAAAACGGAGAAAAATGACCACAATGCCACTAATTTAGTGTTGTCATTCCCTTTTTATAACTCAAATTAAATCGACTCTCGCCGCGTTTAATTCGAAAAATATGACGGTTATTATCATAATATTTTTAACGTCTCTAATAGATGGCTAAAATCCCTATTCCCTTAGAAAATACAAGTTTTGAAATTCGCAAATGTATTTAAGCATGGACTATCGAAACAATCAAAGTGCAAGCATAATCCATCAAAAATTACTATTTGTAAATCTCCAAACTTGATTTGACAAAACAATCTTGAAGGTTCTAAAATACACTCTCGTGTCGCTTTAAAATGAATATCGAATCTTTAATAACAATTAAAACAAGTATGGAATAAACAACAATAAAATTAACGTGACAATATTAGCTTACTATGATAAACTTCACTCCAATCCTAATAGAATAATCAAGATACCATAATGAAAGAGAAATTGCAAGAATGAGTAGAGATCTTCAATAATAAACCATACATACAAATAGTTCTCTGACAAAAATCTTCAATCCTCTAAAAAAAATGATAAAAACTTTACCCTAAAATTGATTACAATCACTCAATGTTGTTCCCAAAAATCTTCCATGAAATTCCTCTCCAATTGTCTACGAAATTATGAGCCCAAGGGTCCTTTTTATAGGACAAGTGGTGTGGTATTTGAGTTGTGGTGGGACTCTTTCTGATTGACCGAATGGTGTTTGTAGCTATCTCTCCACCTCTTTAATCTTTGGACCGTGATAAGGGACGAAATTTCCCCCCACTCAAAAACTCTTATATTTTCTTGCTGAACACGCATGCCGAGTATCATCCAAATCGGAGAGTAAAAATTTCTGACATTTTTACGATTAAAAATAGCTTTTTTTCGAATGACTATAAAAATCTGTTTTTTGCGCCTTTTTTGAATTGATCATCAATTTGCACCAAATTCCATCATTAACTGCAAAAATTTCACTAAGCAACTTTTTTCACAAATTAGCATAAGAATATTATAAAATTATTGCAGTGCCAATTTTTTTACTTAAAATTGTTATTTTCAATATGAATTCCATAATGCTAGCATTTTTTTCTCTTTATAATAAAATAGTCCTAATAACTTATTAAATACGCTAAAATGGGACTAACAAACTATAAATTTGGGTATAAAATGTACAAAAGAATGCACTCATCAAATACCCCCAAACCTAAACTTTGCTAGTCCTCGAGCAAAACTAAAATTTAAAATCTCTCTCACTTTCATAGGAATCGCGATTACACTTAGCATGTGAAACAAGACGTTAAACCCCTAGGTTACCCTAGTGGACGAGTTTTGTCTAGTGAGGGTTTGTAGTGAATATACACACAAAAATCAAAAACTTAACTCAAATGAGGACATATAAGTAATATAACCAAGTTTGAATGCATACTTCATAAATACAGTAGAACTTCACTTTTCAATCTCAACTTATCGTATGCGTGTGCATAGCCAATATAATCATCCATTCCAAAAGATTTTATCGTTACATTTCTTATCCGAAAGTTCATTTTGATTTCAAAATCTCACGAGATGCACTCACAATCGAACACTCGAAAATGGGTTATTTTCTCTCGATATATGTGAATAAAAGAGTAAATTTAAATGAACCAATTTCACATATACATGTTCAAAAATGACATTTTTTAATAGATGAGAATGATCTCATGAATGGAAAATCGGTTACTTTTTGAAAATATTGAATCACACCATAGATCCTATTCATGTTCTCTCCACACTTTAACTAATTTCGCTTGAGATCGATTAGGACTTTCTTTGGTTGTATTGTAGGCTCAGATTTGGATAAACAGATGGTTTTTTTGAGTTCAAAGTTTATGAGAATATAGAGATTTTCGGTGTTTTGACTTTTAGACACTTTTCTTCCAACCTCCATTTTTCTTTTGCTTTCGCCTTTTCTTTTCAAACTAACATTTTTTTAAACTTTTTCTGTTCTTTTCTTTTCAAACTTTATTTTCTTTTGGCCTTTTTCCAATCGTAATTTTACCCAAGTATTCTCAGAAAATGGGTATGGCTTCTTTTTATGGGCTTTAAACTCCCATTTAGAGTTGGGTAGGATATTGGGTTTTCAACAAAATGCTTATCTTATTTTTGGCTCAAATGGTCTTGCAATGTAATAATATAAAAAAATGTTGGAGTTTGAACTTAATTTTTGGGCTTTCAAACAATGGCCTAATCTCATTTCTCAAGTTTCGTTAAGTCTATTTCTGTCTCAAGATGACTTACTAAGACTTCTAGTGCTTAAGATTCACATTTAGCCATTCGTTTTCAGTAATCGAACAAAACAAAGATTTTGAGATCATCAACGAATTTATCACTGAAGGAAAGTTTGAGTTATTTTAACTCGGACTGATTTAAATATCTCAAAAATGATGAATGGCACAATATCTCACCGGGTTAAAATCTCCACATTTATTCGTTAAACATATTAACTTTCTCCTCAATATCCATTTTCGATCATATTATATGGCTAATGTGTAGAAATGTCATAAGTTGAGAGATCCATGAATTAATTCTATATTACGAAATCATTTCAAAACTCAATTATATTTAAAATCTTTTTGGATTTTTTCTGGTTTTTTTTAAACGGATAAAAATGACCTCAATACCACTAGTTTAATGTTGTCATTCCCTTTTTATAACTCAAATTAAACCTACTCTCGTCACGTTTAAGTCGGAAAATATGACGGTTATGATCATAATATTTCTAACCTCTCTAATAGATGGCTAAAATCCCTATTCCCTTAGAAAATACATGTTTTAAAATTCGCAAATGTATTTAAGCATGGACTATCAAAACAATCAAAGTGCAAGCATAATCCATCAAAAATTACTATTTATAAATATCAAAACTTGATTTGACAAAACAATCTTGAAGGTTCAAAAACACACTCTCGTGTCGCTTTAAAGTTAATATCGAATCTTTAATAACAATTAAAACAAGTAGGGAATAAACAACGATAAAATTAATATGACAATATTAGCTAACTATGATAAACTTTACCCTAATCCTAATAGAATAATCAAGCTACCATAATGAAAGAGAAATTACAAGAATGAGTAGAGATCTTCATTAATAAACCAAACTTACAAATAGTTCTCTCACAACAATCTCCAATCCTCTAAAAATATAATAAAAACTTGGCCCTCAAATTGATTACAATAAATCAAAGTTGCTCCCTAAAATCCTCCATGAAATTCCTCTCCAATTGTCTACGAAATTATAAGACTAAGGGTCCTTTTTATAGGACACGTGGTGAGGTATTTGAGTTGTGGTGGGACTCTTTCTGATTGGCCGAATGGTGTTTGTAGCTATCTCTCCACATCTTTCATCTTTGGATCATGATAAGGGGCGGAATTTCCCTCCACTTGAAAACTCTCATCTTTTCTTGCTGAACACGCATACCGAGTTTCGTCCAAATCGGAGAATAAAAATTTCTGACTTTTTTACGATTAAAAACATCTTTTTTTTAACGACTGTGAAAATCAGCGTTTTCGCGCCTTTTTTGAATTGATCATCAATTTGCACCAAATTCCATCATTACCTAAAAAAATTCACTAAGCTACTCTTTTTCACAAATTAGCACAAGAATATTATAAAATTATCGAAAGTGCCCATTTTTACTTAAAATTGTCATTTTCAATATGAATTCAATCATTCTAGCATTTTTTTCTCTTTTTAATAAAACAATCCTAAGAACTTATTAAACACACTAAAATGGGACTAACAAAGTATAAATTTGGGTATAAAATGTACAAAAGAATGCACTCATCAAAAACCCCCAAACCTAAACTTTACTAGTTCTCGAGCAAAAATAAAATTTAAAATCTAACTCACTTTCGTTGGAATCACGATTAGACTTAGCATGTACAACAAGCTGTTAAACCCCTAGGTTACCCTAGTGGACGAGTTTTGTCCCGCGAGGGTTTGCAGTGAATATACCCAAAAAATTCAAAAACTTGATTCAATGAAAGACTCAAAAGTAATATAACCAAGTTTGAATGCAAACGTCATAAATATAGTAGAACTTCATTTTTTCAATCTCAACTTAGTGTGAGCGTGTGCATAGCCAATATAACGATCCATTTCAAAAGATTTGATCATTACATTTCTTATCCAAAAGTTCATTTTGATTTCAAAATCTCACGAGATGCACTCACAATTGAACACTCGGAAATGGTTAATTTTCTCTCGATATATGTGAATAAAACAGTAAATTTATACGAACAAATTTCACATATACATGATCAAAAATGGAATTTTTTTAATGGATGAGAATGATCTCATGAATGGAAAATCGATTACTTTTTGAAAACATTGAATCACACCATAGATCATATTCATCTTCTCTCCACACTTGAACTAATTTCGCTTGAGATCGATTAGGACTTTCTTTGGTTGTATTGTAGGCTCAGATTTGGATATAAAGAATGTTTTTTGGAGTTCAAAGTTTATGAGAATATAGAAATTTTCGGTATTTTGACTTTTAGGCACTTTTCTTCCAACCTCCATTTTTCTTTTGCTTTCGCTTTTTCTTTTTAAACTAACATTTTTTTAACTTTTTTCTGTTCTTTTCTTTTCACACTTTATTTTTGCAACTTTCTTTTCTTTTGGCCTTTTTCCAACTGTAATTTTACCCTAGTATTCTCAGAAAATGGGTATGGCTTCTTTTTATGGGCTTTAAACTCCCAGTTAGAGTTGGGTAGGATAGTGGGCTTTCAACAAAATGCTTATCTTCTTTTTGGCTCAAATGGTCTTGCAATGTAATAATATAAAAAAATGTTGGAGTTTGAACTTAATTTTTAGGCTTTCAAACAATGGCCTAATCTCATTTCTCAAGTTTCGTTAAGTCTATTTCTGTCTCAAGATGACTTACTAAGACTTCTAGTGCTTAAGATTCACATTTAGCCTTTCGTTTTCAGTAATCGAACAAAACAAAGATTTTGAGATCATCAACGAATTTATCACTGAAGGAAAGTTTGAGTTATTTTAACTCGGACTGATTTAAATATCTCAAAAATGATGAATGGCACAATATCTCACCGGGTTAAAATCTCCACATTTATTCGTTAAACATATTAACTTTCTCCTCAATATCCATTTCCGATCATATTATTTGGCTAATGTGTAGAAATTTCATAAGTTGAGAGATCCATTAATTAATTCTATATTACGAAATCATTTCAAAACTCAATTATATTTAAAATCTTTTTGTATTTTTGTATTTTTTTTAATTTTTTGTAAACGGAGAAAAATGACCTCAATACCACTAGTTTATTGTTGTCATTCCCTTTCTATAACTCAAATTAAATCGACTCTCGCTGCTTTTAATTCGAAAAATATGACGGTTATGATCATAATATTTTTAACCTCTCTAATAGATGGCTAAAATCCCTATTCCCTTAGAAAATACAAGTTTTAAAATTCGCAAATGTATTTAAGCATGGACTATGAAAACAATCAAAGTGCAATCTTAATCCATCAAAAAATACTATTTTTAAATCACAAAACTTGATTTGACAAAACAATCTTGAAGGTTCTAAAACACAATCTTGTGTCGCTTTAAAATGAATATCGAATCTTTAATAACAATTAAAACAAGTAGGGAATAAACAACGATAAAATTAATGTGACAATATTAGCTAACTATGATAAACTTCACCCTAATCCTAATAGAATAATCAAGCTACCATAACAAAAGAGAAATTGCAAGAATGAGTAGAGATTTTCATTAATAAACCAAACTTACAAATAGTTCTCTCACAACAATCTCCAATCCTCTAAAAAATAATAAAAAGTTGGCCCTCAAATTGATTACAATAACTCAAAGTTGCTCCCCAAAATCTTCCACGAAATTCCTCACCAATTGTCTACAAAATTATGAGACTACGAGTCCTTTTTATAGGACAAGTGGTGAGGTATTTGAGTTGTGGTGGGACTCTTTCTGATTGGTCGAATGGTGTTTGTAGCTATCTCTCCATCTCTTTAATCTTTGGATCATGATAAGGGACGGAATTTCCCTCCACTCGAAAACTCTTATCTTTTCTCGCTGAACAAGCATATGGAGTTTCGTCTAAACCGGAGAATAAATTTTTTTAACTTTTTTACGATTTAAAACATCTTTTTTTTTAACGACCGTAAAAATCAACTTTTTCGTGCCTTTTTTGAATTGATCATCAATTTGCACTAGATTCCATCATTACCTACAAAAATTTCACTAGGCAACTTTTTTCACAATTTAGCACAAGACTATTATAAAAATAATCGAAGTGCCCATTTTTTACTTAAAATTGCCATTTTCAATATGAATTCAATCATTCTAGCATTTTTTTCTCTTTTTAATAAAACTGTCCTATGAACTTATTAAACACACTAAAATGGGACTAACAAAGTAAAAATTTGGGTATAAAATGTACAAAAGAATGCACTCATCAAATACCCCCAAACCTAAATTTTGCTAGTCCTCGAGCAAAGCTAAAATTTAAAATCTAACTCACTTTCGTAGGAATCAAGATTGCAATTAGCATGTGCAACAAGCCGTTAAACCCTTGGTTACCCTAGTGGAAGAGTTTTGTCTCGTGATGTTTTGCAGTGAATATACCCAAAATATTCAAAAACTTGACTCAATGAAAGACACAAAAGTAATATAACCATGTTTGAATGTAAACTTCATAAATATAGTAGAACTTCACTTTTCAATCTCAACTTAGCGTGTGCGTGTGCATAGCCAATATAACCGTCCATTTCAAAAGATTTGATCGTTACATTTCTTATCCGAAAGGTCATTTTGATTTCAAAATCTCACGGGATCCACTCACAATCGAACACTCGAAAATGGGATATTTTCTCTCGATATATATATGAATAAAAGAGTAAATTTAAACGAACAAATTTCACATATACATGATCAAAAATGGAATTTTTTAATGGATGAGAATGATCTCATGAATGGAAAATCGATTACTTTTTGAAAATATTGAATCACACCATAGATCCTATTCATATTCTCTCCACACTTGAACTAATTTCGCTTGAGATCGATTAGGATTTTCTTTTGTTGTATTGTAGGCTTATATTTGAATAGAAATAAAGTTTTTTTGGAGTTCAAAGTTTATGAGAATATAGAGATTTTCGGTGTTTTGACTTTTAGGCACTTTTCTTCCAACCTCCATTTTTCTTTTGCTTTTGCTTTTTTTTTTCAAACTCACATTTTTTAAAACTTTTTCCTTTTCTTTTCTTTTCACACATTATTTTTGCAACTTTATTTTCTTTTGGCCTTTTTCCAACCGTAATTTTACCCTAGTATTCTTAGAAAATGGGTATGGCTTCTTTTTATGGGATTTAAACTCCCAGTTAGAGTTGGGTAGGATAGTGGGCTTTCCACAAAATGCTTATCTTCTTTTTGGCTCAAATGGGCCTGCAATGTAATAATATAAAAAATGTTGGAGTTTGAGCTTAATTTTTGGGCTTTCAAACGATGACCAAATCTTATTTCTCAAGTTTCGTTAAGTATATTTCTGTCTCAGGATGACTTACGAAGACTTCTAGTGCTTAAGATTCACATTTGGCCTTTCGTTTTTAGTAATCGAACAAAACAAAGATTTTGAGATCATCAACGAATTTGTCACTGAAGGAAAGTTTGAGTTATTTTAACTCGGATTGATTTAAATATCTCAAAAATGATGAATGGCACAATATATCACCGGGTTAAAATCTCCACATTTATTCGTTAAACATATTAACTTTCTCCTCAATATCCATTTTTGATCGTATTATATGGTTAATGTGTAGAAATTTCATAAGTTGAGAGATCCATGAATTAGTTTTATATTAAGAAATCATTTCAAAACCCAATTCTGTTGAAAATCTTTTTAGATTTTTGGATTTTTTCTGATTTTTTTAAAACGAAAAAAATGACCTCAATACCACTAGTTTATTGTTGTCATTCCCTTTTTATAACTCAAATTAAACCGACTCTTGCCGCATTTCGGAAAATATGACGGTTATGATCCTAATATTTTTAACGTCTCTAATAGATGGCTAAAATCCCTATTCCCTCAGAAAATACAAGTTTTAAAATTCGCAAATGCATATAATCATGGACTATCAAACAATCAAAGTGCAAGCATAATCCACAAAAAATACTATGTTTAAATCTCAAAACTAGATTTGACAAAACAACCTTGAAGTTTCTGAAAGACACTCTCGTGTCGCTTTAAGATGATTACCGAATCTTTAATAACAAATAAAACAAGTAGGGAATAAACAATGGTAAAATTAACGTGACAATATTAGCTAACTATGATAAACTTCACCCTAATCCTAATAAAATAATCAAGCTATGATAATGAAAGAGAAATTGCTAGAATGAGTAGAGATCGTCATTAATAAATCAAACTTACAAATCGTTCTCTCGCAACAATATCCAATCCTTTAAAAAAAAGATAAAAACTTGGCCCTCAAATTGATTTCAATCACTTAATGTTGTTCCCCAAAATCCTCCATGAAATTCCTCTTCAATTGTCTACGAAATTATGATCCCAAGGGTCCTTTTTATAGGACAGGTGGTGAGGTATTTGAGTTGTGGTGGGACTTTTTCTGATTGGCCGAAAGGTATTTGTAGCTATCTCTCCACCTCTTTAATCTTTGGATTGTGATATGGGACAAAATTTCCCCCACTCTAAAACTTTTATCTTTTCTTGTTGAACACGCATGCCGAGTTTCGTCCAAATCGGAGAATAATTTTTTTTGACTTTTTACCGATTAAAAACGGCTTTTTTTCGAACGATCGTAAAAATTAGCTTTTTCAGTTCTTTTTTTAATTGATCATCAATTTGCACTAAATTCCATCATTACCTGCAAAAATTTCACTAGGCAAATTTTTTCACAAATTAGCACAAGAATATTATAAAATTATCAAAGTGCCCATTTTTTTTTACTTAAAATTGCCATTTTCAATATGAATTCAATCATTCTAGCATTTGTTTTCTCTTTTTAATAAAATAGTCCTAAGAACTTATTAAATGCACAAAAATGGGACTAACAAAGTATAAATTTGGGTATAAAATGTGAAAAAGAATGCACTCATCAAATACCCCCAAACCTAAACTTTGCTAGTCCTCGAGCAAAATTAAAATTTAAAATCTAACTCACTTTCGTAGGAATCACGATTGCACTTAGCATGTGCAACAAGCCGTTAAACACCTAGGTTACCCTAGTGGACGAGTTTTGTCTCATGAGGGTTTGTAGTGAATATACCTACAAAATTCAAAAACTTGACTCAATAAAAAGACGCAAAAGTAATATAACCAAGTTTGAATGCAAACTTCATAAATAGAGTAGAACTTCACTTTTCAATCTCAACTTATCGTGTGTGTGTGCATAGCCAATATAACCGTCCATTTCAAAAGTTTTGATCGTTGCATTTCTTATCCGAAAGTTCATTTTGATTTCAAAATCTCACGGGATGCACTCACAATCGAACACTCGAAAATGGGTTATTTTCTCCCGATATATGTCAATAAAAGAATAAATTTATATGAACAAATTTCACATATGCATGATCGAAAATGGAATTTTTTAATGGATGAGAATGATCTCATGAATGGAAAATCGATTAGTTTTTAAAAAAATTGAATCACACCGTAGATCCTATTCATCTTCTCTCCATACTTTAACTAATTTCGCTTGAGATTGATTAGGACTTTCTTTGGTTGTATTGTAGGCTCAGATTTGGATAGAAAGATGGTTTTTTGAAGTTCAAAGTTTATGAGAATATATTGGTTTTTCAGTATTTTGATTTTTAGTCACTTTTCTTCCAACCTCCATTTTCTTTTGCTTTCGCTTTTTCTTTTCGAACTCACTTTTTTCTTTTCTTTTCTTTTCACACATTATTTTTGCAACTTTCTTTTCTTTTGGCCTTTTTCCAATCGTAATTTTACCCTAGTATTCTCAGAAAATGGGTATGGCTTCTTTTTATGGGCTTTAAACTCCCAGTTAGAGTCGAGCAGGATAGTGAGCTTTCAATAAAATGCTTATCTTCTTTTTGGCTCAATCGGGCTTGCAATGTAATAATATAAAAAATGTTGGAGTTTAGGCTTAATTTTTGGGCTTTTAAATGATGGCCTAATCTCATTTCTCAAGTTTCGTTAAGACTATTTCTTTCTCAAGATGACTTCCGAAGACTTCTTGTGCTTAAGATTCACATTTGGCCTTACGTTTTCCATAATCGAACAAAATAAAGATTTTGAGATCATCAACGAATTTATCACTGCAGGAAAGTTTGAGTTATTTTAACTCGGACTGATTTAAATATCTCAAAAATGATGAATGGCACAAATCTCACCGGGTTAAAATCTCCACATTTATTCGTTAAACATATTAACTTTCACCTCAATATCCATTTTCGATGATATTATATGGCTAATGTGTTGAAATTTCATAAGTTGAGAGATCCATGAATTAATTTTATATTAAGAAATCGTTTCAAAACTCAATTATATTTAAAATCTTTTTGGATTTTTGGATTTTTTCTGATTTTTTTTAAACGGAGAAAAAGGACCTCACTAATTTAATATTTTCATTCCCTTTTTATAGCTCAAATTAAACCGAGTCTCATCGTGTTTAATTCGGTAAATATGACGATTATGATCATAATATTTTTAATGTCTCTAATAGATGGCTAAAATCCCTATTCCCTTAGAAAATACAAGTTTTAAAATTCACAAATGTATTTATTCATGGACTATCAAAACAATTAAAGTGCAAGCATAATCCATCAAAAAATACTATTTTTAAATCTCAAAACTTGACTTGGCAAAATAATCTTGAAGGTTCTGAAACACACTCTCGTGTCGCTTTAAAATGAATACCGAATCTTCAATAATAATTAAAACAAGTAGGGAATAAACAACGATAAAATTAACGTAACAATATTAGCAAACTACGATAAACTTCACCATAATCCTAATAGAATAATCAAGCTACGATAATGAATGAGAAATTGCAAGAATGAGTAGAGATCTTCATTAAGAAACCAAACTTACAAATAGTTCTCTCACAACAATCTTCAATCCTCTAAAAAAATGATAAAAACTTGGCCCTCAAATTGATTAGAATCACGCAAAGTTGCTCCCCAAAATCCTCCACGAAATTCCTGTCCAATTGTCTAAGAAATTATGAGCCCAAGGGTCCTTTTTATAGGTTAAGTGGTGAGGTATTTGAGTTGTGGTGGGACTCTTTCTGATTGGCCGAATGGTGTTTGTAGCTATCTCTCCACCTTTTAATCTTTGGATCATGATAAGGGACGAAATTTCCCCTACTCGAAAACTCTTATCTTTTCTTGCTGAACACGCATGCCGAGTTTCGTCCAAATCGGAGAATAAATTTTTTTGACTTTTTTGCGATTAAAAATAGCCTTTTTTCGAACGACCGTAAAAATCACCTTTTTCACACCTTTTGGTATTGATCATCAATTTGCACCAAATTCCATCATTACCTGCAAAAATTTTACTAGGAAACTTTTTTCACAAATTAGCACAAGAATGTTATAAAATTATCGAAGTGCCAATTTTTTACTTAAAATTGCCATTTTCAATATGATTTCAAACATTCTAGCATTTTTTTCTCTTTTTAATAAAATAGTCCTAAGAATTTATTAAATACACGAAAAATGGGACTAACAAAGTATAAATTTGGGTATAAAATTTACAAAATAATGCACTCATCACCAACCTTGTCCATGGGTTGTCACTAACATCGAAAGACACTCATTATTAAACATCATTAATTTGGTGGATTTACTCTCTCGGCCGAGATGGCAGTGCATGGACGAGACAATACTCATCCACACACTCTCAAAACGGCGAGAGGGGGCTTATGCTTAAACATCATAATTTTGGGGATGAAAATTAGAAATCACTTGATTATGGTTCATTATTAAACATCATTAATTTGGTGGGTTTACTCTCTCGGTCGAGATGAGAGTGCATGGACGAGACGACACACATTCATACACTCTCAAAACAATGAGAGGGGACTTATGCTTAAACATCATAATTATGTGGATGCAAATTAAAAATCATTTGATTGTGGTTTATTATTAAACATCATTAGTTTTATGGATTTACTCTCTTAGCTGAGATGACAATGCATGGACGAGACGACACTCATCCATACACACTCAAAACAACAAGAGGGAACTTATGCTTAAATATCATAATTTGGTGGATGCAAATAAAAAAATCACTTGATTGTGGTTCATTATTAAACATCATACTAACGTCATCGTCGGCCCCATCCGACATTACAACTACTCAACCTTGGATAACCCTCCTTGCATAGGTCATCAATACAAAGCAACCACATCTGACTCCAGCAACCTCGTACTTATTAAGGCCAAGGTTGCACCAGTCAAGGACAAGACCGAGCATTTATAAGCGTATGCAAGGTTGGGAACGCGTGGACAAAATTAATTGTAACCTAATCAATCCCCTCACATGAGGGAGTATTTCATCATCATTCTCTACATGTGACCGTGATAGATGGCATCATTACATTGGCTAGATCATCACACACATGCTTATTGCATGCTTGGGGGGTACATTACACCCCCCAAACACTATATATACTTGTCTTCTCCTACCTTGAAGGAGATCCAAAAATATAAACCCTAGCCAAACACTGTTGCATTTACAGTAGAGAGAGAAAGTGAAGTGATTGTATTAATAAGGCCATTAGAGCCCTCTTATGATAGTGATATTTACACTCACCTGCACAATGGACGTAGGTAATTATTGAACCACTTATATTGTTGTGTTCTCCCCTTCTCCTTACCTCCTTTTATACATATATATATATATATATATATATATATATATATATATATATATATATATATATATATATATATAATAAAGTAAAAAACTTATGTACGTCATAAGTTTAAAAGGTGATGTCATCTTTATAAATTTTTCTTCACTTCCTATTTTGCCCTTTTAAATTCAAGAGGGACTTTTTATCTTTGTCTCTTTTCTTTGCCAACTGATGGCCAGATTAATTTTTAATAGTTTGAATCTAATGGTTAAACATGCAGCACGCGTCATTTACTCACACCTTTTAATTCAGCCATTAACGTACATTTGTTTGGCTCGAGAAGCATGGGAAATAATACAGCTAGCTGACCCCAACTTTAATTTGAAACGCATGCTTCTGGGCACACATCCCAAGTTAACCCTCCTACCCAAGTCTCTCTCTATCGACATATTACCAAAAAACAACACCGTGTTTTCTCCCAAGATACTAATTTATTTGAGTTTCTCTCAAGATTGAAGAAAGCACCACTACTGTTACAGGTTTGGCTAATGACTTCTGACAAATAATCTAGGTACTCTATAAAACTTTTTGACTTTTTTATTTTCTTTTACTGATTTCTTATGATTTTTTTAATCTGTGCATTGACTTTTCTTTTTTGCAGGTGCACCATTGTGGGTTTGAAGAACACAAATGTCATTGTGGGTCTGAAGAAGCTGGGGATTTCTGAGTCCCCCAGAACACAAATGACCCAAAAGAAGATGGTCATCCGAGTCTGGATGTAAGGGGATTTCTCCATATTTTTTTAAGTTTTTTTGTTTTTGATTTTTTTTTTAACTGAGATCGATGTGAGGAGACTAACTGACTTCGTTTTCGAGTTTGGGGTGTTGTCACCTGCTGACATTATGAGGCTACATCACCATTTTTGGGAGTTGAAGGTTGGGCTCATTGGCATTTTTTCGGAGTGTAGAAGGTTGGGCTCCAGTGCCTTCAACATCACCAGGTGGTAAATCGCACACCCACTAAATCTAACCCCAACCCGTTCATCTCCCGCTGCCACCCACATCGCCAGTCGCCTCCCACCTCACCCTGCTGTGGGGTTTAGGTTTCAACCACTGGCAATAGGTACATTCTAAGTATTTTTTCGATTTGGCTTTTTTTGAGGGGTTGCATTTTTATGTTGGTTGTTGTAGATATGGAGATTATGACCCAACTGACTGTGATTTCTACTATGATGGTTTACATAGGTAAAATTCAGATTTATAATGGTTTACACACACAGGTAATCTAAATGAACTCACCTATTGCGTTTTTTCCTTATTTTGCGTAATTCTTATTTTGCAGCAGCTTTGATGTTTGATGGTGCCGCTATAGGTGATATTTGACGGTGCAACATCTTTCATTTTATTTTGCAGCAACTTTCATTTTATTTTTCACCAACGCCAATGCTACCATTTTAGGTCTACGAGCTTCACCAGATTTAACAGTTGTTTGTGCTTTTGGTTTTGGAGGATGCTGTTCAAAGTATGCGTTCACAGTTGTTTGTGCTGAGTTTTGTGGGTTTTATATTTTTTTGACCAAGCCCAATCATATGTACAGTTTTATGAATTTTTTTCATCTCACAATGCTAGCATATGTCGTGACAGCTCTCTGACCAAAATTATCAATTTGGTCTTTATGTGTTCAGCGATTATTTTCTTTTATTCCTGTTGCCAAGTCTTTTTTTCATACATAACATTTATCATTTTTTTGCAGTTATTCCCCCACACAGGTAAAAGCTTGATGATTTAGTGTCTTTTATCTAAAGGGGTTCGATTTTGATGGTTTTTAGGTTCCAAGAATTGGGTTCCCTTTGTTGGTTTTTATATGTTTGTTTCATTTGGGTTTCATTTTGCTTTGTCTGATTTTGTTGATTTTGTATATCACTGAAGAAAGATGTTAGATGCAATATTTGTTTCCCAAATTTTCACTTTTCTCAACGAGTTTTTGTTTTTGAATTTTAATTTTTGATAGTTGGTACTATTGGATTCATTTATTTATCTTTACTAATAGTTATGTTTTTTATTTTGTAGATGATCTTTCTTGCGTGTTTTTTCTTATGATAAAGGACAAGCACAAGGCTCAATGTACCTACTCTAGCAACTCCCACCAACTATATTAAAATTGATTACACAGTAATACACTTCACAAAAGAGCAATTTTAGGAGTACCGCCTACTAACCGCATGTAGACCGCATTTTGTCTTTTGCTTTTTTTTTTTTTTAGTTTTTTATTCTTTTGTTGATATAAAAACGGTTTTTTATATAAAAAATAGTTTTTTATTTAAAATAAACAGTGTTAATATTAAAAAAAAGTTTTTTTTAATTAAAATTAAACACTTTTTTTTATTGAAATTAAACATCTTTTAATTAAAATTAAAAAAATATTTTTTTAAATGTTGTTTTATTTTTTTATTTATGAAAAAAAATATTTTTTCGATTCTAATTAAAAAAAACAGTTTAATTTGATATCTTAGATTCGCGATTTATCAGTGTAGTTGGCGCGGATCCACATTCAACAAATGACGTGGGTTCGGGAACGTGTGTCCACGCCAGAGGCACTAATTTATCGTGATATTTTTTAAATAAAATATTGTGATTAATTAGTGTCGCTGGCGCGGACTCACATCCTCGCGATTAATTAGTGCCGCTGGCGCGTACCACATTCAACAAATGATGAGGGCTGGGAATGTGGGTACGCACCAACGACACATATTAATCGCGATATTAATTAATCGCGCTATTTTTTAAATAAAATATCGCGATTAATTAGTCTGGCTGGCGTGGACCACATTCAACAAATGATGCGAGTCCGGGAATGTGGGTCTGCGCCAGCGGTACTAATTAATACCGATATTTTTACCAGCAGCACTAATTAATCGCGATATTACGAAAAAATATTTTTTAATTTTTATAAAAAAATTGTTTGATTTTAATTTTAAAAACTGTTTGATTTTAATTAAAAAAATGTTTTTTATATTAATTGAAAAAACTATTTTTTAATATAAAAAAACTATTTTTTTTTAAAATATAAAACTGTGTTTTTAATATAAAAAATCGTTTTTACATTAAAAGTTAAAAAAAACAGTAAAAAACTTTAAAAAAAAGGAAGAAAATGCGGTTGCTGGGCGGTACTGAGGCGGGACATATAGAACTTCACAAAATAAAGACATCCTTATCGCAAAGCTCCCATCGTATGTACCACCGAACCAACTGTATGTGGTGATACCGTGTTCAACTTGGGAAGAAACATATCTTCATCTCATAGAAATAAAGCTTTCTCTTTTGTGAAAGACACAGATAGTTACTGTCTTAAAAAGTTTTCGGTCTGTTTGTAGCTAACTTGCATTGTATTGTTAGCTTCTTTAATTTTATTTATTACGATTTAATTTTTTGGTGTATGAAATGTATATATGATTTATTGTTGATTTGTTTCCGTTGTATATATCAGTTGATGGTTGAATTGTTGGCTTAATAAAGGGATGTACACATCTAATTTTAGACCGTATAATTAAAAAAATATTATAAGTGTGATTTAAAAAATGACTAAATAAAACATTGTACAGTTTAGTTATAAATATTTTTTATATTTATAAAATATTTCTTTTAATTTAATACAAGATTTTAATATGTAAAAGAGTTTTTTAATTTTTTTGTTAAGATGACGATTTTTATGAGTTTTCTTAGCATATTTAGAAAAAAGGGTTTTCTTATCATAACATATATTTTTTAAATTGTATATAATAATTTTTTTATTTTTAATTTTATAAAATAATTTTTCTAATTAATTTTTTTTCATGTTTTGTAACTATTTTTAATCCCATCATTTTCGATATACTAAGGGTGACGGAGGTTATCATAAAAATTATGCATTAAAATATTTTTTTTTATTGAATTAGTATCAAAAGTAATCATGACAAATCATTTTCTAGCGAATAAAATTTCAACCACCTTTTATTCCTCTGTTGTCTTGAACCACACTAAATCCAAAATCTACTCATAACAAAAAGCAACTTACAGACAAAATATTAATAATGACTCTTCTTGCCTATTCGTACCAAAAAGTGATGCCCACTATAATTAATGTCTATTGTGGAACAGTATCACATCACAATATTGTATTGATTATTAAAAGTAATTGGGAGTAGGGAATTTATAAATTTAGGACTTATAGTATTAGTAATACATATTATGGAAAATGGATAACAAACTAATTTGTTTCCTTTAGATTGTTCTAGCGTTGTGATGATCCATTATGCTTATATTCCTCATTCAGTTGTTGTTCATTGTTTGATTTTGTTATGAGTATTCTAACATTGGGAATATTTACTAGGACGGATGAGCATCCTTACCTATTTATGATGGAATCCACGTGAAGTACCATAAGGCCTCAATAAATGAGATTTTGTCAATTTTTTTTAAATTTTTTTTAAGTTATTTGTATTGAAATTAAATCGTGTTTATCGTTATTTTATTGTCATTATGTTACTTTTTCTGAATATCTTTGTGCCTTTAGGAATGGATTAAACATGTTAAATAGTTATATACATATATGAAAATTTGTCCAATTTTTAAAAATTGTTTACAATTATGTGTTGTAAAAGAAGTTTGACATAAAAGGTTCATACCATGGTGTATGTAGCGGTGGTAAATGGACGGATACGGAGTGGATACCATGTTATCCATATTCATATCTGTATCCGCTAATTGGATTCACTATCTGTATCCGTATTCGCTCGGATACAAAAATAACTATCCATATCCGTATCCTTTCGTCAGATTCGGATAATATTCGTACGTCGTTGATTGGACCATATACATACATACACCATATGGTCCAATCAATGACGTACACTTTAAAAAAAAATTATCGTGCATTCAGGCACGGGCATACCCTAGTATATATATATATATATATATACCCTCCTATGCTGCCATTGTTATCACTTGCTTGAGATTGTCAACACCTTATCTGGTGGTATCATTTTGGCACCGTTTTTGGGAACGAAAAGATCCATCTCTTCCTTTTCGTAGCTTAACCTCACTGGAGACTCTGGTGGTGAACCAGGCCTTACCCTTCGTGTGAAGCTATTTCACCATTGAAAGAGGTCCTTTAAGGTATTTAAGCTCTCTAATATTTTCATCGCAAGCTCTTTAGTCCTAACATATGGAATCGGAGTTACCACCACCTCCTCCACCATCTGGTGTTGGAGGACCCAATTCCAGCCAAGAACCACCCCAATTCGAGATGGCTGAAGTGGAAACAGCCTTGAGGTCTTTGGATGCAACGCAGCAAGCAATGAAGGAGAAGTTTTGCCTAGCTAAGCCAAAATATGATGAGACCACCTGGGGTCTCAGCGGAATTGATTACTTCGGCTGCTGTTCAACCACATCCTGAGGCCAAGGGACCACCCCAAGCATCGCAAAATGACCAACCTACACCTCAACGGAGGAGGGATGTTGCTGACCCTAGGCGTTTACCTCTGGGGAGGCAAGGAAACCCTTTCCCTGAGGATAGGTACGATGATATTAAAGCAAAGGATGCTCCAGCAGACTGCTGGGAGCCATATGAAGTTTTAGACAACACAGTACGTCCAATACAGCAGAGACGAGGTTGCGGAGCAAGGAGGGCCGAGGTTGGTGATGCCCAGCTAAGAGGATCAGCTTTTGTTCGCTTAAGTAGAGTGTCGGCCTTTGAAATGCTCGACCCAACTAATGATCTGAGGCAGAGGTTATCCAGGTCGAGAACTGCAGCTGGCTCATAGAGGGAAGATGGTGAACATCGACCTCGCCATGGTTGACCCCTACATGGCCGAGATGGTGGGTAAGATGTCAATAGACGACGTTGTGCAGTAAGTGGGGAACCCTCAGTTCACCCCTTAGAGGTGGATGGGGAAAACCTCGGTCAGGACGACGTTGCTAAACCATGGAATGACTCCATTCAATGGTTGGAAGAGAAGATAGGGAACCTCATAAAAAGTCGAGACCCACTACAAAGGGGATTCTCAGAGGGCTCCCCATTTGTGGCAAGAATTGTGAACTTCCCAACTCCTGTCAAATTCAAGCCATCAATTATGTCTCCAATGTATAATGGAAGTACCATCCCCGAACATCAAATTGAGATGTATCAGTCTGCAACACACATTTATTCAAACCCTAATGAGATGAGGTGCCGAGCTTTCTCCAGCACTTTAAAGGGAGCTGCACACATTTGGTTCACTTCTCTTCACAAAAATTTTGTTAAGAACTTTAAGGGCTTAGCTGAGAGGTTTATACATAACTTTTGTTTTGGGGTAAGACCTTAAAAGAAGACAACCCATCTACTCTATATAAATCAAGGCAAGAATGAGAGCTTTAGAGACTACATTGCAAGATTCATGAAGGAAAAATTAGGGGTCGAAGATTACGAAGAGAATATAGTTATGACAACCTTTATAGGAGGACTTCATAAGGGAAAGTTACTTTGGAAGCTTGCTGAAGACCCTCCTAAGTCTATGGACGATCTGTTAGTAACAGCTGGTTGGGTCATGAACGCGGAAGAAGCAATGGCTGCAAAGTATGAGGATTAGAATGGAACTAACAGTGGGAAATTCCAAAAGAAAAAGAATGGAAAGAAGAGGATGTAGACGACAAGTTTTCACACTAAAATCCTCTAACTGTGAGCTGCGAACACATCCTTAACAAAATAAAGAATGAAAGGTCCCTGAGATGGCCGGAGAAGCTGAAGGCTCCTCCGCATAAGAGGAATAAAAATTTGTGGTGCGAGTTCCACCAAGACCATGGGCATCTGACCGACAAGTTCTTTTCCCTAAAGGATGAGATTGAGAAGATGTTGAAGTCTATAAAGATTAGTAAGTATGTGGATGGTAGAGCTTATAAGGGAGGAAGAGACGACCCTAAAAAGAAGAGAAATGACAGATATCAGGAAGATGCCCTAACTAGAAGAGACGAGGATTCAGATGATGATGATGACCCTGACCTCCCACCAAAAGACGATAATATCCCACTAAAGAAGGTCGGAATGATTTATTTTGGTGTGAACACCATCGATAGAGGAATAGCAAGGGGTAGCTCATAGGTAGCCAACCGTAAAGCTCACGTGACAGAGGCTAAGTCAGTGAACAAAGTAGAGGTTGTGAATTTAGCATCTTCAAAGGTAAAACACGAGAAGAAAAAGAAGGTAGATATGGATACTCTCATAGTTGGATTCTCATGAATCGATTTCAAAGGTATCTTAGCTCCGCACGATGACCCGCTGGTAATTACCACAAGGGTGCATGGATGTGAGGTGCAGAGAATCCTCATTGATGGGGGAGGTTCATCACACATAATGTTCTGGCCCTGTTTTAAGAACCTAGGCCTCAGCAAAGTTAGGCTTGTCCCTTACCATCATACCTTGATCGATTTCAGTGGAGAAAAGGTTCATCCGTTGGTCATGTATGAGATGGATGAAAGAATGGGAGATGAGTGGCCTAAGAGGTTGATAAGAAAAATCAACTTCTTTATGATGGATGAGAACGTCTTCTCACCTTACAACCTCATCATAGGAAGAGTATCCCTCAAGGAATTTGAGGTCGTGCCTACAACAATCCACCAAATGCAAAAATTCCCGACTCCCTATGGAGTAGGGGAAGTTCAAGGTGACCAAACATCAGCACGTGAATGCTACGCCAACTCTGCAGAAGAGAGAGATGCTCATAAGAAGGAAATAATCACTTACAACATCGACACACTTGATCCTAGAGATGAGACAAAGCTTAAGAAGGGAGAGGTCGCGAAAGAGGTATAATGCATCGTCCTGAATAAGGATGAGCTGCAAAACCCGTCCAAATTAGTTATGCCCTTAGACCTGAGATCAAGGAAGAGATGGTGAAGTTTTTGAGGAGGAGACAAAGCATTTTTGCCTAGAGCCACGCAGATATGCCAGGTATTGATCCTAAGGTCATGTGCCACAAACTCAATGTTATGGAAGACGTTAAGCCCATCAAGCAAAGAAGGAGAGTATACTTAAGAAAGAGAGAAATATGACGTCATCAGAGAAGAGGTTAGAAAGCTTGAAGAATCCAAGTTCATTAGGGAGGTCATATACCCTGAGTGGTTATCCAATGCAGTCATAGTGCCAAAGGCAAATGGGAAATGGAGGATGTGCGTAGACTTCACTGATTTGAACAAGTCTTATTTGAAACACAGTTTACCCCCGCCTCGTATTGATCAAATAGTGGATGCCACAGCTGGACATGAGCTCATGAGCTTCATGGATGCCTATTCTGGGTATAATCACATCTTCATGAACCCGAAAGACTCAGAGAATACAACATTCATCACAAACAAGGGGACCTATTGCTATAAGGTTATGCCCTTCGGGATGAAGAATGCATGGGATACTTACCAACGTCTTGTAAATAAGATATTTGAGGATTAAATAGGCAAGTCCATGGAAGTATATGTGGATGATATGCTGACGAAGATCCTGAAGGTCGACACTCACGTGGCCGACTGTGAAAAAACTTTCGACACCATGGACAGATTCATGATGAAGCTCAACCTAGCCAAGTTTGTCTTCGGGGTAGGAGTAGGAAAGTTTTTGGGATTCATTGTTAATCAGAGGGGGATAGAGGCTAACCCTGAGAAAATCAAGGCCCTGCTGGAAAAGAACCATCAAAGACGTTCAGAGGTTAACCGTAAAAGTTACTGCGTTCTACAGGTTCATCTAAGAGCTACAGACAAGTGTCTTCCTTTTTTCAAAGTGCTTAGAAAGGCCTTCGAATGGAATGAGGAATGCAACAAGGCTTTTAAGGAGCTCAAGTCCTACCTCGGATCCCCTCTACTCCTGTCTCAACCCATTCAGGGGGAAAGGTTGTATGTATACTTAGCTGTTTCAGAATCAGCCATTAGTGCAGCCATAGTAAGAGAAGATGATGGAGTGCAGAGGCCAGTATACTTCAACAGTAAAGATCTTTAAGGGTACGAACAGAAGTACCCTTGAATGGAAAAATTAACTTATCCTCTGATACACGTTTCTAGGAAGATGAAGCCATACTTCCAAGCTTACTCTATGGTTGTCCTCACTGACTCCCCACTCAGACAGATCCTACATAAGCCTGAGAAGTCAGGCAGGATAATGACCTGGCCCATCGAGTTGGGGGAATATGACATTGTTTACTAACCTATGGTTTCCATTAAGGGACAGGCACTTGCAGACTTTATAGTAGAGTTTACCTGGGAAGAGGTTGAGATTGAAGTTAGTCAGAGGGCCGCTGATGAACCAAACAGAAACTTCTTCCAAGATCCCAACGAGGTTGGGTCAAGCAGCCCCAAAAAAAGTGTAGATGAAAATAAAAAAATAGGTACCTCTTCAAATAAGGAACCTAGTCAGAGGGGAGCTTCTCTTCTAATGAAACTACTTGGAACCTCTTCATTGATGGGTCATCATGTAAAAGTGGAAGTGGAGCAGGGATGATAATGTCTGGACCAAATGGAACGGATATTGAATATGCGCTGAGGTTCAACTTCAAAGCTTACAATAATGAGTCAGAGTATGAGGCATTGATAACATGTCGCTCCTTGTCAAAAGCCCTTAGTGTTGGCTGACTCCTAGTCCACAGTGATTCAAGGTTAGTTGTCAACCAAATACTGGGGGTGTATGAGGCCAAAGATGAAAGGATGGAAAAATACCTTAAGAGGGTGAGAATGATGCTAAAAATCTTTAAGGAAGTGAAGATGAAGAGGATACCTCAGTAAGACAACAGTCGAACCGATGCACTCGCAAGGTTGGCCTCAGCAACGAGGACAGACATAAGAAGAATAGTACCAATTGAGATTCTACTCAAGCCAACCATTGAAGAAGAAGAGGTTGCCAGAATTTTCTTCAATTTGAATATGGGAACCTCATCAATGGACCCTCTTATCAGATACATCAGACAAGGAGAACTGCCATAATCAATGTTGGAAAGGAGAAAGCTAAGGTTCAGGCTGCCAAGTTTTCAATTATAGGAGATGTCTTATATAATAAGGGGTTCCTACTCCCTCTCCCGAGATGTGTCCACCCTTCAGAAGTCCCCCACGTCTTGTAAGATGTACATGAGGGTTCTTATTTAAGTCACATAGGAGGTAGGTCACTAGCTAAGAGGATAATTACTCAAGGGTACTAGTGGCCAACCTTGGCCAAAGATGCAGCTGCTTATGTGAACAAATGTGATAAGTTCCAGAGGTTATACCCTATCCCCCATCAACCTCATCAACCTATGACGTCAATCAGCTCACCTTGGCCATTTGTAGTATGGGGTATTGACTTGGTAGGACCTTTGCCAAGAGCTGCGAACAACTATCGATTCTTAGTAGTGACAATTAATTACTTCTCCAAATAGGTAGAGGCTAATCCAATGATTATAATTACAGAACAGAAGATCTTCGAGTTCATCTGGAAGAACATCATATGCATGTATGGTCTTCCAAATACCCTCATCTCAGATAATGGAACCCAGTTTAAGAATGCTTCCTTAGAAATATACTATGAAAGAGTGGGGATCAAGCAGTTCTTCGCTTCTCCTGGCTGACCCTAGGGAAATAGGAAGATCGAGGTCACAAACCGAACAATCCTTGACGGGATGAAGAAGAGGTTGGAAGAGGCTAAAGGGAGATGGACAGAGGAGGTATATGCTGTGTTATGGGTCTATAGGATGATAGCAAGGACACCAACGGGAGAGACTCATTTTCTGCTAGCACACGGTTCAGAAGATGTCATCCCTATAGAAGTAGGACTCCGAGCCCACAGAGTTCATACCTATGATCCTCAGAGGAATAGAGAAGAGAGAAAACTTGACCTAGATTTGGTTGAAGAAAGAAGAGAAGATGCGAATATTAGACAGGTAACCTACAAGTAGAGAACTGCGAGGTTCTATAACCAAAAGGGGAAATCAAGGCCTATAGCTGTGGGAGATCTAGTACTAAAGAAGACGTTGCAAAAGGCAAATAAGCTCCACCCAAACTGGCATGGTCCTTACAGAGTAGTTGATGAGTTTGTGCTTGGTACCTACCGACTAGAAAATCTCGAAGGGGAACCTTTCTCCAATCCTTGGAATACGGACCACTTAAAGAAATATTACATATGATGTTATAGTAGTTTCTTTGTAATACATGTATCATTTCATGAAGCGAATTTTAATGACAAGAGCAATGTTGTGCTGATACATTTGTTATATGCGTAAAACATCATTAAGTTGGTGAAAATATCAGGTGAAACATCATGTTATGGTGACCTCGGACCTTAAACATCATTAATTTTGTGAAAATTATGAGGATAAACATCATATTATGGTGACCTCAGACCATAAACATCATTAATTTAGTGAAAAATATGAGGGTAAACATCATTATATGGTGACCTCAGACCTTAAACATCATTAAGTTGGTGAAAATATGAGGTGAAACATCATATTATGGTGACCTCAGACCTTAAACATCATTAAGTTGGTGAAAATATGAGGTTAAACGTCATTATATGGTAACCTCAGACCTTGAACATCATTAATTTAGTAAAATTTATGAGGTGAAACATCATAATATGGTGGCTCAGACCTTAAACACCATTAGTTTGGTGAAAATTATAAGGGTGAACATCATTATATGGTGACCTCAGACCTTAAACATCATTAATTTGGTGAAAAATATTAGGGTAAACATCATTATATGGTGACCTCAGACCTTAAACATCATTAAGTTCGTGAAAATATGAGGTGAAACGTCATATTAGGGTGACCTCAAACCTTAAACATCATTAATTTGGTGAAATTTATGAGGTAAAACATCATAATATGGTGACCTCAGACCTTAAACACCATTAGTTTGGTGAAAATTATGAGGGTAAATAAAATCTTCACAAGGCCAGGCCTAAGTCTCTGCAACTGCAGTTGTATCTTCGTGGCCAACGTTTGTCACCTCAGCCCCATCATCCTGATACTAGCATCTTCAGTCTCAATGAATTCCAGGGGAGTAGTCTCAGTAGGTGTAGCATCGACCTTTTCAACCTCTTACAAGGACAGAGAAAATCGGGGGTCACCAAAGCCTATACCTTCAAAGTCTGAGGCAGTCAGACTCCCTGACTCTTTTTCCTTCGAAGTTGCTGTGACACCCTGCCTAATTAAACATCAGGTGATCAGTCCTTTATTAAATTAAAACAGGTTTCTCAAATGGTTCATTCTTAGCATCACTGTCAAAAACTTTTTAATTACTAATCACCTAAGTGAAAATTAGACCGGTGCCAAAATTTTATCTTTCTTAAGCAGATAGATCAACCATACGAAAAAATAGTAAAACAAATACCATGCTAAAACTCAAACCAACAAAGTATGACTACAAAAGAACAAGAGTATTACCAAATAAACCATCCGCTAAAAATACCAAACAACAATAGAACAACTACTAATCTGCAACTAACATCTGAGACTGATACCGGACTACAAGTCCATACAAAGAATAGGGTGAGATCCTGTACTAGATCTGAATGGGAGATAACGTCTAGTCAAAATCCCGTAAGCATCCACTGTGCTATAGCTTCGAGTCCTTGGAATGAAATCATCATACATGGCGTCCCTGTGGCTGGACACCTAAAAGGTTTTGAAAATATTTTATAGCAAGAGTTAGTACTCAAAACAGTTTGAAAACATTTAGCAAGCATTTATCACAATATAAAATGCGGTTATTGATTACACATGTTAGGTTCTCGTACAATCTCTTGAGTTTACTCACCCCTCATCTTTTGTGCACACCTAACGTTCTACACTTAGCCTACCTAGCCATATGTTTCAAGCTAACTAGGACTAAGTAATCATCTGAACTTATCTTTACTTAAGTTCTCGTATCGCCCACACAGTACATCCATTTCATTAACATCTCGCGAAGGTTAATTAATACTCAAGTAACATTTCACCTATGTTATGTTTCAAAACTTCTCATTTAGTTTCACTACTAAATTTCTACAATTATCACAATTTCTATCTTCCCACTTTTGTAATTAAGTTACACTACTTAATTTACTAAATAGATATTCTCTATCTAATGTTACGTTCGTAATTTAAGTTTCACTACTTAACTTACCAGTTCGGTATGTATTCTTTAAATACATAATATATATCAATCTACTAATACACAGAACTAGAATATCATCAAGTATGTATTTCACACACAATATATACTAAATATCAGTAATTACTATTTTGCCCTTTTTACACACGTAAGGACTCTTGGTTCGGAATGATTCATCGACCCCTAAGTAAGAATTGGTTCGGAATGATACATCGACCCCAATTATTTATATACACAAATTAAGAATTGGTTCGGAATGATTCATTGACCCCAATTATTTATATACACAAATTAAGAATTGGTTCGGAATGATACATCGACCCCAATTATTTATATACACAAATTAAGAATTGGTTCGGAATGATACATCGACCCCAATTATTTATATACACAAATTCTGGCTCGGACTCTTTCATCACGCCACCAGTGCAAAGGTTTGGTTCGTCATTTTACATCGACCCCAAACATATAATAACCCTATGTTAGTTAGGAATATCTCATCGACCTTAACATAGTAATTTAGGTATACTTCTCTTAACCTAAAAGTTCATACAATTCAGTAGGTACACGCCCGACCTATCAACCATGTTCGTACGTAATATTTTATTCTCTTATATATGCCGTATAATATTCGTTTTATGATTTATCTCATTAATCGCATTTATTGAGCATTCACACAATTCTAAGGGTCCTAGTTACCCCTCACATATAATTTCAGTAGTTATTACTTACCCTACTGGTCTATTACTTGAATTGAATTTAACTCGCCTCATAACTCAATTCCAAATTTCTCAATGCTCTACCAAATCGGATTATTCTCGTCGATCCATAGCCCAAGCCCTATACCCAATGGCCTTATCGGACCTCAACAATATACCTACTGGTCTTATTCTCACTCCCATATAAGCATAATATAAATCCTAGGATACCCATTCACTCCCAGAAATCAAAGAAACCTTAAACACGAAAAATTCAGAGAAAAATTGCTTACGTCGATCGATCGACTACCGGATTCAATCGATCGACCTAGTCGATCGATCGACAATGCGAGATCGATCGATCGATCGAACAGGGACAGACGCAGTTCGTCTTCTTCGTTAACCTCTTCCTCCATTAACAAGTCTCCAAACTACATTATAGTCCACCAAACTTTGACCCAATGATCCTAACATATTTCCACATATACTAGGGCAATTTCTAACGTTTCAAATACATTAAAACCTCAATATATTTAAAGGAATTGTGGATTAAACCTAAGATTTCTTGAAAACCCTAACTATGGTGTTCTTCCCACAATTTCATTCAAAACCCAGATTTTATTCCGAAATACTCATCAAGTCAAATCTGAATATTATTCCTCTACATATGTTACATCATTCTACATGCAATTCCTATCCCAACATATATAAATATCATTATTTTCTTTCCAAAATATGAGTTTCACAAAATCATTCAAAAGACCATACACATGGGTATTATAACTTTATAATCTTTGTAATAAACAACTTGCCTTGATAGAGGGTTCCTGATTTCATGATTGTTGATGATGTTTGATTGTTTTTCTCCTTCAATCCTTCTTCCCAACAAGTTTGTGGTGGCAATCTCCTTTGAATCCTTCCCAATTCTTTCTTTTGCCTAGAGAATTGTTTCTCTCTTGTCTCTAATGGCTATGGTGTGTTTTCATGGGTTTTCTAACCCTAACCCCTCTTTCATACGGCTTATAAAAGGCTCTCAAATTCGTAGGTCTCCATACCCTCTCATGTTAAAAGACGAAAACGCCCCCGAACGGTCTCGGTTTAGTCCAAAATTACCCCGAGACTCAACTAGTACCCCCGGGTATACTATTTTGACTAATTTGACCCTTATGGACTCATCTGTGACCTCTAAATTATCATTTGAGTCACTTAAAAAAAATATTACTCGTTCTCACCCCAACACGATCTACATGCGTTAAGTAACTATTTACCACTCGCACTAAGTAAATATAATGAGGCAATATAAATCGGTATCTAGCTCTCGATTAATATTCCAAAATTACAATTTTTAATAATCTCATTAAATTACTCCTCTTACGTAATTGAAATTAAGCTGTATTTTTTTTCATTTAATTCTCCAATTTAATTAAATGGAATATTCAAAAATACGAGGTATTACAGCTGCCCATTTGCTAGTTACTTTGATACCTCTCTCAAGGTATTCAAAGCCAAAGCTAAAAAATTCATCATAGACTTTATAGTCTTCGATGATCTTCTCTGAAGCGTCCTCTAAAGTAGCCTTAACTACAACAACATCTTAGCCTGCAGAGCATCATCTTTAGCCTTCAGAGCTAAATCATGGTCCTTCCTGAGCTTGGCCATGTCCCTATCTCTCTACTAAATAACTTCCTTCAGTTTGTTAACCTCCTTTAGCTCTTCCTTCAGACGTTCAACCTCTGCATTCAAAGCGGCTTAAACTTTCTAAGCTTCCTGACCCTTCTCTATGAGGGTTATCTTCTTCAGGGTCCAGTCAATAAAATGGTGCATGGATAAGGTACCCTGTAGTAGTAAGTCAAATGTATAAACACATGAGCTATAATATGTAAAATAGTTGAGGTTATAGTTTGAGAAACTAATACCTAAATTGATTTATGAAGAGAAAACTCAACCAGAAAAGGGACGTCCAAGGAGCATAATAAACTCTTATCCTCTTCAGTCATCACAGCACCGATAGCATCAGCGGCCTTCAAACTATGGTCAATGAGACTATCACTGACCTTCAATTGAGAAAGATGAGCATCCAGGGCCTCTTCTGTAGAGATGGGAATGTCAAGATCCCCTCTCCGAGTCTTTCCAAACCTCTAATGCTCTGGGTCAGCTGTAGTCTTCCTCTTCTTGGTAACATCGGCCTTGGATGTGCCGATACTCTTTTGGGCCACAGGAGGAGGTACATTTTTTCCACCTCTCTTCTGCATCAGCTTCGCCAGACTTGGAGCAAACATTTCCCAAAGGTCGTCTAAAATTCTTTCAGGTCCCTCTACAAAAATAAGTATCTGAGTTAGTAAGTCAGAAATACAAAAAGTAAGAGGTACAACTTATGAAAAATGAGACTTATAAAGATCTGTAACCACCTCCCAGGCCTGTTTAAGAGAGGTAGTAGGGGGTCATCAGATGTTCATATTTTACTAGAAGACCCTGCTCCCCTTGATCGGGAAGATCCTCAACCTTTTGAAGATTATCCTGGCTAAGCCTAAGGTTTAATTTAGCAGCAAGTGAGACCTTCCCCCATCTTAGAGGGGTCCTTAGAACCGACGTTCCAGTAGCCTCATTGGGGCTAAATTCCCATGCCCCAGAGATAAAGAAATACCGAGGTTTCCAGTTATGGTTTGAAGTCTGGGTAAGCAACAATATTTTCTTCTCTAACTTCGTAGCTAAGAAATGGTAATAGATAGGGTGGTTTTTGGCAAAGGAAGGGACATAAAAACCTTTGAAGACCCTAACTGGAAGGTCTGAGTGGTGGACATCCCTCTAAAGGACGATGGCTCCAATCATAACCCTCCAGGTGTTAGGGGATAATTATGAAGGGGATTGATTTATATAGGATAATATGGCTCTAATGAAGGGTGGATAGGAAGACGGAAGCCCAACTTGAACATTTGCTCATAAACGCAGATCTATCCGTCTCAGCCATCATATGTCCTCTCATCCCTCAGAGGTTTCCTAAGGGTGATGGAAGAGTTTATCGAATACAATAGATGACGTTGCGCAACAGCTGGGGAACCCTCAGGTCACCCATTAGAAGTGGTCGAGGACAACTTCGGTTAAGCCAACATCGCCAAACCATAAAATGACTCTATTCAGAGGTTGAAAGAGAAGATAAGGAACCTCATAAAATGCCGAGACCCATTACATTGGGGGTTGTCAGAGGGCTCACCATTTGTGGCAAGGATTGTTAACTTCCAAACCCCTTCCAAATTTAAACCTCCGGTGGTGTCTCCCAAGTACGATGGTAGTACTAACCCAGTCCATCATATTGAAATGTATCAATCTGCAGTAGGCATTTATTCAATCTCTGATAAGATGAGGTGCCGATCTTTCTCAAGCACTTTGATTGGGGCTGCATATATTTGGTTCACGTCTCTTCCTAAAAATTCAGTTGAAAATTTTAAAGGTTTGACCGAACGATTTATTCATAACTTCTATTTTGGGGTAAGACCTCAAAAAAAGATGACTCGCTTACTTTATGTAAAGCAAGAGAAGAACAAAAGCCTCAGAGACTACATTGCGAGGTTCAACAAGGAAAAATTGGAGGTAGAAGATTATGAAGAGAGCATAGCCAAGACAACCCTTATTGGAGGACTTCATAAGGGAAAACTACTTTGGAAGCTTGTTGAAGACCCTCCCAAGTCTATGGAGGAGCTGTTAGCAACAGCTGGAAAGGTCATGAACGCAGAAGAATCAATGCCTACGAAGTATGAGGATGAAAATGTAAGTAATAGTGGGAAGTTTCAAAGGAAGAAGGATGTAAAGAAGAGAACTATAGACGAAAAGTTTGCACACTACACTCCTTGAACTGTGAGATGCGAACATATACTTAAGGAAATAAATAATGATAGATCCCTGGGATGGACGGAGAAGCTTAAGGCTCCTCTACATAAGAGAAACAAAAATCTATGATGCGAGTTCCATCAAGATCACGACCATCTGATTGATAAGTGTTTTACCTTGAAGGACGAGATTGAGAAGATATTGAAGTCTGGAAAGTTCAGAAAGTATGTGGATGGTAGAGCTTCAAAGGGGGGAAGAGACGACCCGAAAAATAAAAGAAATGATAAATGTCGGGAAGATGTCCTTCCCAGAAGAGCTGATGACTCAGATAATGATGATGATGACCCTGACCTCGCACCAAAAGATGATGATAGCCCAGTTAAGAGGGTCGGTATGATCTCTTTCAGGGTGAGCACTATCTTTGGGGGACTAGAAGTAGGCATCTCAGAGGTAGTTGATCGCAAGGATCATGTGATAGAGGCCAAAGTAGTGACAAAAGTCAAGGTTGTGAACTTGTCATCTACGGAGGTTAAGCGTGAGAAGAAAAAGAAAGTAGATATGGACACCCTCATGGTCGACTTCTCACAACTTGACTTCAAGGGTATCTTAGCTCCCCATGATGATCTTTAGTCATCAACACAAGGGTGCATGGCTGTAAAGTTCAGAGGATCCTCATTGATGGGGGTAGTTCTACAGATGTTATGTTTTGGCCCTGTTTTAAGAACCTGGGCCTCAAAAGAGCTAGGCTTGTCCCTTATCATCATCCCTTGATTAGCTTCTGCGGTGAAGAGGTTCATCCATTGGGTATATACGAAATGGATGTTAGAATTGGGGATGAATGGCCTAAGAGATTGACCAGAAAAATCCATTTCTTTGTGATGGATGAAAATTTCTTCTCAACTTACAACCTCATTATAGGATGAGTAAACCTCAACGAATTTAAGGCCGTGCTTTCAACGGTCCACCAAATGCTAAAATTCCCGACTATTTATGGAGCAGGGGAAGTGCAAGGTGATCAAACATCAACGAGTGAATTTTACTTCAACTATGCAGAAGAGAGAGAGGCTCATAAGAAGGCAACAACCACGTACAACATCGACACACTTGATCCTAGGGATGAAACAAATCTTAAACAGGGAGAGGCCGCGAAGGAGGTAGAATCCATCGTCCTCAATGAGGACGAGTCGAAAATAACCATCCAAGTCGAAAAATCCCTAAGACCTGAGATCAATGAGGAACTAGTAAAGATGTTAAGGAAGAGACAAAGTAACTTTTCCTGGAGCCATGCAAACATGTCGGGTATTGATCCTGAGATTATGTGCCATAAACTCAATGTTGTAGAAGATGCCAAGGCCATTAAGTAGAGAAGAAGAGTATACTCAAGGAAAAATTACAATGTCATTAGAGACGAGTTTAGAAAACTTGAAGAGGCCAAGTTCATCAGAGAATTCATACACCCTGAGTGATTATCTAACATTGTTATTATTCCCAAAGCTAATGGGAAATGGAGGATGTGTGTAGATTTCACTGATTTAAACAAATATTGCCCAAAAGACAGGTTTCCTCTACCTCGTATTGATCATATGGTGGATGCCACAGCAGGACATGAGCTCATGAGTTGCATGGATGCTTATTTCGGGTCTAATCAAATATTCGTGGACTTAGCAAACTTAGAGAAGACAACCTTCATTAAAGACAAGGGACCTATTACTATAAGGTCATGCCCTTTGGATTGAAAAATGAAGGGGCTACTTACCAATGTCTTATAAATAAGATGTTTGAAGATCTGATTGGCAAATCCATGGAAGTTTATGTGGATGACATGTTGACGAAGAGTTTGAAGGCCGACACTCATGTGGCCGACCTTGAAAGAACTTTTGACACAATGGACAAATACCGAATGAAGATCAACCCGGCCAAATGTGTCTTCAGGGTAAGAGCAGTAAAGTTTTTGGGATTCATCGTCAACCTAAGGGGAATAGAGGCCAACCCAGAAAACATCAAGGATTTGCTTGAAATGAAGACACCCAGAACTATCAAAGACGTTCAGAAGATAATCGGGAGAGTTGTTGCACTTAACAGGTTCATCTTAAGAGCCACAGACAAGTGTCTTTATTTTTTCAAAGTTTTTAGAAAGGCCTTCGAACGGAATGAGGAATGTGACATTTCTTTTAAAGAGCTAAATTCCTACCTCGGTTCTCCCCTACCACTATCCCAACCAGTTTAGGGTGAGAAGCTATATGTATAATTAGCAGTCTCAGAGTCAGCCATCAGTGCGGTGATAATAAGAGAAGAGGATGAAGTCCATAGACCAGTGTATTTCAATAGCAAGGCACTCCAAGGGTCTGAGAAGAAGTACCCTCGAATTGAAAAGTTAGCCTATGCTTTGATACGTGCTTCTAGGAAAATAAAGCCATATTTTCAAGCACACTCTATGGTCATCCTCACTGATTCCCCACTCAAACAGTTCCTCCAAAGTCTGAGAAGTCATGTAGGCTAATGACTTGGGAAATCGAGTTTGGGGAATACGACATTATTTATCAACCCAGAGTTTCCATCATGGGACAGGCACCTGCAGACTTTGTAGCCGAGTTTACCTGGGAAGTGGCCGATATTGAGGAGAGTCATGGGAATGTAGATAAACCAGACATAAACCTCTTCCTAGATTTGGATGAGGTTGAGTTAAGTAAAGCCAGACAAAGAGCAATTGAGAATGGGGAAGTGAGATACCTCTTCAAGAAGGGGAACCTATCGGAGCGAAGCTTCTCCTCTAATGAAACTACCTGGAACCTCTTCGTTGATGGGTCGTTATGTAAAAGTGGAAGTGGAGCAAGGCTGATAATGTCTGCACTAGATGGAACAGATATTGAATATGCGTTGAGGTTCAAATTCAAAGATTCCAATAATGAGTCAGAGTATGAGTCATTGATATCAAGTCTCTCTTTGGAAAAAACCCTCAATATCAGCCAACTCCTAGTCCACAGTGACTCAAGGTTAGTCGTGAACCAAATCCTAGGGGTGTATGAGTCCAAAGACGAAAGGATGGACAAATACCTGAAGATGGTGAGAACGATGCTAGAGAGCTTCAAGAATGTTAAGATGAAGAGGATACCTCGGTTAGACAACAATCGAGTTGATGTACTCACAAGGCTGGCCTCAACAACAAGGATAGATATAAGGAGAACACTACCAGTTGAGATTCTTCTCAAATCGACCATCGAAGAGGAAGAGGTTGCTAGACCTTGCCTAAACCTAAGTAGGGAAGTCTCATCGATGGACCCACTTATCAGATACATCAAAGAGGGAGAACTTCCAGAATCGAAGTTAGAAAGGATAAATCTGAGGTTCAGAGCTTCTATATTCTCAATTGTAGGAGATGTCCTATATAAAAAGGGATTCCTTCTCCTCTCCTCAGATGTGTCCACCCTTCAGAGGTTCTACACACCTTACACGATGTATATAAGGGCTCTTATTCTAGTCACATAGGGGGGAGGCCATTGGCTAAGAGGATAATCACTCATGGGTACTAATGGTCGACCTTGGCCAAAGATGCAGCCACGTATGTGAAGAAGTGTGATAAGTGACAAAGGTTTTGCACCATCCCTCATCAACCTCACCAACCTATGACTTCAATTAACTCCCCTTGGCCATTTTCAATATGGGGCATTGATTTGGTAGGACCCTTGCTAAGAGCTGTAAACAACTATCAGTTCTTAATAGTGGTAATTGATTATTTCTCCAAATGGGTAGAAGATGAACCAATGATCACAATCACTGAGCAAAAGACCTTCTAGTTCATCTAGAAGAACATCATATGCATGTATGATCTTCTAAACACCCTCATCTCAGACAATGGAACCCGATTCAAGAACATATCCTTGGAAAAATACTGCGAAAGAGTGGGGATCAAGCAGTAGTTCTCTTCTCCTGGACAACTCCAGGCAAACGATCAGACTGAGGTCACAAATCGAACAATCTTTGATGGGATAAAAAAGAGGTTAAAAGAGGCCAAATCAAGATGGATAGAGGAGGTATATACAGTGATTTGGTCCTTTAGGATGATAGTGAGGACACCAACAGGGGAAACTCCATTTATGTTAGCCTGTGGCTCAGAGGCTGTAATCCTAACATAGGTAGGACTTCCTACTCATAAAATTCAGAAATATGACCCTCATAAGAATGGGGAGGAAAGAAGACTTGATCTTAATTTAATTGAAGAAATAAGAGAGGATGCAGAGATAAGAGAGGCAACCTATCAGTAGAGAACTGCGAGATTTTACAATCAAAGGGTGAAGTCAAGGCCTATAGTTGTAGGAGACCTAGTCCTAAAGAAGACGTGGCAAAAAGTAAATAAGCTCCATCCTAATTGGCATGGTCCTTATAGGGTAGTTGATGAGGTTGTGCCTGGTACCTACCAGCTAGAAAATCTTGAAGGAGATCCTTTCTCCAACCCTTGGAATGTCGATCACTTAAAGAAGTATTATATATGATGTTGCAGTTGTTCTTATCTTCTTATAATACATGTACCAGTTTATACAAAGTATGTTAATGAAAAGATAGCAATGTTGTGCTAATACTTTTATGATATGTTTTTAACATCATTAATATGGTCAATAATGAGGTGAAACATCATTTATTTGGTGACCTCAGACCCTTAACACCATCAATTTGGTGAACTATGAGGTGAAACATCATACATTGGTGACCTCAAACCTTAAAACATCATTAAGTAGGTGAAAATTGGAGGTTAAACAACATAATTTAGTGACCTCAGACTTTAAACATCATTGAGTTGGTGAAAAAATGAGGTGGACTATCATAATTTGGTGACCTCAGACCGTAAATATCATAATTTGGTGGCCTCGGACCTTTAAACATCATTAATTTGGTGAAAATTGGAGGTTAAACATCATAATTTCGTGACCTCGGACTTTAAACATCATTAAGTTGGTGAAAAAATGAGGTGGAACATCATAATTTGGTGACCTCAGACCTTAAATATCATACTTTGGTGGCCTCAAACCTTTAGACATCATTAAGTTAGTGAAAAGTGGAGGTGAAACATCATAATTTGTGACCTAAGACCTTAAAATATCATTAAGTTGGTGAAAATTGGAGGTGAAACATCATAATTTAGTGACCCTAGATCCTAAACATCAGTAAGTTGGTGAAAATATGAGGTTAAACATCATAATTTGGTGACCTCGGACCTTAAACATCATTAAGTTGGTGAAAATATGAGGTTAAACATCATTTGGTGACCTCAGATTTTAAACATCATTAACTTAGTGAAAATAAGAGGTGGAACATCATAATTTGGTGACCTCAGACCTTAAACATCATAATTTGGTGACCTCAGACCTTAAACATTATTTGGTAAAATTTGGAGGTTATACATCATAATTTGGTGACCCCGGACCTCAAACATCATTAGACTGGTGAAAATAAGAGGCGAGACATCATAAATCTGGGGCAACACCGACATATAAATTTCAAACAAAACATCGTATGAAGCAATAGAATTTTAATAAGCTTAACTACTTATAATTATCATTAAAAGGATTTAGAGTGACAAGATAGAGTATCAAGAGGCCACTAGAGTTCATAAAAATAAGAATTACAGACAAGTTCATCAAAATTATAACTATTCAAAAACATTATGAGAAAATAACTTAGGTATCGGCGGGAGCCGACCCACCAACATCTACAGTCATTTGGTCATGACCGACGTTCGTGACTTTAACTCCATCATCTTGATGAGTAGCATCTTCTGTCTCTGTGACCTCGAGAGGAGCAGTCTCGGCTTGAGCATCATCAACATCTTCAACTTCCTGCAAGGCCTGAGTGAACCGAGGGTCTCCAAAGCCAAGACCAACAAGGTCTGAGGCAGTCAAGCCCCCAGACTCACCCTCATTCACGGTGGCTCATTTGCTAGTCGCTTTGATACCCCTCTTTAGGTATTCAATGCCGAAGCTAAAAAATTCATCTGACACCTTGTATTCTTCGATGGCCTTCTCTGCAGCATCGTCCCTGGACTTCAGAGCTCTATCATGATCCTAATTGAGATGAGACATGTCATTGTCCCTCTGCTTGATGACCCCATTCAACCTTGCAACCTTTTCATTGAGAGAGGCTTCAACCTTCTCAACTTACTTTCCCTTTTATCTAAGGGGCATCTTCTTTAAAGTCCAATCAATAAGACTATAGAAAAATAAGACACCCTACAGAAGAAGATCAGATGTATGAACATAAGAGTTATAATTTCTAAAAAGACGATGTTACACTTATGAGCAAATTAGCAAAAAACTGGTACCTGGATTGACTTGTGGAGAGCAAACTCTGCCAGTAAAGGGAAACCCAATGTGCATAGGAAATGCTTATCTTCCTCAGTCATTATTTCACTAATAGCATCGACAACCTTCAGACTGTGGCCTATCAGGGTAACTCCTATTTTTAGCTGAGATAGACGAGCATCCAAGACATCGTTTGTAGAGATGGGGATGGCACGATCCTTGGCTTGGGTCTCGCTCGGCCTCGTATGTGTCGGTTCATCCGTGCACTTCCTCTTTTTGTTAGTGTCGGCCCTGGAGGTGCCAACGTTCTTTTTTGAAGCCGACGGTGGTGCACTCTTACAACCTCTCTTTTTCATGAGCTTCACCAGACTTGGAGCATACATCTCCCAAAACTCGTTTGGTATACCTGTTGGACGCTCTGCAAGATAAATCCATGAGTTAGTCAGTCAGAGATAAAAAAAAATATAAGAGGTATGATGGGTAAGAAAAATATTGAAAACTTACGAATCTCTTTTAGGGGATGACCCCCCAAACCTGTTTGAGAAAGGTAATAGGGGGTCATCAGATGCTCATATTTAACAAGATGATCATTCTCACCTTGATTGCGAAGGTCCTCAATATTCTTGTGATTGTCCTGACTAAGTCAAGGGTTAGCTTTAGCATCAAGAAAGACCTTCCCTCATGTCAAAGGGGTTCTTGAAACCAACGTTCCAAATGCCTCATCTGAACCAAATTCCCACGCTCTGAAAACAAAGAAGTATCAAGGTTTCTAATCATGGTCTGAAGTTTAGGTAACTAAGAGCATTTTATTCTCTAATTTCCTAGCTAGGAAGTGATAGTACTTGGGGTGGTTTTTGGCTGATGAGGGAACATAGCAGCTTATAAAATCTCTAATTGTAAGGTCTGAATGGTGAACAACCCTCCAAAGGACAATGGCCCTAATCATAAACCTCCAGGCATTTGGGGATAGTTGGAAATGGGAAAGATTTATATGGGAGAGTATAGCTCTGATGGTTGGGTGAATAGGAAGACGAAAGCGCAACTTAAACATTTGCTTATAAACACAAATTTCTCTATCTCGGCCATCGAAGGCCTTCCCATCCTTTAGAGGTTTCCTAAGGATGATTGAAGATTCTATGGAATAGAGGTGCCTGAAAGTAAGAAGGTCGTAGTCATTGATGGTACTCTCATACTCGACCACCTTAGAGGTATCAATATCTCCTTCATCATCGTCACCAGCCCTAACAACATCATCCTGGGCAGTTGTAGGGGCACCACCAGGAAACCTCTGAGCAAATTCAACCCCGGTGGCAATCGATAACGGAATGGCATTAATAGGAGGCAAAATTTCCATGATAGGCCCTAAGATTTCAACATCGGAAGACCTACACGAAGTTCTAGCACCTTGGTGGTATAAGGCATGACTTGAAACCTCGACCTCCTCAGGAACCTCACCTTGCTCAGGAGAATAATCCATAGCCTCATGAAAAGAGTCTACAGATTCACCTCCTTTAGACGTTGACATAGGGTCTAAGGAAGAGGACTCAGACATTGGGACAGGATCCTCAGTAACCTCTACAAGCTCAGTAGTCTCTGTAGGCTCAGGGTATATGACCTTTAGTGGAGGAGGAAAAATTGGTTTGAGGGGAAAGGCCTCCGCCCTACGAGCTTCCTCTTGGTCTAGTTTTATCTGCCTAATCTTCTCAAAGGTCTTCTCAAGAAGGGAGGGGAACTCTTCGATAAGTTTGTACAAGGGTCTGAGCATAAGAAAGATGACACTACACTTGAAGGAAGGACTCAAACTACAAACAAGTACATAAATTACAGAACTCAAATTAAAGATCAAAGGGTGGAAGTTGTAAGGTCTTAAACGAAGAACACCAAGAACACCCTAAGATAGTTATTGGAGAAGATGACCGGGGGGCCTCGATAAACTTAAAAAAAGGTTATTTGTGGTTGAAACAACCTCAGAGAAACTTAGAACAGTCCCAAAACTACCTAACTGCTACAAGCCTAGCCCTACAACCACCTGGCAGTAGTGGAAACCCTCGCCAGAAAAATAATAACTCACTAGAAAATTGAAAGTGTAAAAATAATGACCAGAAATGGAAAATGAAAAGCTGAGGAGAAATACCTAATTGATTGCGATTGAATAAGGAAGAGGTTAGAAGCAAAGAACCTTCAATCGCAACCAGAAATAGAGGTTTGAAGGAAATCGTAGTTGCAGAAAAGCTTAGGCGGGAGAAAAAAGAGAATGAGGAAAAAGAAGAAGCTTTGAAACCTACTCAATAATGGGGCATGATTTCCAATGCCCCCATTATTACCCTTAGAAACCAAAAATACACTGCTAGAAATATCAACACCTTGGGGAATACGTTAGTCACTTCAGTGAGTGACATGTGTCAAGGAATCACTTCACACCCCAAGGCACAAAAATAAACTCAGCCTCGGCCTAGCATACCCCTCAATTACCTACTCACATAGGAGACTAAGGTCTAGGGGTGATTGATATGCCTAAAGTTCACCCTCGTACCCGGAGTCACTAACCTCAACATGTCTCACAGTTGAGTTGACAAGAAGCTCACAACAACCATCAGAAAGCTCGTATTCTATAAGTTAGGCTTTCTACTACCAACCTCGGCTCTGTAGTAGCTGAGGTCAGTAGTGCCTTATCGGGACAGGTTATTATCAACATCTTACTATTATTAAGCCGACATTACATCTCACCTTTGTGCCTAACCTCGTCAAGTTTTCCCGATCGAGGTCATTATGGCTATTAACAAGACAAAGCAACATTGTCGGACTTCACCAACCTCGTACTCATCCAGGCCAAGGTTACATCAATTAGGGACATAAGTACGAGCATATGGAAGCACATGTAATGTTTGGAACACGTGGGAAAATCAGTTATAACCGAATCATTCCCCTCATGTGAGGGAATATTGCAGTCATCATTATCTATATAAGATTAGCCAGGTGTCATTATCATACTGGTTCGATCCTTATACACATGCTCATTACATGCTTGGGGGGTACATTACACCTACCAAGCACTATATATAGAGGTCTTCCTCTACCTTATACAGTAATCGATAATTGCACCCTAGCTAAAACTCTACTGGTTTACACAGTAGAGAGAGAAAGCTTGAGAGATTGTATTTATGGCCATTAGTTCCTTCATCTAGTGAAATTACTCACACACTCACAATGGACGTAGGCCGGATTGGCTGAACGACTTATATATTAGTGTTTCTCCTCTTCTCCTCACCTCCCTCTACTAGAAATTTACTCCTATACTGCCATTATTATTATTAGTTTGAGCTTATCAACAACTCATACCGGTGGTGCTGTTGGCAGCATCATCAATTAAACATCATTAATTTGGTGGATTTACTCTCTTGGCTGAGATGGCAGTGCATGAACGAGATGACATAAATACATACACTCTCAAAATGATGAGATGGGACTTATGATATGACACCATAATTTGGTGATATCAAATTGTATAGTTTGGCTACTATCATCTCATCCAAAGATGTGACAACAATATAGTCTGAGTTTGAAACATACAAACAAATCAAGATGAGATGCAGATAAATGAACAACAAAAAGATTCCATTCATTCAATTATAATATGAGTACTCTCAGGATGATAATAAACCGTTCGAAGAAAAATATTACAAAATAAATTATTCAAAGAAAAAGATTACAATCAAGACAGGGTATCGGCCATAAATGATCACCCTATAGAGTTGACTCAATAATGATGGTGGTAGCCCCCTCAGCATTAGTCTCGTTATCGACAGCCCTACCCTCGGCGCATATAACCTGAACTTATTCATTAATTTATAGGGCCTCAATTTGTATGGCCCTGGCCTCGACTACCATCATCAGCTCAATATACTCCACTGCTGCATCAAAAAGAGGATCCGATAAGTCTGGTGCCTCTAACGTAGGCCGTATGGAAGAGATGACCTCAGAAAATTTAGTCGTAATCCATCGACAGGCCGACCTTACACCCATATCAGGATATATCATTTCGTAGATACCAAACTCATCAGAAGCTTCAAAAGCTTCGATAGACTTGGCTTTAATCCTCTTAATTAACTCAGCAGACATAGCATCATCTTTGGCCTTTTGCACGACAGCTGCAAGTTCTTTAGCATGAGCAGCCGACTGCGTGATCAGGGCATTTTCTTTTTCTTTAAGTTGGTCATCCTTCTTCATCAGGGCGTCATCTCTAATCGTCAAATCATCATGAGCATATTTGAGCTCGGCTTGGCTTGCCTATAGTCTTTTCTTCAGATTTTCCTCCGATTTTAAAGCTCTGTTAGCCTCTTGAATCTTTGGATAATTCTAAACCATCCATTTTTTTGTCGATGCGAAAGTGCACAGAGAATATGGAAGAAAGGAAAACATAAGTATTAGTATAGACAGACACAAGTACGAGAGATGACGACAAGTTATTCACCAAAAGAAAATACCCGTGCCATCAGATGAAGGCCCAAGTCAAAGACTTGGAGGGTAGGCATCTTCTCCAAGAACTCATAGTCGTCCTTGGTTGAGACTCCCAACATGTCCCTCTTTGATCTTGTGGCCGAGTTAAGAATTAATCCCGGAGACTTACTGATCTGCGCTAGGTTGCCTCGCCAATACTCTTGGAAGGAGTCCCTAGAGAAGGACCTCGGCCTAGAACTTCTCATCACCGATTGGCTGGGAGAATCACCCTCGGCCATTAAGCATCTTGCTCTAGTCGAATCTCAGAGGGAACTAGCAGGTGGGTCCTCGTCTGACCGACCTTTAACGGCATCGGCCCGGTAGCAGTCGTCTTCTTTAGATAATTTTTTTAGAACACACTATATATTGACTTACTTGAGTCTATATATATATAAGAGTTCCAAATAGTTTGGATATTGAGACAAAGTAGATTAGTTTTTATGAGTTGCTCTATCTCTCAAAGGTTCAAGCAAGAATAAAGAAATCCAGTCCAAAAAATCCTCAGGATCACATAAATGGAAGTTAATTCTATCTTATAACCACTTCAGGACACTTGCCATGCATATTTTATAGTTCCTAGGTGCATATGTTTATTTAAAAACTTGAACGAGTTTTTACAAATCAATTTAATTCCTTATAACATTTTTAAAACATTTTAAATAATTTTTGAAATTTTTAAAATTTAGTTTTTTAAAGGTATTGGGATAAAAAGTTGAATTGTGCAAAATAGTTTTATTCATTATATTTTGAGTTGGGTAGGATCTCAAAGAACTAAAGACTTTAGGGCGAGAATGTAATTATTTTTAAAACACGCATTTTTCAGCCGTTATCTATCTTATACGTGTTTGCTCCTGAGTTGTTGATTTTGTGTTTTCTCACAGATACATTCTTTACATTCATTCTCAACCCTTGGATGCTCATTATCGATGATCTGCATGTGTTTGTTAGCAATCCATGTGTAACTAGTCTTAGCCAATCAGCGTTTGTTATTACCATCACTTATATTAAACCGTTAGATTGGGGGTCAACTAGTCAAAGATAATCTCAGTCGTTGGATTTCCTCAGACATTCGATATTCTTCCTTAGCTACTATATAAACCCATGTAGTCTAATCCATTTGAGACTGTTGGCCTTCATCCAAAGAGAGAGAAAAAGAGAGATTAGAGAGAAGGGAGAGAAGGGAGAAGAGAGAGAAAAGAAATGTAAAGAAGATAGAGATAGAGAGAGAGAGAGAGAGAAGAAACCCTAATCTTCGAAACCCCAAACCTCTAAAGTGTTTTCCCTTCACCCAAGCACCATAACCTTCAAAGTTTCATACACTAGAAAACCTAAACTTTGAGAGTTAGATCCATTTAGGAATTTTATGAGTTTGGTGTTGGGTTTGCGAGACATTTGAAGACCTCTTCAAGTCTTAGTTTCTCTAAGAACTCATCTCTAAGAGAATCTTGAGTTTCACTGTTGAAACTTGAGTTTTTCTAAATTTTCTTTATTATTATCTTTTGGATATTTTTACTTTAGATCCTTTATGTTTTAAGAAATTTTGAAAAAGATACTTTTGATTTTCAAGGCTACATCAGATCTCTAGAGCGTTTGTGTTTTTGATCTTATATTTCACTATTTGTGAAATAAACGTGTACGAAAATAAGAAGAAACACATAAGACCTTGGCTAGTTTTAAAATAAAGGTCATTTTTCTGATCGGATCTTGAAAAGAAGTTATTTCTTAAAATAATTTGAATCAGTTTCTGCATGTCATATAGAACCTATTAATTTATAGGAATTTGTCTCTATAAATAATTTGATAGGGCGAGTTGCATAAATCTGCATTTATTGTACAACGCAAACACATTCTCACACACGAACACTTAGTCACAGTGATTCTGTTTGAGAAACTTAGATATTGAAAGAGCTGCTGTAATAAAAAGTTAAGGAAAAGAAGATCAAGGAAAAAATAAAGAAGCAACCAAAAAAGATCAGTTTTATTCAGAAAACCTTTGGAGTGGAGTAACTCGTGTAGGTATAACTCTAAACATAGATTTAGGATCTTTGTATGCTTGCTTAAGTGTTGTAACTTGATTATTTATTTTATTGGATTTTTGGTTTGTGTTGTAGAGGGCATTGTGGATGTTTCCCTTAATTAAGGGTTTTACGACGTTAAAATTCATGTGTTCTTTACTTTGAATGTTCGTAATTTCTGTTGTGATTGGTACTGCATGTTGGACTTAGTAGATGGTTTTTAATTTCTAAAACCCAAGGTAATTAACTACCAAATCTAGACAACATATTCAGAAAATAGTTTTGAACAAATCTTGTGTTTTATTTGAAAAGAGTTTTGTCCAAAAAGTTTATTCGGAGATTACTCAACTTATAACATTTTGTTATTAATCTAGTAAACAATTTTTTCAATTTTTGCCAATAGGTTGCTTCTTCTTATTAAGAGCGTTGCGGAGACTTGGCACATTCATGTTAAAAAATTCCTCAGATATGTGAGGAGGACGATTTGCAAAATAGGAATGAGGAACCCTTAGTCACAGAAATACGAGATGATGAAAGACTTGAACAAAAATCAAAGAACTATTTCACTTACAAAGGTCGTCCAAGGGATCAACCTTCAGCCCGAATTTTTCTAAGAATTCGGGAGACATCAAATCTTCAAAGGTAGGGAGTTGGCCATTCTTACCTTGGACTCTGAGAAAGTTTACTCTCGCCCTATTTGCTACACTGAGGCCGAGATCTAACTTGAAAGACATTGAAGGCTTCAACTAGGTATAGGATACCCTCGGCTCATTTTTTGCCTCTCTTGGTCAGCAGGAAATTCCCAAGCACCAGAAGCATAAAAGAACCTCTCTTTCCAACTATGGTTAAAAGTCTGACTAACATGAAGGATCTTCTTGTTAGATTTCCTAGCTCCTAGGTGACAGTAACCATCTTCGTTTGTAGAGGATGAGACATAATAACAAGCCTTGAAGATTTCAACTAAAGGCTCATCCTCGTACTTGTTTCTCTATAAAGAAATATAGCCCAATATAATCCTCCATGAGTTTGGGACTATCTGAGTAAGGTCAAGGTCGAGGCTAGAAAGAATGGCTCATATAGCTGGGTCATAGGGAAGACGAAAGCTGACCCTAAACATTTGGTCATAGAGGGTAATTTCCCCCTCTCGTCCATTATACACTCTCTCATCCTCGTCCAGTACATGCAAGACGACATCAGTCTTGATGCTATATAGATGTCTAAAATAAAGACGGTCAATCTCCTTATTGAGGATTGATACCGCTCAGCATATGAGTAGTTTACAGGCTCATCGGCCTTAGAATCTTCCTCTATCTCTCCCTCAACCTCTTCATCATCATACTTAATATTATTGGTGCGAGGCACAATAATGGGAGAACCATCAGAATATTTTTCCTGGAACTCTACCTCAGTCATAGCAGGCAGAGGAATTACAATTAGGGAAACTGCTATGTTGACAGTTGGCTCGACAGATTCTAATAGGATCTCAACGAAAGAGTACCCCCATCCAGACTTCTTGGCTTGGCCAGGTGTCGAGGCCCGAAACATGGCATCAGGTTCTATCTTCTCCTCAGGGTGAGTTGGTGAAAACCTCATGACCTCCTGATATGAATCTCTATCATCAGCCCGGGTAGAGGACGACCGACCATCTTATCCACAAAGGGCATAATTATCTTTAAAGGGATGGGGAAAAAAGATCATCTCTATATTGGGTCGGCTTGACGCCTGACCTCGGCCTCTTCCTATAACCTACGTATCTCTTGGAAGTACCTCACCCTAAGGTTAGGATATTGAAAGGCTAGTTCATAAAGGGTCTTTAACATTCAGAAGTCGAGGTCACACTTATCACCAGAGCATAAAAATCTTGGAAGGAGGTAAACACCTAAAGGTTTGACTAAGGTTTGATTCAAGATCAAATAAAGGAATTTAAAAAGTTTAAGTCCAAAACACACGAAGAATAGTCTAAATGTTCCATCGAAGAAGATGACCAAAGAAGACTGGAGTTACAAATAGGGGAATACAGAGGGGGTAAGACCCTAAAGACACCTCCATCACACTCTCCTACCACTAAAAACCCCATCTCTCAACCTAAAAACACCCTCAAAACACATTAATCAGTCGCCAAAAAATTATAAACTCATCGAAGAAACAAAATAGGTACAGAAATAGAGGGAAACAAAGAAAAGTGGGAAAATGGTTACTTGGAGAGCTTAGTGGTTGAAGAAAACCAAGAGAAATCACTAGAGGAACACTGGAATGTAGAAGGAGAGAGAGAGAGAGATCTGGAGATTCTTCTTAGAAAGAGAGAAGTTAACGCATGAAGAAGAAAGACTGGAGAGAGAAAAATGGTTTTGAAAATATCATTCAAAAATGGGAAATATTTTTTCACAACTTCCAAAGTGGAGCACAACTCTCAATACACTCCATCATTAGGGCACAACATCCCAACCACTACTTACAACCGTCACCCTTGGACTATACACCACACCATAGGATGACTGCCAAGTGTCCAAGCGTCATCTAACCTGCCTCCTAAAGGGATGTATCATTAACTACTCCGCATATGAGGTACATTATCCCTCAACCTTCCATTCATATTAAGGACTAAGGGCTAGGGGGTGATTGATATACCAAAATTTACCCTCAGCCAACCGAAGGTCCTGCTCAACCCAACTGACCTTTCCAATTTATCTAATTTCGTAAGATATAACTCGGTTGTGCACTCGACAATGGGATCAGCCTCAGCCCCCGTCCTTGTTTCATAAAGCATAAGCCTCGTCCTAGAAGGTAGATCAACATAGGTATTGATGTAAAAAATTAGATTATCTCTATTTAATCAATTACAGATAAATAAATTAATAAGACAAAGGATTTTTAAAGTTGTTCAGCTTGAAGAAAATGGCCTACGTCCACTGTTTTTGTATTGTTGACTGTTTAATTAGAATCTCGATAATAGGTTTACCAAGAGATCCAAAGTCCCCTTTTTATAAGGAAGTTACAATGTATTTACAACCTTGAGGCTTTACATATGAAAGGATAATGCGCTGTTATTCAGTAGACATATACATCTGTATGATAATAATGTGCATTTAATGCGTATTTGTCTTTTCATTCTGATGCTCTGCACGTTAAGTAGCTCGGACCTCTTGAGTTGCTCGGTACGCTTAAGTTGCTCGGTACGCTTAAGTTTCTCGGTACGCTTAAGTTTCTCGTCTAAAGTATTTGTATTTTCCACATAGGTTGACACGTGTCTTCAAGTGATTGGTCCGTATCAACAGAAGCACCCAATGTTTCACATTTGAGGTTGATGGAGAGTGTGGAATATTTATATTGAAAACTGTTTGGATTATTGATCTTATTGGATTTTAGGAAAATTTTCAATATATATAATTCCTTTTTTGAGCGCATAATATCAATCTTCATAAATATTTTGAATTTTCACAATCACCTCGATATTTGTGCCTTTTTCTTCTTTTAGCCGCCGGAAATGCAAACGTCTTTCCTTGTAATCATTGTTTTTCTCTATTCCCGAGGTAAAGTATTTAAGTGCGAAAAAAATCCTATCTCTTTTCACTTTTCAAATTTGTATCTCTGAACCCTTCATCTTCTCTCTATCTTGTGCCTTCGTTCTTTTCATCGTTCATTGACAACTGATCTCTATTTCCTCTGTAAGATTTTCTTCTTTCTTCTTTATTTTCTTTATTCGCCATGGTTTATCTTGTTGAATCGTTACACAAATTTTGGTCTGAATTTCAATCCCTTTGTGGGTTATTTTGGAAGAAATTTCTTATCCTTGTGATTTACTTTCTTTAGCGGAGCGACATTGGCTCCCAAGTCTTTTTATAGCTGAGTGTGGTTTTTCTTTCCCGCCAAATCCCCTGTGTTTGAAGTTTTGCCAATATTTCGATATTGTACCTGCAAGAGTAGCTCCAAATACATGGAGGGTAGTTAATGGTGTACATAGGTTGAATCAACTTCATGGAACTCGTTTGGGAATTCCAGAAATTATGTATTGCTATAAATGGGTCATTAGTGATAATACTTTCTATTTAAAAACTAGGTTTTCGAATAGAGCGCTAGTTGTCAATCTTCCCGATGCCAATAGGGATTAGTTTGATCATGGGGTTGTGATGAAAAATTGGCAACACCCTCCATTAAGTAGAGATGACGTGTACCAAGGTCCCAAGTGTCCGCTTTATGGCAATGTGATAGGTTGTTTTCATTTTTGAAATATTTTTCTTTGTATTTGATGAAATGCATCACTAACATTTGATTTTATTTGTTACAGTTGACAGTAAGAGAAAACCTCCAAAAGAAACAGAGGTTAATATAAAGCATTTAAAACTTATCTGGAGCTTGCATCAATATGTTGTTGGGGAGCTTATTAGATCTTCTTTTTATTTGTTGCAATACAAAAGCTACACTTCATCTTTCATTGCTCGTCCTTGTCCTATGGTAGTTGATCTTGATCAGGTATCAACCTCTGAGACTAGTGTGGAAGGTTCTTCTTCTGACTTGAGTATTCCTATTACTGATTTAATGAAGAATAGGAAAGCTCCTGACTTTTTTGACAAGTCTGCCTTTGCCACCGACGAGGTAAAGAAGAATAAACAAGATGTCCCAGATGAAGGGACAAAGAATACAAATGTACCCCCTTCTATTGCTACCAAGGAGGCTGGCAAGAAGCCCCCTGTGCCTCCGAGTAAGACTGTTGTCATCTCACCTTCGAGTGAGACTGCTGTCATTCCACCAACACAGACAGCTCCTTCTACTTTGAGGAGATTAAAAAGAAGCTCTTCTGAGAGACCTATTGAACCTATCTCTCAACCCTCAAATATTGAAGGTAGTGTTCCAGCTCTTGTTCCTTCGAGCTCTGCTATGGGCTTCGTCAGATCCTGGACTGTCCCAGAAGTCCAAATCATTAAAGATACTTTTTCTCGTCAGAGAATTACTACTCTGGCGGCTCAACACATTGCATCAGTAAGTATTGTTAACCTGGGTCCTTTATTTTCTAATACTATGTTCATATATTGACTTAAAGCTCTTTCTTTTTTCAGCTTGTGACGTGTTTTAACAGCATTTTGAAAAAAGATGAAGCTATCAGCGCTTTCAGCTCCTCGGGTGGGGTAGAAGAAGCTTTTGATAGGCTAACCCAATCTTTGAGGGAATCACGTCAGAATACGAGGAAGACAAAGATGCTTGGGAGAAGCAATTGAAGTCTGTTAAACTAAACAAATATCAAGCTGTGGCGACCTCCAAAGAGTTGGAGAAGAAATTAAAAGAAGTTGAACAGGATAAAGAGGAGCTTGTGACTAAGTCTTCTTAGGAAAATGTTACTAGGCTTCAAGATGTTGAGCATCATAAAATAGATGTGGAGGAAAAATTGAAGTCTGTCAAAGATCTCCTTAGGGAAAGGACCTCCTCGGAGAGGGTAAAAAGGAAAGCTGCAGTTAAAAAATCCTTCAGTGTTGGTTGGGACAAGGGTGAGAAAAAGGGTCTGGCTATCATGTCTTCTCAAATGGAGTATGCCAGTGTCAAATACTTTAGGGATGGATGGGTAGCAGCCTTGAAGGAGCTGAAGGTTGCTGAGAATTCTTAGTTGTTCCAACAGCATACTCATGGCCCTCTTCCCTCTCCTGGAGAAGAAGAAGAAGAAGAAGAAGATGAAGCAGCTTCAGATGAGTCTTCATTGATGACAGGAGAGCAGGTCCCTATTGTTGCTATTACCCAATCCTCAGAGAAACTCCAACTAGCCAGCACATCTGCAGAGCAGCTGTCATTGCTCTCCGAGAAACCAACCCCTTCATCCAAAACATCTGAAGAAGTCGTAGGAAATAAGGAGTAGGTGTAAAGTTATTCGGGTCTTTTGTTTTGCTATTTTCGTGAATGTAACCTTGAACTATGTTCTCCTTTATTATGATCAATAAAATTTGAACTTCTATTGTTTGTCTTGAATTTCTCTCTTGCTCTGTTCGCACCATTTGTTGATTTTGTTTTTCATTTTATCTTTGCTAGTTTGTGGCTAGGATGGAACTTTTATCAGCTCATGATTCAGAGTTGATGAAGAAATGTAATGACTATTTCAAACCTGGTCACGCAGATTTTACTGAGGCTCAAATCATTGATATTCTTGGACCAGATGCCTCTGAACGAGAAATTGATGCTTATTAATAGCGGAGGTGCTTGCTCGACCGTGCTCTTGCCAATAATGTGGCCTATTATGAAATGATTGAAGATCTTCAAGGAACTATACTCCAACAGTAGTACAAGGAATATGCTACCCTTCTGCATCAAGGCTATGAGAAAAAGTACCAACAATTAAGTGCTAACAAGGGATATGACAAGTTCATTTATGCTCATGAGAAAAAGGAGAGTGTTCTAAAGCTTGAATTTAAAGAGCATAGACATATCGCCAAGTTATTGGAGCAGGAGAACATTACTTTGCAGGAGGAAATAAAATAACTCAAACCTGTTGCCTCTTCCTCGGGAGCCTTGGTCCCCATTAATGATGAAGGTTTTTCCTTCTTGGAGGTAGAAAATGCTAACTCACGAGATGAGTTAGAAACTTTAAAATGAGCTAGACCCTCCACATCTACTCGTGGTAGAGCAAGATTTTCTCATAGGCGAGTAAGAGCTGGTCGGGTAACCATTGAAGATGTGAGAACTCAATCGGCTTCAGAGAATCAACCCGTTTAGTTGATGGCGATGAACCAAGCCTTAGCAGAAATGTTTAAGAAGATTCTGAACTTCACCGAGAAGCTCTCTAATCAAAGTTATGCTCTGGAAAGAAAAGAAATTCTGGTAAAGAAACTCCACGAGCAACTTGAGATGTTAACTTATCGATTTCACAAACAGACTAGGGAATTTTGGATGGCTGTGTATAATAAATCTCTATATCATCTTGATGCTCATTTACAGCAATCGAATAACGAGGGGTACAAGCAGGGATGGTTGAACGCTATGTGTGTGCTAAAATTGGCGCAAGGACACTACTTATGGGATTATTATGAGACTGGAGTGCTCGATTTGCCTGTGCCTCCTTTTAAGCTTGATATTAGTTGGATTCCTGCTCGTGTAATTCCTTGATGCCTGATTTCCAAGTATCTCGGTGATTACAGTCTTCATGCAAACTTTGAGATAGCTTGTCCATAACACTTGCTTGATCGACCATTCATAATGAATGTGAGAATGCTACGAGATCTAAACGTTATAAATTCCCCTTATGCGTTAGATGATCCTCCAGCCGGGGTAGAACCTGTTTCAAAAGCAGGGGGAAAGAAACCCATAGAATAGGATATGTTTATGTAATGAATCAAAATTCATATCATATGTAATCTACTTAATTTTAATGAAGAAAATTTTAGTCTTTGACAATTTCATTTTTCTTCGAAATAATTTGTAGAATGTCCTTGTTTGTTAGTTTGTTGGTTGGTGAATAAGTATATACATATACCATACTTATCCCATTTGTTGTTTGATTATAGTGACTTGTCACTCTTTGGGCCTAAGTAATGCAATGATTTTCATCCCATGTTCCTGCTTAGTTGTAGTAATCTCGTATGGATTACCTGGTTGCCTAGACAGTGGATGCCCCGGGAGGTCATCCAGCTTCTTGCCTAGTTTAGTACCAACCAACCAGAGTTGGTGGTTATTGATTTATCAACCAACCGGAGTTGGTGGTAATGAGTTACCGACCAACCGGAGTTGGTGGTATTGAATTACCGGCCAACCGGAGTTGGTGGTTATTGATTTACCGACCAACCGGAGTTAGTGGTAATGAGTTACCGACCAATCGGAGTTGGTGGTATTGAGTTACCGACCAACCGAAATTGGTGGTATTGAATTACCGTCCAATCGGAGTTCGTGGTATTTAAGTGCCCGACCAATCGGAGTTGGTGGTATTGAGTTCCCGACCAACCGGAGTTGATGGTAATTGAGTTGTCGACCAACTGGAGTTGGTGGTATTGAGTTCCCAACCAACCGGAGTTGGTGGTAATTGAATTGCCGACCAACCGGAGTTGGTGGTATTGAGTTCCCGACCGGTGGTATTAAATTGCCAACCAACCGGAGTTGGTGATGTGTTTCTCTGAATTTGGTACTAATATTCCGAAAAAATTTAACAAAAGAAGAAACATCACTTTATTCATATTAAAAGAACTGTGTTACATAGGAATTTTATCTATTGATATACTTGCGCAGATGCTCTGCATTCCATTCATTCTTGAACTCTTCTCCTTCCAAAGTTTCAATTCTGTATGTCCCTAGACAAACAACTTACGTTACTCTGTAAGGTCCATGACAGTTGTCTTCCAGTTTGTTATGATTTTGGATCACTTTCTTCAGCACATAATCATCTTCCTTCAAATCACACTTCTTCACTCTTTTATTGTAGAACAAAGTTATTCGTTGTTGATATGCTGTATTCCTGATTGCTGCTTCTTCCCTAACTTCTTCGAGCATATCCAGGTCTAATATTCTCATCAAGTCACTAACAGTAGAATTGAAATTAAGCACCCTATGTGTGGGTAGTCCCAATTCAGCGGTTATGACTGCCTCACTTCCAAATGTCAACATGTATGGAGACTCTCCCGTTGCTAATCGTGGTGTAGTGCGATAAGCCCACAACACAGAGTGTAGCTTGTTAATCCAATTTCCCTTTGCATCATCCAGTCATTTTCTCAAACCATTCAGTAGCGTTCTATTTGTCACCTCAGTTTTCCCATTGCTCTGGGGATGGCCTGGTGCAGAGTGGATCTTTGATACATTTGATTGATGACAATAGGCAGCAAATTCCTCATTGTTAAATTGGGTACCATGGTCAGTAATGAATGCATGTGGGAGACCATATCTGCAAATAATATTCTTCCAAATAAATTGATAGACTTTGTCATATTTTATATCAATGAGAGGTTCAACTTCCACCAATTTAGTAAGATAATCCACAGCAACCACGAGGTATTTGAATCTTCCTCTAGTCATTGAAAGTGGTCCGACCAAGTCTATCCCCCACATGCCGAATGGCCAAGGGGACGTTATGGGTGTTAATAATGATTGGGGAGTTCTTCAGATGGAAGAGAAACGTTGGCACTTATCACACTTCTTAGCGTAAGCGGCGCAATTAGCTCTCATCGTTAGCCAATAATACCCATGTGTTGTGATCCTCTGCAAAAGCGTCCGACCTGCTACATGGGCTCCACAGGACCCTTCGTGAACCTCTACGATCAAGTCTTTAACTTCAGAGGGATAGACACACCTTTGTAATCCTTCTATAATTCCTCTTCTGTACAAAACACCACTGGTCAATACATAACGAGCAACTTTAAACTTTAGTTTCTTAGCTGCGAGTTTATTAGGTGGCAGAATCCCTTCTTCGATATAGGCCCTGATAGGATCCATCCAGGAAGGTCCCAATTCAAGGGTAACGAAATTCATCATTAAATCTTCATTTATGCTCTGACCATCCAGGACTTCTATTGGGATTATTCTTCGTAGCTCGGTGCGTGTGGCTGATGCTAACCGAGCTAGGGTGTCTACTCTTGCATACTCCAATCTCAGTATTCTAATCAACTGAACTACAGTAAAACTCGATACAACCTCCATTGATTTTTCATGATACTTGACCATTAATTCTCCCTTTGCTGCATACACCCCCGGAATTTGATTTACGAATAACTGTGAATCAATGAATACAACGACATGCTCTGCCTTCATGGTTTTGGCCAGACTTAAACCCACGATTATAGCTTCATATTCATCATCATTATTAGAAGCCTTAAATTGAAAGCGTAGAGCATACTCCATATCATTCTCATCTGAACTGTTTAAAACAATTCCTGCTCCACTGCCTGTAGTGCACGAAGAGCCATCCATATAAAGATTCCATACAGGTACTTCATTATCAAACTCTTAGTCAGACAGAGCTCCTCGATGGAATATCTGATGCTTCCTTTTGTCTTCCCCCAACACTTCTCGCTGCTTGTTGATTATCTTCTCTTGATCGTTCACGGATGGAGGTTAGTCGGGGGTTAAATTTGATAATCACGTAACATCCACGGGTTGGTTTGTATTAAACTCCTGTTCTTTGGAGGTATCAGATTGAATAAACTCTACGATAAAATACGCTATTGCCTGCCCCTTAAATGACGATCTAGGCTCATAAACTATATCATATTTACCAAGTTCTACTGCCCAGTACATCAATCTTCCTGATTTCTCTGGTTTATGCAGAGCCTGTCTAAATGGATATTAGTATACCCCACTATAGTATGGGCTTGGAAGTATGGCCTCATCCTTCTGCTTGCTTCGATTAGTGCCAGTTCTAACTTTTCCAACCTTGGATATCTGATCTCTGCTCCTCGGAAAGCCTTGTTGGTGTAATAGATCGATTTTTGGACTCCGTCCTCCACTTTTGTCAACACTGAACTAACTGCATTCTCTGAAACTTCCAGATACAAGTATAATCTTTCTCCCATCACCGGTCTAGATAACAATGGAGGTGTCCCCAGATATTTCTTCAATTGTTGAAAGGCCTCCTCGCATCCTTCATTCCACTCAAAAGTTTTTTGGAGTATTTTGAAGAATTGGAGACATCTTTCTGTTGCTCGTGACACAAATCTGTTGAGTGCTGCGACACTCCCTGTGAGACTTTGCACTTCCTTCTTTGTAGTTGGAGATCGCAGTTCCAGTAGAGCTTTGATCTTTTCAGGGTTCGCCTCGATACCTCGTTGGTTAATAATATATCCGAGAAACATGCCTTCTCTTACTCCGAATATGCATTTGGTAGGATTCAACTTCATTTGATATTTCTCTTGTTAATCAAAGGTCTGACCTAGGTCAACTATATGATCAGCAACTTTCTTGCTCTTCGTCAGCATATCGTCAACATAAACCTCCATTTTATGACTTATTGCTCTACAAACACCTTATTCATCAGCCGCTGATATGTCGCACCTGCATTTTTAAGTCCAAAAGGCATAACATTATAGCAATAAGTTCCCCTTGGGGTTATAAAAGAGGTACTTTCCCTGTCTTCAGGTTTAATTTTAATCTAATTGTAACCAGAATAAGTATCCATGAAACTCAACAATTCATGCCCCGAGGTATCATCCACCAGTTGATCGATTCGAGGCAAAGGAAAATGATCCTTTGGACATGCCTTATTAAGATCAGTGAAGTCTACACACATCCTCCACTTGTTATTTTTCTTCTTTACCATCACCACATTTGCTAGCCAATCAGGATATTTGACATCCTCAATAAAAGAGGCTTTTTTTAGTTTCTCTACTTCTTCCTGTATAGCTTGCTTCTTTTCGGGGCTGAACACTCTTCTTCGCTGCTTCACTGGCTTGATTTCCTTGTTCAAGTTGAGCTCGTGACACAGGAAATTCGGGTCTATCCCTGGCATGTCTTCATGACTCCATGAAAAAGTCTATTTTCTGCATCTTAGAAATTCTATCAGTTCCTATTTTATTGATACATCCAATGACGCACCAATTTGGGTTGTTTGTTCTGGGTGCTCGTCGTCCAGAATGATACTTTTGGTAGATTCCATGACCTGGCCCTTCACGAGATTAGACTCATCTTTAGGGTATAATGTTTCAATCTCTGCATCTTTTATTTCATCCACTTGATAAGTAGTAGTCTTTTTCCTAGATTCTTCGCGTTCCTCCTGTTCGGCAGATGAATAGTAGCATTCCCGAGCTACTTTTTTATCACCTTTCACCACTCCTACTCCAAAGTTGGTTGGGAATTTTAAACATTGATGCACAGTAGATGGTACTGCTTTGAACTTCTTCAAACCTACCCTTCCCATGATGATATTGTAAGATGATTGGACATTTTTATCCATTACAAAAAAGTGTACTCTTTCTGTTCAACAAGCAGGCCATGTACCGATAAGTATATCCAACTTGATTGTCCTAAGTGGAAAAACCTTTTCTCTAGTAAAACTAAGGAGGGGCCTATGATAGGGCTCCAACTGGGCTAACTTCAAATTCAAACTGTCGAAGCATGGGTAGAACATGATGTCTGCAGAGCTACCATTGTCCACCAGCACCCATGAAATCACCATTTATTTTATTCATATCTTGATCACCAATGGGTCATCATGAGGATATAGTACACCTGCCAAGTCGTTCTTAGAGAAACCAATGTCCAGTTTGTCCTTATTCACCTTCCTCGGGAGATCATCTTCAGCCATATTTATTCGTTGTATATACGAGCAAGCTTGAGCCTCATTGAGGTAAGCTTTCCTCTCTGTAGTAAGATCTCAACCTCCTGCATCTCCACCTATAATAACATTACATTCAAATGATCCAACATAGATTGAAAATACCTCACGCTCTAGCTATCTTGGTCTTTTAGGGAGGTCGGGATCATCTTCTGGATCATCTTCGTGATCTCTCTTCTTGTCTTCATTTTCTCAACGAGGAGATTTAGATCTTTGCCTTCCTAGGTTGTTGGTATTTCCATCATTTTGGCGATCAACATACTTAGCCAATTTTCCTCGCCTGATGAGTGCTTAAATTTCATTCTGGAGAGCTATGCAACGCTTGATCGTATGACCATGGTCTTTGTGGAATTCGCAATATTTGTACTCGTCCCTTTTGTCAGGATCTGCCTTCATTTTCCCTGGCCAGGCTAACTCTTCGTTGTTCTTGATCTCCTCTAGAATGTGATTTATATATGCCTTCAAAAGAGTATTATTTCCAAATTTCCTCATCTGCTCTAGTGCTTTCTTTCCTTTTGACGGCCTGTTGCCACCATTGTTATTTTGATCCTTCTTCTCGGCTTTACCAGCTTCAACCTTGGTCTCCTTAGTGTCTGTATTCTTCTTTGCAGCCATGGCTTCCTCAGCGTTCATGATTTTGGTTGCCTTTGCCATCAGTTCTTCCATGGTCCTAGGCGAATCTTTGGCCAAAGTGTAGTACAACTTATCTGGCAATAGCCCACTCATCAGAGCAGTAATTGTTATCTTTTCTTCGTAATCAATTACCTCAATCTTCTCGTTATTAAAACGAGTAATGCAGTCCCTAGTACTTTCTTCTGGCTTCTGTATAACACTCAGCAAGTGTGCTACTCGTTTGACTGGTTTTGCTCTAAAATAGAAATTCCCTATAAAGAGCTCTGCCAGTTGAAAGAAAGTCGCAATCTTCCCCCGAGGAAGGTTGTTGTACCATATCTGGGCTGATCCGGTAAGATTTCCTAAAAACGCCCTACATGTCATCTCATTTGGAACATCATAGATATCGTCAACAGCTTGGTATTATTCTATATGAAGGATAGGGTCAGTTTTTCCATCGTATTTAGGTGTCACCATAAGAGCTTTGAACTTTGATGGTGTGGGAAAATCCACAATTGCATGTACGAAGGGTGTTCCTTGGACAAAATTTCTTTATAAAGGATTCTTGGCCTTAGCCATTTCCCCTAATCTGTTCTCCAACCTTTGAATAGATCCTTTCCATGCTTCGTTTCCTTCCTCGGGCCTATTTGTTCGAGCAACTGATCGTGTTGAGTTTTCCTCTTGGGTCCTTTCATTAGGAGTTGCTGGGCGTGATTGAGTAGAGCCTTCCCTTAGGTCGGATGGTCATTGAGAGTTCCTCGACGCAATCCTAGGAGGACTTTTATTCCTTCTAGGGCCCAATCAATTAAAAGGAGATACTCAACTCAACTTTTCTATAGCACTAGTCCTTTCTGGGGTGAGAGTGACATTTCAGTGGGAATCAGTAGCTCACACTGATGAAGTTCGGCCTGGTTGATACGAAGGATCACTGGATCTTTCATTACGATATGACCCGGTACATCTGGATTGAGAGAACTCAGGGAATAGTGTTCATTTTGTTCTTGAGGATGGCAGATGGGTATTTCTCTGAACACTTCATTGTCCATATTGGGCCGGTACTCCACCTTGAACAGTTTGTATAAGTTGATGCATGGTTTCTTGCATGGTCATTTGCCCTTGGGCAAAATTATCCATTATGCCTGCCAGATCTTGAACATTTGGGGGATTAGAAAGGTTTGGAGGGACCTCGGTGTTTCGATTACTGGATTCCTGATTATCGGCCATAGATGATGAATTGTTTTGGTGAAAAATGATAATTACAGTCATTTCCCACAGACGGTGCCAATCTGTTGATGTAAAAAATTAGATTATCTCTAATTAATCAATCATATATAAATAAATTAATAAGACAAAGGATTTTTAAAGTGGTTCAGCCTGAAGAAAATGGCCTACGTCCACTATTTTTGTATTGCTGACTGTTTATTTGGAATCTCGATAATAGGTTTACCAAGAGATCCAAAGTCCCCTTCTTATGAGGAAGTTACAATGTATTTATAGCCTTGAGGCTATACATATGAAAGGATAATGCGTTGTTATCCAGTAGACATATACATTTGTATGATAAATATGTGCATTTAATACGTAGCTGTATTTTCATTCTGCTGCTCTGCACGTTAAGTAGCTCGGACCGCTTGAGTTGCTCAGTACGCTTAAGTTGCTCGGTACGCTTAAGTTGGTCGTCTAAAGTATTTGTATTTTCCACGTAGGTTGACATATGTCTTCAAGTGATTATTCCACATCAGCAGACAAAATTTGGTATCAACAATTGTCAACATTCCTAACGATTCATCGGTGCAACCTCAGCCTCGGTCGACCACCTCCTTGGACACGAAGGCCGACCCAAGACAGCTTAACATTAATGGCGACCCCATAAGGGGGTTGACTCGTCATCTAAGCCTCAGCTCAGATAGTATGGTCGGCATTAACACCTAGAAGGGCACATGGATTGGGTCCCACATGGAACATTACGCGAGGTATTCAAGTCCTATATGGATAAAACCATTACAACCAGATCATTCCCTCACATGTGAGAATATTTTATCATCATGACTATATTTGACAGAGATAGTTGTCTCCTTCTCATTGATTGGGAACATTGTACACATGTTTATTTCATACTTGGGGGTACACTACACCCTTCAAGCACTATATATACTCTTTATCTTCTTCATTAGATGGGATTAATTGAAACCCTATAGAAACTCTGTCAAACTTACTGTAAGAAATGGAGAAAGATTGAGTGCTTGTATATTCGGGCCATTAGAGCCTCATTTAGTGGATCACACACACTGCAAAGTGGACGTAGGCCATAATTTGGCTAAACCACTTAATTATGGTATTCAATTCCTCTTCGCCTCATCATTCTCTTATTGTCATATTATTTTCTTGTTGCCATGGTTATAGCTGCTTGATCTCATTATCATTGTGACCTGCTGGTACCATTTTTGGTATCATCAATCGGGTCTAAAAGAATATTAAACTTGATTCTTTTTAGCATTGTCTCATTGTAAGTACCACCATTATGAGAACTTAATTTTCTCGTTTTTAAAGGGTGGATGCCCCAATCTCGGGGAGATAAAAAATGGTTCAACACCGCCTTGCTATAAGCAATGGGCGAGTGGGTATTACCCTGGTGTCGATTAGTGTGATTAAAAATCACAGAGCCAGTCTTATTAATCTCGTGCCTTAAATCATTAAGGTTAGCAGGTTTATTAGTACTAACTTCCAGATATTAACACTAATTTAAACAATATGCTTCTTTCTATCCCAAAAGGCATTTGGGATATCACTACAAATTTCTGCTGTTAACTGGTTTTTAACAACAGTAATTTTCTGAGTGATAGTGGGGGACATTAAATTTTTTTTAATGTTGAGGAAGAGAACTTCCTTTTGAAGGAAATTAATTTGATTTTCTTTAGAAACAATATTGTTAGATAAAGAATTAATCCTTTTAATCTCCGGTTTTGTGATAAATTCAAAAACAATTTTTTGGTTTTGAATAGTGGTATATATGCCAGTTGCGTGAATCTTATCATTCAGAGGAGTCAGAAGAATTAAGCAATAGTTTGCTTAATTGATCTTTCAGGTGATCATCAGCCTGAAGATTACTGATCTTATCTTTCATCTTGCATTTACTAGCATAATGGCCAAATTTGCCACATTTAAAACATTTAAGAATCTTTAAAGATGTTATTAAAACTAATGGATTAGTTGTCTCCGCCCCAAAAATGAAAATCTTTCAGACTCAGGTGAGATTTTTAGGGCATAATATAGGAGAAGGAAAAATTCTTCCTATTGATAGAAGTATAGAATTTGCTTCTAAATTTCCTAATGAACTTAAAGAAAAGACTCAACTTCAACGATTTTTGGGTAGTCTCAATTATATTGGGGACTATTATAAGAATCTGGCAGAAGATAGTGCAATACTATATTCCAGGTTAAAAAAGAATCCTTCTCCCTGGACTGAAGAGCATACTAAAGCAGTGCAGAAAATTAAATTAAAAGTTAAACTTTTACCCTGCCTTGCTTTAGCTAACCCTTCATTTTTTAAAATTGTCGAGACTGACGCCTCTGATATTGGCTATGGAGGAATTTTAAAACAACTCAACTCTTCTTCTCACAAAGAAGAACTTGTTCGTTTCACCTCTGGCTCTTGGAAAGATGCCTCCAAGAATTATTCTACCATTAAAAAAGAAATTTTTTCGGTAGTCAAATGTATCACTAAATTTCAGGATGATCTGCTTAATCAAAAATTTTTGCTCAGGATTGACTGTAGCGCTATTAAGCAAGTCCTTCAAAAAGATGTTGAGAATATTGTCTCCAAACAAATTTTTGCGAGATGGCAAGCTAATCTTTCTGCATTTGATTTTGATATTGAACATATCAAAGGGGAAAATAACTCTCTCCCCGATTTTCTAACAAGAGAGTTTTTGCAGGACAGATGAGCGGCCCCTCTCGAGGGCGTGGTCGCAAAAATTCTCGCAGACCTGGTAAAACACCTATCATCGTGAATGATGATCAATATCCTCCGATACAGGATTATGTTGAGTTTTTACGCCAGAGCGCTAAAAACAGGGAAAAGAATACTCCCCCTCTTAACCCTTTTAGCAAAAAGAAATCTGCTAAAGAGGTCTTGGAAACTATTAAGTACCAACCCCTTCCTAATAACAGGACTTCGGAGTTTGTACTTTTCCTCGAGACTGAGGATGATATCCAGATGGATAAGCCTTGGGAACTTAAGTCCCGGTACCTTGACTCTCATGGTTATGCGGTACATGAAGGCAAATACAGAATTATTTATGAGATGATACTCGCCGAGACTGGCTCTGTGATTTTTAATCACACTAATCGACACCAGGGTAATACCCACTCGCCCATTGCTTATAGCAAGGCGGTGTTGAAACATTTTTTATCTCCCCGAGAATGGGGCATCCACCCTTTAAAAACGAGAAAATTAAGTTCTCATAATGGTGGTACTTACAATTATTTTGATTATGTCCAGGCTTGAACTAAAGCTTTTTATTATCAAAATGCTGAGCACAAACACACATGGTTTTTTGTTTTGTGCCCCAACTCTTTTCAAAATCCATACCCCGGATGGGTATTCAATTGGTGGGATAAATTTGGTCTCGGAATTGATATTCTTCCTCCTGAAATTGCCCAAGAAAAACTTTTTCTTCCTTGGTGCCAATTTCATCCTCTTTTAAGGGGGAAAAAGAAGGCCCCGATTGGCCTCAACACTTTATTATTTTTCACAGAAATGCAAATTCCTTGGATTTCTAGTTGGAACCTTCGTTGTCAGATGAGCAACCTCAATATTCCCCAATTGGAAAGAGTATTCTTCTACCGTTGGTGGTCTGGTGTTGATATGGGTAGCACCATTGGTCAGATTAAAGCTAGTCTGAGCAACTACATGAACATGGTGGAAGATTCCCCTCCAGCTCCTAAAAACATGCACGACCCAGCAAGTCAGGTTGTGAACCTCAGCTCCCTAATAAAACAATTTCCTAAGGCAACTGAGCAGGAACTCTTGAAGAAGGTCATGGAACAAACCCAGACTCAATTCGAGAAAGCTTTCGGAGAAAAATCCAGCAAAAAGATACCTACGGATGATGATGCATCAATGTCCTCGCTAAATAAGGAAGATGACAATAATCCTTTCTTTTGTCTAGCAGGAGAATCACAAGAACCTGAAGATGACCCTTCTGGTGAAGAACTCTTCCCTAATGACCCTGTCATGCAAGCATTCTTCAACTTTCTTAATCAAAGAGCCTTTCCAGCAAGCCGTCTGGAACTTTCCTCCTCAAACAAAGGCGCGGATGACCTACATGACTTGAGGTAATTGGCCCACCTGGCGCCTGTACTTCGAAGATAGAAGTACTGTTTGTTGGTCCCACCTGGTCCCACATGGCCTACTTGGCCCCACAGAAGATGACAAAAGAATCTGTCGACCTACTACAGTGGTGGACCCCATGGGCCCCACTAGGGGATTCCTTTTCCCCCTATATATTGAGGGCTCTCCCCTCATTTGTAATCATCTCTTTCTCTCTCTACTTCTCAGACTCTCTCCCTTCTCTCTAGAATTCTCTCTCTATCTCTCTGGTTTGTAATAATCCGGTAACCATTCCGGCGACTCATTTGTAAGTTTTTAATTCTGTTTTAATTATCAGTCTGTAATAATATTAGCTTTTTATTAGCTTAACGATCCTCTATTCTTGGTATCAGAGACATGATTGGCTAAATTAGTGTTAATACCTGGAAGTTAGTACTGTGATCTGGAAAACTCATGAGTTTTCCGGTGTGAACAGTAGAAATTATGCTTTTTCCGATGAGTTTTCCGGTATGAATAGTGTCATCATGATTTTTCCGTTGATTTTTCCGGTTATACTGTTGATCAGAAAGCTATCGTAATAGTAACCTACCGGACAGGTGAACATGGAAGTCTGAGACTCCGTTCACCTGAACAGTAGATTCCTATTCGTAATAGTAACCTCCGTTCGTCTGAACAGTCGTTTACTATTCACACGATGTGTACAGTATAAACTATTCATTGTCAGAAATCCATATTCAATGATAATAATAAGGAGTGTTATTAGTCTACATATGTTCCTAATTTTGTCCCTAGAATTTCCACGTTGGATATGCTACGTTTTCGGGTTGCCTTATTGCCGTGTTTGGCTGGCTGTGTCCCGATGTGAATCGTTGACCCGTGGGCTGGGATGTATTATGGGATAGAAAGACTATTGAATACAGCTTATTATATTCATTAATAGTATTGATTTTTGCGATTACTAGTTTACTTCCTATTCCTGATCATATCTGTTTATTTCCTCTAAAATCACTTAAACTTTTTAATACACTATTTATTGATCGGTCTCACGCCAAACCTTTTCTACTGTCACTCAATCACTTTTGAATTTACAGTACTCCAGTATCTATTCCTCCAGATATTAACATCTTTATTTGTTGTTTTATGGATCCATATATGGTGGACACCATCACCCAACAACCACAAGAGTTCGTGAAGAACTCTTCATTAATGGAATTTGAGGTTCAGAAGAATCTCAATCGTTGGACTATACCCAAGGTACAACCCAAAACTATTTATAACACAAACTGGTATAACTTCAGAAGCAAGTATGCCATTAAAACTATGGAAGAAACCATCAGTTTAGATAAACAAGATAAAAAACTTGAATTATTTAAACTCAGTGACCTTATTAATCACATCAATGATAAAAATTATCATTTTATTCATGTAGGTTTAATTCAAATTGCTTTTAAACCTTTAACTATAAATGGTATGAATGCCTGTCTACAAGCAACTCTACGTGATGGTAGATGTACTGACTTTAGACAATCATTAATGGGGGCTATAGAAACTAGCCTATGTAATGGCCCTGTTTATTTTGATGTTTTTCCAAACATTACCCTGTCCCTTACTGATATGCACCTTTGTAAGGCTCTAAGTCTTAGAGTACAGACCAAAGGTTATAATTTTCTTCCTGGTTCAGAAACAATTGGGATTGTCTATCGTATTTATTACAAGGTAATGAATACCATAGCCCCAAACATAAAACAGTTTAGTCCTTTTGGTAAAACTGTGTTAATTGATATTCATCTCATTGATTCTAATGTTCATACTCCTAGAACAATAAGTTGGGATGAAATTAACTTCCCAGAGACTTGGGTCATTGAGAACGCTGTTCCTCCTCAACCTAGTCATAATCATGACATTGAGGATATCATTGAAGAAAAAGATGGGGATGTCTTCCTAAATTTCAGGAAGCTTTCTAGGTGCCAATCTTCAGGGACTCGACTCTCTAGTAGTTCCAGGAGACCTTTCGTCACCTATCCTTCATCTACCTCTAGACAATCTGTCGAAGAGGAAAAAGCTCCCCTATTGAATCCTTCATATCATGATGATATGAATCTTCATGGTGTTTTTACCCATGATCAAATACCACATGGTATTTATGAGAAAGATGAACCTTCTCAGCGTAGAACTTCACCTACGCCGTCTGAAATGAATGTCAGACTTTGACTCCTTTCCTTTTATGGATTTTTCTTACAATAGGAAAGAGCGTAGTGCCGAGTTTAATTTACCTAAATGGGAAAAATTTAGGACTTGGTTCTTTAAAAAATTTAGTCATCAAGAACAACAAACTTATAAAAATGAATTTTATAAGTGGATTGATTATAACAAGACTGTTATATCCTTTGCTGTTTGGTTTCTTTTATACACTAAGGATAAGGATCTTTGGGAACAAGAACTCTTTGTTCTTGACTCTAAAGCACCTGATACTTTTGAAACCAAATGGACTACGGCACGCGGAGAGATTATATCTTCCGTTCACCCTCCTACTGAACCCCTGGTTATTTTGACTAAAACTAGTCAACCAACCAGTTCCAGTCAGAAGACTGAACCCAGTACTAGCACTAGCACTGACCCGCTTCCTCCTATCTTGGAAGCTACTGCTTTTATTAAGGCTGAGAAAGAAGCTAGAAACCTTACTTACACTAAGGATCTTAACCCTATAGTTAAACAAGGTAACTACACTAACCTCATCCTTAATTCGATAGGAAAACAGCTCCAAAGAATTGAGCAGCATCATGTTGATACCATGTTGGCCAAAGCCACTGACTTTACTGTCAAAAGTCTGGACAAACCCTTAATTCAACCTCCTCTTGAAGTTAAAGGCTTTAAATCAGGAACTAAGGCTGATTTTATGTCCAAACTTAAAAATATTGAAAAAGATCTTCAGGGATTAAGAATCAATACTTTATCCCATGACGATTCTGAATCTGATTCAGAATTTTCTCTTGTTGAGGTTCAAGACTTTGAACATCATTTTGGTTTACCTGATAACCAAATCAACAGAGTTACCTTTGGTAGTACTCCTCTTGGCCCAAGAAAGAATTACTATCATCGTCCTACTCCCCAAGACCTACTCTTTGAAGAGAGTCAGGTTTTGCAAAATACTTTTTGCGGTAAATCCATTTATGACTGGAATCTTGATGGCCTTTCTGAATCTCAGATTTATGAATTAATCCATCAAATGGGCATGTATTCCACCATATGTAGGCATAATGAAGCCACCGATCATAGTATTTCCAAAATGATCGTTACTGGATTTACAAGTACCCTTAGAGGTTGGTGGGAGCATATTCTCACTGAACAACAGAGGAATGAGATCCTCTACGCCACTAAAATTGTTAAAGATGAACATCAGTAGGATCATGGAGTCTAAGACTCTGTCTACACCCTTCTGCTTTCCATTATCCATCATTTTGTGGGCAGTGGAGATTACCAACGAGAACGTAACAGAGAGTTGTTACAAAACCTTAGATGTCCTACTCTTAGCCAATTTAGATGGTATAAGTACGTCTTTCTGGCCAGAGTTACGCAAAGAGAAGATGCTAACTCTACCCATTGGAAGGCAAAATTCATTGATGGCCTTCCCACCTACTTTTCGGAAAAAGTCCGAAAGAAGCTTAGAGATAAACATGATGGTATCTCTATCCCCTATGACCTTTACACTTATGGCCAACTCATAAGTGTTGTCATCCAAGAGGGTCTTTCCCTCTGTAATGACCTTAAGCTGTCTAGACAACTTAAAAAACATAATCTTTCAGGAAAGAAAGAATTAGGAGAATTTTGTGAACAATTTGCTTATGACACTGGTAAGACTAGTTCTCACAAAGTCTCCAAGAAGAAGAAAAAATCTTCTTCAAAACCTAAATATAAACGTAATAAGACCATTACGACTAACGATAAACCTGTTAGAAAACATAAGAAATATGTCAGAAAGAAATCTGATAAAACTAAAATTAAATGTTTCAACACCGCCTTGCTATAAGCAATGGGCGAGTGGGTATTACCCTGGTGTCGATACTTAAAAATATTGAAAAAGATCTTCAGGGATTAAGAATCAATACTTTATCCCATGACGATTCTGAATCTGATTCAGAATTTTCTCTTGTTGAGGTTCAAGACTTTGAACATCATTTTGGTTTACCTGATAACCAAATCAACAGAGTTACCTTTGGTAGTACTCCTCTTGGCCCAAGAAAGAATTACTATCATCGTCCTACTCCCCAAGACCTACTCTTTGAAGAGAGTCAGGTTTTGCAAAATACTTTTTGCGGTAAATCCATTTATGACTGGAATCTTGATGGCCTTTCTGAATCTCAGATTTATGAATTAATCCATCAAATGGGCATGTATTCCACCATATGGACTATTTAGGGTTGTATCGTAGGCCAGGTTAGGGTTTTAAAATGAAAGAACTTTTGGGATGAAAAAGTTTTGGGGAGAATCACTTGGGGGAATGGAACGTGTAGGCAATTTCAAAATTGGAATACAAATTCCATGAGGACAACTATAAAAGTGGAGTATGAACTCTTCATTTCTTCAAATAAGCACGTGAGATTCTTAATTTTTTAGAATCCCTTCCTTTTGTTTTGTTTTCTTTTGAACTCACATCATTGTTTAATTTCAACCATATAACAAGAACATCATAATTTCCCATGTTCGTTCCCAAAACAATGGTGAGAAAGGTGTATATATGGTTTCAACTCCAATATGAATTTGGTTATGGGATTAGGGCGATACAACGAAAGACTATATTTAGGATCAACGGAGGTGAATAGGAAATTATGTAGGGTGAGTTCAAGATCAATATTGGTTAAATTAAAAAGATGTCTTATCATCCTTTCCTAAGGTTTACGCAATTTGTGGGTCTCAAAAACGTTAAAAATCATGCTAGAGTAACAATTTTCACATCAATGAATAAACAATCAATGAAAGAATAATGATATTATACAAAATTACATTTTTTGAGTAAATTTAAAAACACTCACAACTGAAGGAAAGCTCACATTGTGAAAGTGTATACAATGCGTCATCAGATCATCGAGTTATAAAAGACTTAAACCGAATCATAAAATAGGAATTGTGCATGTTCTCATAGGTTTCAAAGTTTTAATTCATGAATTTTTCATAAGTTTGAGAATAAAAGTCTAATAAGTCACAAAATCTAGAACATTCATCATTGTTACAAAAATGGATAGGGAAATTATTTATTGAGTCATAAGAAACATATACAAGAGGCCTAAGAAACAAAAAAGGAGAAATAAAATATTTTTGAATTAAAAAATTAAATTAGTTCAAACATATTGTTCGGCTCATAATCAATTTAAAGGAGTGATTCAAACCACCTAACTTGAAATATGAATTGTCTTGAATGTTTCTAAGGACAAATATAAACAACAGGTGAGAAATGTGTCACCCCAAATGGGGAGATCCCCAACAAGTGAAACGACAAGTCTACACAACATGTTAATACCAACATATAATAGTACACAAATATATAATGATAATAGATATGACAAAAGATTTGGAAAATGAAAATTTCATAACTATAATATAGTTTTGTAGTACAAAAGGCTATGTTAACAATGTCAATACATTAAATATCCTTAAATACAACCGATTTGACTAGAAGTACACCTGAATCAACAAAACCCAACATACACCTTAACATCAACATCCCACTATGATATTTTACATCAACTAAACCTGACATACCCTCAAACATCAGCAATCAAGAGAGAAATAAAGATATTGACTAGGACCATAGGAGGGTCCCGACACATAGGGATCGAAAAAATAAGGGGGCGGTACCACGTTAGCGTTGATGTGTATTTTATACAACTCGAGATGAATTTATTGCATCATAAGAAAATCCCATCGGTAATTCGCATGGTCCTTTATGTATCCCCCTTGAAAATCCAAGAACTCGCTCTTAACAGAAGAAATTTTTCGATTTAAAGTTGACATATCATAAAGGCTTCTTCCTCCTCTCCACCAACACCATCCTGTTCCATATCTCGAATCTCGTCTTCCTCGGACATTCCCCAAAACCACGACCTAGAAATTTCTTAGTAGATTTTGCTTCCAAGAGTGAGAGAGTGTCATGCTTCTTGTCCTATAGCTTCTCCAAACATTCAAAAGTTTGACAAATACAGGTGACAAACACCATATATGGGGGAGAGATTTTAGATGAAGTCTCTTTAGCGGCACGTGTTATGTAGTCTAGAATAAGTTATGTCAGACAAATTTTTCCCACCCTCGTGAGAAGAACATAGAGTAAAGAATCATTATTGTAACAAATTTCAGATTGATTTTTTTTTTATCAGGGAAAAGGCCAAAGGCCAGAAACTGCATTAAAACTGAAAATCTTCTCCTTTCAAGGAGTTTACAAAGATAGAGTCATTAAGGGCATTACAAACATCACCATCAAAAAAGAGAAAAAAGGATTAGCAAGTCTATCGGCAGCTTTATTCTCCTCGCGGGATATCCACCGAATAATAATATGCTGCTTCTTTATGATCCGTCTGATATCATGGATGACTGTACTCCAATATTTCGGACATGGGGTCTCGCTATTGATAATATTGACTGATTGTAGACAGTCACTTTGGATTATGCCATTCAACCATTTTTTTGCTTCGAAAACCATACAAGCGTTTCTAGATGCCAACAATTCAGCTCCTAAGGTATCGTTAACCATCACTTTGACTCGAAATAGGTGATTAATGTTGTTTGCTAAATCACGAAAGAATCCAGCAATAACATCGGTCCCACTTCCTTTGTGAAAGGAGCCATCTATGTTGCACATAATTTCCCCTAATATTTCCATCTCGCCTGTAGTAGCCCTCCTTAGTTGCCTATGGTTACCTGTGGCAGTGGACATACTATCACATCTGTAACCATTAGTCTAAAAGGAGATGTGATATTATTCACCCTGTCTCCCCATATCCCACGTAAAGAGATCAGTAGCTCTCATGAAGGTGACACCTGTCCCATGACTTTCCACCGCGTGAGTTTTTGCTTTCGCCGAGCTATCAATGGGTCTGTCCCCCTTTGCATCATGACCAATCACATTAGCAGTGGTGGATAGAGAAGGCAGTCTGAACAAGGGGACCACCTGTAGCCTTTACCAAATATTTCCACCCTCAGATATATCTCTCTGCTCCCTAACATTTACAGGGTCCACATATTGCGACCTAACAAAGGCTGATTTGCTGTTGGAAAGTGATGGGTCATGGTCAGTCCCTGTTGTATTTCCTGGCTTTCTATACCTGTCCCGTCTGGTGTCTGTAGAAAGATGTTCCTTTCTGTGGTCCAACGGGAAGAAACACGCATTAAGGGTCTCTGACCAAAGCTGGTTAAAGGAAAATTTAAAAGATGAGTCCACCCATTTCTTGTTGTTGACAATTGACTCATTTCTCCGCCTCCATAAAAGACAACACATGATGATAATTTTGGTGAGTTGTTGAAAGGGGACCTTTCTTCCCTAGAAACTAGCTAAATTTTCAAGCCATTTTGTAAGAGTGTGACCATCGGCACATTGATAAGACTCACCCAACCCATTCAAATGCCAACGTCTCTCAACCCCATTGCACTTGAGCACTATGTGTTCAATAGAATCAGTTTCCTTCCTGCATATTTGACACAAAGGTGAGAGGGCACACTTTCGTCTAAACAGATTGAGGGTGGTAGCCAAAGCATTCTTGCACATTTTCCATGCAAAATGTTTTAGTTTAGTAGGTAATTTTAACTCTCAAATTTTTTTCCACAGAGAGGGGTTAGGGAGGAAAGAAGTAGATGGGGCATACTGGTTTTTTTGTTTAATATCCTCCTTCCTCTTCTCCTCAATAATCCAGTAGCCTTGTTTGACTGAGTAATTCCCATTATGAGAGGGGATCCAAATTATGGAGTCATCTCTCTCAGTTTGACTAATGGGAATTTTCAAGATAGCCTAGATTTCATTTTCTGAGAAAAGCATCTTCAATAACTCCTCATTCCAGACCTTATCACCAATGATTCCTACCACCTTGTCAATCTCACAGTTATTAGGCTGCTGCGTTTGTATCCTTCTGTTCGGTAGTCCGGGGATCCAAGCATCTTTCTAGAGATTTACCACCCTCCCTGAGCCAATCACCCACCCCACCTGGGGAGCTAGCTGTTTTCTACAGTCCATAAGCCCACTCCAAAAAGGAGATGGATTGGCCCCCTTTTTAGCATGAAAAAAAGAGTCATTTGGGAAATATATGCCCTTCAAGATTCTATCCCATAAAGCATTAGGGCTTTTTAGTAGTCTCCAAGCTTGTTTAGTCAACAGAGCAAGGTTGAAGCTCCTAAAATTTCTGAATCCAAGCCCACCCTTATCCTTAGGATCACAGAGGTCGTCCCATTTCCTCCAATGTATCTTCTTCTTATTTTCGTCACCACCCCACCAAAACCTTCTAACCAGGGAGTCCAACTTGTTGCACAACTTATTTGGCATTAGAGCACAGGACATAACATAGGTAGGAATAGCCTGGGTAATTGCTTTTATGAGGGTCTCCCGACCTCTAGGAGAAAGGTATAAATTTTTCCATCCTTGAAGTTTTGCTTTCAGTCTATCCTCAAGGTACTTAAAGGTACTTCCCTCATCTCTCCCCCAAGAAGATGGTAACCCAAGGTATTTCAACTTCTCGTCAAGACTTGAGACTCCCAAGATATTTTGGGTGCGCATTATCGACTCGTCCTTGGAGTTGGAAGAGAAGAGGGCTCCTGACTTGGAGAAATTTATACTTTGTCCAGATGCTTCTCCATAGGCAGTCAATAACTTCATAATATTACCATCTTCTCTTCCATTAGCTTTAAATAAAAGTATGGAATCATCAACGAAAAAAAGGTGAGAAGTGACTGGGCCCCCTCTCTTTTTAACAACTCCCGAAATGTCCTTGTCTATGACTGCCCTATTAATCATCCTCAAGAGAACATCCGAGATAATGAGAAACAAATAAGGGGATGGAGGGTCGCCTTGGTGGAGACCCCTCTCTGGGGAAAAAGAACTCAAATCTCTTCCATTGGCCCGGATAGTAAACTTGATTGTTGAAATACATTGATAAACGCACCCAATCCATCTCTCGTTAAAACCCATTTTCCTCATCACCTCAATCAAAAAATCCCATTCCACTCTTTCGTATGCTTTGTTAAGGTCCAGTTTTAAGGCGACCACTTCATTCTTCCCTTTTTTAGTGGATCTGAGGTGATGAAAAACTTCATGAGCAACTATAACACTATCCTGTATTTGGCGTTTTGGGACAAAGGTTGTTTGATTAGGAGTAATGATTTTCTTCAATAGGGGTTTCAGACAATTGGCTAGGAATTTGGAAATAATTTTGTATCTGAAGTTACAAAGGCTGATGGGGTGGTAGTTATTAAGGGATTCCGGGTGGTCTATTTTGGGTATCAAAACAATATTCGTTTGGTTCATTTCTTTTAACAAAAAGTTTCCAGTAGCAAAGCCCCTAACCACTTCACGAACCTCATTTCTGACGATATCCCAGAATTGATGATAGAAGATCCCGGAGAACCCATCGGGTCCAGGGTCTTTGTGGGCCCCTAACTGTTTAATATCTCTATTGATTTTCGCATCTGTAAAGGGGGCACAAAGCTGCTTATTATCACTATAAGAGAGTGTTGTTTCCACCGCCTCGAGAGGATTTTGCGTATTTCTTTCCTTATCACTTTTGAAAAGCTTTTCAAAGTGGGAAAGGCAAGCAATTTTTAAGTCTTCTTCCTTTATAATTCTATCCCCATTCTAATCCAGAATACTCACCAGGTTATTTCTATTTCTTCTCTGAATGGTAGAGGCGTGAAAGAAGCGGGAGTTTTTATCTCCGTATTTCAGCCAGTTAATTCTAAATCTTTGGTACCAAAATTTCTCTTCCCTTGCCCCTATCTCCTCCATCTCCATCAGCAGATGTTTCTCCAGATTAACATTATATTTTTCTCTTGTGTCACTTTGGACCGCAATGAGTTTGTCATTAAGCTCCTTGAGTTTCAACTTGTTGTTCCAGAAATGCTCCTTTTTCCATATTTTCAACAAATGGCGCACTTTTTCCAGTTTCTTTGACACCCGAAACATGCTAGAGCCACTGGTGGGGGTCGACCATCCTTTTCTAATAGTTTCCTTGCAATAAGGGGCTCTGATACACATCGACTCAAATCTTAAAGAAGACTTTTTGAATTCTGTTGGTAGGGAGATAAAGAAGAGGAGTGGGCAATGGTCAGACCCCCGTATGGATTCGTGCAGTAAATTTGCATGGGGGAACTTGTGGAGGAATTCAATGTTAATTAAGTCCCTATCAAGTCTTTCCCTAACAAGGTCAGTAGCATCTCTTTTATTACTCCATGTAAACCTTGGTCCTTTGAACCCCACATCAATAAGATTGCACTGAAAAAGAAACTTGTCATATTCCTCAACCTTTCTACTAATATCTTCATTACCCCCTCCTTGTCCTCTTTATCACCAATAATGTTGAAATCCCCTATAACCATATGGGTAACCCCATCTTCAGAAATAACCTTCTCCACACTATCCCAAAAGAATAGTCTCCTTTTGTCATTGGTTGGGGCATGTATGAAAGAGGACATGATGGTATGGCCATTACCCAAAATAGTCTTTCAAGAAATCCACCACTGAGAGTATTTTTCAATCGACACAATGTTCCCATTCCACCATAAAGCTAGACCTCCTGATTTTCCAATTGGGTCCACATAAAATGAAAACTCCATTTTTATTTTCTTTCGAATCCCTTCCATCTTTTTTTGTTTGTTTTTAGTTTCCATTAGAAAAATAATGGAAGGACGATAGGAGGCGACAAGCTCCTTCTGCACGAAAACTATCAGGGGTCATCCAACTCCCTGACAGTTCCACACCATAACTACCATTGGGCCCGTGGCTGTTTAGGGTCATCCACCACCACACCGTCATTATTGTTCTCTTCATCCATTTCTTCGATTACAACAGTCTTTTGAATAGGGACTTCCACTAGGTTCTCCTCTTCAAACACTGTTATGAGTTTTAAACCCCTCTTGGAGGTGAAGGGGTTTATCCGTTTCCACAGGATTCCTCACTTTTTTGCGGTGCCATCTATGTGCTCCCCCCCCCCCCTGGGGAGAACCTCCACCCATGTGGTTTTTTGTTTTTTTTCGTTCACTTTCTCCATCAGCTTCGTCTTCTTCATGAATACGCTTGAGGGATAGAGCCTCAATGATTTCAAATAGAATGAACGTTAAATGTGGTGCAAAATTCGATGCAAATTCGACATTAGAATAGACTTGAGAGCCTCTTATGTCCATTTTTTTCTTGTAGCCCAGCACCCCACCATCTCATCCTTTGTGAATTTCTTTTTGTCCTTCATAAAAGAAAAATTATTGGTGCTATCAACACAAAATAGAAAATCCATTGTACTCCTACCAGAGAGGGGCATCTATGTGCCCCACACAAATGCCTCAAAAGAGTTGTTCGGTGTCTTCACTAGCATCACATAGAAGAGTATCACTAGCTCCTCATTTGTTCTCCCAGAGTTTGAAAGAAAAGTCTTCCATTTGTTACGCACATGCATCGAGATTTCTTCCAATTTCAAGGCTTTCTCAATTATAATAGGTCTTTTCGATGCAAAGTATGTGAAATACCAATATTTTTATTGTTGACATCGAAAATCATCTACCACTTCATACTTTTCAATTTCTATAAAGCCTACAAGACTAAGGTTAAGCAAAACAATATCAATATAAAGCACCTTTAGAAAAAAGTTAAAATACCTGAGAAATGGTGATTGTCAATCGACCGACATGGCAAAATGCGTCAATTTGTGAAAAATGTGATAATTGGTCGGCCAAACGGGGGGTTGATGTTCACGTTGGAGACATCATATCAATCACGTGTCAAAGATTTTATCATGTGTAAGGTGTGTGCCAAATAAAGTGAAAATTCCATCTTAGGCATTTTAGCAAAGTATTTTTGTTCAATGTGAGAACGAGAGCACATTTAGCATCATTAGTATGTTCATCCCCCAAAAATTTACACCACAACTAGATCAATATATAATGTGCAATTTAAAAATAATGGAAACAACGGAAATAATGCTTTTAATAGGCCCAAACTAACAATACCCAGAACATGGTGGAAATATGCAAAACAAAGCCCTAGCCAATAACAACAACTTAGATTAAACTAATAAAGCATTAAATTTCTGTTGATACTGTTACATTAGAGAGGATTTTAATGGATTAATGGAAGTTTGGTAGGATTATCATGGTGTTTGAAGTATCATTTGGGGAGGTATAGAGGGGAGGGAGCAGACAAGTTATGAATAAATAGGGGTTAGGATAATTTGTGGGGGTTTAAAAAAAAGGTATCAGACCTGATCAGTCAAGAATGGGGTGATCGATCGAGAATTTATGAATAGCACTCAAACTACCTGGCTTGTCCTTTCGGATCGATTGGGAATGGGGTGATCGAGTAGGTCTGATACTTGGGTTAAAGAGATGAAAATTCTATTATGGGGTAGAACTGGAATAAAGGAATAGGGGATTATAGTATATACATAGAGAGATATAAAACACTAAGCATATAGGTGAAATTAGAACACGATTGCCAAGAATATGAAAAATGGGCAATTAAAAAATGGTCATCTTGAGACGAACCTAAAGGGAACACGATGACAGTAGGTCTTCTAATAGAATTTTGGCCAATTCGGGGTCGAATCCCTCAAGCAATGGCTTGATCCTATGTCCGTTCACCTTGGATAAGGTTACCGTCCTTGGATTCCCAATTTCAATGGCACCGTGGTTATAAACTTTGTTTACCACAAATGGTCCATTAGAACGGAATTATTATTGCTCGAGAAAAAGGTGGAGGCGAGAATCATAGAATAGGACTTTATTTCCCAACTCAAAGTGCTTTCGCACTATCCTTTTTCATGTAATCCTTGGTTTTGTCCTTATAGATACGATAACTCTCGTAAAATTAATTCACAAACTCTTCTAATTCATTGAGTCGAAACTTACAAAGGTCTCCCCCTTTGTTGTTGTCAAAATTAAGATTTTTGATAAACTAATATGCCCGGCGTTCAAGCTCAACTGGAAAATTAAATGCTTTGGACATCCCTATATGTGTCTTATAAGCTGTCTAATACATCCAAAGTGCACTAGTTTGCTTATATGAACAATCCTTGATCAAGGGATCTATTTTTTTTCAAGAATCCCTTTAATCTCCCTATTAGCTAATTCAACTTGGTCATTTGTTTGTGGGTGATACGTGATGGAGATCTTATGGGTGACATCATATTGAGACATCAAGGCGATTAATACATCATTGCAAAAATGGACACCTTGGTCACTTATGATCGCTTTCAGTGTGCTGAATCGATCCAAGATATGCTCTTTGGGGAACTTTAGCTCTAATTTCGCAGTGCTTTTCCTTGTTGGCACAACTTCCACCCACTTTGACATAAAGTCGATGTCGATTAATATGTACTCAAATTGGTTGGACTTAGGGAAAAGGACCATTAATTCTATTCCCCAATAATTAAAGACTTCAATTACAAAATAGGGGAAATAGGCATCATGTTCCACGTAGTGACCTTCCCGAGTAATTGGCAACGGGAGCAAGTTTTGGAAAAATCTTATGCATCCTTGAAAATAGTCGGCCAATAAAACTCGCAATGTAAGACCTTGAATGTGGTCTTTTAGGAATAAGAGTTCTTTCCACATGCTTTGTTGTGGCAAAATGACAAAATACTAGGGGTTCCATTATTCGAGACACATTTGTTATTGATTTGGTCCGGACGATGCTTGAACATATATATGTCATAAAAAAAATTGACCTGATAGAATAAAAAAATTCCTTGTCTTTGGGAGAGAAATAGAATGGATAAGCCCCGATGATAAGAAAATTTTCTATATCAGAAAACCATGGAAAGATTGCAACATCCAGAAGTTATTTCTCGAGAAAATACTCTTGGATGGGGATAGGGTCTTTATGTTCGTGATCGAATTTCAATCGGTGTAAATAATATCATTTTTATATTTTATTGAGAGGCCGAATTCTTGGACGATAAGCACACATCGAATCAACATACTCTTAACATCCTTCTTGGAAAGAAAGTATGTGAGAGAGGCATGGTTTGTGAAGAACATAAGGGTTGATCCTACCAAGTAAGCCCAAAATATATCCAATGCAAGCATTATTGCTAGCAACTCTTTCACCGTGGTGGAGTAGTTCATTTAGGCACTATCAAGCTTGCGGCTAGCGTGAGATATGATGTGAGGATTTTTATCCCTCTGTTGACCTAAAACTTCCCCTACGTCATTATCAATAGCATCATAAATAAGATTAAATGCAAGGGTACAATCAGGAAATTGCATGATAGGGGTCATGGTCAACATGGATTTCAACTTATCAAACAATTCTTGGCACACATCCTTTCATAGTAATGGAGCATATTTATCTAAGAGAGTACACATTGGATGTGCGATCAAGTTAATGTCTTGAATAAAACATCAGTAAACACGGGTATGACTAAGAAACGATCTTATGTCTTTGACAGTTTTGGGAGAAGGAATATTTTCAATTATAACAATGGGCTTGTTTACTAGGATTCCATTGATGAAGACAATGTGTCTTATGTCGATCCCATATGTCACCATGAAGTGACACTTCTCCCAATTTAGAATGAGTTTTTTCTCAATGCATCTAGCTAGGAACCTTTCAAGGTTGCCTAGGCATGATTTGTAAGAATTATCGAACACACTAGAGTTGTCCATAAAGGTTTAAACAATTTCATCCACTATGTCACTAAAAATGATAAGCATGCATTGTTGGAAAATTTTCGGTGCATTGCAAATCCCAAAAGACATCCTCCTAGAGGAAAACGTGGCATACGAGCAAGTAAATGTGGTTTTTTCTTTAACTTAGAGGGATATTTCAATTTGATTGTACCACGAATGCCCATCAAGAAATAGTAATACTTATGTCCGACTACTCTCTCAAGAATTTGATCAAGGAAGGGTAAAAGAAAGTGGTCTTTCCTCATGATCGTGTTAATATTCCTATAGTCAATACAAGCATGGTAGATGGTGGGGATACAAGAGGGAACAATATCACCATACACCTTCTCTATTACCATGATGCTTGATGTTTACGGCACCACTTGGGTCGGGCTCACCCATTCTGTATAGAAAATGGGATTGAATATCCCTATATCCAATAACTTAATCACTTTTACCATCACCACCATACTCACATTCGGATTCAACCATCTTTTCATTTGGCGAATGGGTTTGGCATCATCCTCCAAGTATATATTATGGGTGAAAATTGAGGGATGGATCCCTTTTAAATTAGATATGTACCAACCAATAGCATTATTATGTTTTCTCAACACCTTTAATAATGCCACTTCTTGGCCAATGTCAAGGTTAGATACAATTATTAGGGGAAATATGTTCTAACTACTGAGGAAAAGATACTTGAGCTCCTTTGGCAAGGTTTTGAGATCAATTTTTGGATTTAAGACATTAGAGGTAGAGGAAAAAGAGTTTCGTGAGGATAACATTTTGAAGTGGGAGATCCACATCGACTCGTGAATAACCCCATTACCTTGCTCATTTATGAGATACCTTTCTTGATCCTCACCACCTACTCCACCTTCAGTCTCTCCATCCACCTCCTACAAAAAATCGAGAGCATTGCACATTTCCACAAGCTCCATATTCAGTGAATAACAATTTACGTAAAGGGTATCTTTATAACCCTACTCATTGGCATGCATGTCGATGCCCAAGGAGTTTGAAATATATTCCTCTAAATAGGGAGTTTGTGGAAAGGGCTCACTTGGACCTCCACGTACGCCTTTTCTCTCACATCTTGCTTCCATTTACTGTGCATAATAGGTCTTTTATAAATTCTACATATTTTGGTACATTCTCGATTGCTTTGAGGGGGTGGGGAGTATTCATATTCACTTGTTTGAAGATTTTGAGAAAACCTTCCTTTAAGGTTTTATTAGCCCTAAGATTGAGCCTTCGAGGAAATGAGGATGAAATGGGGCAAACAGAGTCCATCGAAATAATATGCTCTTTTCTCACTTTAAAGAAATAATCATTTACGATTTCTGGAGTGTGCGGTTACACATCCTTTAGGTCGACAGTTATTCCCGTGGGAGGAATTAGAATGACTTTTTTCAATGGGGTCCTAATAGCATGGTTATCAACTTTTTTTCTCACTCCAAAGGGTTGTTATACTCTTAGCATGCTCGGTTTATAGTTCACTCGGATTAAAGCTCAGTGCTTATTTAACCCTTGGGATTAGGTTGAGGTTGCTCCGGTAGAAGAGGAATCATAACTCCTTGAGAATTCTGGTTCAATTGATCAAGAGAATCTCGAATTTATTGCATGGTTATTGTTGATGAAAAAATTCTCCATATATGAGGACCAGTCATAAAAGGACACATGTCATCCTACGTGACAATATTTATACTTGTTCGGCACCCGAGGAGAGTTAGTCAGCACCCGAGGAGAGTTGGTTAGCATACCAACCAACACATGGCATACCAAGCAACTCAAGGAAGACAAACCATCCTAGAGGACAAAAAGTTAAATTCATTGTATATAGATATAAATGTTTAAATGTATAAAGACATTGTATCTCTTTAACTCCCATCACTGTAAATACATGTATTCGCTTGGACAAACGGATAACTAAGAAACACCATACACAAGATACACACTATTTCTCTCTCTACACCATATTGTGCTATTGTAAACCCCTGGGAATAAAATAACAGTGGACGTAGGCTTTATTCATAGCCGAACCACTTTAAAAACCTTTGTCTCTTATGTGTTTGATGTGATCACCATTTCATCTTCAATCATCATCTTGATACCTTCATTTTTATCTGTTGTTGATGCCGATAAGATAACATGGATGCTATTTCTAGTCATCAACAGATTGGCACCGTTTGTGGGAACGTGTTGCAAGTATTGTTCTCCATCAAAAGCTAAGTTTTTATTTTCTCTACGTATAACTAATTGTATGCATGCATCTTTTTGTTCAAATCATGATTCTCATACGTTTATATCCATAAACTTAGAGATCAATTCAATTATATGCTGAAGATACATCTTCCAATTTAATCATAATTTTTATATGAACGAATTCATTTATTATTCTTACTTTGGGAATATGTAAAATAGTATATTTCAAAATTTTATAAGTTTTTTACGAATCCTAAAATATAGGGATTCTCGAAATTTTGTGGGTATACATGTTTAAAGCATTGGTTAAATCAATTCATTCAAACCCAACATGTATCTGAATCTCATAGTATGAAAAGATAGTTTCAAACAAAAGCTTTCTCTGAACATCAAAAGCCTTTTCTGTTCCATGGATAAGATCTGATATTTTAGTTTCCATATATGATATTTTTTACTAAGAATAAATGTGTAAAATGGATGATAATCGCAACGTTTCTGTTAAGAAACTGTTTAATTTTTATCTATAAATATGCACAACTGTGTCAAATTGTTGAAAATATTCTTTGTTGATTTTGAGATGGTGACTCTTTGAATTTACATTTCTCTCTGGAACTGAAAAATATGAAAACAACTTTTTATCTCCCAATCCAAAGAAACCGCCTTAAATTGGAGGGCCTGAGCACAAATAGAAGATGGAAATCTCTTCAAAATTCGATATTCAGCAACATCAATATGTATATTTGTCATCAGATCTAGATTATTTAAATTTGATCTGTCTCAGACCTTATCAAATCGATTCAGTTCAAAAAGTACCATGAATTGAAACTGAATGTGAAAATCGGATAGTAAAACCCATCTAGATGTTACTCATCTGAAACCCAAGTATTACCATGAACCTCTCCGGCTCGTTACCTTTCCTTGCTGGACGATATTCTTACCCTGACCACTCAGGGAGGTTAACGACTACTGTGAGCATAGAAAATAATTGGCCGGCATAACATATCACAGGTCGGTAGATTGCAACACTATCCATTCTTGGGCAGCGGCTACCAGCTTAAGAGTTTTGGTCAGTGTCATGTGTTATATAAGTCGGAGGCATCCAACATTGAATGGACGTAACCCGTAAGGTTGGTCGGCGTTGCTACCAAGTTTTCTCGAACAAGATTGGAAGCTTCTTGCTTCATCTAATGTTAATCGATAATCACTATTGATAATTTAATGATGGTCGACGAAATTACTCTGTTGGTCGTTACAACTTGCTTCTTGGTCGGCACCATGTATTCTAAAGGTCATTTTTATTAGTCAGCAGCTCCTATTTGTTGATCAGAGACATGTATCACACTTCCAGAGGAACTTTTCGATCTCTTATTTGTTGGTCGGCGGTTATCTGAACCTTGGTCTGTTATTGGTATTATGGGTAAACTTGGTCAACGACATCATTTATTGGTCGGAGACCATCTGTTTCTTGGTCGGCGATTCTTGTACGACGAACAGATCAGGTCGGAAGCTCCTTTGCAACAGGTCAGTGCCGGATTTGCACACGTCAGAGGCTTCCCGTCCTCATATAACTGGTCGGTGGCAGGTATAGAACAAAAACGACAAACAGGTTGGGGGATTCTCAACCTCCCATCACTGGTCGGGAGTGACGATTTCTTCTGGCATCAAGGAAATTGCTGATCGAAGATATTTTTTTTGTATCAAAAGTTAAACAGGTCGGCAGCAGTGCTCGAACATTATTTGGGCCATTTTGTTGGTCGGCGACATCTTAGCCTTGGTCGGAGGAAGTTGAGACTCAAGAGTTACCAGAATTAAAAATTAAAAATTCCTTTAGTCTTCTCATTTTGACAAAGTTAACACCATGGTGTTAAATGACAAATTTACCCCTTACTATTTCTTAACTCACACTCCCCTAATAAAATAAAATTTTAAAGCTAAATAAAATATACTCCAAAGCTTTATTTTAGAATAAATTTTCTGAACCAATTTATATTTGGTCTTTTGATTAAAATTAAAATGCCTAGCATTTTTTATAAAAATTTCCTCACCTTGGCACACGAAGTCGGTACAACATATTATTGTCCAAGAAAATACATATCATATATTGATTGGATCACTAAATTATTCTCATGACTAACTATCTGATCTAGTCTCAACAGGTGTCCGGGCAGCTTATTAAAATTCCTTAGGTACAAGATTTAATCCCGACGAAAGCTCGGCCACAATTTAAACTTTTGGAAACTTTTATTGCTCGACATCAGGCAATTTTGCCTCGACAGATCAACAGGACATATATTATTTCATATTTTGAAATTGACATTTTTATTGCCCGAGCATATACATATCATATATATTGATTAGATGATTAAATTATTCTCATGACTAATCAATTCAGCCTACACATATGGTAGAGCAAGTTATTAATTTTTACAGGAATTATTCTATATATCCATTGGGATTCATATTCTATATTCATCTCATCATGGAGCTCGACGGGATACTTATTATCATATATTTAGCTCCAAAGAGATCTGCAACAGTTATTATATATCAACCACAATGGATAGTTGGTCTGGGTCATTCTTATTTACATTCAGGCCCGACAACATTCTCGGCCATATTCTTATGTTCTGGAAAATATTTTCATTGCTCGACATTATGAAATTTCACCTCAACGAGGCACTATTGATTTTATTATTGCTCTGATATCTACTCAAGCACAAATTATTCTATATATCCATTGGGATTCATATTCTATATTCATCTCATCATGGAGGTCGATGGGATACTTATTATCATATATTCAGCTCCAAAGAGATCTGCAACAGTTATTATATATCATCCACAATGGATAGTCGGTCTGGGTCATTCTTATTTATATTCAGACCCGACAATGTTCTCAGCCATACTCTTATGTTCTGGAAAATATTATTCTTGTTCAGCATTATATAACTTCGCCTCGACAGATCAGCGAGACACTTTATTATTATTCTGAATTATTCTTTATATCTATTCGGATGCATATTCTATATTTATCTCAGCATGGATCTCGACAAAATATTTATAATCATATATTCAGCTCCAAGGAGGTCTCCAGCATTTATTATATTTTATCCCCAATGAACTGTTGGTCAGGAAAATCCTTTTCTCTATATATATTCATCAAACCAACTAAGGTTGGTCGTCATCAACAAACCACCAACTCCGGTTGGTCGGCACCAACCACCAACTCCGGTTGGTCGGTAACAATAAATTTAACCAATAATGTTGGCATCACGGGGGATCTCAAGGGACACCCCAAACTAGGCAAGAAGATGGGTGACCTCCCGAGGCATCCACTGTCTAGGCAACAAGGTAATCCTGGTAAGATTACTACAACTAAGCAGGAACATGGGATGAAAATCATTCCATTGCTTAGGCCCAAAGAGTGACAAGTCACTATAATTAAACAGCAGGTGGAGCAAGTTTCATTGTCTATGGAAAATAGGACAATTTGTCCATCTACATATATATATTCATCAACAAACAACAAGGAAAGCATCTTACAAAGTATTTCCAAGAAAATGAAAATGCAAACATGCAAAGATCTCAGGGAGTCATTTCAGGGAACATTTCCTCGGCCTTATTTTTCTAGCAAGACCAACATACTTCAAGGCCAAGAAAGCACTCAAAGTTTATATTCCACACTTGGGGGATTCTATTACAGATTTAGTTATTCATTCGGTGGCACATTCTCATAACATCATGAAGTCGAGCATCAAATTCAACTCCACAAACTTACATGGTTGGGGCCCTGACCAATCATCATTCAGGAGTTATTTTTCTTGATCTGACTTATACAACACATGACACTGACCAAAACTTTGTAGCTGATAGCCGCTGCTTAAGAATGGATAGTGTTTCAATCTACCGACCTGTGATATGTTATGCCGACCAATTATTTTCCACGCTCACAGTAGTCGCCAACCACCCTGAGTGGTCAGGATAAGAATATCGTCCAGCAAGGACGGGTAACAGGCCGGAGAGGTCCATGGTAATACTTGGGTTTCAGATGAGTTACATCTAGATGGGTTTTACTATCCGATTTTCACATTCAGTTTGAATTTATGGTTCTTTTTGAACTGAATCTATTTGATAAGTTTGAGACAGATCAAATTTAAATATTCTAGATCTGATGACAAATATACATATTGATGTTGCTGAATAACGAATTTTGAAGAGATTTTCATCTTTTATTTGTGCTCAGCCCTTCAATTTAAGGAGGTTTCTTTGGATTGGGAGATAAAAATTTGTTTTCATATTTTTCAGTTCTAGAGAGAAATGGAAATTCAAAGAGTCGCCGTCTCAAAATCAACATAGAATATTTTCAACAATTTGACACAGTTGTGCAGATTTATCGATAAAAATTATACAGTTCCTTAAGAGAAACGTTGCGATTATCATCCGTTTTAGACATTTATTCTTAGTAAAAGATATGGAAACTAAAATATCAGATTTGATCCATGGAACAGAAAAATCTTTTGATGTTCAGAGAAAGCTTTTGATTAACCTTTGATAAATAACTATTTATCAAAGGTGTTGTCAACCACACTTAAGGATAATGCAATTGATATTGGGGTGACAATTAATATTAGGGTTGTGATTGAGGTTGGTGTTGTGGAGGCGGAGGATTAGTCAACCCTTGATAACCTTATTTTTTATTTGGGTCATTCTTCCAAATAAGGAGAGGGTGGCTCCTCCTCCAATTAGGATTGTAAGGGGGATTGTTAGGATCATAAGTGATATTATGATATTGATTTTTGTAAGCCCCTATATTATTAACTTGATTGAGCAGTTGACCTTTAATACCAAGTAGTGTGTGGCACTTATTGGTTGGGTGGCTAATCGAATCACAGATAGTACAAACAACTTTCTCCCTAACACAAACCTTTTGGGCGAATTCCATGCATTGGGATTGTTGAGAGAGTTACAAAACATCGACTATATGACAAAGTTGGTCATAATTATTACGCATATCATCATTTTCCACCTTTATTTAAAACAAGCCTTTATTATTCCTTTTGGAGGTGGTGCTTCCTTTGATATTCCGCTCATGATTGTTTGTTCCACCCTCATGAGGTGGTGGAAATGAACTCAAAGTGAGATTTCACTTATTTTCCACTTAAGGTAAGTAAACTACCTTGTCTCATGGTCTCAACCAATTTCTTGGTCAACGAATTTACCCCCTTAGAATATAGAAATCAACCTCATATGGTCAAACTTATAATGGGGGAAGATCTCTTCAATGATTTGTAACGTTCCTAACATTTGTCCAACATTTCATGCTCAATTTGTGAAAATGTTTTGATTTTTTTATGATGGCGTTGGTTTTACGAGTTGAGATTTTTTTTTTAGAAAGACATCATGTAGTTCTTGCCAAGACCCATTAGAATTGGATGGGAGAGTTACGAGCCAATATTTATCTTTATACTTATTGAGAAGAAGAAAATATTAAGTTATATGAGCTAGAATTTTGATTAAAAAAAAGGTGTTCCATACCTCCTCAAATCACTTATGTGCTAACATGTGTGCTTGAACTATTGAGAGGATTATTCGATCTAGATTGGGAGGCAAGTTCCATATCAAACAAGTAACCGCAAAACATAAGGTTCGAGTTGTTTCTTAAAAAACTCTGGTGCTACTAGAGAAAGGTACCTAAACCTTCAAAACAACACTAGTTTAAAGAATTAAATACAAGTGTTTTAGTCAACAAAGAAATAAAATAATATCAACGTTACTAGAAGAATCCCCAGAAAATGGCGCAAAAAATACAGCACACTTAAAATATTATATAGCTTAAGCGTTAGCTAATCACGAGAGTAGTAAACACATGGTTAGACTAAAGTCAAATTCCACAAGAATTCAAAATAAAGTAAAGTTATTATTTTTTTAGAAAAGTGTTAAAAAGATGAGTAAAAAGTTAGAAAATATGATTTATGTGTAAGAGAGTGAGTTTACGAACTAACTAGAAGTGAAACTATGAAGAACAAATTAGGAAAAGAGGAGTTAAGTGAGTTTTAACTAACCGATTGGTAACCTAATATTGAAACAGGTCTAGGAGCATTTCCTCAAGTAATATTAACATAAAATATATGGTTCATAAGATCAAATAAAAATCAAATGGGAATAATTTATTACTACCAACAATTAAGCATGAAAGGAGTTAACCTAATAATACGAAATGAAGATTTCAATAAGCAATGGGTCAGGTGTGTTGATGTTGTACTAAAACCTAAAATACAACCCGTACATGATAAGAGAAGTTAATACACTAAGATACTCAAATATCAATATATAAACCAAGAGATTTGATTCAAACTAACAATATAACAATGAAGTATAACCATCCAAGGTGGGTTTATGCTTCCAAACCAACAAGACTAACTACTCATGGTAATGAAGAAATCAAAATTCAAAGTAGGAGTAACTAAAAGAGAACGAGCCAATAAATAAAAGGATTCAAACACAAAAACTATATAAATTAACAAGAAGGTGATCAATACAAGAAAGTACAATCAACCAAAGCTTTAAACACTTACAATGAAGTAAATGAAGAGAGAAAATAAAGAAGTGGTAATTAGATCCTAGGAGAGAGAAGAGAGGAAAATATTTTGATTCTCCAATAAAAAGTAAAAGATCCATACTAAAATAAAAATATTTGTATATATTGTAAAGGGAAAAAATAAAGCAAAGAAAAATAGAAAATGTGGGAAATCTGTAGGACCCTATTAATCCCCCAATTTCCATTTAGAGTCTGGGAGGATATCAGACTTGATTTGTTTTTGCAACGTCTCATAGGAATGGACCTAACTCGTTTATTTGGACTTAGATGGATGCAGGGTTAGAGGCTATACGAAGCCAACTCGAAGAGTTAGGTGACCATGGTTTCCCAATGTCCCAATTCTTATGCTTGAAATTAAAAAATGCCCTTTAAGTTTTATCTTTTAATGCGAATTTCTTGAAATGCTATCAAACGTCACGCTTAGTATTCTTAATACCTATAAAATCTAAAATAAACCTCACACAATATATATATATATATATATATATATATATATATATATATATATATATATATATATATATATAGAGAGAGAGAGAGAGAGAGAGAGAGAGAAAGATTATCCATTATAAGAGCATAGTTGTAAGAAATTACAAATGTGGGGATGTTAAAATTCATAAATATAAGGGTTTATAAATGCAATATTCATAACAAACCACTTGTGTCTAATTTAACTACTCCATTTATCTACACATGGTAGGTAATGACTCTTACAAGCTTCTATGGGGTCGCAAAAGGTGGCTCAATGATGAAGAGTTCTTATGTCCTTGCGAACGTTGTAGAAATGGTAAAATGTGAGTGGAAAATAATCGAATTACATTTTCTTAAATGGGATATAAAACATTGTCCCTTGGTCCACAAATAACCACAGGTAGAACCGTCAAGTAAGACAACGATTTAAGGGCAGGAGGATACGATTGGGAATGATATGTTAGATAATCTAATAGATGATTATTATGGAGTTCATGTGGAGAAAGACAATAAGGATTCTTATAAGAAAAATAATGTGTGGTGGGGTTCTAGTGCTCATAATGGTTTTGGGATAAACCTTGACTATAACTACCAAAGTTTGAAAGTCAAATATACCTAACCATTGTACCCTAACTATGGCAATGATCATACAACTTTCCATGCAATGGATGGTTTGCATAGTTTGAAGAGACTTTTTAGTCTATGTGGAAATATCATGAGTAGAGTTCTGAATTGCTTGAAGGGCTTGTTTCTCTAACAGAGGACGCTTCCAAATAACTGTCTGAGTATGAAGTACAATTTGAAAGGTTTATGAATGAAGTATAAATCAATTCATTCTTGAGAATATGATTGTATACTATACCTGGAGGACTACAGAAATCGTGGTTATTCCCTGGTATGAGGGGAACCTAGATATATACAAGAGCATGGTTTGAATGGTAAGATAGGTGCACTTTCCAAAGTGCCTAAAAAGGTATTGAAATATTCTCTTCGGACCTAGGTTGAAGATACTGTTCATAATACTACGGATAGAGTGGGGAAATGACTTGGCACAGTAGACCAGAAATATGGATAATCTCATATATCATCCTATTGACTCAAAAATTTGGAAAGGCATAAATTTTATCACCCCAGATCTTGCCAATGAACAACATAATATTCATTTGGAAATATCCACAAATGGGTTCAATCCCTTTGGTAATATAATTACCAATCAAAGTCTATGTCCCCTAATCTTAGAACCCTAAATCTTTCTTATTCGTTGTGCATAAGACCAGAATTTTTTATGTTTCCTTTGTTGAGACTTGTACCAAAGTCACCAGGTGACGATATTGATGTCTACTTGTCATAGTTGGTAGAATAATTTAATGAGTTATGGGTGACATGCGTGGAAGTATTTAACTCTAGAAAATAGGAAGATTGCATGTTGAAAGCCCTGTTAATCTGGGCAATTCATAATTTTCCAGCTTATGGAACTTTGTCGGACTGTAATGTTTATGGTTACTTTGGGTGCTCCCTTTATGGAGAGGAAACTGGATCTCAACATCTCATGGATAGTGGAAAAATTATATATCTTTATCATCTTATATTCTTGCCTACCGATCACAGGTTTAGATTTGATAAAAAATCTATTTTTTCCTGGGTGGGGTTAAACGTACGCTAACGATGTATAGCTAATGCGCCTATAAGAATCCTAAATTTAAGAATATCAAGCATAAAAAGACCCCTAATGAGAATATTGGAAGGGTAACCCCGTGGCCATATATTAGATAGCATGCATGCCGAGAAGAGCATAATCGAACATCTTATGAGGACATGACTAAGTAAAAGACATTAAAAGGATGGAGAAAAGTTATGGCATGATCTTAAAGTGTTGAAAAATAATTCGAAATTATGGTTGAAAAAATACAGTAGCATGGGGAATATAATTTTCACTGGGGCATATACTTTAATGAGCGAAGAAAGAAAGGTGCTTTTAGACACACAACACAATTTGAAAGTTCCCTCTAATTTTTCATCAAATTTTTAGAGAATTTTGATCTATGACATATATGATCTATAAAAGTGGAAGTCTCACGATTGACATGTGATGACAAAACTAGTCCCTTTGTTTTTTAAGCATTGTTTCTCTAAGTATAAGCATATATGGAGGTCCATTATGAACATTATCCTTTTCTTCCCACTTTTATGTGGGGGTAAAAATGCAATTTCCTGACAAAAGTACCAAAAAAGGAACGATCAATTCACACCCTACTAAACTAACTTGTAGAAATAACTGATGCAGTCGTACATTTCGTCGGGTGGGAATTTGGTATGTTAAAAACATAGGCTTATGTTTCCCCAAAAGAGGCACACATTGTATTATGTTATTTAAATTCTTATATTACAATTGAGTAATTCCATTTTATTTATATTATATATTATATATTATTCTAATGAATCCTATTTTTTACAGAATATGTCTACATCTGGCCATCGGACACCGGGACAAATCATGGGGAGAGGGGAGAGGGTTCATCAAACAGAAACCCCATCAAATTCAACGAGCACATAAATGTCATTGAAAATAAGAAGTCTTTAATGACGAGGTCGGTACAATGGATAAAATCAATAATTGGTCCTAAGTATTATAATTTGAGGAACATTTTTGACGAGCTAATGATGGCCATTTGAGGGCCCTAGTGGTATTAAAATATCCATATTTATATTAATATATGACTTTCATATAAGATTTTATTATATGTTTGTTGGATGTTAATTTACTAGCTTTTTTATATTATATGTTTGTTAGAAAATAACAATTCTACTTACCCCTAAAATCTTAGTATATTGGTCAATGTACGTGAGCAATGGAAGATGTGGAAGAAGAATATGGGCACCCGCTATTTTTGGGGATCGAGAGCCTGTGTTGTGATGTGAAGACACCGTCCCATAAAAGGATCTTATCACATTATCCAAATGGAAGAGGTTCATAAATTTTGAGGTGTTTGAGAGACAGTTATCCCCTTGTGATTCAGAGAGGACTAACCTATCAAAGAAAGTGGATATGCACTAATCCAGGTGAACATCTTATGTAGAGGTGGAGCATAGAATGGTAAGTAAATTGCTTTAATTTGGACACATTTTAATTAATGGTCATATTTAAATTTTATTATTATTTTAATCGATGCAAGAGTCTAGGAGTGGCCCAGGGGGAAAACCACATACGATTGACTCTTATATAAAGGTTCGATTGAACAATGATGAGGCTTCTAATCCGCTTGTCATTGAGACCTTGGAAAGTTATAATTGAAATTATATTATCAATTTCATGAATTTATTAATATTCATTTTAGGATAGGCTAAAGGCAGTGCTCAATAGCCAGAGTGATGTTGATAGGGCATCTCTGAGAATATATGCATTGAGATAAATCCTGAGCGAAGATGGAAAAGGTCGTACTCAGGATGCTCACTCCCAAATAGGAAAATATAAGATGTTGGGTTGTGATTCTAAGGTTAACATTTACAAAACGAACATGGAATCAAGGTTGGAAGATATCTAACAAACCATGAATCATATGTTCAAATGGGTCAAACGATTATGCGTGGAGAATGATAAAAGGTCGGCGAAGGATAAAGGAAAGGGTAAGGAGAAGGACAGTGAGGGAAAACTAGTCCATCCCCCTCACTGATTTTGATCGACTCATTATTCCCTTATGATATATACTCTACCCCCAACCCCACTATTTTGACTCCATTCGAGCTAGCTGGGGAGAGAGTTTATATCCAAGACACACGTGGAGGATCACAGATTTCCAAGGGAGAGAAAGATTTGAGAGCCACTACGGGTACCATGGTGCAAAACCTTCCACTACTACCTTATGAGTCCCAAGTTAGAATGATAGAGGTGTTGTCGAGGAAAGCGGACGAGGTCTTATGGTTGGATGAACAAAGCAATTTTCGACATATCAACAAAATAGTGGGGTTGTTATCATTTGTCCGATTTTTATCCACGAGCATTATTGAGCATACTTATGATTAAACTCGATTTAATGTAATTAAATTTATGTATGTGGTTTTGATGTAACTAAAATTGAAATAATGTATTTTGGTTTGATTTGTTTAATTTCGTTTTTTATTTGATTAATTTTAACTTCAAATTACATTGTGGTTGGCTTTTGTTTGATTAAAAATAGGTTATTTTTGGTTGTTTGAAGTAGTTTTTTGTTACAGTTTTGTTACGGTCCTTAACGGTGATAAGAGACAAATTGTCACGGTCATTAACTATGACAAGAGAGTATTTGTCACCGTCCTTGACCATGACAATGATTGTATTTTCACAGTCTTAGAACGTGACAGGAATTTTTTTTATCATGGTCCTTGACCATGGCAATATATGGTCATCCCTTAAGTTTGACAAAATTCTAGGATTAAATTGACCATGACAATGAAGAATTATCATGGTCCTTGACCATGACAAGGTTTGTTGTTGGAATGTCACCGTCCTTGGCCGAGACAATAACCTTTTTTCGTGGTCAAGGACTGTGACAATTCGACTATTTTAGTGTAGTGAAAAATGGGTGAAATATAGTGAAGGTCTAGAAAAATGGGAGAAAATTCTAAATTGGAAATTATGGTGTTAACTATATTTTTTATGTTTTGGGGTTTATAAAAATAGACTTGAAGATATATATATATATAAATATGTGTGTGTGTGTGTGATAAAGGTGTAGGATGAGTGTGGGAAATAAAGTAATGCACACTAGAAATTGGACAAAAACACTGAAATATACAAAATGGCATTTGTTAGGGTAACAAAAAGAAAAAGCGTTTGGACCTTCAAGAACTTTGGAATTTTGTTTTCAACTCTTTACCAGATGACTTTTAGTGTGTGGGTGATATTGGTTATATGGTGGTTAAACGTGGAGTAAGGTGATGCAAAATAATGTATGAGACAATGTGGTTAATTGATTTATTCTAAATTCGTAATAGATGTCGCACTGAAATCGAGATCCTCTGCAAATGAGGTGAGGGATTTCTTATATTATAAAACCCTAAAACGATAAAAAGATAATTTTTTGCTATGGACTTTCTAGAAAACATAGCCCCAGACTTGCCTACAAGTAAGGAGGTTAGACTTCCCAGCCAAGTAAGGCCTAACCAACCAATAGGTATGAATACATGGTTTCTTTACCATAAAATATGAACCATAAGTTCGGTTAATACATATCTAGGACCTTCGGAAATAGGTTTTAGAGCTCTATAATTTGTGATGGGGGACTCTCAGGTTCAAGCATTTATTAAAATCAAATAGGTCCTGGAGAGAATATCTATTCATCAGTTAGGATTTGAAGGATGACCGATAGTCTGGAATTGATATGACTTTGTTTGAACCATATGGAGGCGCATATGGGTGTTGGAATGTGGTGTTTACACCATGTGTTTTCACTTAATATGGTCATATTTTATTTACTATATTTTTGAGGTTTGCTTGTAATAACGATTGCATGTGAGATATAATTGATGAAAATAATAAGTAAAAAAATGGAAAGAGACCTAAAGAGGGTGATCAATACCATTATCAAAGGACTTAAATCATTGTGCTAATGACAAATAAAATTGATTAAAAATCCATATAAGGGTATATTCTCATGGAAAAAAATATAAAGGAGTAAAATAACACAATTTTAAGGGAGGTGTATGTCAAATATTAATGGGTTTGCATAATCTCTTCTGGCATGTAATTTTACTTTTCTCCTTACTAGACTGCTTGACATACGTGGTTATCTTTAGGTTTTAATCAATGTGAACAACCTATTTCAGTTGTTTGACTCTTGTCACTAATTTATCTATAGGTTGGATTCGAGATTCATGTGTATGTTCATAGGATTCACTATTTTTTGGGTTCTTATAATCAATCCCATTCCATTTACGTTGAACATATGGGGTTTTAATGTTTAACCTCATTCGATGTCGAGTGCCACTTGTGTTCTATTTTTTTTTTGTTTAATGAGTTTGTGTTTTGTTTCCTGGTTCATTTTTATTGAGGGAGTGAATCCCTTCTCATTGTTCGAAGAAGGGTCTCCCTGTTTCGAATGAGAGTTTGGTTTGAAAGAAACCTGCATCTTTCCAATGTTGCAGTTCCATATCTAAATCCTTTAAAAGTCCATTTTCTCTGTAAATACGGATCACAAACTCTCAACACATCATTTTAGCGACATCTTTGGTATTTCAAGCTTGGATTCTTGGGTTTTGGATCCACCAGATCATGATTCCATCATCTTTTTGAGATTTTAGGGTTTATTTGGTAAGTTTTCTCCCCCCACATTTGTCCATTACTATGTGCGTGCGTGTGTGTGTGTGTGTGTGTGTGCGTGTGTGTGTGTGTGCGTGATATTTTAAAGCTTTTTATATGTATACATAAAGAACTTTTGAGATATCATACATATTTATTATGCGTGAAATCATATTTTTTGTTTTCTTTACTATATATGTGTTATTTAAATTGAAAAAATAAAAATCACAAAATATTTTCCTTTGCTTAGATAATATATAAAAATCAATTTTGTTGTTATCATGAAAAATCATTTTCTTTGCAATACTTTAGGTTTCACAATCTCTCCCTTTTAATGAACTTTATACAATTGATAAAGTTTGAGAAAATGATTTTGATAAGACTCTCCATTTCTTGTAAAATCTCTTTTGTTGTGACTTTATTTGATTCTCCCCCTTGATTTTAGCTTTTGTCTTTCAATTCTTTTGCTCAAATATCTTTTTTTCTCCCCCTTTTATCATTAGCGAAAAAGGTAGGGTATTTTATTTCTTGAGTTGCGTGCGGGAAACATATTAGTTACAATGATAGTTATTGCACATATATAGGAATAGATAAAGCATATAATGTAATGCAATGATTCATCCATTGTAAATAATTTCATGTTGAATTCACGATGGATGGTAAAAAAATCTATTTTGAGAGAGGTTTAGTGAAATATATGTGAGTTGATTTTTTATAAGAATAAATCGGAGTTACACATCGTATTTTTGTACATTATCTCGTAAAAAGTGGTATTTTATGTGAATATGTTTGAGTCGAAAGTGTTACAATGGGTTTTATTAATGGAAATAACAATTGTATTTTCATATAAAATTGGGATTTTGGTAAAGAATATTTGAAAGTCCCCTAATAGTTATTTAATGTATAATGATTAAGCACGACAACTTCTGAAGACAGTATATTCGGTTTCTGCCATGGATAGGGCTTTTGTTTATTGTTTCTTCCTTGCCTACGAAACGAGTGAGAGTTTAAGGAAGTGGCATGCTCCACTAGTATTTTTATGAATAACCTTACATCCCATCCAATCGACATTTGCATAGATTATAGCATCAAAACTTGAAATTTTAGGATACCAAATACCTAAATCTATGTGAAATATTCATTTAAATTAAATTAAGTGGGATTATTTTGGTTGAGATTGAACACGAGCATATAAATGAACACCTAATATGATATTGGGATAACTTGCGGTTAGATATTACAGACTTCATATCATTCCTCGATATAATTTTCTACAAACTTCCCTACCTCACTCGTCAACTCCTATTTTCATGTATCTGCTCATAGGGATGGAAATTATTTTTGATGCAGTTAATCCAAATTTGTTCAATAGTTAATTATTGTACTTGGACTGATTGATGAAAATTCCATGACCTAAAAAAATTTATTCGACCATAAGACTCATTTCAAATTCGTTTTGCATGCATTTTGCAAAATCTTTACAATTTTGTCATTGGTGGATCGAAAAATAACAACACCCACATAGACTCAAATAAGGAGTATATTTTGATTTTGTATTTTTATATAGGGTTTTATCGAATAATCCTTTCATAAAATTATTTGAGATGAGAAAACTACTTATTCTTTCATACTTTAGTCCATATACGGCTTTTGTGAGTTTGAAAAAATGATTTGTATATTTATGATTTTTTGAAATCAAGGGGTTAAACTTTCTCATTTATGTAACCATTTAAATAGGCTCTTTTGACATCTATTTAAAAAGGTTTGAATTCCATGAAACGTAGGAATGATAGTAACATACATATAACCTTTAACCTTATAACGAGGGTGAGTGTTTCTTCGTAGTCAATTCCTTATTCTTGTTTATATCTTTGAGCAATAAGGCATTCATTATTTTGGATAATTGTCCCAGCTTTATCTATCATATTTTTGAAGATCCATTTGATGCCTATGATGGATTTGTTCTTGGGTGGTGATATAAGGTTCCAAACATGATTCATTTTTAATTGTACGAGTCCCTCTTGCAATACTAGTAGCCGTAATTCATCTATCTCAAATTCATTAATGGTTTTGGATTCTATTTAGGAAACAAATTCAAAATCATTACATGCATTTCTTAACTTAGATCTTGTGGTTACAGCTTTTGATATTTCTTTAATAATTTGGTTTTCGGGATGATCACTAACGAACTTCCAACTTCTACGTAGGTCTTAGTGGGTTTCTTTCTCAACTTGAGTTTCTTCCTTGTGTGAATTTTCAGTTGGTTTTATGGAAAGGATTTTAACTTGTTTTCTTACTAGGTTATAATCCTCATTATCATTGTATTTTCTTTAGAGAGAATATGGGTTGTTTCCATTAAATGTGACATTCATTTTATGTTATTTGAGTTCTTATATTGAGAATACTATAGGATTTACTCTATGTTTAATAACCCAAAATATTCCTTCAATATATTTAGGAACAATTTTTCTCAAATTTTCCATTCATTTAAAATAAAATATTTTCACCCAAACAATTTGACATACCCAATGTTAGGTTTCTTTTCTCTCTAAATTTTATTAGGAGTTTAATTAATTACCTTTCGGATTGTAAGTCTATTTATCACATCAAGAGGTGTTTATGGCTTCGACCCAAAAGTATTCCAATAATTCATGTTCATTAAGGATTGTACATGACATTTCTTGATGTGGTCGATTCTTTCTTTCCACCATTCCATTTCGTAAGTGTTTTGTGGTGAATCTTTTTTTCATTTTAACTCTTTACAAAAGTTCACAAAGATTCTATATGTTTCACTTTTATTAGTCAAGAAGAATACCCAACAATATCAAAAGAAATCATCAACCATTTCCAATGCATATACTTTATTGGTTATGATGTACAAATGAGTCTAGATGTATAACTTCAAGAGGTCTTGATGAGGTTAAATCCTTTTACTTTTAAAAGATGTTTTATATTTCTTTTTCGTAGTGACATGCATTATAAATATTTTCTTTTACGTATTTTACTTTTGGAAGACCTTTAACAAGATCTTTTCTTTACAGTTTATTAGTAAGTTCCATATTATCATGTCTTAGTCATCTATCCCATAATCAAGAATAATCATCTATAAGGGAGCGATATGTTTTTTAAGGTTAAGATCATATATTTCCAAGGTATAAACATTTAAGGTTCTTGATGCAACAAATGAGACATCATTGTTCAGGTCATTTTCACTAAACAATATTTTGAATCAAAGAAGACATGATATCCAGTATTACATAGTTGTCTACTGCCAATTAAGTTATATTTCAGTCCATCAATAAGTAAGACATTATCAATGCAAGGATAATTTGTTATACCAATTTTACGTTCACCGATGATTCTTCCTTTTGAATTATCACCAAACATGACTATTGGTCTTTTCTTTTGTGTTAAAATAGAAAATTTATTCTTATCTCCAATCTATTGTCGAGAACATTCATCATCTAGGTACCGCTTTCCTTTTTTTGCTAATTCCTTCAATCACACCTCATCTTCTAGTCCCATAAGACATAGATTTTCTTGTTCATATGTGCTTGATCAATTCTAGAATAGGCGTCATCTGAATCACTCATTGTGGCCTTCATCTCCTTCTTTCCACATTCTTTATAGTGCTCGCTTCTTCTTTTTTTCTGTTACATCTTGCGTTTAGGACACTTCTCTATAAAGTTACCATACTCATTTCATCTAAGTCATTTTTCTTCTTTTGATTTATTTTCATTGTATTTGTGTCTTTTGAAGTTGGATCGATTGGATTTTCCCTTTGATTAATGTATGAGATAACTTTTTCTATTTTTCATAAAAAGTGCCATTATTTTAAAGTTAAAAAATGAATGCTAAGTTTTTTTTGATAATTTTTCCTCTTTCACCCATTTCTTTTAGTTCCCTCTCATATGTTATGAATGACCCACTAATTAATCCAACGATATATCATCTGAGCAGAGTTGTGATTGAAGGAAAATCTTCTTTGAATCCCACTTATTTGACATGGCCTTGTGAATCATTATGCCCTTTTCATTATTATAAAATACCTTTCCAAGATTATGAAGTTTGTGAATGATAGACTTCAATGGATTCTTCATCTTTCATTTCATATAATTTATAATTTTTCAGAAGTGCACTTTATTATCCTATTCTACTTGAGATGTACCTTCGCGTGTGATTTCAAGAATGTCCCATATTTTTTTTATCATAAGAACAACACGAGACTCTTCGATATTCATTTAAGGAAAATGAGAAATATGAAATGTTAATTTCTTTAGTGTTTACTTTCATTCTTCTAAAATAACCTTCATTAAATTCTAATTCAACTTTTAGTGTGGAAGTATTGTCAAATATTTTCATAAGTGTATAGGGACCATTAGCAATATCTCTCCATATGTTCATGATCATGTTCTTGAATAAATCATTTTTTCTATTTTCCCAAAAAACTATTGTTAGATCCATAAAAATCGTGGTCGGTTTGTAAATTGGCCTCCGAATATGTTAACGTTCGAAAAAGTTGCCATTTAGATCTTTATCCTAAAACATATACATTTTCAAATTAATTTTCTATTATTTAGGCTATGATACCAATTGTTGGCTCGAAAATATACCCAAGAAGGGGGTCACTTGGCTATTTATAAATTCAATAGAAATTTAAAAACTTTTGACAACATTCCTTTAAACTAATTAAAATATAAAGGGACAATTTTAACTTAAGAATAATAAAGTTAAAAAAATAAATAGCAATTTCGAAGATACTATGAAAATCAATATTTTAACATGGTTTATCCTCACCTACATTCACGCTCAAGATGATATTTAAGAAATTTCACTACCTTCGGTTCATCGTGGTAGAATAACAACCTATCAAGGATTTGTAACACCTTGTAATTTTGAACGTAATTTAATTAAAATAAGAAATATTGTGTATTTAATAAATACTAATTTGTGAGTATAAGGTTATTATTTATGTGGTAAATTTACTAGTGTGATTATAGTAAATAAAATCCGATCAATTGTGAATACGTCGTAGTGAGTAAAAACGATGAGAATTTTATGATATCTCAATTGGGGCTTGCGAGTATAATATTCTAAGGTTGTGATAGGAAATTAATGTGTAGTGACTCAAATAGCGATTTCAAGTTCATGGTTGATCTTGAATAGGCTGAAATATTCTTAATTAAGTACCCGGGGGGTAGTAATTGGGTTCCATGGTCTTTTTAGACTAGTCCGAACTCATGTAGGGGTATTTGAGTCATTTTAATTTAGCATAATAACCTAATTTCGGTATTAGGAAATTAAAATAAGAGGGTTAGTGTGGGGAGGCGTCCACTTCATTATTTTAAAATTATAAGAGAGGAGGAAGAGAGAAAAAAGAAGAGGAATCAAGAGTGAGCCCTAGAGGAGGCCAAATTGGAAGGAGATTCAAGGACTCCTAGCATTATAATCAATCACAAATAAGGACGATTAAGACCCTACAAAAAATATAAGGAAAGTAATTAACTTGCTTAATCAAATTAGTAGTAGTTTGAATTCATATCATGGTAGGTGCTATGAAAACTAGTTTTTGAGTGAGGGTTTGCATGAATAGGGTTTGGGGTGAAATAAATTCCATAAATAGCGGTGTAAATTGATTTATGATGTTATTAAGAAAATCCCATATCATAAAGATAAGATCTTATAGGAATTTATATGTTTGATCATAGGTAATTGACTTTTTAAATTGGAACTACGTTAAATTCAGGTGTTCATAATTGAGACTCATAAGCATGGATTTATTTTATGATTGATGATTGAATCCTTTGGATCAAGATTATTATTGGGTGTTAAAATCATTTAAAAGTTGTCCACTTATCTTTTATATTGATTGGGTAGTGTAGAAAAATGATTTAGTGGCTGTTTGGGACTGAAATTGGGAAAGAACACATGTTGAATTTTGCTAGAATCAAAACTACATCATTTTGGGCAAGATTGTGAACACATTATATATAGACTTACTTAAGTCTATATATATAGTATTTCCAACTAGTTTGTATATTGAGACAAATTAGGTTAGTTTTAATGAGTTTCTCTCTCTCTCAAAAGTTCAAGCATGAACGAAAAAATCCAGTCCAAGAAATCTTGAAGATCACCGAAAGGGAAGTTAATTATATCTTATAACCACTTTAGGAAACTTGCACTGCATATTTTATAGTTCCTGTGCATATTTTGATTTAAACACTTTAATTAGCTTTTACAAATCAATTTAATTCCTTATAACATTTTTAAAACATTTTAAATAATATTTGAAATTATTCAAATTTGGTTTTTAAAAGTATTGGGATTAAAAGTTGAATTATGCGAAATAGTTTTTTTCATTAAAAGTTATGTTGGGTAGGATCTCAAAGCGCTAGAGACTTGAGGGGGATAATGTAAATATTTTCAAAACACACATTTTTCAGTCGTTATCAATCTTACACGTGTTTGCTCCCGAGTTGTTAATTTTGTATTTTCTCATAGACACATTCTTTACATTCATTCTCAACCCTTGGATGCTCATTATCGATGATCTGCATGTATTTGTTAGGAATCCATGTGTTACCAGTCTTAGCTAATTAGCGTTAGTTATTTCCACTACTTATATTAAACCGCTATATTGGGAGTCAACTGGTCAAAGTTAATCTCAACCCTTGGATTGCCTCAGATGTTCGAGATCGTCCCTTAGCTACTATATAAACCCATGTAGTCTTAGCCATTTGAGAATTTTGGCTTTCGTCCAAACAAAGATAAAAAGAGAGAGTAGAGAGAAGAGAGATAAGGGAGAAAGGAGAGAAAAGAAATAAAGGGGAGAGAGATATATATATATATAGAGAGAGAAGAAACCCTAATCTTCGAAACCTCAAACCTCTGAAGTGTTTTATCTTCACCCAAACAGCATAACCTTTAAAGTTTCATACACCAGAAAACCTAAACTTTGAGAGTTAGATCCATGTAGGAATTCTGTGAGTTTGGTGTTGGGTTTACGAGACATTTTAAGACCTCTTCAAGTCTTAGTTTCTCTCAGAACTCATCTCTAAGAGAATCTTGAGTTTCACTGTTGAAACTTGAGTTTTTCTAAATTTTCTTTATTATTCTCTTTTGGATCTTTTTATTGAAAAGAAGTTATTTTTTAAAATAATTTGAATCAGTTTCCGCATGTCATATAGAACCTCTTGATTTATAGGAATTTGTCTGTATAAATAATTTGAGAGGCTGAGTTGCATAAATATGAATTTATTGCACAATAAAAACACATCCTCACACACGAACACTTAGTCACAATGGATTTGTTTGAGAAACTTAGATATTGAAAGAGTTACTGGAATCAAAAGTCAAGAAAAAAGAGATCAAGGAAAAGACAAAGAAGCAACCAGGAAAGATCAGTTCTGGTCAGAAAACCTTTGGAGTTGAGTAAATCATGTAAGTTTAACTCTGAACTTAAATTTAGGATCTTTGTGTTCTTGCTTAAGTGTTGTAACTTGATTCTTTATTTTAGTGGATTTTTTGTTTGTGCCGTAGAGGGCACCATGGATGTTTCCCTTGATTTAGGGGTTTTTCACGTTAAAATTCTTGTGTTCTTCACTTTGAATGTTCTTAATTTCTATTGTGATTGGTACTGTATGTTGGACCTAGTATATGGTTTTTAATTTCTAAAACCTAAGGTAATTAACTACCACATCTAGACTAAATATTCAAAAAATAGTTTTGAATACAACTTGTGTTTTTATTCGAAAAGAGTTTTGTCCAAAAAGTTTATTCGGAGTTTACACAACTTATAAAATTTTGTTATTAATCTAGTAAACAAGTATTTCAAGTGGTATCAGAGCAGGACCATCTTTTGTGATCCTAAATCTTTAGACATTATTTTCAAAACTTCTTTCAAAAATTCTGAATATGGAAGAAGGATTTGAGATGTTTGGTAACCTCGCCAGACCACCACTTTTTTATAGAAACAACTTCTCATACTCCAAAGTAAGAATGGTTTCTTTCATTCAAGGAACCCTTGGTGATGATGTCGGGGAAATGATGGAAATAGGGTATGAACATCCTACTAAGCCTATCTCTGAAACTAATCTAACAAGGATTAAGAAACTTCTTAGTGAATTTACTAAGGAAGAGAAAAAGGCATCTCTAGATAATAACAAAGGCAAGAATGCCATCTTTATGTCCATTAATGACCACAAATTCAAAAGAATATCCATATGTTCGACTTCTAAAGAGGTATGGGACACTCTTTTTACTTCCCACGAAGGTGATGAAAGAGTTAAGGCATGAAAAACTCAAATGCTAGTCCAACAATACAACAACCTGATAATGGACGATTATGAATCCTTTGGAGATTTTTACATTAGGTTAAGTGATATTTTTACTAAACTTCATGCAAATGGTTTAACCTATATTAGAATGGAAATTGTTCAAAAGATTCTTAGGTCAGTACCTTCCAAATTTTACAATAAAAGATATGCAATTGAAGAAATGGACGACCCTAATATGACTCCTAAATTGCTTAGTAGTAAACTAAGGACTGTAGAATTGGAGTTAGACTTTAAAAAGCAACTGACCGGATAGAACAAGAAACCCACTAGTTTTAATGTTGTGTTTTCATCTAAAATCCATGTTCCTAAAATAAGTTCATTGGACTTTGACCCTAACTGTGCTGATGACTGTGATTTGGATGACCTTGACACTCAAATAGCTCTTATCAGCATGCATTTCAAAAAGATTTTGAAATTCATAAATATTGTAACCTTTAAACAAGGAAAGTCAAATTATCAAGGAAATCAAAATTGTAGACCTTGTGATATAGACAATGCCAAACACTCACTTGACAATAAAAGGACTTATGAAAATAATCTACCTAAGACAGACCTGAAAAATGTGAAATGTCATAGATGTAGTAAAATGGGACATTATGCTAGTAAATGCCTAACTAATTTTGGCAACAATAACAAGGTTAATGTGTGTAAAACGTGGGATGACTCTAGTGATTCTAATGAAGATGAAGTAGAGTCAACCCAGAATGATGAGTATTGCGTGTCTTTCTTTGCCAAATTGTATCTAATGATGATGATGCATGCCTACCTACTCACGAATCTGTGTTGCCTGTTAATGTTGATGTTAATACTACTCCTTTAATTGTTGAGAGTAATCTAAGTGTGAGTCAAAGAGTTAATATTGCTGACACACTGAACATGTGCGTTAGTCCAAAAGAACCAAGTAATATTTTAGTCACACTACACATTTAGCGAGTCTGATGATGATTTGTCTGATTTACATGAGTTATACATAAAAATGATTAAAAAGAGTGGTCGTCTTGAAAAAATGATAAAATCATTAACTGTGCGTATCGATTTACTTAACCATACCATTAAGAAGAATATTGAAGATTATACTGCCCAATGTATTGCGTATGAGACTGAGATTCAAGAATTTTCCTTAAAAATAATTTATTTGTCTAAAAAAATCATGAGTTTGAACAAAAATATAAGGCGAACCTTATTGAACTAGAAAAGCCTAAGTAAAAGGTTTCAAATGTGTTTAAAAAATATCAACACTTTGAAACCCAAGCTAAATCTTATGAGGAAATTGTTGCTGGAAGAAAATTTGACTCTGAAGATAAGTCTGGCCTAGGTTTTGGAGAAATATTGCACACCAGTAAGATTAAAGTTTCTCCTGAAAATGTTACTTTTATCAAACAAGGCCAAACTTGTCAAACTATTCAAAAAGGGGAATCTAGTCTCAATGTCTCTCAAGCAAAACATGATCAGTTCAATCAACAGTCTAATTCAAATGGTCATGCCAAATATGTTTGTCGACCTGTTAGAGACCAAAGACAAAAACTTAACACCAATGACAATTGGACGAATATACCAAACAGAGCCAAACCCATCTTTAAAGAATTTAGTAATAACGTCAAGACCAACACCCATAAGTATTGTTCTTACTGCGACGTTTTTAGCCACACTCTTGAAGAATTTTTTCAGAAAAGGATATACACACCCACCTACCTTAACTTTATCTATTCTAGAAAAGGAAGAAATACTTATGTTCTCCCTAGACAGGAGACAAACAACTATAGCTATAAAAAGAAAAAAATGAGGGTCCAAGACTAAGAAAAAGCAAATTAGGAAGACCCAACAAACCTTTTCTAAATCAAAAGGAACACAAAACGATTAAAACTCAACCCATTTGGATTAGAAAAGGTGATCTATTACCCCATCTCAAGTGCAAAATTATCATTTCTGCTTTAAAGTCACAACACACTTCAACTGGATGGTATTTAGAATTCGGATGTTCTAAACATATATCGGGGACGAAACCAAATTGAAAAGCAAGACAGACTTCTTAGGAGGTAGTGTCATGTTTGGAGATGGTGTTTCATCTCAGATCAAAAGTAAGGGAATATTAAGTGAGAATGGGCTTCTGGATCTAAATGATGTTCTCTTAGTTAAACGCCTTAAAACTAATCTCTTAAGTATATCTCAATTATGTGATTCCAATCATACCATTACTTTTTCAAAAAAATTTGCCAAATTATTGATGAAAAAGGATACTATATATTGACAAGAAACAAAACTCAAGAAAACTGTTACACAGTTTTTCCTAAGTCTGCGTCTTGCCATGTTTCCAGATTAGAGGATTCTGACCTTTGGCAAAATAGATTGGGACATACGAATTTTGATAACCTTAGAAGATTAAGCTCCCAAGAAATAGTTAGAGATTTACCCAAAATCAAAAATTCTTTCAATCCGGTATGTGGACCATGTCAGGAAGGGAAAATAAGTAAATACCCTCATAAGAAAGTTAAGGATGTATTGACCACAAAACCTTTAGAACTCATCCATATGGACCTCGTGGGTCCGTCAAGGACTATTAGTTTATGTGAAAATAGTTATATCCTAGTTATAGTAGACGACTATACGCGATATACTTGGGTTGCTTTTATGAAATAAAAATCAGATACCTTCGGTGAATTCTTAAAAATCCTTTTGAAAATAGAGAATGAGAAGGATGCCCAAGTATGTTGCATTAGGAGTGACAGAGGAGGAGTGTTCAAAGACTTTGGTGTTACTGAATACTGCGCAACCAATGGCTATAAACACGAGTTTAGTTCTCCTAAAACACCTTAGCAAAATGGCATCGCTGAATGTAAGAATATAACTTTACAAGAAATGGATAGGGTTATGCTACACGCTAAAAGTCTTCCTAGATATTTTTGGGTAGAAGACGTTCAAACCGCATGTCATATCATTAATCGTGTATACCTTAGGAAAAATTCCAAACAAACCCCTTATGAACTTTGGTTCCACAAAAAGCCAAACTTAAAACATTTTAAAACTTTCGGGAGTATTTGCTATGTTTGTAAAGACAGAGAACAACTTTCAAAATTTGACACCCGAGGAGAAAAAGGTATATTTCTTGGTTATTCCCAAAGCAATAATGCTTTTCGTGTTTTTAATTATCGAACCAACACCATTATGGAATCCTTTAATGTAATTGTAGATGATATAGGTGTTGGGAGTAGGGCTAGTCAATCAATGCCACATGATGAGGATGAACAAAATTTTCCAATTGAACCCTCACGAGACAATGATTCACTGCCACCCGAGAATCCTTCTGTACCCACTGGGATTTCTAAAGACCATCCTCTTAAAACTGTAGTTGGTAATCATTCTGAACATGTTAAAATAAGATCCCAACTTCAAAATGTGGCACAATTTGCATGTTTTGTTTCCCTTGAGGAGCCAAAAAATGTAAATGATGCCCTTTCTGGATATTTCTGGATCAATTCTATGCAAGAAGAGCTTGTCCAATTTCGGAGTCACGAAGTGTGGTATCTTGTTCCCAGGAAAAAAGATTCGAAGGGTATTTGTGACGATCCAGATATGATTATGATAAACCATGTTTAAATCATGCTTACCGCATGGGATGGAGATAATGTGTTATTAGAATATATAATGTGAAGTTAATGTGTTTAGTCTAATCCTACCTTCATAACTAATGAAATGTTGAATTAATCACAAAGACAAATTTGTGAAGTCTTCGGTAGGAATGTTCAAGTTCAGGACTAGTTTTGGCCACTATAATATGATAATTGACTTGAGGTGAAAACTAGATAGTTGTAGGTATATGATTTAAGTTTGTAACACAACAAACGGTGTGTAAAAAAATGTCCGAGGAAGGGGTTATGCTGAAATTACGAACAGGGGTAAATTAGCCATTAAGCTTTAAAGGATATTTTGTCTTATATGGTGACACATGTCATATTTTAAAAGAATAAGGCGGAGATGACTTATGATGACTTATAACTCGTGAAATAATCTCTTCCTTCAGAATATTTCATAAAGGAAGAGTTTAATCCTAAGGTGAGAGAGTCGGGAACTTCGAGAAGAAGAAAGTGAGGAGAAAAATTGAAGAAAAATCCGTAGAACTTACGAAAAAGTCCCTAAGGTAAGGTACCCATAAATCTTGTTATATTTTTGGTATCTCTTATTGAAATGATATAAATAATCATGTGTTTACTAAACTTCCATGTCTTGAGGTATACTTATGAATAGATGCGAGTTTAAGCAAAGTTGAACACGTAAATCATGTATATTTCTTCGATTGGAAATCTTATGTATTCAAACTCCTATATATTTTTGTATATTTATTGGAATTGAATAACTCTAGTTAGAGATAAAAATATACTCAAATATGTATAACATATCCTAAAATTATGTGAAAATACCAAGAAATGAATCTTTTGTGATAGTTTGAAGTTCAGGTATACAATCTGCCCCAAAGGTGTAAGTATGCACACTAGGTGTTCGATGTTTTGCTCGACATAGAAAATGAACTTTATAAATTATAAAACTTTAATTTTGTATTTTTCAATATCTTTATGAGTGTTGGTGAAATATCACAGTAATCTATTATTTAGTAAAATTAGGAAAATTCCTGGAAATTGACTGAACGATTAAAAAGCCTACAGGGCATATTTGCTTTGTAATAAATAGATGGACACATCTTGCTCTAGGAAACTTGAAATGATGTTTTGTATTTTTATATTGGGAACTTAATATGATAATAATTGGATTTACCAAGAAGAAATAAAGTATGTTTGAGCTATGGATTGGATATGATAAATATCTTAACAAGAAATTCGATGGGACTTAAATTATGATAAATGATTTAAATGATATTATATGCTCTTATGAATTAAGTCACCATTAAGTTATTGTTTGGATTATTGATATTCTTAGGATGATACTAATATTTTAAGAATGATAGTAAGGGAGGAACAGCCGTTTGAACAAGTTTCAGGCAGAGGCAAGGGAAAAATACATTAAATGGTCAAGGTGAGTGTACTCGCTGGTAAGCTGTATTTATACATGATTATGGATATTATATGTTGTACTTGTCGGGTTGAGTATAAATATGAGATGTTGTGCTTCTTGAGATGATTAGGGATATCATATAATTGTACTTGCCGAGTTGAATAGAAATATGATATATTGTACTTATCGAGATGATTATGGATATTATAGGTTATACTTACCGAGTTGATTATAAATATGAGATGTGGTACTTATTGAGATGATTATGGATATTATATGATGTACTTTTCGGGTTGAGTATAAATATGATATGTTGTGCTTATTGAGATGATTATGGATATCATATGTTGTACTTTCTGAGTTGAATATAAATATGAGATGTTGTACTTATTGAGATGATTATGGATATTATAGGTTGTACTTAAAACTTGATTATAAATATGATATGTGGTACATATTGATATGGTTAGGGACATTATATGTCGTACTTTCCAGGTTGAGTATAAATATGAGATGTTGTGCTTATCGAGATGATTATGGATATCATATGTTATACTTGCCGAGTTGAATATAAATATGAGATGTTGTACTTATCGAGATGATTATGGGTATTTAAGTTGTACTTATCGAGTTGATTATAAATATGAGATGTGGTACTTATTGAGATGATTATGGATATAATATGTTGTACTTGCCGAGTTGAGTATAAATATGAGATGTTGTACTTATTGAGATGATTAGGGATGTCATATGTTGTACTTGCCGAGTTGATTATAAATATGACATGTTGTACTTATCGAGAGGATTATGGATACTATATGTTGTACTTATCGAGTTGATTAAAAATATGAGATGTGGTACTTATTGAGATGATTATGGATATTATATGTTGTACTTATCGAGTTGATTATAAATATGATATGTTGTACTTGTTGAGATGATTATGGATATTATATGTTGTACTTACCGAGTTAATTACAAATATGCGATGTCATACTTACCAAGTTGAATATGGATTTGATATGTTGTACTTATTGAGTTGATTGTGGTTAGGGTATGTCGTACTTACTGATTTGATTATGGATATGTTTTGTATGTATGACAAGAGATGTTATGGCTTATTAACAGCCAAGAGATGTTATGGCTTATTAACAACCAAGAGATGTTATGGCTTACTAACAGCCAAAAGATGTTATGGCTTATTAATAACTAAGAAATTTTATGGCTTATTAACAACGAAGAGACGTTATGGCTTATTAACAACCAAGAGATGTTATCGGTTATTATCAGCCTAGAGATGTTATAGCTTATTAACATCCAAGAGATGTTATGGCTTATCAACATCCAAGAGATGTTATGACTTATCAACGTCCAAGAGATGTTATGGCTTATCAACGTCCAAGAGATGTTATGGTTTATCAACAACCAAGAGATCATATGGCTTATCAACAACCAAGAGATGTTGAGATGTTATATATTGTTACATAGATATGACTTATTGCATTTAATTTTATGCACTAGTGTAGTAGTAATGCATTCACTGAGCTATTTTGCTCATGATTCCTATGTTATGTTTTTTTTCAGGTAATGAAAGGTCACTACCAAATCTAGGAGGTTGGGTGGGGTTAGTAAGGGTTGCGTAAAACCATGTTTTTGGTCAAATTAAAAGGGGTTAATTTAATCCTACTTATCCTTTGTGCAAGTTTGAATAAGCACGATTATTTTAAAATTTGAAAAGTTTTAATTTTATGCATTCATGTTAATAATTGAAAAGAATATTTGTATTTATGGTTTAGTTAAGGTAATTATGATTTGACTCTCTTTTACTTTCAAACTTAATGATAAGTAATTGGGTTGGGGTGTGTCAACTTTGGTATCAAAGCCTAGGTTTTGGAGGTTCTGGGGGGAGGATGTGACACCCCGCCTAATTAAATACCAGGCGATCACTCCTTTATTAAATTAAATCAAGGTAAACAGTTGGTTCATTCTCAGCATTACTATCGATAAAAATATTTTTTTTTCCAATTTAACACCCTAAATAATTAAGCTAAGTGTCAAAACCATTTTCATACATACTTTCCAAATTTTATTTAAAGAAAATCATTTATTTTATTAACAACATTCAATAAGTAAGAATCACACCACATTAAATATCTGCAACATAGTCCAATTAATTTAAAACATTCGTCAACCGAATGTCAACATGCGAAATATAAAGTAACACAATCAACTGAATAAAACCCATAGTAACAATACTGGAAATAATTGAAATACAAATGTCCCAATAATAATGGAATAATGGAAAGAGCTACACATGCTCAACTAAATGAAAATACTAAGAGTGGATCTGAATGAACGAAGTCGTCTAATCAAGAGACCTGCAACTCCCACCTAAGCTGCAGCGCGTTCCTTCCAAGAGATCCTAAGCAAGACGCCCCTGTGGCTGGGCACCTGTAATACATATATATATATACAAGAGAGAGAGAGAGAGAGAGAGAAAAATGGGTCAGAGCCCGAAAGTGTGTCTGATTTAAAATATGTTTAGCAAGTATTTAAATTGATACAGGCCAATGCAACAACATATTAGAGCGACACTCTCTTGAGAAATTATCACCTCTCTTCTAATGTGCATGCCTATCGTACTAACCTTCCCAACGGGTTATCTTATCATTTTATCATACTAACCTTCCCAATAATTTAGCTTATCTTAACTCACTCATAAGATTTCAAAACTGAACAATATCATTATTTAAAAAGATACTTCCAATTAGCAACACAACTCTCGTTTTAGTCTTTATTAATTTAAAAAGTTTCCCAATGTCATATTATACTTTCACAAAACAAGTATTTACCATTTGAGTCATCAACCATGTCCTACTTACCAAATCACAGTAGGCTGTTTCAAATTTCCAAATCTCATATATATATATATATATATATATATATATATATATATATATATATATATATATATATATATTAACTACTCGTATAATATATATAAAATAACAGCACCCCACATAAAACTATGGTGCGTGCATAATTCTTCTATCCAAACCCCATACCACTCATATCAAAGGGAATACAAATTCGGAATCACTCTCGAATTGTATTAACACATACACAAACAATATCAAGGCGAAGCATAGATTCCAAGTCTCTAAGAGGATGGCACATACTCGCGTCTCTTAGGACCGTCTGAACTATCGATTCGATAGCCTGTACCAAGGATATCTATCTTCTAGGGTACAAGTCAATATCCCCCATAAAGGTCCTATCTAGATAAGACTGTCCCAGCGCGGTAACCTCAAGGATAGCAAGTAGCACGGTATGTTTTTAACATGTATATAATATATGTACACACAATCATATAAATATACCACTTTCATCATATTAAAATAGGTTCCTCTCGTCACCCATAATTACAAAATTTATCCTTAATTTCACATTATTAGTATTACGTATAAGGTTTCATCTCTAACCTTACCTCGAAGGGTTTTCTCACTTATTACGCGACACTCATGGACTCTATCCTTCCAAGTAGAAAATTCAGTAGGTGTCATTATTACGTTTCAACGTAACTCTCTTACGCGCCTCACCCTTTAATATATTAATTTACTAACCCTAAAGTAAATATCCCATAAATACCATTCTCGTCGAATATTAATGATCCCAACATTTATTCATACGCCCTACTAGTCCTCCATGTCTCCCAAATCATTATACTAAGAATGTTCAAGAATTATATCATGACAATTCAATTTTTAAATCATTTACAAAGGAAATAAGAGTCTGCCAGGAGGGGTCGATCGATCGAGGTTTGGGGCTCGATCGATCGAAGCTCTGGGCTCGATCAATCGATCAAGCAGGTCTGCGAAAATCTGCAAAATTGCAGTTACGGGTTTTACCAATTTTCTTCATCCAAATACATGTTTTCTAACCCCAAACGTCTAAGAATTCTACTACTAACATTATAACGGTATACCAGATGTTTCTAACGTAAGGCATGTACATATTCATCATTTAAACATGGAATTTCCACCCAAAATTACATCTAATTATCAAGAACCCTAAAATTTTCTTAAACAGTTTTCTAACAAATATTTCTCCAGAATTTCTTTCTTATAATCATCAAAATTTCATGGTTAATTTCCTCTACATGGCAAGGGTTTCCAGAATCATCATCTCAACCAATACTACATGGATTTTCCTATCACAAATTGGGGTTTCTTCTACATAATTCATCCCTAATCATTCCTAAACTAATATGAAGATTGAACCAACGAAAATAGAAAGTTAAACACTTGCCTGGGATTTCTGGTATTCTGATTTATGGCTGATTTTTGTATGGTTGCGTTCCTCTTCTCGCGATCTACGCGTTGGTGGTGGCGGCAGTGCAAACTGGTGACTTTTTGGCCTTGAATTGCCTTGAGGGCTCTCTCCTCTCTTCTCCAATGGCCGTTCTAGGGTTCTGAATATTCTAACCCTAAACGACCAACCTAAATGGCTGATATAGGTTGCTTAATTTCGTGGGTTTAATTACCCAAATATGTAAAAGGACTAAAATGCCCTCCCGGGGTACCAATTAGGCCTAAAAACGCCCCGAGACCCAAACTACACCCCCGGGTACACTTTTCTGACTATCTCGATCCTTCCGGACGCGTTGGCGCACTCAAAACGACCATACGGGCAACTTATAAAATATTCACTTTTTATTTATCAAAATTTTATCAAAATTTAGTCCCGACGCGACACGAGCACGTTCAGACTTAAAATTTCCGAAATTTTCATTTAACTCACTCATGACATTCAATATAACCAATATAATATATTACTTTGCTCATTAGTAATATTCAACGAATTTCCCATAATTACTAACTCTCGTCACGTTAATAATTATAACATAATTAATTTCTGGATTTTTATTAAATAATTAACTCACATTAAATTCAATAAATCCCCAAATTAATATAGCATAAAAATACGGGGTATTACATACTTCCCCCCTAATAACGGAATTTCGTCCCGAAATTCGGAAAATAAGGCATACCTGGTAAAACAACTCTAGATATCTTTAGCGCATATCTGCCTCACGCTCCCAAGTGGATTCCTCCACATGATGATGCTCCCACTGGACCCGCACAAGTGGAACTATCTTCGACCTCAATCTCCTCTAACTATAGTCTAGGATAGCCACCTGTATCTCCTCGTAAGAGCTATCAGGCTGTAAGTCGATCTCATTTATCGCAATGTGAGTATGGGCCATATCATCCCGAAGATATCGTCTCAACGACGAGATGTGGAATACATCGTGGATGCGATGTAAATGCTCTGGCAGTCCCAACCTGTATGCAACCGTCCCAATTCTCTCGATGATGGGAAATGGTCCCACGTACCTCGGAGCCAACTTCCCCTTCTTCCCGAACCTCATCACTCCCTTCATAGGAGATACACGCAATAACACTTGGTCCCCCACACTAAACTCTCGGAAGAACCGTTTTGCATCGGCGTAGCTCTTTTGTCTGTCCTGGGCTACCCGAATACGACTCCTGATCATCTCAATCCTCGCGGAGGTCTCCTGAATCACCTGTGGTCCTAGCAACTTGTTATCCCCCACTTCGAGCTAACAAGCTGGGGAACGACAAGGTCTTCCATACAAAGCCTCAAATGGAGCCATGCCAATCGTGAACTGATAAGAGTTATTATACGCAAACTCTACCAGTGGAAGATGTGGCTCCCAACCTCCTCCGAAATCAAGAACACACATGCGTAGCATATCCTCTAACATCTGATTAGTATGCTCTGTCTGTCCATCTGTGTGTGGGTGGTAAGCTGAACTCAACCTCAACTCAGTACCCATAGCCTCCTGAAAGCTTTCCCAAAAACGTGATACAAAAATCTTGTCTCTATCTGACACAATATTTAGGGGCACCCCGTGTAATCTGACAATCTCAGCAATGAACAACTGAGCATACTGACCCGTGGTATAATCTGTCCGCACCGTCAGAAAATGAGCCACCTTGGTCAAACGGTCTACAATCACCCAAATAGAATTGTGGCCCCGCTGTGATGTTGGCAACCCTGTAATAAAATACATGGAAATACTCTCCCACTTCCACGTGGGTACTTCCAATGGCTGAAGCAATCCTGACGGTTTCTGATGGTCCACCTTCACCAGCTGGAAGGTAGAACACTTGGACACGAACTCAGCAATGTCCTTCTTCATCCCACTCCACCAGTATTGTCGCCTCATATCTTGGTACATCTTATCGCCTCCCGGATGTACTGCAAATCGGGACCCATGAGAATGAGTCATCACTGCATGACGTAATTCTGCTCCTTCTTGAACCACCAATCTCCCATTAAACCGCAAACCTCCATCGGAACTAACAGAATAGGACTCAGCACCCTCGGCTAGAAGTCGCACAATCTGCTCTTGGCAAAATGGGTCTGTGGTATGTGCCTGTATCACCCTCGTAACAATCTCGGGTGTGACTGACATCACGGACATGAAAGAACGTGCCACTGCTTTCTGATGACCTAACTCCTTCCACTTTGCTTTCCAGACGTCTGCTACTTTGTCTACCGGTCTATGGCTCAACGCATCAGCAACTACATTGGCCTTTCCCAGATGATACTGTATCGAACTGGTAGTCCATCACAAACTCTAGCCATCTGCGCTGACGCATATTCAGCTCTCACTGAGTGAACAGGTACTGCAGTGATTTATGGTCTGTGAACAAACGGAACTTCTCTCCCAACAAATAGTGCCTCCATATTCTCAATGCAAAGACGACCGCTGCTAACTCCAGGTCGTGGGTGGGGTAATTCTTCTCATGTGGCTTAAGCTTGCGGGAGGCAAAAGCTATAGCCTTCTCTTCCTGCTGAAGTACTCCCCCAAGTCCCCGTAAGGACGCATCGGTGTAAACCAGGTACTCCACACCCGGCTTTGGTAACGCAAGGACTGGCGGTGAAGTAAGCTTATCTTTCAGCTCGTCGAATGCCAACTGACAAGCGTCATCCCAAACATATGGTACCCCCTTGCGAGTCATATTGGTCAATGGGCCCGCTATTTTGGAGAATCCCCGAATGAATCTCCTATAGTAACCAGCTAACCCCAAGAAACTACGCACTTCCATCGGTGTCATGGGCTATCCCCACTCCCTCATCGCTGATACTTTACTCGGGTCAACTGCTATCCCCTGCTCAGAAACAACATGGCCCAAGAACTGTACCTCTCGCAGCCAGAATCCACACTTATCATACTTAGCATACAACTGATGCTCTCGTAGAGTCTGAAGAACCTGTCTCAAGTGATTGGCATGCTCCTCCTTGGAGTGTGAATATATCAAGATGTCATCTATGAAGACGATGATAAACTGATCCAAGAACTCTCTGAATACTCGGTTCATCAAGTCCATGAAAACGGCTGGAGCATTTGTGAGTCCAAACGGCATCACCCTGAACTCATAGGACCCATATCTCGTCAAGAAAGCAGTCTTCGAAACATCTTGCTCTCTAATACGTAACTGATGGTACCCCGACTTCAGATCTATCTTCGAAAAGAAAGTTGCTCCCCTCAACTGGTCGAACAGATCATCGATTCGAGGCAAAGGATACTTATTCCGTATCGTGACCTTGTTCAGCTCCCGGTAGTCCACACACAATCTCAGTGAACCGTCTCTCTTCTTCACAAACAAAACTGGAGCGCCCCAAGGTGAGGTACTCCTGTGAATCAAGCCCTGACCTAATAGCTGCTCTATCTGATCTCGTAGCTCTCGCATCTCTGCCGGAGCCATAAGGTACGGTGCGCGTGCTATAGGTCTCGTATCTGGCAATAAATCTATAACAAAGTCTATCTCTCGACTGGGGGGTAGGCCTGGTATCTCCTGAAACACATCAGAATACTCCCTGACAACTGGGATCGAATCTAAGGGAATCACAACCTCCTTAGAGGTATCCTCCTCTATGTAATACAAATGAGCGGTCGAACCTCCCTCTGGGCGAGGCATCGCCACTACAAACATCTCTTGCCCCAGAATGGCAAAAACAATGCTCCCACCGAAGCAATCAATCATGGCTCTATAAGTTGCGAGCCAATCCATACCAATAATCACATCATGCTCGTGCATGTCTAAGACTAACATGTCTGCAGGTAATACCAAGCTACCAATCTCTACCCCCACTCCTTGGCATATAAAGAAAATAAGTGACCCACTCCCCAGTGGTGAGTCCACACACGTCACTGTGCTCTCTACTGTGGATAACAACCCTAAGGTCTTCGTAAAATGCGTAGCTATAAAACAATGTGTTGCCCCCGTATCAAACAAAACCCGACCCATAGTACCATGGATAGGAAACATACCCTCAATCGCGGGTGGTGCCTGTGGAGCTGCTGCCTGTGGAGCTGTTGCCTGGTGGACGTTATAGACACGTCCATACTGTAATTGCCCCTGCTGCACTAGAGCTGCTGGAATGGCTAGTAGGGTTGGCACCTGGGCTGGAGCTGGGAGGGCAGGTGGAAAAAGTGGTCTCTGTGGCTCATTACGGGCTCCCTGCTGCTGTGGGGCCCTATCGCCCTCTGGGCAATCCTGACGCCTATGGCCATGTTTACCGCACCCGAAACATTGGCCTTTGAAGTTTCCTCCCCTCTGTTCCTGCTGACCACGGCCCTGCTGGTCATTACCTCCCCGCCATTGGCCCTGTTGGCCTTGATTAGCACCCTACTGGCCCTGCTGCTGTCGGTGTTGGCCCTGCTGGCCCTCCTGATTAGGCTGGCCCTGATGGCCCTGCCTAAAACCCCCTGAATCCCTGCCTAGAATCACCTGAACGAAATCGCTTAACAGGGTCCCCCTGATGGGAACTCTGCTCGTGCTGACGAGTCTGTCTATGAGATGGTGCCCCACTAGCACCGTTTCCCCCGGTCCTGCCCTGCTGGCTGGACTCTCCTGCTCTCTTGCTTCCCTGAAGATGGAAGCGGTGATCCTGGCAATGTAGTAACGCTTCATTGAGTACATCAGTGAAAGTACTCAGGGATAAATTCCCAATAGGGTGCTGACGGATCCTCCAAGCTAACCCGTCGACAAACGGCAAAATCTTCTTGCTCTTAGTAGGTGCCTCATCTGGCACAATGGTGAGAAGACTCGTGAACTCCTCCTCATACTCTGCTACGGTAAGATTCTCCTGCTTCAGATTCAATAATCTCTGCCTCATCTCAGTCTGTACTGCGGGTGGAAAATACTTGCGGTCAAACCGCTCCCAGAACAACTGAATAGGGATTGTGTCCCTCTCCTCCAATGTGGTAGTGGAATCCCACCACTGCAATGCAGCTCCCACCAGCTTAAAGGAAACCACTAACTGCTTTTGCACATTAGTGCACTCATACATACAGAGGTGCCGCTGGATGTCCTTCTTCCATTGGCTAACTGTGACAATATCGGAGCTACCAGAGAACTCAGGGGGATGCGCTTTCTGAAAAGCATCCTGAACCCTCTCCCATGAAGATGGAAGTTGTGCTTGTACTGGCGCCACTGACTGAACCTGGGGTGGAGCCTGCTGAATCACCACTATCGCGGCATTCACCACCTGAGCAACAATGGCGGCTACCTCAGTTGCATTCATTGTGCCTGGTGCCGGAGCTGCTGGCTGCTCGGCCTGGGCACGCCTATCTTTCGGAGCACGTCTCGGAGGCATCTGAAACGTGAACAAGTTTATTAGTCTACAGTTATTATCAAATCTCAAATAGCTGAAGACTTAAACGTAAAAGCAAGAGTACAACAATCCTAAAAATAGGGCTCTATAGCAATAACGTCAAGCTGAAAGCGAAATAAGCCATACAGATCCTATGGGCACTAGAACCTGATGCTCTGATACCACTTGTGACACCCCGCCTAATTAAATACTGGGCAATCACTCCTTTATTAAATTAAATCAAGGTAAATAGTTGGTTCATTCTCAGCATCACTGTCGATAAAAATAATTTTTTTTCAATTTAACACCCTAAATAATTAAGCTAAGTGTCAAAACCATTTTCATACATACTAACCAAATTTTATTTAAAGAAAATCATTTATTTTATTAACAACATTCAATAAGTAAGAATCACACCACATTAAATATCTGCAACATAGTCCAATTAATTTAAAACATTCGTCAACCGAATGTCAACATGCGAAATATAAAGTAACACAATCAACTGAATAAAACCCATAGTAACAATACTGGAAATAATTGAAATACAAATGTCCCAATAATAATGGAATAATGGAAAGAGCTACACATGCTCAACTAAATGAAAATACTAAGAGTGGATCCGAATGAACGAAGTCGTCTAATCAAGAGACCTGCAACTCCCACCTAAGCTGCAGCGCGTTCCTTCCAAGAGATCCTAAGCAAGACGCCCCTGTGGCTGGGCACCTGTAATACATACATATATATACAAGAGAGAGAGAGAGAGAGAGAGAGAGAGAGAGAGAGAGAGAGAGAGAGAGAGAGAGAGAGAGAGAGAGAGAGAGAGAACGGGTCAGAGCCCGAAAGTGTGTTTGATTTAAAATACATTTAGCAAGTATTTAAATTGATACAGGCCAATGCAACAACATATTAGAGCGACACTCTCTTGAGAAATTATCACCTCTCTTCTAATGTGCACGCCTATCGTACTAACCTTCCCAACGGGTTATCTTATCATTTTATCATACTAACCTTCCCAATAATTTAGCTTATCTTAACTCACTCATAAGATTTCAAAACTGAACAATATCATTATTTAAAAAGATACTTCCAATTAGCAACACAACTCTCGTTTTAGTCTTTATTAATTTAAAAAGTTTCCCAATGTCATATTATACTTTCACAAAACAAGTATTTACCATTTGAGTCATCAACCATGTCCTACTTATCAAATCACAGTAGGTTGTTTCAAATTTCCAAATCTCATATATATATTAACTACTCGTATAATATATATAAAATAACAGCACCCCACATAAAACTATGGTGCGTGCATACTTCTACTATCCAAACCCCATACCACTCATATCAAGGGGAATACAAATTCGGAATCACTCTCGAATTGTATTAACACATACACAAACAATATCGAGGAGAAGCATATATTCCAAGTCTCTAAGAGGATGGCACATACTCGCGTCTCTTAGGACCGTCTGAACTATCGATTCGATAGCCTGTACTAAGGATATCTATCTTCTAGGGTACAAGTCAATATCCCCCATAAAGGTCCCATCGAGATAAGACTGTCCCAGCGCGGTAACCTCAAGGATAACAAGTAGCGCGGTATGTTTTTCACATGTATATAATATATTTACACACAATCATATAAATATACCACTTTCATCATATTAAAATAGGTTCCTCTCGTCACCCATAATTACAAAATTTATCCTTAATTTCACATTATTAGCATTAGGTATAAGGTTTCATCTCTAACCTTACCTCGAAGGGTTTTCTCACTTATTACGCGACACTCGTGACTCTATCCTTCCAAGTAGAAAATTCAGTAGGTGTCATTATTATGTTTCAACGTAACTCTCTTACGCGCCTCACCCTTTAATATATTAATTTACAAACCCTAAAGTAAATATCCCATAAATACCATTCTCGTCGAATATTAATGATCCCAACATTTATTCATACGCCCTACTGGTCCTCCATGTCTCCCAAATCATTATACTAAAATGTTCAAGAATTATATCACGACAATTCAATTTTTAAATCATTTACAAAGGAAATAAGAGTCTTCCAGGAGGGGTCGATCGATCGAGGTTTGGGGCTCGACCGATCGAACCTTCGATCGATCGAAGCTCTGGGCTCGATCGATCGATCAAGCAGGTCTGCGAAAATCTGCAGAATTGCAGTTACGGGTTTTACCAATTTTCTTCATCCAAATACATGTTTTCTAACCCCAAACGTCTAAGAATTCTATTACCAACATTATAACAGTGTACCAGATGTTTCTAGCGTAAGGCATGTACATACTCATCATTTAAACATGGAATTTCCACTCAAATTACATCTAATTATCAAGAACCCTAAAATTTTCTTAAACAGTTTTCTAATAAATCTTTCTCCAGAATTTCTTTCTTATAATCATCAAAATTTCGTGGTTAATTTCCTCTACATGGCAAGGGTTTCCAGAATCATCATCTCAACCATTACTACATGGATTTTCCTATCACAAATTGGGGTTTCTTCTACATAATTCATCCCTAATCATTCCTAAACTAATATGAAGATTGAACCAACGAAAATAGAAAGTTAAACACTTGCCTGGGATTTCTGGTATTCTGATTTACGGCTGATTTTGGTATGGTTGCGTTCGTCTTCTCGCGATCTACGCGTTGGTGGTGGCGGCGGTTCAAACCGGTGACTTTTTGGCCTTGAATTGCCTTGAGGGCTCTCTCCTCTCTTCTCCAATGGCCGTTCTAGGGTTCTGAATATTCTAACCCTAAATGACCAACCTAAATGGCTGATATAGGTTGCTGAATTTCGTGGGTTTAATTACCCAAATATGTAAAAGGACTAAAATGCCCTCCTGGGGTACCAATTAGGCCTAAAAACACCCCGACACCCAAACTACACCCCCGAGTACACTTTTCTGACTATCTCGATCCTTCCGGACGCGTTAGAGCACTCAAAACGATCCTACAGGCAACTTATAAAATATTCACTTTTTAATTATCAAAATTTTATCAAAGTTTAGTCCCGACGCGACACGAGCACGTTCCGACTTCAAATTTCCGAAATTGTCATTTAACTCACTCATGACATTCAATATAACCAATATAATATATTACTTTGATCATTAGTAATATTCAACAAATTTCCCATAATTACTAACTCTCGTCACGTTAATAATTATAACATAATTAATTTTTGGATTTTTATTAAATAATTAACTCACATTAAATTCAATAAATCCCCAAATTAATATAGCATAAAAATACGGGGTATTACAGAGGAGCGTGTAGATTTGGTAGTGGAAGTAGAAATTATTTGGATTCATAAGTAAATTGGCTTTTGTTGACTTACATTTGTTAGTTATACATATAAATTATTGTATGGGATATGAAATGTAAGGATCTTGCAGGAAAGGAAAAGAGATGTTAAGGTTTATTCAGGGATGACAGCGAATACATTTATTTTACTATGAATCATTGCATTGTTTTATTTGTGGTATGGACAAACATGTCATTGAAGGAAAATTTTTAAAGACAAAATTTGGTATATGAAAATTATGAAGTATTGGATGTTATCTCTTCTTATACTGGAATATGTAGACTTGAGTTATGTCACTTATTAAACCAGGGTTTGGTGTATGCCCATTTACATAGGAGAGTGAGGTATGGGAACCCATATTCCGTTAAAGGATGAGATGGTAAATTGTTAGAGTGTGAATAAAATAAATATTCACATGGTAAAGGTAAAGTGAGAAGATTAGTAGTTGCATATGTTTAAATTTGATATGTGAAATGGTCTGAAATTCAATTAGTTGTCAATATATCACAATTGATCTGAATATGGGTTCATATTGAATTATGATAAGTAGAAGAAAAGAGTAATAAGAGTTGGGATGCATTTTTTTAGTAGTATGAGTATATGTATTGAATATTTCTTTTGGGATGTTTTGAAATGCTTATATGAATAGTAGAGTTGAGACGAAGTGTTAAAGAGTTGGAAGTTTAAAAATATTGGGGAGCCCTTTTAAGAGTATGTGTTGCGTATGAGTATGGGAAAGATGCTAATCAGGTTGGAATATCGACAACTGGTTTGGGTGGATATTGAGTTGTAATTGTTATGGTATGTACGTGTTATCACTAAGAGTATGGCATATAATGAATATGATTGACATTATACGGACTCACCAAGAAGTATGTGTAAGGATAATGTGCTATGTAAGATACCACAATGTGATATATTAAGGTATGTGTACAGGTTATTTAAAAGAAATACGACATATAATCATTAGAGAAGTATTATGGGGTTGGTAAGTATGTTAAAGTTTTAAGTGGTGATGTTACGTTTAACATCCATGTCACCAAACGAGTAAGATGAGTGTATTAATGATATTGCATAAGAATATAAGGTTAATAAACACTGGGATAAGATTAAGATTGTAAAGTTTTTATGTTAGATAAATGATTTTCTGAGGTCATTGTATGTTTAGCTAAAGAACAATCAAATGAGACTAAAAAAGTGAATATAGTGAGAAGTTAGATTGGTTCATAGTGCATGACTGCACAATATACATAAAGATGAATATGAAATCTTAAGAATAAACTTTTAGTGAATGATTGTTCAGTTTCGATATATGAATAGTAGTGAGGCTAGAATTAAATTAAGAAATTGTAAGAATGATATTTAATGTACTCTTAAACTTCATAAACGATACAGAAAGTAGTTAAGGTCAAACACATGCATTTGGTGTTGGATGGAAGATGGAAATATGATGTGTAATAAGCTAGTATGAGAATATTATATTTATGACTTGAAATATTACACGATAAAAAGGATAGACTATAGGAATGAAGGTAGAAAGGTAAACAATGGTACTAGGTTTGTTAAGAATATTCACTCATTGTGAATATACGATGATAGAACGGATAATCTAGTATGTGTGAATGTTTGACATACGTATATAAAGGTATGAAGAAATATATGAGTTTGGGATTGGTTTTCATTAATAATAAATCATTAGACGATTATTCTTACGTGTAATGATAAAGAAACTGAAGTTATTATGAAAAAAGATTTGTTGTACATCGAGGAACCGGTTGAAATTCTTGGTTGTAAGGAGCAAGTATTAGGGAATAAATTTAGTTTCGTACTTTAAGTGTTGTGGAGGATCCATGAAATTAAATAAGCAACTTGTTAAAGGGGAGATAGAATGAGAAAATAGTATCCCCAATTGTCTGATAAGTGAAATTCATTATAAATTTCGAGGACGAAGTTTTCTAGGGGGATGGTTGTGACGATCCGGATATGATTATGATAAATGAAATTTAAATCATGCTTACCGTAAGGGATGGAGATAATGTGTTTTAGAATATATATGTTAAGTTCTTGTGTTTAGTCTAATCCTACCTTCATAACTTCAGAAATATTGAATTAATCACAAACACAAATTTGTGAAGTCTTCGGTAGGAATGTTCAAGTTCAGGACTAGTTTGGGCCACTATAATATGATAATTGACTTGAGGTGAAAACTAGATAGTTGTAGGTATATGAGTTAAGTTTGTAAGAAAACAAACGGTGTGTAAAACAAAGGTCCGACGAAGGGGTTATGCTGAAATTACGAACAGGGGTAAATTATCCATTTAGCTTTAAAGGATATTTTGTCTTATATGGTGACACATGTCATATTTTAATTAGACAAGGGAGAGGTGACTTATGACGACTTATAACTCTTTAAATAAGCTCTTCCTTCATAATATTTCAGAAAGGAAGAGTTTTAGCCTAAGGTGAGAGAGTCGGGAACTTCGAGAAGAAGAAAGTTAGGAGAAAATTGAAGAAAAATTCGCAGAAATTACGAAAAAGTCCCTAAGGTAAGGTACCCATAAATCTTGTTATATTTTTGGTATTTATGATTTAAATGATAGAAATAATCATGTGTTTAATAAAATTCCATGTCTTGAGGAATACTTATGAATAGATGCGAGTTTAAGCAAAGTTGAATGTGTAAATCATGTATATTGCTTAGATTGGAAACCTTGTGTATTCAAACTCCTATATCTTTTTGTAGATTTATTGGAATTGAATAATTCTAGTTAGAGATAAAAATAGACTCAAATATCTATAACATATCCTAAAATTATGTGAAAATACCAAGAAATGAATCTTTGGTGATTGTTTGAAGTTCAGGTATACAATCTGCCCCAAAGGTGTAAGTATGCACACTAGGTGTTCGATGTTTTGCTCGACATAGCAGATGAACCTTATAAATTATGAAACTTTAATTTTGTATTTTTCAATATGTTTATGAGTGTTGGGTGAAATATCACAGGAATCTATGATTTAGGAAAATTATAAAAATTCCTGGAAGTTGACTGAACGATTAAAAAGCCTATAGGGCATATTAGCTTTGTAATAAATAGATGGACACATCTTGCTCTAGGAAACGTGAAATGATGTGTTGTATTTTTATATTGGGAACTTAATATGATAATAATTGGATTTACCAAGAAGAAATAAAGTATGTTTGAGCTATGGATTGGATATGATAAATATCTTAGCAAGAAATTCGATGGGACTTAAATTATGATAAATGATTTAAATGATATTATATGCTCTTATGAATTAAGTCGCCATTAAGTTATTGATTTGATTATTGATATTCTTAGGATGATACTAATATTTTAAGAATGATGGTAAAGGAGGAACAACCGTTTGAACAAGTTTCAGGCAAAGGCAAGGGAAAAATACATTAAATAGCCAAGGTGAGTGTACTCAGACGTAAGCTGTATTTATACATGATTATGGATATTATATGTTGTACTTGCTGGGTTGAGTATAAATATGAGATGTTGTGCTTCTTGAGATGATTATGGATATCATATATTGTACTTGCCGAGTTGAATATAAATATGAGATATTGTACTTATCGAGATGATTATGGATATTATAGGTTGTACTTACCGAGTTGATTATAAATATGAGATGTGGTACTTATTGAGATGATTATGGATATTATATGATGTACTTGTCGGGTTGAGTATAAATATGATATGTTGTGCTTATTGAGATGATTATGGATATCATATGTTGTACTTTCTGAGTTGAATATAAATATGAGATTTTGTACTTATTGAGATGATTATGGATATTATAGGTTGTACTTACAACTTGATTATAAATATGAGATGTGGTACATATTGAGATGGTTATGGATATTATATGTCGTACTTGCCGGGTTGAGTATAAATCTGAGGTGTTGTGCTTATCGAGATGATTATGGATATCATATGTTGTACTTGCCGAGTTGAATATAAATATGAGATGTTGTAATTATCGAGATGATTATGGATATTTAGGTTGTACTTACCGAGTTAATTATAAATATGATATGTGGTACTTATTGAGATGATTATGGATATTAGATGTTGTACTTACCGAGTTGAGTATATATATGAGATGTTGTACTTATTGAGATGATTATGGATGTCATATGTTGTACTTTCCGAGTTGATTATAAATATGAGATGATGTACTTATCGAGATGATTATGGATACTATATGTTGTATTTACCGAGTTGATTATAAATATGAGACGTGGTACTTATTAAGATGATTATGAATATTATATGTTGTACTTACGAGTTGATTATAAATATGATATGTTGTACTTGTTGAGATGATTTTGGATATTTATGTTGTACTTACCGAGTTGATTACAAATATGAGATATTATACTTACCAAGTTGAATATGGATATGATATGTTGTACTTATTGAGTTGATTATGGTTAGGATATGTCATACTTACTGGTTTGATTATGGATATAATGTGTATGTATTACAAGAGATGTTATGGCTTGTTAACAGCCAAGAGATGTTATGGCTTATTAATAGCCAAGATATGTTATGGATTATTAACAGCCAAGAGATGTTATGGATTATTAATAGCCAAGAGATGTTATGGCTTATTAACAGCCAAGAGATGTTATGACTTATGAAGAACTAAGAGATGTTATGGCTTATCAACAGCCAAGAGATGTTATCGCTTATCAACAGCCAAGAGATGTTATGGCTTATTAAAAGCCAAGAGATGTTGAGATGTTATATATTGTTACATAGATATGACTTATTGCATTTATTTTTATGCACTAGTGTAGTAGTAATGCATTCACTGAGCTATTTTGCTCATGATTCCTATGTTCTATTTTTTTCAAGTAATGAAAGGTCACTGCCAAATCTAGGAGGTCGGGTGGGGTTAGCAAGGGATGCGTAAAACTATAATTTTGGTCAAATTAAAAGTGGGTAATTTAATCCTACTTATTCTTTGAGCAAGTTTATATAAGCACGATTACTTTAAAATTTTAAAAGTTGTAATTTTATGGATTCATGTTAATAATTGAAAAGAATACTCGTATTTATGGTTTAGTTAAGGTAGTTATGATTTGACTCGCTTTGAATTTCAAACTTAATGATAAGTAATTGGGTTGGGGTGTGTCAGTATCGGCACACGATGGATTTTCAAAAACAAAACATATGAAAATGTGGAGGTCATTAGAAATAAAGTTAGGTTTGTAGCACAAGGATACTCGCAAATAGAGGGAATTAACTTCGATGAAACTTTTGTACCTATTACTCGTCTTGAGTCAGTTCGTCTCCTCCTTGCCATATCATGTCACCTGCAATGCAAATTATTCCAAATGAATGTTAAGTCAACATTTTTTAATGGAATCTTAACTGAGGAGGTATAGGTAGAACAACCCAAAGTGTTTTTAGATCCATCACACCCTGACTACGTCTTAAGGCTTAAGAAAGCCTTATATTATTTGAAACATGCTCCTACAGCTTGGTATGAGCGACTGTCTACATTTCTAGTATCTCATGGATTTATTTGAGGAGGAAACGATCAAACTTTATTCGTTAGGAATGAAGACAAACATGTTTTAATAACACAAATGTATGTTGACGATATAATATTTGGATCCACTTATTCTAAACAAGTTAAGAATTTTTTCGACATCATGCATGCTGAATTTTAGATGTCACTTATGGGTGAGTTAAATATTTTTTAGGTCTACGAGTAAAACAATGCAGTGATGGTCTATTTATCACTCAATCTAAATACACTGTAGAACTTGTTAAAAAATCTGGATTAGAAAACGCTAAACCTTCTAGAACCCCCATGAGTACTTCAACAAAACTGTCTAAAGATGATAATGGGAATAATGTTGATCCTACTCTATATCGAAGTATGATAGGGAGTCTCTTATATCTTACAGCTTCTAGACCCGTTTTTTCTTTCACAGTCTGTGTTTGTTCTAGATATCAAAGTATCCCTAAGGAATCCAACTTATTGTGTGTGAAAATAGTTATTAAATGTGTCAAGGGTACTCTAAAATTTGGTATTTGGTACACTAAGGATATAACCAGTTCTATTATAGGTTACACCGATGATGATTGGACAGGGTGTTCTAATGATAGAAAGAGCATGTTTGGGGCGTGCTACTATGTAGGAAATAACCTAGTAGGTTGATCTTGTAAGAAACATAATTGTATTTCTCTATCTAACACAGAATCCGAGTACATTTCCACAAGAAGTTGTTGTTCACAACTATTATGGACTAAATAGATGCTTAGAGTTATGGTATCACCGAAAATCAATTAACCATGTTTTGTGATAACCAGAGTGCGATAAATATTTCGAAAAACCCGGTACAACACTCTCGAACTAAGCATATACAAATTCGACATCACTTCATTCATGATCTTGTAGAATCTAAAGAACTTGTTATTGAATATCTGAATATCAAAAAACATCTATCTGATCTCTTTACCAAACGTTTGGATAACATACGATTTGAGTATTTACAAATAGCTATAGGTATGATAGTTCTCACACAATCATAACCTTGGTAGTTTCTCACGAATAATTGGTTTATGAGGTTTTAGGGTATGGATGTCTCTCCAATGACAAAAGACTCCTCTTAAAACTAGTTTATGTAGGAGACCCTTGATTCTGCCCTTGCTTATGATATGCTTGATGATTGAAACCATTTACATATTCCTATTTTTCTCTATTATTTATCATCCCATTATATATTTGAGAAAAATTGGGGGAGAAGAACTTGAGTATTTTTGCTGCGATTTATACCTATTCGTATTCTAACTCAATGAATATGCCATTCAAGGGTTTAATCCTTTATAGGCATTCTTCAGACCCGTTGTTTTATTTATCTAGGGTATTGATCTGTATTATAGTTGAGTGATGTATTTTTTTCACCTTATTTTCGGTTCTAGGATGGGAATGGGTAGTTAGAACTTTTGTATATGACAACAAGGATTTTTCATTTTCACCCACGAGTTCAGAATACTCAAGGGAATTTTGTCTCTAATATCCAAAGGGGGAGATTTATAACACACTATATATTGACTTACTTGAGTCTATATATATAGGAGTTCCAACTAGTTTGGATATTGAGATAAATGAGGTTAGTTTTTATGAGTTGCTTTATCTCTCAAAAGTGCAAGCATGAATGAAGAAATCCAATCCAAGAAATCTTCAAGATCACCTGAAGGGAAGTTAATTCTATCTTATAACCACTTTAGGACACTTGTACTTCATATTTTATAGTTCATGTGCATATTTTGATTTAAACACTTTAATTAGCTTTTACAAATAAATTTAATTCCTTATAACATTTTTAAAACATTTTAAATTATTTTTGAAATTATTAAAATTTGTTTTTTAAAAGTATTGGGATTAAAATTTGAATTATGCAAAATAGTTTTTTTCATTAAAACTTGAGTTGGGTAGGATCTCAAAGCGCTACAGACTTGAGGGGGCGAATGTAAATATTTTCAAAACACGCATTTTTCAGTCGTTATCAATCTTATAGGTGTTTGCTCCTGAGTTGTTAATTTTGTGTTTTCTCATAGGCACATTCTTTACATTCATTCTCAACCCTTGGATGCTCATTATCGACAATCTGCATGTGTTTGTCAGGAATCCATGTGTTACCAGTCTTAGCCAATCAGCATTAGTTATTTCCACCGCTTGTATTAAACCGTTAAATTGGGAGTCAACTGGTCAAAGTTAATCTCAACCCTTCGATTGCCTCAGATGTTCGAGATCCTTCCTTAGCTACTATATAAATCCATATACTCTCAGCCATTTGAGACTTTTGGCTTTTGTCCAAACGGAGATAAAAAGATAGAGTAGAGAGAAGAGAGATAAGGGAGAAGAGAGAGAGAGAGAGAGAGAGAGAGAGAGAGAGAGAGAGAGAGAAGAAACCCTAATCCTCGAACCCTCAAACCTCTGAAGTATTTTCCCTTCACCCAAACACCATAACCTTCAAAATTTCATACACAGAAAACCGAAACCTTGAGTGTTGGACCCATTTAGGATTTCTGTGAGTTTGGTATTGGGTTTACGAGACATTTCAAGGCCTCTTCAAGTCTTAGTTTCTCTCAGAACTCATCTCTAAGAGAATCTTGAGTTTCACTATTGAAACTTGAGTTTTTCTACAAGAGAATATCACACACTTAATTTAATTTATTATTCTCTTTTGGATATGTTTATTTTTTATCCTATCTATTTTAAGAAATTTTGAAAAAGAAAATTCTGTTTTTTAAAGCTATATCAGATCTCTAGAGCGTTTGTGTTTCTAATCTTATATTTCACGATGTGTGAAATAAAAGTGTACAAAATTAAAAAGAAACACATAGGACCTTGGCTAGTTTTAAAAGCAAGGTTGTTTTTCATATATGATCTTCAAAAGAAATTATTTCTCAAAACATTTGAGTCAGTTTCTGCATGTCATATAGAACCTCTTGATTTATAGGAATTCGTTTGTATAAATAATTTGGGAGAGTGAGTTAAATAAATATGCATTTATTGGACATCACAAACACATTCTCACACACAAATACTTAGTCACAGTTGTTCTATTTGAGAAACTAGGATATTGAAAGAGTTGATAGAATCAGAAGTCAAGGAAAATGAGATCAGGGAAAAGGCAAAGAAGCAACTAAAAAAGCTCAGTTCTAGTCAGAAAAACTTTGGAGTGGAGTAGCTCATGTAGGTATAACTCTGAACTTAGATTTATGATCTATGTGTGCTTTTTTAAGTCTTGCAACTTAATTCTTTATTTTAGTGGAATTTTGGTTTGTGCCGTAAACGGCACCGCCGATGTTTCCCGTGATTAAGGGTTTCATCACGTTAAAATTCATGTGTTCTTTACTTTGAATGTTATTAATTTCTTTTGTGATTTGTATTGCATGTTGGACTTAGTAGATGGTTTTTAATTTCTAAAACCTAAGGCAATCAACTACCAAATCTAGATTACATATTCAGAAAATAATTTTGAACACATGTTGTGTTTTTTTTGGAAAAGATTTTTGTCCAAAAAGTTTATTCGGAGTTTACTCAACTTATAACATTTTGTTATTAATCGAGTAAACAAGTTTTTCAAGGACTCCAATACGAACCGGTTAACTTTCAGGCTGAACCAGTTCGATTTTCTCTGCCATTGTAGGTTGTTTTTTAGAGTTTCGTTAAATCAAGAAATTTCGGGTTGGTTTGGGAGACTCATAAAATAGCATAAACTGATATAAGTGGTGTTCAAAACTTTTAACTACCTTGGGATGATAGGGTACATTCAGAATTGAAGTTAGAGATGTGAGACAAACAACACTTGGAGTAATTTAATAACGAAATTTGATTAGAAAAATTCAGAAAAAATTGTTTACGGGCTAGTTAGGTAGGTCCGAGTATTTTAAGAGGGTGATGTTGTTATTAATTTAATTATTTTAATTTACGAGATGGTTGGGAAAGCCCGAGTATTTTAGCAGGATGATGTTATGTTATTTATTTAAATGATAAGAATTTAAACTAACTAAGAGCTGAGGATAGACTTGGGATAATTAGGTTAGTGCTTCGGGTGATATGCACGGATTAGCGTGATTTTGTGAACATATATATATATATATATATATATATATATATATATATATATATATATATATATATATATATGGGTATAAAGACAGTACATATATGAATAAGAATAATATATGTGTGTATGATATTTATGTGAAACATACCCATCCTAGTGGGCATGCTATCGATGGAGGTTGTGTGTTATGGGAGGTCATTCTGGCAAATCTCAGCACAGGTATTACCGTTTCCATGGGTTATAAGTGTTGTGCACACAAATATGATGTAGGGTTGAAATCCCATGTAATAAAGTGGTATGGTTATGACAACAGACTTAAGGCCATGACCGCCTTCGATAATCGTTTTTATTTTTATGGGTTCGGTGGTGAGATTTTGACCCGTTTGCTCAGGTTGTGGAGGACATTCCTAAAGAAGAATATCATGTTAGTGAGTTCGAGTCCCGAAAGTCGAGGACAATCGTGAATGTGATTACATTTATAATGAGTGATATATACATGTGTTTGTTGTGATATGAAAAATATTTATATATATGTGAAGAAAATTATATACAGACTTAAGGAATTAAGTGTGAAAAATGATTTGATATCTAGTGAAAGTTATTGATTACAAATTATGTGATATTAACTTGTGAATAATTGATAACTAGTGAAAGTTATTTGAAATGAACTGATTTAATTATAATTGAGAATTATTATTGTTAAGGGGATATGAAAGCTAATTGTATAAAATATGCATAACACATGATAGTGTGTGAACTTATGGTCATATGGAGACTAGTTAGGTGGGGTAGAATAATTAGGAGATTTAAGAGCATATGTTGGGTGCACACTATAGTTGATAGGTGAGGGTATCTCATGTGAGTGCGACACCGACTTAAATATGGAAGGCTGTACTGCATATTTTTTAATGCATTTTAATTACTTGCAAATGTTATTAAAAGGTTTGGGGCTCTAACCACTATCAAATTATTTTCCAAAAACTTTTAGGTGTCCAGCCACAGAGATGTCAAAGATGATTATTCTTTCTAGTGACACATGGCTACAACAAATGTGGAGGCTTGTAGGATTTTTCAGTATCCAATTCTATCATTGACATTTTATAGTAGGTTCTATATTCCAGTATTGGTTGGGCATGTTGCCCATTTTCATTCAGACTTATGTATTTCAGATTATTTTAGTCAAATGGATTAGATGTATTGGATTTTTTACCAGATGTGGTTTGTTCCGGGTCTTTATTTATTTATCTTTGCTTCACACTTTACATCGTGATTTCATTTATATTAATTACTATGTTTGGGATTATTGTGGTTTGGTTAATATTATTGTATGGAAGATAAAGTTTGGCACCGGCTTATTTAACTTAATAGGTGTTTAGTAATTTAAAATATTTTAGACAGTAGTGTTAAGAATTAACCAGATGAAATTCCTGTTTTATTTGAGTTGAGAATTGATCAACCATCATTAAAATGGGTGGGGGTGTCATTGATATGCCGAAAGTTTACCCATACTCAGGGTCACTAACCTTGGCCTGTCTTATAGCCGAGTTGATAGGAAGCTTACAACAACCATCAGAAAGGTCATCTTCTGTAAGGCCAGGTCCTCATTGACCAATCTCGGCTGGCCAGCAACCGAGGTCAACAACATCTTATGAGCTTAAGCTATTGCCATCATCATACTCTTCTCAAGCCGACACTACATCCTACTTCATACATAACCTTTCCTAGTCTCCCAGGACAAGGTCATGCTTATGATTGATAGGATAAAGCAACTATCAGACTTTCCCAACCTCGTACTCGGTCAGGCCGAAGTTATGCCAGGTGATGTCACAAGTCTGAGCACACGCAAGCACATAGAAGACTTGGAACACCTGAGCAAATGAGTTATAACCAAAGCATTCTCCTCACGTGAGGGAATATTTGGCCATCATTCCTTACATGTGGCACAGCCAGGTGTCCACCTATGATTAGTGTATTCAACTCACACATTTTCATGGCATACTTGGGGGGTACACTACACCTGCCATGCACTATAAATACATATCTTCTCCTACCTTGAAGGGGGATCCATAATTGTAAATCTAGCCGGAGCCCTGGTAAAGTATATAGTAGAGAGAGAAAGTGACATATTATATCACAGGCCATTAGTTCCCTCATTCACGCACTCATGGTGGACGTGTGCCAAATTAGCTGAACCACTTAAATACAAGTGTTCCTCCTCCTCTCCTCCTCCTAGATACCTATTCTTGTGATGCCATTGTTATTGCTAGGTTGAGCTTATCAACACCTCATCTTGTGGTGGTGTTTACAGCATAATCATTTTTGGCGCCATCTGTGGGAACGAGAAGCTATATCTCTTCCTCCTTGGAGCTTGGAATTATCGAAGACTCTGGTGGTGCACTAGTCCCCCCCCCCCCCCCCCCCCAATCGCATGGAGATATTTCACCATCAAAAGAGATGCTTAGAGGTATCAAGCTCTCTAGTGCTTTCATTTATAATCTCTCTAGTATTTTTCCATGGAAACAGAGTTGCTATCTCCACCATCTGGTGTTGGAGGGCCCAGTTCCAGCCAAGCACCGCCCCAGACCGAGATGGTTGAGGTGGTAGCATCCTTGAAGTCCTTAGTTGAAACGCAACAAGCAATGCAAGAGAAATTTGCCCAGCTAAGGCAGAACATAAAATGAGACCACCTGGGGTCTCATCGAAGATGTTCACTTCGGTAGATGTTCAACCGCATCATGAGGCCAGGGACCACCCCAGGCACTACGAAAGGACCTACCTACTCCTCAACAGAGGAGGGATGTTGCTGACCCTAGACATTTATGCTTGGGGAGGCAAGAAAACCCTTGCCTTGAGGATAAATATGAAGACATTGAGGCAGACGATGCTCCGGCAGACTGTTGGGAGCCGTATGAGGTCTCAAATAACACGGTGAGACCTGTTAAGAAGAGCAGAGGTCATCAAAGCCGAGGTCAGTGTGGTAGACGATATTGTGATGCACGCCAAAGAGGATCAGCTTTTGATTGCTTGAGTAGAGGGTCAGCCTTTGAAAGGCTAGGCCTAGTTAATGATTTAAGAGAAAGGCTATCCAGATCAAGAAGTCTCGCTGGCTCTAGAATAGAATGAGGTGACTATCTTCCCCATAATGGCCTACCCCTATATGGCCAAGACTACGAGCAGGGGGGGTCAATAGCCGATGTTGTGCAGTACCTGGGGAACTCTCAGTTCACCCTTTGGAAGTGGGTGGGGATAACCTCGACCAAGTCGACACTGCTAGACCATGGAACGACTCTATTCAAAGGGTGAAAAACAATATTGGAGATATCATAAAAATTTGAGACCCATTATAGAGGGGATACTCGGAGGGTTCACCATTTTTGGCAAGGATTTTCAACTTCCCAACCCCTACCAAATTTAAACCTCCAGTGGTGTCTCCCAAGTACGGCAGAAGTACCAACCCAGGGCATTATATTGAAATGTATCAGTCTATACTAGACATATATTCAATCTCTGATGAGATGAGGTGCAGAGCTTTCTCAATCACTCTAACTGGGGCTGCACATATCTGGTTCACTTCTCTTCCTAAAAATTCAGTTGAGAGTTTTAAAGGTTTGGCCCAACAGTTTATTTACAACTTCTCTTTTGGGTAAGACCTCAGAAGAAGACAACACACTTGCTTTATGTAAAGTAATGGAATAATGAAAGCCTCAGAGACTGCATCACGAGGTTCAATAAGGAAAAGTTGTAGGTAGAAGATTATGAAGAGAGTATAGCCATGATAGCCCTTATTGGAGGACTTCAGAAGGGAAAGATTCTCTGGAAGCTTGCGGAAGACCCTCTCAAGTCTATAGCTGAGCTATTAGCAATAACTGGAAAGGTCATGAATACAGAGGAAGAAATGGAGGCAAAATATGAGGATGAGAATGGAAGTAGCAGTGGGAAGTTTCAGAACAAGAAAGATGGAAAAAAGAGGGCTACAGACGATAAGTTCGCAAACTATACTCCTCTAACTGTGAGCTATGAACACATCCTCAATGAAATAAATAATGATATATCTTTGAGATGGCTGGAGAAGCCGAAGGCTCCTCCACATAAGAGAAATAAGAATTTATGGTTCGAGTTCCATCAAGATAACGACCATATAACTGACAAATGTTTCATCCTGAAAGACAAGATCGAAAAGATATTGAAGTTTGGAAAGCTCAGAAAGTATGTGGATGGTAGAGCTTCTAAGGGGGGAAGAGACGATCCTAAAAAGAAAAGATATGATCAATTCCGGGAAGATGTCCTTGACAGAAGAGCTGATGACTCTAAGGATGATGATAATGACCCTGACCTCCAACCAAAGGTTGATAATGTCCCAGTAAGGAGGGTCGGTATGATCTCTTTTGGTGTAAGCACTATATGTGGAGGACTAGCAGGGGGTGGCTCAGAGGTAGCTGATCGCAAGGCTCATATGGCAAAGGCCAAAGCATTGATTAAGGCCAAGGTTGTGAACTTGACTTCTACAGAGGTTAAACATAAGAAGAGAAAGAAGGTAGATATGGACATCCTCATAGTCGTATTCTCAAGACTTGATTTCAAGGGTATCTCAGCTCCCCACGGCGACCCTTTATTCATCACCAAAAGTGTGCATGGGTGTGAATTTCAGAGGATCCTTGTTGATGGGCGGAATTCTGCAGACGTTATGTTTTGGCCCTGCTTCAAGATCTTGGGCCTCAGTAGAGCTAAGCTCGTCCCTTATCATCATCCCTTGATTAGCTTCAATGGTGAAAAAGTCCATCTATTGGGTATGTATAAAATGGATGTGAGAATGGGAGGTGAATGTCCTAATAGGTTGACTAGGAAAATTAATTTCCTTGTGATGGATGAAAATGTCTTCTCAACCTACAACTTCATCATGGGACGAGTAGCCCTCAAGAAATTTGAGTCCATGCCTTCAACGGTCTACCAGATGCTAAAATTCTTGACTCCCTATGGAGTAGGGGAAGTGCAAGATGACCAAACATCTACACGATAATGCTACTTCAACTCTGCAGAAGAGAGAGAGGCCCATAAGTGGGCAACAACCACGTACTACATTGACACTGTTGATCCTAGAGATGAAACAAAACTTAAAAAGGGAGAGGCCTCAGACAAAGTAAAATCCATCATCCTCAATGAGGACGAGCCATAAAAAACCACCCAAGTTGGCAAAGCCCTAAATCCTAAGATCAAAGAGCAACTAGTGAAGCTGTTAAGGAAGAGATAAAGTATCTTTGCCTGGAGCCATGCAGACATGCGAGGTATTGATCCTGAGATTATGTGCCATAAACTCAATGTTGTAGAGGATGTCAAGCTTATTAAGCAGAGAAGAACAATATACTCACGAGAGAAGTACGATGTCATTACAGATGAGGTTCGTAAGCTTGAAGAGGCAAAGTTCATCAGAGAAGTTATATACCCTGAGTGGTTATCTAATGCTTCCATAGTGACCAAAGCTAATGGGAAATGGAGGATGTGTTAGACTTCACCGATTTAAATAAGTCTTGCCCAAAGGATAGTTTTCCCCTGCATCATATAGATCAGATGGTGGATGCCACAGCAGGACATGAGCTCATGTGCTTCATGGATGCATATTCTAGGTATAATCAGATCTTCAATAATTCGGATGACTCAGAGAAGACAAAATTCATTATAGACAAAGGGACCTATTGCTACAAGGTCGTGCCCTTCGCCCTGAAGAATACTGGGGCCACCTAGCAATATCTTGTAAATGAGATGTTCGAAGATCAGATAGGCAAGTCCATGGGAGTTTATTTGGATGACATGCTGATGAAGAGTCTGAAGGCCGACACTCATGTGGCTAACCTTGAAAGAACTTTTGACACCATGGATAAATACAAAATGAAGCTCAACCCGGCCAAATGTGTCTTCCGGGTAGGAACATGAAAGTTTTTGGGCTTCATCGTCAATTAAGGGGGAATAGAGGCTAACCCTGAGAAGATAAAGGCTTTGCTGGAAATAAATACACCCAGAACCATCAACAGGTTTGTCAAAGGCTAACCCTGAGAAGATAAAGGCTTTTCCGGACGAGTTGTTGCACTTAACAGGTTTGTCTCAAGATCTGTAGATAATTGTATTCCTTTTTTCAAAGTTCTTAGAAAGGCATTCGAATGGAATGAGGAGTGAGACAGAGCTTTTAAAGATCTCAAGTCCTACCTCGGATCCCCCCTACTCCTATCTCGGTCAATTCAGGGTGAGAAGTTGTATGTATATTTAGCTGTCTCAGAGTCAGCCATCAGTGCTGCAATCATAAGAGAAGAAGATGGAGCGCAGAGACCTACTTTAATAGCAAAGGACTCTAAGGGTCTGAGCAAAAGTACCCTCCGATTGAAAAATTATCCTATGCTTTGATACATACTTTTAGGAAAATGAAGCCATACTTCCAGGCCCACTCCATAGTCGTCCACATTGATACCCCACTAAGACAGGTCCTCCATAAGCCTGAGAAGTCGGGAAGGTTAATGACCTAGGCAATCGAGTTGGGGAAGTACGATATTATTTATCAACCCAGGATTTCCATCAAGGCATAGGCACTCACATATTTTGTGGCCGATTTAACCTGGGATGAGGCTGATGTTAAGAAGAGTCACGTGGCCGCAGATGAGCCAGACAACAGAAGCATCGGTCGATCTTCAGATGAGGTTAAGTCAAGTATAGCTAGACAAAGAAAAATTGAGAATGAGGAAAAAAGATACATCTTTAAGCAGGGGACCCTATCATAGGGAAACTTCTCTTCAAATGAAACCATCTGGAAACTCTTCGTTTATGGGTCGTCATGTGAAAGCAAAAACGGAGCAGGGATGATTGTGATGGCACCGATGGTATAGATATTGAGTATGCACTGAGGTTCAACATCAAATATTCGAACAACGAATCAGAATATGAGGCATTAATAGCAGGTCTCTCTTTGGAAAAATCCCTCAGTGTCGGCCAACTCATAGTCCATAGTGACTCAAGATTAGTCGTGAACCAAATCCTGGAGGTATATGAGGCCAAAGATGAAAGGATGTCCATTTACCTGAAGAGGGTGAGAGCTATGATAGAAACCTTTGATTAAGTAAAGATGAAAAGGATACCTCGACTAAACAACAGCTGAGATGATGCACTCTCGAGGTTGGCTTCAGCAACAAGAACAGATTTAAGGAGAACAGTACCAGTTGAGATTCTACTCAAATCGACCATTGAAGAGGAAGAGGTTGTTAAACCTTGCTTAAACCGGAGTATGGAAGCCTCATGGATGTATTGCCTTATAAGATACATCAGAGAGGGAGAGCTTCCAGAGTCAAATTTAGAAAGGAGAAAGCTGAGGTTTAGAGCCGCTAAATTTTCCATTATGGGAGATGTCCTATATAAGAAAGGATTCCTACTCCCTGTTCTCAGATGTGTCCACCCTTCATAGGTGACATACATCTTGCAAGATGTGCAAATAGGCGCTTGTTCAAGTCATATTGGAGGAAGGTCCTTGGCTAAGAGGATAATCACTCAGAGATTTTAGTGGCCGACCTTGGTCAACGATGCAGCCGCGTATGTGAAAAGATGTGATAAGTGAAAGAAGTTCTCACCATTCCCCATCATCCTCACCAGCCTATGACTTTTATAGGATCCCCTTGGCCATTTGCAATATGGGGTATTGATTTGGTAGGACCCTTGCCAAGGGTTGTAAACAACTATCGATACTTGAGTGTGGAAATTGATTATTTCTCCAAATGGGTAGAAGTTGAGCCCATAATCACAATCACTGAGCAAAAGACCTTTCAGTTCATTTGGAAGAACATCATATGCAGGTATGGCCTCCTAAACATCCTCACCTCAGACAATGGAATCCAATTCAAGAATATTTCCTTTGAAAAGTACTGTGACATAGTAGGGATCAAGTAATTCTTCTCCTCCCCTGGCCGACCCCAGGAAAATGGCCAGACTGAAGTCACAAATCGAATAATACTTGTTGGGATAAAAAAAAAAGTTGGAAGAGGAAAAAGTAATATGGATAGAAGAGGTATATGCCGTGCTTTGGGATTATAGCACGACAGTAAGGACACCCACAGGGGAAACTCCATTCATGTTAGCCCACGGCTCAGAGGCTGTTATTCAAACAGAGACAGGGCTTACAGAGAAGAGAGAAGAATTGATACTGATTTGATTGAGGAAAGAAGAGAGGATGCAAAGATAAGACAGGCAACCTATCAGCAGAGAAAAAAAATAAGATCCATCCTAATTGGCATGGTCCTTATAGGGTAATTGATGAGGTTGTACCTGGTACCTACCGGCTAGAAAATATAGAAGGGGAGCCCTTCTCCAACCCTTAGAATGCCTACCACTTGAAAAAATATTACTTATGATGTTGAAATTTCTCTATCTTTTTGTAATACATATGTAAACTTATATAGAGAGTGTCAATGAAAAGTAGCAACATTGTGTTCATGATTTTGTTCCAATATATGTGTATTTAAACATCATTAGTTTGGTGGAAATATGAGGTGAAACATCATTAATTTGGTGACCTCAAACCGTTTACATCATTTATTTGGTGAAATATGAGGGTAAACACCATAATTTGGTGACCTCAGACCCTTAACATCACTAGTTTGGAGAAAATATGAGGGTAAAACACCATAATTTGGTGACCTCAGACCCTTAACATCATTAGTTTGGTGAAAATATGAGGGTAAAATACCATAATTTGGTGACCTCAGACTCTTAACATCATTAGTTTGGTGAAAATATGAGGTAAGATACCATAATTTGGTGACCTTAGACCTTCAACACCATTAGTTTGGTGAAAATATGAGGGTAAACACCATAATTTGGTGACCTCAGACCTTAAACATCATTAGTTTGGTCAAAATATGAGGTGAACCATCATTCATTTGGTGACCTCAGACCTTTTACATCATTTATTTGGTGAAATATGAGGGTAAACACTATAATTTGGTTACCTCAGACCCTTAACATCATTACTTTGATGAAAATATGAGGTGAAACATCATTAATTTAGTGACCCCAGACCTTAAACATCATTAGTTTGGTGAAAATATGAGGTGACACATCATTAATTTGGTGACCTCAAACTTTTTAGATCATTTATTTGGTGGAATATTAGGGTATATACCATAATTTGGTGACCTTAAACCCTTAACATCATTAATTTGCTGAAAATATGAGGGTAAAACACCATAATTTGGTGACCTCAGAGCCTTAACATCATTAGTTTGGTGAAAATATTAGGGTAAAAACCATAATTTGGTGACCTCAAACCTTTAACATCATTAGTTTGGTGAATTATATGTGTCTGTTATTACTCGCTTTTATTATTCAAATTTTATGATATGGTGGATAAATGAAACATCGTAGACATAAAACAGTAAAGCAATAAGTAAAGGAAAGCAACATAAATAAAGAAAATGGAACTGCATTCATTTGAACAAAAAAGTATTACAGCATTCCAAAGGAAGAGGTTATAGTTGACTAAATAAAGGTTACATAAAAAGCTTCACAAATAATTCAGGCACGCAGAAGAGACGCTCAGAGTTATGCTTTAACCTCGACTTCAGCCGACCCACCAGCAGTAGGGTTGTTTAGCTCTGGGACTTGATTGGTAACTTTGACCTCGTCATCCTAATGGCCACCATCCTCGGTCTCAGTCACCTCAAGTTGGCTTGTCTCGGCTTGGCCACCCTCCTCAACCTCCTGCAGGGTCTTAGCAAGCTGAGCATTTTCAAAGCCGGGGCTAATAAAGTCCTTGACCAACAAACTACCAGAACTTTCTTACTTTATGGTAGCCCATCGGTTGGTTGCCTTGATGCTCCTGTCTAGATACTCAAGGATGAAGCTAATAAACTCATCAGAGGTTTGATACTCCTTGATGATCGTCTTTGAGGCATATTCCATAGCATCCTTAACTATAGCATCAACCTTAGACTGAAGGCTATCATCCTTTGCCTTCAGGGCCTTGGCATGATCAGTTTTCATGCAAGATATCTCACCATCTCTCTCCTTCAGATCTTTCTTCAAATTAGTAATCTCCCTTTAGAAATCGGCCTCAGCCCTCTCAGTATCCTTTCCCTTCTGGATCAAAGGTAGCATCTTCAGAGTATAGTCATCCAGACGATGAAGAGAGAGATCACTCTTTAAAAAGAAGAATCAGAAACATTAGTAATAATGAATAGCTAAGATCATTGGTAACACTTGAGCAAAGATTCAAATAAATACCTGAACCGCCGTATGGACTGCAAACTCAACCAATAGAGGGACATCCATTGAGTGCAGAAAGTGTTTATCATCCTCGATTATTGCATGGACGAGGACATCAGAATCCTGGACACTGTTTCCAATGAGGCTATCACCAATCTTCAGATGAGAAAGCCGAGAATCTAAAGCATTGTCTGAGGAAATGGGTATACCATGCTCAGTATTTTGAGCCTTTTCAGGCCTCATGCGGGAAGGGTCTACAGATGCCTTCCTTTTCTTTGTAGTGTCACCACATTCCTTCAACAGTTTTGTGATACTTGGTGCAGACATGTTCCATAGATCGTCTTAAATGCCTTTTCGTCTCTCTGCAAAAAGAAGAACATCTGAGTTAGAAGGTCAAATACATGGAAGGTATGAGACAGACATAAAAAGTTTTATTCTAGAGCACTTACAAAGCTCAGTCAATGGACCACCTCTAAGACCCGTGTGAGATAAGTAGTAAGAGGTCATCAAATGCTCGTACTTAACGAGATAACCATCCTCACCCTGACTACAAAGGTCCTTAACACTCTTACGGTTCTCTTGGCTCAGTTCAGAGTCAACTTTGGACGAGAAAGAAATCTTACCCAACATCAGGGGAGTTCTTGGAACATATTTCCACAAGACTCATTGGGGCCAAATTCCCAGACCCCTGAGGCAAAGAAGAAGTGAGGCTTCCAGTTGTGGTTATAGGTTTGGGTCACCAACAACATCTTCTTCTAAGACTTCTGAGCTATAAAGTGGTAGTATATAGGATGATTTTTAGCGAACGATGGTATGTAATAAGTTAAGAATACCTTAACTGGAAGGTCGGTATGATGAACCACCTTCCAAAGAACAATAGCCCCAAAGAAGACCCTCCAGGCATTGGGGGGAAAGCTGAGAAGGATTGAGGTTGATATAAGAAAGGATAGCTTTGCTAGTGGGGAGTATTGGAAGACGAAAGTCGAGTTTGAACATGTTCTCATAGACACAGAGCTCTCCCTCACGATCGTCAAAGGTTATCTCGTCCTTCATAGGTTTTCTCAACTTTACAGAAGAGGGAATGGTATATAGATATCGAAAGAGGAGAAGTTCGTATTCAATGATAGAGCTCTCGGGTCCATCAACTTTGGAGGTGTCAAGTTCACTCCCTTTATCATCATCATTACCATCAACAGTCTGAGCCTGAGCCTCAGGGGGAACACCAAGAAAAGTCGTTATAGGTACAGTCTTAATTAGGCCATGAAAAGAAACAGTTGGCTCCATGACCTCAACAGATGAAGACCTACGAGAAGTGCTAGCATATCGGTGAGATGAGGAATGACTAGAAACCTCTTCTTCCTCAGATACTACACTTCCCTTGGGGGAATAATATATAGCCTCTTGAAAAGAGTCTACGAAATCTGCAGCCTCAGAGGTGGACATAGGGTCTAAAGATGATGAATCAGACATTAGCACAGGTACCTCAGGAGCCTCTGTAGGCTCAGTAGGCTCAGAAGGATCAGGGTATATGACCTTCAAAGGGGGAAGAAAAATTGTTCTAAGGGGAATGACCTCTTCCCTACCAGTCTCCTCTTAGGCTAACTTTATCTGCCTAATCTTTTCAAAGGTCTTCTCACGAAGAGATGGGAACTCTTCAATAAGTTTATACAAAGGTATGAGCATATGGTAGACAACACTACACTTATGGGAAGAACTTAAAAGGCAAACAGGTAAACAACTTATATTACTTAAACTAAGGATTAAAGTTTGGAAATTAAAAAGTTCCTAATAAGAACACCAAGAACACTCAAAGTTGGGTCACCGTAGAAGATGACTAGAAGGTCACCGGAGGGCAAACAATAAGGGGTTTTGGCTAAAATAACCTCGGGGCAACCTAGAGTAGCCCCAAAAACAACTAACCCCACCAATCCTGAACTAATAACCACCAGATTGTGGTGGTTTTGATTGCCAAAAAACTAAAGAACCCAACATAAATGAACCAATTTGCAAATATACCCAGAAAGGGGAGATCAAGGGTCACAGGAGTTTACCTGAGCAACAAAGAGCGGAGAGAAAAGGTTTATAAGCCCAAGATGTGCAGGAAACCAGAGAAGTGATCAAGCTTTGGCTATGGAGGGTTTGTAAAGTTTTTGCAGTAAAGAGAACCTTGGCGGGAGAAGTGAGAAATCAGGAAATAGAAATGAGGAAATAAAGAGAGTTTTTAAACCTTCTCAATAATGGGGCGTGATTTCCAATACCTTCATTATTACCCTAGGAAACCCAAAAGGTTCCACCAAAACTGACATATCTTGGCGAAAATTCTAGCCACTTTAGTCAATGACATACATCAAATGAACCACTCCAAACTCCAAGACATCAAAACGTCCCTTCATTAACCTGACTCTTATACCGCTTAGTCACCTACTCATATAGAAGACTAAGGGCTAGGGGCGATTGATATGCCCAAAGTGTACCCTCGTAATCAGGGTCACTAACCTCAGCGTGTCTCATAGCCGAGTTGACAGAAAGCTTACAACAACCATCATAAAGGTCGTCTTCTACAAGGCCGGCTCCTCATTGACCAACCTCGATTGGCCAGCAGCCGAGGTCAATAACATCTTATGAGCTTAAGTTATTGCCATCATCATACTCTATTCAAGATGACACTACATCCTACCTCATACCTAACCTCGGCCAGTCTCTCAGGACAAGGTCATGCTTATGATTGACATGACAAAGCAACTATTAGACTTCCCCAATCCTATACTCAGCCAGGCTGAGGTTAGGCCAGGTTATGTCGCAAGTCCGAGAACATGAAAGCACATGGAAGACTTGGAACAAATTAGCAAATTAGTTATAACCAAATCATTCCCCTCACATGAGGGAATATTTAATCATCATTCTTTACATGTGGCATAGCTAGGTGTCCACCTATGATTAGTGTATTCAACTCACACATGTTCATGGCATGCTTGGGGGTACACTACACCCCCTAAGCACTATAAATACATATCTTCTCCTACCTTGAAGGAGGATCCATAATTGTAACCCTAGCGGGAGCCCTAGAAAAGTATACAGTAGAGAGAGAGTGAGAGATTGTATCACAGGACATTAGTGCCCTCATTCTAGTGAAATTACTCACACACTCACAATGGATGTAGGACAAATTAGCTGAACCACTTAAATACAAGTGTTCTTCCTCTTCTCTTCATCTTCTTCTACTAAATACCTACTCTTGTGTTGCCATTGTTATTTCTAGCTTGAGCTTATCAACACCTCATCTGGTGGTGTTATTCATCGCATCATCAGTCATAGAATGTATCAGAGCATCAGGTTCTAGTGTTCTTAGAATCTGTATGACTTATTAAGTTTTCAACGTTGCTCTTCTTTGCTATAGAGCCATATGCTTTAGACTGGTGTTTCATAATGCGATTTCCTGCTATTAAGTATAGTTGGTGGGCATCATAAATGATTTTAGTTAAGTTTTGTATATCGAACAATATAGGACAACCAACAAGGGCAGTTAGGAGGACTGCAGGAGGAGAGGCTCAGTTAGAGTTAGATAGTATTTTGAGAATGGTGATCGCGGTAGAAATTACCACTATTACTATTGAGTAATTTGACTCTATGAAAATAACTATGGAACAGTAGTTTCTCCAAGTACTATCATGGTAGATGGTGGCACAAATTCAGACTCATCCACTACAGTCGGGAAGGGAGAGAGACTCGGAGGGGATTTTCAGAAGGCCCATCTGCAAGAATTTGGTAAAAGTGCAAAAGTGTGATTGGATAATGGAAGGATATCATCCAAAGGCAATTGCATATTGTGAAATGCAGTGACACTCAGAATTTAAATTTTGGATGAAATATTTAGCTCATAGGATCAGTGTTGCAGTAAGGGGAGTCAGTCACGTTATATGAGGAGAGATACCATGAATATCGAGCAATTTTGATTATAACTCCTATCATCAGCTGTTTAAATAGAGATGTGAGGGAAATTTCATTAATTATTACAGGAGGGACCTATAATGGACGAATATAAAGGAGAATTTAATTGTCTAGCAAACTTCACACCCGACGAGATGGATATGGAGGATAAAAAGGTTCTTTAAGTTGATGATGGACTCATGGGTAGAATATGCCACCTTTACGGGGGAAATCCAACTTGGATGACTTATGGTTATGTGGTCAATGTATTTTATAGGGGTAATATCAATGCTTTCATGTGACTTGAGCTAAGAGATTTCGGAGTCTAGTTAGTAGAGCAAGAATGAATGTAATCGGTGCTATTAGGGAACCACCTAGGAGAATAACCACGAGAGGGATCCATTTAATAGATTCAAATCAAGGGAATAATAACCGAGTGAAGGAGGATTTCGATAGGGCCACCGGACCCGAGGCATGGAGATTTTTTTAGCTATTGTTTCACTTGTGAGGAGATAAGACGCAGAAAGAGGTATTTCCCAAAGCAAGGCAGAGGAAAACTACAAGATGATATATAAGAGGTACAATTATTACAGAAATTCTTAAGTCAATTTCAACGTGAGAGTCATGTTTAAGAACCCATTAACCAAGCAAGGCAATTATCCATTAAAGGTAAAATTCTTATTGTATTCTTATGAGTATAGGGTAAGTTTCGAGTGATGTGGATGCAACACGATAAATGATTATTAACACTAAAATTCGCGGGTGTGTGGGGTTTAGTGGGTGCGTTCGCAGTGTTATCCTTATTATTAGGCGTATATTTACCGTTGGTTAGTGGAGTGCTTTGGTACCGCTCGTAAGGGAGCGAGTAGGGTCATTGAGTGGATATTTATATTGTGTGATATTTTTTCTCCTTTTAAGATTTATGAGGGTAGAGCAGATTATTATCCTAGGTATTGTCTGGTTAGCGAAGGTTTGAGTGATGGTGAACAGTTATAGTTAGACTATCGTATTAGTTGTTCCAGGGTAGAATGTATTATTTTGTAAGGTATCGCCGTAAAGAAGGTCGAGGTTGTATTTGTATTATATTGTAAAGGAGACTTTGATAATTATAGATGTCTCATTATTTTCAAGACCGATGTGTAGGGAATTTATTGATGTGATTCATGGGATATCGGGTTTACTATCGAGCAAAGAGGTTTAGCTCATTTTTGATGTAGCGTGGAGGACCTAGTGATAGTGAGAGTGTCGTATTGTATGACTCCTTGAGTGACGTGGGAGTGGATGATTAGACTTAGATGTCGGGGGATAGGGTTTTGGGTGTTCCAATTCTATGTATTGAGCTTACGTATCTTAGTGACCGACAACACTATGCAGTAGTGTATCGAGGGGGTTCCTTATTCGGATACTCTTGTAAGACATCCCATGAATGAACCTCAATAAGTGTCGAAAGTTGGGAGATATGTGGTCGATAGGACGTGGAATTATTACTATAGTTATTGCACGAGTATGTGGATATTATATGTGAGCTAATAGATCTTTTGAGTTAAGGCTAGTGAGGTCGGGTAGTGCTTTGTGGGGAGCATTGGGTAACATTTATACCACTAGTGGATAGTTAAGGAAACATAGAGAATAGTGAGTTATGATTGATAGGGTGGTCGAGTATACACTTAATTTTGTAGTCACGTTGATTGTAAGGGGCCAAGTTTGGCATATTATTAGTACATTTTTACAACTATGTAGATATGCATAGGAGATAGGGTGTACGGGCAGCCTGGGTATTTTAATTTTCAGAACCGTTCGTGATAAGATAACGGAGTAAGGAATATGTTTAATCATATACCAGAAGGGTAGTTAGAAGTAGAGTTGTGAAAGTAAGATGGAATTAAGTTCGTTGGAGGAAGGAGGTAGTCTAGTTATGTACAATAAGGAGAGCCATCATAATCGAGAAGAGTTTGAAGACTGTGGAGATACAAATGAAGGATTTCTTTAGCTAAGAGAGGATCCAATAGTTTTGGAATTTTGATCAGAGTCGCACTCGAGCACGTTTTGAGAATGTCTTACACAAGAGTGGGAGGATAATTTTACTAGACGAAGAAGACCCGCAAAGGGACAAATGGTGGATTAGGCGCATGTATCGCGATTTTCTTTTTTACATACCCCAAGATAAAGGAGTAATATGTATGAAAAAGGGTTGGTCCGAGATGATTGACTAGACATTTTGCAAGACTTAGAAATTCTAATTATGGAATAAGTAGGTAGATTGATGGAGCTAGTGATGGGTTATCAACATTATAGAATCTGGTAATCAATGATACTGGCCAAGGATCGTCTTCAAAATAGACAGTGGTCACCCCTTGAATCTGGTAATCAATGACATATAAGTGGGTAATAGCGCCACACTTTAGTCAAAAAATAGTGGCTAAATATATCTCCTGGCTCGGTATAGTAAATATAATAGCCCTACCCACACAGTTAATTTGATATTTGTAAGTACATAACCAGTCCATCCCCATTATGACATCGTACGGATGAGTTTTTAAAACCAGTATATTGTCCATGAATCGTAGCCTACAAATATCAATACATATCCATCCCAAGACTATGTAATATGAGCAGATACACCTAGTGGATTAGTTATGGACTCTGACTCATGGAGTTGAAATTATCCCCAAAATATCAATAAAACATCGTTCAACGGAAGAATGTGTCGCCCTGTGTCGAACAAAACTTTAGCTAAGTAATCGTGAATGTAAAGCATACTAAAATCTACCTGAATAGGCCTTGGATCCTCACTGGGTTCCATATGATAGACCCTACCTTAGTATAATTTATGTTGAGGCACTTGCGATGGTGGTGCACGAACTGCCACTGGTGCTTGTTGCATCAAGGCTCCAAAAGATGGAAACTATTATTGCCTCTATTGTTGCAGGTAATTGGGCTGAAAGGCCTGTTGAACCTGGTGATGCCCCCATTGGACCTTCCCGTTCTACCTCTATTTTCCTGACTTACCCTCCTTTATGGATTCCCTCATCCTTGGCCAGTATCACTATACTTAAAACAAACTATTGCGAATGGCCCTTGAGGAATCTATCCTTATATTATCTTCTTTTGTTGCCCTAACCCTGTGTGTTGGGGCCTCTACTGATTGAGTAGGAATTTCTTCCATAGAGCTTGTCCCTAATATCTCTTCCTCTCTCTACCAAATCCTCCATCTACCTTGGGCTCACTTTTTACCCCTTATTTTAGACTTCCTCTTATGGTCCATTCAGTCATAACTGAGCGTAAGTTCAACCTATAGCATAGGTGCATATGTAGTGTACACCGAGTTCACTATCAAAACTCGATGTAAGGAGTAAATGAGTCCTTTCACAAAACACATAATCCTCTTTTCTCCGTATAAACCTCCTCAAGAGAAAAAAATAAAAAATTAGTAATATCGTTCTCATATTCTACGATGGTACGACCCCCTTGGTGTTTGAGAATAAACTTTGTCGTGTTTTATAAACGGATAGACTCGGGGAAATACTGTTTATTAAAATTAACCATAAATTGTATATATGTCAACTAATCTCTCTGTGTGGCTATAGTCACACTCTCCCACACTAGAGTGCATCCTTCGTAAAATCAAAAGTAGTGAGAACCTAATTTCCCACATCTGTGCATCCAAAAGCCTCAAATGACACTAAACATCTTAGCGCCACTGCAATTCCACAAAAGGGTTGGTGGAACTAGAGAACGTAGGTGGACTGTTCCTTATAAAGGCTCCCCTGACCTGCCCCCAATCTAATATAGAAACTAGTTCCACCTGCTCCTACTTGCCCACTACCAAAATTTCTTTTACTGTTTGAGAGATCAATTTTGAAAGATGGTGGGGCCCGAAATAGTACTACGTCTAGTCATTAGGTAATAGGACTAATGGTATAGCTTATGCTAGTATTGCTAGTGGTACATTTGGTATTGGTGCTACTAGATTAGTATCAACAACACATGAAGCTCTGTGGGTCTTTCTCTTAGGTTCCATATGAAATTTGACACACATCGCTTATTAGTACTAAGAACCATATGATAAGAATTCAAAGAAAACAAACGTATCAAAGAACACTGCCCGAACAATCATAATGGACCTTTGGAGCCTAGGTTGCCAAGGACCTTGGTTTGATACCAACTTTGTCACCCCATATATTTTAATACATAGGTTGATCACGTTTAATTATTAAATTATATAGGTTGGCATAATAATTGAATACCATGTAAAGACATTAATGTGGTATGTTTAGTTTATTTCATCATGCAACATAATTTCTCAAAGGAAAATGATTTTGAGTAACTGAAATAAATATCAAAGAATCATGCAATTAAGTGTTGAAAGGTTATCCTAGATAACATAACCATCTAAATTACACAACATAGTACTAAATAAATTCATATATAAATATTCAAAGTTATTACGAAAGAAAGCTCACATATATAAAATATTATTAACGTATGTGTTGTTAACTCAAAGCATTGATGTAGTAAGCTATATATTTCATTAATTGTATATCATTTTATTTCTCTTAAATTGCATGTTTTATCCATTTTAATACTCTCACGACGGACTTCTTAGAATGAAGTGAAGAATCCAAGTTTTCCTTAAGAGCGCTAAATCGTTATGATTTAGTTTTACTTAATGAACCCACTATTAATGCCAAAATTGGAGTGCACACTCCTTTAACTTAAATGGATTGAGCATAAAGTTCATACAGAATCTCATAATGTTAGAAAATAAAATATGAGTAGCCATTACATAACATACATACTTCAAGATATATTCTGTGAATTATAATGTGTCGTTCGATAAAAATGACTATAATTTGTTTTTATTTTTCAAAACTAGAGTGGTGCGAAATATATTTAATTCTCGGATTCCTTTTCTTATGTTAATTTGGAATCATTTCAAAAATCCCTCGATAACCTTTCAAAATATTTATTAAAATTTGATCGTGAAGAATTTATCTAGAGTACATAATTTTTTTCCAGTTTGTATGAGAATGTATTTTCCTTAATTTTAGTATTCTCATTGGTGATTTGTACAATTATGTTTTGATAAAACTTTTACAAGAAAAAATGATTTTGATACTATATCATAATATTGAACTTAATAGTAGCTCTATTGTTTTAAATATTCAATCTTGTGGAACAATTAAATATGAGACTCTTTTAAATCTAGACTTGCTTTGATGATCAAATATACTATATTGTATTAGGGTTATCACTTATGAATCTTAACACTCACGTTTAGTCTTTTAAGGCTTTACAAATTTACGATTAGGCTCTTAAGGTTTTACAGTTTTAGAACAATATATGTGGTCTAAGTGGGATATTATAGTCATTGAGTAGTGGACCTACATAAATCATGTCATTATAAAATAACAAGCCAAACTAACCAATGTTGATATCACCACAAGAGTTATTCATACAAAAATGAATATATATATATGGTTAAAAGTGTATTGTGTAAATTTTATTTTATCCAATTTGACGTATGATTGGGAATGTTTAGTACGTGCATGGATTTAGAATCCACTAAAAGAATTGAGTTTTAGAATTATGTTCCTATACTTTCAAGAGGGTACACTACTTACTTTTGAAATAGAAAATGCAAAACATTTTAAAGAATGGCGAAATCAATGGGAGTACCAAATCACCTAATGTGGTTATAAAAGAAGTTAGGATACTCACGTAATTCCCTTAACATCCAAAGTAATTGTTTTTTTGGCTGATGAATATTAATAGTTTTAAGAAACTCTTAAATAAGTTCGCTATTCTGAATGATTATGAGATCTATCACAAGAATGTGAATTTGACATAGGAGTCAGAAAATATTCATTTTTTCTCACAAGTTTTAAAAATTATAATGCCATTAATTGATCAAAATGAAGTTTAGGATTGTGTTGAATTACCTAATTAACACACTAGACTCGAGTGTAATACTTTTGAAGACTAAACACGACCCTAGTGATAATCAATAATATACAACTAGACTTATGGTTATATTTTTCCTTACGAATAGAAAAATGAGTATAAATGAATATTTTCACCTATATCTTAAAATATTAAATTCTTATAGCTTTAATAGCTCCTTTTGATTAGGAGTTACATTTAGTCTGAAAACTTATGAAAGTCTAAGAAAATAACTCTATATATTGAGAAATCACTTATAAACTTATGTCAGTTTCCCACCAATGATATTTTAAGAATACTTTGTGTGTGTGTGTGTGTGTGTGTACCTTGAGGTCAGTCAGAGTATATTTACATATTTTTTACTTCTCTACATTTTAGTGATGAAAGATACATTAGAGAAATAAAATATTTTAAGAGTATAAAGTAATGAGATTCCTAAAATATTATATCCTCACACTTATAATAATTGTTCATATAAATATGATCGGTACTTACAGTTCACGCTTGGTTACGTAGATTTGTTTGGCCTAATGTCTAATATTGTAAAAGAGTGAGAAATAACTAAATATTATCTTTAGTATTCTTTAAGACTACAGTTTATGAATTATGACTGCAGAAATTTATGTTGAAACTCGGAGTTGCTGACACTATTACCAAGTCACTGAAGTATTATGATAATATTAATGCAATTATCATTATGAATAACTAATAGGTATTTTAAAGAACAATAGGCACATTAGGATATAATACCTATCTTTGAATGAAGTTCAGAAATAGTAAGTGTCAGTTGAACACATTTGTACACATGTTAACATAACATATCCACTAATAAATGGGCTCTTACGAAATGACATTAATGAAGCATGCTTAAGATACAAGTCTTGATTGAAGACAATTAAGTATAAGTATTGTTGATTTATTGGTGCTTCATATCCAAAAGAACTATGTTATGATATTAATAAAAAAAATTGAATATTCATATTTTGTCTTGCATTATTGGTTACATGCAGGTTATTTTTGGTATATGTGATAGAAATAGTGTCTTACGAGACATTTATGTACCATTAAGGACAACCTAGATTATAGGACTTATTACATAACTCTTTGATCTTGTGTTACATATAAGGGAACATGCTCTTGAATTAGTATGAACCCTAAAATGGTTGGTTCAAATAAGGTGTTAAAAACCATGACCTACAATTATTCTAATTTATATACCAGTCTGATGTTGCTCGATAAATCATTAGATTGTTATTTGGACCAAGTGGGAGAATGTTATACGTTAACTTTAATTTCTGAATTAAAGTTAATCTTGCAATTATGTGGTCCTAATACAATCTGAAATTTGAAGAGTTTATTGGAATAATGAAAGGTTTTAGTCGCATATATCTAGAGTTTGCTTTAATGATTAAGCAAAATTAAATATTAATGAGGAGACTCTTGGGTTGTGTCTCTTCCTATAAATAAGTGAATGACATTCATCATTCAGACACACAAAAAGACAACATAATACAATTATAGAATAAGGGACAAAAATTCAAATACTCAATGTATGTTAATTCCCAGAATAATATTTTGGCCATAGAAGACGATCTAACCGTTGAAATTCACTGAAGCTAGAATATATTCTTGTCGTAGAAAATATAAAGTCGTGGTTTGAAAATCAACTCGATCGGACTTCATTAAGGTCAAGTGCTCCACTAATATTTCCAGCAGTGATATAATGGAAGTACAAGAGCAAATTATAAATTCATAGTTATGGATTGAGGTATGATATTAGATTCTTATTCTATGTTCCGTATAACAATTATATTTAAAAAACATGAATTTAAAGATGTAATTATCATGATGATACAAGATCCAATTTTTTAAAGAAACATAGCATGTTTAATTAATTAATCAATTAATGTTTAAATTAATTTAATTATGTTTTGTAGTTTGTGTTTGTGTTCTTTAATAAAACTAAAATAAATCAACACGTTTAATTTGTGCTATGAGGCATGGAAAATAATCTAGAATCACATTATAACTAGTCATGCATGTTAATAAGGATATTTAATCTCATGTGAGTTCACATATAAATCTGCCTACATAGAGGGATAATAGGGATGTGTACCTTAGTGCTTATCGCCTCCTGTCTTGATGTCGAACTTAGTTTTATTGCCTGAATTTGGGCGTGAATTAATCCTGAATTTGAAATTGTCTTGAACTCTTGTAAGTATGCTAAAATGGAGAATTGACTCTTCTCCTTTAAATTTTGAAATTGTCAAAATGTATAGAATGATGATAAGACTAAAACTTATATGAAGGGAGAGAAATGAATTATGAGTCTCCTAATCAATCTTTTATTTTGCTCAGTCATCAAAGCAGACTTTTGATATTTTTCACTAAACCTTCCATTATCCCAATAAACTCTTCAATTTTCAAATGGTTATTATGATCACATAATTATAGATTTTTAATTTTAATTCCAAAATTATAACTAAAATCTAACAACAGGATCATCTTTAATGCACTTATGATCTTCGCCACTGAGTTCGGGCAAACATCGATTATCCAGTATCATCCTTAGTCACTTTGTTTACTAGTTCCTAATCTTGCTTTGAGATTGGGGTCGTATTTCATCACTCGTTCTTCGAGACATCTCTCTGCTCTGTTGGCTATCCCTCATGACCTATAACGAGTATGCCTAATGACCCTGGTGGAAGAAGACTCTCTGATAATCTTCCCCTACTTTTGACTAGGAGAAAGTAGATGGGGGAATTTACAAGGTCTTGAAATCTTAATTTCTTAACATATTAAAAGGGTATTGTGGCCTTCTTTTGATAATCCTTACCGATTCCAAACAAATTTAGTTTTTCCCCTATGACATCAACCTACAATTAGTTATATTTAAAAGACTTTCCAACCATATGCCTTAGAATTAAAGCTAGAATTATCTCATCTTTCCAAGAACAAAATTTATTCTTCTTTTTCCTTATAATGTTATGACAAGTTTTAACCTTTTAGTAAACATGAAACTCCTTTTTCAAATTCTAGTTTGTGTGATGATGAAGACTCTAATACTCATATTCTAATTTGTTTGTATTTAATCATGTATGAATCTTTTGGTTTAGTCCTGTATGCATCTTTTGAATGCTAAAATTAAATATACAAATAAATATTTTCAATTGGATTTTTCTAAGACTTAAGTTGAACTCAACAACTCAACATTAAAATTTCTTTGACTTTGTTTTATAAAAACCATTTTTTATGGAGACTTTGGAATATAACCAATAATGAAATTTTAAATAATAGTCCAATAATTTCCAGGTCCTCAAGGCTTTTACAAACACTACACCAAAACTGGCGATTGGTCATGGCCAAAATCCCTGACCACAACTGTGGCTCGCGGACTTAGGTCGTGACCATTTCGGGCGTGACCATTTTCGTGGGTCGCGCCCCAAGTCCGTGACCAAAAAAAGGTCACAACCGAGAGGGGTCATGGCAGATAGTGGCGGACTTGGGCCGTGACCCATACCGTGACAGGTCACGACCCTCATCCGTGACCCACAACCGTGACAAATTGGTCGCGGCCAATGTCCGTGACCCACGTCCGTCACAAAAAAATTATAAAAAAATTGGTCGCGGCCCTCATCCGTGACCCACAACCGTGACAAATTGGTCGCGGCCAAAGTCCGCGACCCACGTCCGTGACAAAGAAAAAAAAAATTGGTCGCGGCCCTCATCCGTGACCCACAACCGTGACAAATTAGTCGCGGCCAAAGTCCGCGACCCACAACCGTGACAAAAAAAAAATGGTCGCGGACTTTGGCCGCGACCATTTTTATGTGCGAAGAAAAAAATAAAAATGGTCATGGACAAAGTCCATGACCATATTTAACTATAATTTAAAAAAAAAATATATATATATATATATATATATATTTTGGTCCAATCCTAAAATTGGGGATCCTGTGAGTGCACCATCGGTTGCTACGTGTAACGTTGGACGCGTACGAGGTGTTACAAATATTTATTATTGGGAAAACAATAAAAAAATCACAAATTGCGAATCGAGAACGTTGTTAATAAACAAATATCTATACAAACTTATAAATATTACACGCCTTAAGAATTCAAAAACAAAAAAAAATTGGGCAGAGTTCCCTCTATTTTCTTGACCTTCCAAAACCTGTAAATGTAAAACCTGCTTATTATAAAGCCCGTACGGCCATAAAATTCAACAATCAAATTATAAAAGCCCGCACGGCCATAAAACTAAACAATAAAAGCCCGCACGGCTATAACACACAAAAAAAATCGTGAATGTCCACAACATATAAACAATCTTCATGCTGTAGACCATTGCCTCCTTCGTTGGTTCCGCGTGCAAAAATCCTACACATGATGCGATACATAAAAAAAAATATCAGTAACCAAGTAGTTTTACAAAAAAATTAATCAAGCTGAAAAATTGGATATATGAGTTAAAATTATCAGTAACCAAGTAGAAATATGCAAATTATCGTCGTATTCTCAAACCAGGAGTCCCGCGGCTGTGGGGTCAGTTCCTACGAGCTACATTCGTCCCGTGGGAGGTATTGGTACCACCCACGGGGCCGTTCAGGGACTGTTTCGAGTTTTCACCCTCTAACGTCATGTTTTGCTTAAGTCTAGAAATATGCAAATTACCGTTATATTCTCAAACCGGGAGACCCGCGGCTGCGGGGTCTGTTCCTACGACTTACATTGGTCCCGTGGGAGGTGTTGGTGCCACCCACGGGGATGTTCGGGGGCAGTTTCGAGTTTTGACCCTTTAACGTCATGTTTTGCTTAAGTCTAGAAATATGCAAATTACTATCGTATTCTCAAACCGGGAGTCCCGCCGCTGCGGGGTCAGTTCCTACGAGTTACATTGGTCCCGTGGGAGGTGTTGGTGCCACCCACAGGGACGTTCGGGGGATGTTACTAGTTCTCACCATCTAACGCCATGTTTTTAAGCCTAAGTTTATAAATATGCAAATTATCGTCGTATTCTCAAACCAGGAGTCTCGCGGCTGCGGGGTCAGTTCTTACAAGTTACATTGGTCCCGTAGGAGGTGCTGGTGCCACCCACGGGGACGTTCAGGGGTTGTTTCTAGTTCTCACCCTCTAACGCCATGTTTTTAAGCCTAAGTCTAAAAATATGTAAATTATCGTCGTATTCTCAAACCGGGAGTTCCGCGGCTGCGGGGTCAGTTCCTACGAGTTACATTGGTCCCGTGGGAGGTGTTGGTGCCACCCACGGGGCCGTTAGGGGGCGGTTTTGAGTTTTCACCCTCTAACGCCATGTTTTGTTTAAGTCTAAAAATATACAAATTACCGTCGTATTCTCAAATCGGGAGTCCCGCGGCTGGGGGGTCAGTTCCTATGAGTTACATTGGTCCCGTGGGAGGTGTTGGTGCCACCCACGGGGATGTTCGGGGGTTGTTTCTAGTTCTCACCTTCTAACGCCATGTTTTTAAGCCTAAGTCTAGAAATATGCAAATTATCATCGTATTCTCAAATCGGGAGTCCCGTGGATGCGGGGTCAGTTCCTACGAGTTACACTGGTCCCGTGGGAGGTGTTGGTGCCACCCACATGGCCGTTAGAGGGCTGTTTCGAGTTTTCACCCTCTAACGCCTTGTTTTTAAGCCTAAGTCTAAAAATATGCAAATTATCGTCGTATTCTCAAACCGGGAGTCCCACGGCTGTGGGGTCAGTTCCTACGAGTTACATTGGGCCCGTGGGAGGTGTTGGTGATACCCACGGGGGCGTTCAAGGCCTGTTTTGAGTCTTCTCCCTTTAACGCCATGTTTTGCTTAAGTCTAAAAATATGCAAATTACCGTCGTACTCTCAAACTGGGAGTCCCGCGGCAGCGGGGTCAATTCCTACGAATTACATTGGTCCCGTGGGAGGTGTTGGTGCCACCCACGAGGATATTCGGGTGTTGTTTCTAGTTTTCACCCTCTAACGCCATGTTTTTAAACGTAAGTCTAGAAATATGCAAATTATCGTCGTATTCTCAAACCGGGAGTCCTGCGGCGGCGGGGTCAGTTCCTACGAGTTATATTGGTCCCGTGGGAGGTGTTGGTGCCACCCACAGGGACGTTCGGGGGTTGTTTAAAGTTCTCACCCTCTAACGCCTTGTTTTTAAGTCTAAGTCTAGAAATATGCAAATTATCGACGTATTCTCAAACCGGGAGTCCCGCGACTGCGGGGTCAGTTCCTACGAGTTACATTGTTCCCGTGGGAGGTGTTGGTGCCACCCATGGGGCCGTTAGGGGGATGTTTCGAGTTTTCACACTCTAACGCCATGTTTTATTTAAGTCTAAAAATATGCAAATTACCATCGTATTCTCAAATCGGGAGTCCCGCGGCTGCTGGGTCAGTTCCTACGAGTTACATTGGTCCCGTGGGAGGTGTTGGTGCCACCCACGGGGACGTTCGGGGGCTGTTTATAGTTCTCACCCTATAACGCCATGTTTTTAAGTCGAAGTCTAAAAATATGCAAATTATCGTCGTATTCTCAAACCGGGAGTTCCGCGGCTGCGGGGCCAGTTCCTACAAGTTACATTGGTCCCGTGGGAGGTGTTGGTGGCCGTTAGGGGGTTGTTTCTAGTTCTCACCCTCTAACACCATGTGTTGTTTAAGTCTAGAAATATGCAAATTACCGTCGTATTCTCAAATCGGGAGTCCCACAACTGCGGGGTCAGTTCCTACGAGATACATTGGTCCCGTGGGAGGTGTTGGTGCCACCCACGAGGACGTTCGGGGTTTTTTTCTAGTTCTCACCCTCTAACGCCATGTTTTTAAGCCTAAGTCTAGAAATATACAAATTATCGTCGTATTCTCAAACCGGGAGTCCCGCGGCTGCGGGGTCAGTTCCTACGAGTTACATTGGTCTCGTGGGTGGTGTTGGTGCCACCCACGGGGACGTTCGGAGGCTGTTTCTAGTTCTCACCCTCTAACGCCGTGTTTTTAAGCCGAAGTCTAGAAATATGAAAATTATCGTCGTATTCTCAAACCGGGAGTCCGGCGGCTGCGGGGTCAGTTCCAACGAGTTACATTGGTCCCGTGGAAGGTGGTGGTGCCACCCACGGGGCCGTTAGCGGGCTGTTTCGAGTTTTCACCCTCTAATGCCATGTTTTTAAGCCTAAGTCTAAAAATATGCAAATTATCGTCGTATTCTCAAACCGGGAGTTCCGCGGCTGCGGGGTCAGTTCTTACGAGTTATATTGGTCCCGTGGGAGGTGTTGGTGCCACCCACGGGGTTGTTCAGGGGTTGTTTCGAGTTTTCACCCTCTAACGTCATATTTTGCTCAAGTCTAGAAATTTGAAAATTACCGTCGTATTCTCAAACCGGGAGACCCGCAGCTGCAGGGTCAGTTCCTACGAGTTACATTGGTCCCGTGGGAGGTGTTAGTGCCACCCACGGGGACGTTCGGGAGCAGTTTCGAGTTTTGACCCTCTAACGCCATGTTTTGCTTAAGTATAGAAATATGAAAATTACCGTGATATTCTAAAATCGGGAGTCTCGCGGCTGCAGGGTCAGTTCCGACGAGTTGTATTGGTCCCGTGGGAGGTGTTGGTGCCACCCATGGGGACGTTCGGGGGCTATTACTAGTTCTCACCCTCTAACGCCATATTTTTAAGCCTAAGTTTAGAAATATGCAAATTATCGTCGTATTCTCAAATCGGGACGAGTTACATTGGTTCCGTGGGAGGTGTTGGTGCCACCCACGGGGACGTTCGGGGGTTGTTTCTAGTTCTCACCCTCTAACGCCATGTTTTTAACCCTAAGTCTGGAAATATGCAAATTATCGTCGTATTCTCAAACCGGGAGTCCCGTGGTTGCGGGGTCAGTTCCTACGAGTTACATTGGTCCCGTGGGAGGTGTTGGTGCCACCCTCGGGGCCGTTCAGGGGCTGTTTCGAGTTTTCTCCCTCTAACGCCATGTTTTGCTTAAGTCTAGAAATATGCAAATTACCGTCGTACTCTCAAACCGCGAGTCCCGCGGCAGCGGGGTCAGTTCCTATGAGTTACATTGGTCCCGTGGGAGGTGTTGGTGCCACCCACGGGGACGTTCGGGGGCTCTTTCTAGTTCTCACCCTCTAACGCCATGTTTTTAAGCCTAACTCTAGAAATATGCAAATTACCGTCGTACTCTCAAACCGGGAGTCCCGTGATCGCACGGTTAGTTCCTACGTGTTATATTGGTCCCGTGAGAGGTGTTGGTTCCTCTCACAAGACTGTACGGGGGCTGTTTCGTGTTTTCCCCCTCTTACGCCTTATTTTCAAGCTTAAGTACTCATATTTTCAAATTATCGTCGTATTTTGAAACTGGGAGCCCCGTTATCATGTGGTCAGTTCCTACGTGTTACATTGGTACCGTGAGAGGTGTTGTTGCCTCTCACGGGTCCGTACGAGGGTTATTTCGTGTTTTCCCCTTCTAACGCCTTGTTTTCAAGCTTAAGTTCTCATATTTTCAAATTATTGTTGTATTCTCAAACCGGGAGTCCCGTTATCGCACGATCAATTCTTACTTGTTACATTGGTCCCGTGAGAGGTGTTGGTGTCTCTCACGGGACCGTACGAGGGTTGTTTCGAGTTTTCACCCTCTAATGCCTTGTTTTCAAGCTTAAGTCCTCATATTTTGAAATTATCGTCGTATTCTCAAACCGGGAGTCCCGTTATCGAGCGATCAGTTTCAACATGTTACATTGGTCCCGTTAGAGGTCTTGATGCCTCTCACGGGACAATACGGGGGTTGTTTCGAGTTTTCGCCCTCTAACGCCATGTTTTTAAACCTAAGTTCTGATATATGCAAAATTATCCTCGTATTCTCAAACCGGGAGTCCCGTGATCGTCTGGCCTCTTCGTACGAGTTACATTGGTTCTGTGCAAGGTGTTGATGCATCTAACAGGACCTTTTGGGGGATGTTTCGGGTTTCTCCCCTCTAACGCCATGCTTTTAAGCTTAAGTCTACACATTTTCAAATTATCGTCGTATTCTCAAACCGGCAGTCTAAAATATTTTCAACATATTATCTAATAATTATCCCGTACTCCTTCTAATTATCCCATACTCCTTCTAACATACTATCCAACAACAAGAAATAACCAATAATTATCCAACAACCAAACGAAACAAAACCAATAATTATCCCGTACTCGTTTTATCATCTAAAAGATTTAATAGATAATGCATATCAATTATATAACTACTTTTGTTAAAGTAAATCATAGCAGATCTAACCTGCAACAATAGAAATAGGGAATGTTCTTCTCCTTGATCCGAAACAACACATTGTCAATGTAGAACTGTGTTGGAGCATACTTGGGAATGTTTTTTACTGTCCGTCTAGCATGCATAACACAAGATTTTTTAGAAATATAAATTGGAGCTATAGCACACTGATACTAAAATGAGTCCTAACAAAATATACAATATATTCCCCAGAAGCATAGTTAGCTTTATTAAAAAAATCTAACGGAATCCAAAAAAGCCATTCCAGTAAAACTACAATCTTGGTTGAATTAGGAACATAGTCATTCCGCAAAGTTCAAATTAGACTCACAACACTAAATCGAATAATTAGAAGAATAATTATATAAAGACATGACATTTCACGGACGAATCTGAATATGCTTAGAGAGAGTACCTAAGGTCCTTTTCGCAGATGGTGCTGCATTTCCATTGGAATTTTGAAAACAAAAGCATTAAATAAGTAACATTCTTGGAAGAAGAAAAAAACACGACAGAAAATTATACAAACACTGACTCGTCCTCTAGAACTGGCACCAATCTGAAGATACTTTAATATAGTCCAATCAAATACATAGTCAAATTGATAACCTACAAAGTGGGACAAAATCAGATATAAAAGATGAGAATATATAACTATCGAAAGCCTAAATACTCATATAGTACATAAAAAATAAAAATAAAACTCATTTACTTTCTTTAAAAAACTTATAGTTATACTTTCAAGAATAAATAAGTCTCGAACAATACTCGATTAAACCTAAGTCATATCAGCAAAGCGAGAGTGGCTAGTCAGTCTCCCACTTTAATAAATCTAAACCGAGCAAATACGCATTTGATATTGCAGTACATGAATTAAAAAAATGCAGTACATTGGATATATGCGTATATATGCCCACTTTCAAAATGAATTAGTGAAATTTGACTCTACAAAAATACAGAACATCACTCATCTTTGCGAATATGCATAATGATTCAATGATAAGAAATATGTAAGTAAGCAATTTTGAAAACCTTCAAACTTTGAGGTATTTACTCAAACACTTGGGCACTAATTGTAATAAATCATAAAAACAAAAGGTATCCTTTGTATAAAACTCGAATTAACCCAACAACACTCAAAACTTTGGCCCCCTACCAAAAATCTTGGATCCTCCACTTGACATTTAGGCTATCATACTTGAGGTTGCATCCGCACTTTATACGTATATAAATAATCACAAATTAAAGTTAAAAAACTGAGAAAGATTCTTTATTTAGCGGGAGCCATCCTAATATTAAAGTGTGAGAGTGTCATGTTTTAAAATTATAGTGTTAAACAGTAATATTACCAGTTTATATAACTATTAAACTAAAAAAACAAAATAAATTTATACGTGCTTGTTTAGAGAGATGGGGGTACCTGAGGAGGGTAAATTTATCGCAAAGCGATCGAGTGCTCGAGCCATCACCCGTGTACACAACGCAATCGAGATCCTATTGTTTAAGAACTCTTCATGTATGGCACCAAATCAGACTTTCTTCTTGTATGGCTTTCACTGCACACCAAAGAACTCTCTCTCCTCCACCGCCGTCATTAATGTATGGGTGAAAGAACCCTACCGTCTTCTTTCTATTTCTGAGACCGTTTACAACAATCAAAATGAAAGAAACCCTACAGTCCACCACCGCCATCGTTAGTTGAACCCCGCTTACCATTTAACCAACAATCTGTGTACCCTCTTTTGAAATTACAGTGAAGGTAGAAGAAGGAAAAGTATAACACGATAATACTCAACAAAAATCCCCCGAAAATACAAAAAAAGAACACCAAATCAATCCTTTTACTTAAACTTGAAATAACCATTTCTATCAATAAATTTGAAACCTCAATTCAATAACTCGCAAATTCGATGTCAGGTGGAATAATTTTCTAAAAAATTTAATCGCCATAGAAGTAAAAAAGTGGTTTCTTCTCTTCAAAAAAATATCTATGATAGCCTAATAGGAGCATTACTTTAGAAGTGTAACCAAAAATTTGTGGACCCTCTGACTTTTTCCAAAAAATTAATCCCCATAGCAGTAAAAGAGTTGTATACCACTCTGCTTCAAAAATTAATTCGTCACAATAGTCAGTTTGTATCCAACATCAAATTAACCACAAAATCTTAAAGTGAAGCAGAGAAATCAAAATAGATTAAAGCATAGAAATCACAACATATATATACACAACTTTGTTTACTTTGTAGTGAAACAACATATCGTGAGACGGAAATGGGAAAAGAGAGACGAGAATCGATGAAACATCTCACCAGAGAAACAAGCCACAGTCCACCACCGCCGTCGTTAGTCGTTACAGCCGGCAGTCTCGACCTTTGGTTCACCGAAAAAGGCACAGTCCCATCGATAAGGGTTTTTTTTAGCGGGGCTATTTCATTGGGGGGAAATGAAAGAAACTAAGGCTACTGAATGAGAAAAGCAATGCAACGTTTTGTTTTTTTAAGATTGAACCTGGTCACGGCTCTCAGCCGTGAGCCACCAGAAGAAACACCACCGAAACCAAAAGACCCATCAAACTGCATATGGTCACGGCCCATAGCCGTGAGCCACGCCAAGAAATGGTCACGGCCACCAGCCATGACCCCCAATATATGTGTTTTGTGCTTCGTCATGCCTATGGTCATGGCCCAAGTCCGTGACCAATCCGCGACCAAGCTTGGAGGGAATTTTGGCGCGAGTTTGGCGCTAAGATGGTCACGACCTGGTCACGGCCCAAGTCCGCGACCACTGTGGTCACGGACTTGGTCCGTGACCACTTCTAGAGCCTCGATAATTTAGTGTGATAATAAATATGGTCACGCCAAAGATTGAGTGGGTCACGGCCCAAGTCCGCGACCCACTGGGCGTGACCATTCGCAGGATTTGGGGTAGTGAAATTTTAACAATTTTCTCACAAAATCTAATGTCTTCAGGTAGTAGTAAAATTACAGTATTAAGTTTGATTGTATGCCTTCTCCACATACTATGTTTAAATTGACAATCGATTGGTCGTCTTCCAAATCTACATTGATGATTGGAAATAAGAGTAATGATTTCAGAGGGTTTTTTAACTTTAGCGACCCCTAAACAATGCAAAACCTAATTATTTGCTCCTTCTTTTAGTTTTTTTGTTAAAACTAACAAAACTATTATTTTAATTGATTCTTCTCGTTAAATAATATTAAAATGTAAGAAAACTTGCAAATTTAGAATTAAAACATAGAAAAGAGGACTTTCCCTCCATAAAATTAGTTCCAAAATACTTCCAAATATTCCCACCAACATCTTTTTATAGGTTTTCAAAAATGGATTATGAAATCTTATTTTTTTTACCCCACATGAACCCAACATAAATAGAAGCAACACAAGACGACAAAAATACAATTTTTTTATCAAGCATAACCTAATTAAAACGCGACACAACATGAAATTTTATTTTCATTACCTAAAATAAAAACAACCTAAATATAATAAAATGATATGAGATGAAAAGAATTCGTATTTTTTTACGGAACAAGAACATGGACCAATTAAAATATAACATTAAATCATAAATTTTTACCTAACAAGAACCTGACCTAAATAAAAGTGACATGAGATAATGCAATTTCATATTTTTTACCAACCACAACCTAAATAAACGAGACGACACAAATTTTTATTTTTTTACCAAACATGGACACAACGTCAATAAAAAAAATTACGTTTTGCATAGTTTAGTGGCCATTGGGGTTCAAAAAAATTATTTAGGGACCAAAATGATCACACCATGTAAGAGTAAAATTTTTGATATTGTTCACAGTATAGGCCTTGTATAGTTTATAGTTTTAGACTCGTTTGGTGTATCCCATTACAAACCATCACGTACCTTCATGGAAAACCAACATCAATACTCAAGACTGCCGACATCCCATAAAAGTATAAAGCAATTTAGTGTTTAAATTAATTCACAGACTTTATTTTTGGGATGTTTATTTTTATTAAAATGAACAAGGATTTTTTATTTTTTTAAAAGGAAAAATATTTTTTTTAAAAAGCCTCATTCAGACGAAATCTTAATCTCGTTCGAACGAAAAGGATATTTCGTTAGAAGGGTTGTTTGAAGTTTTTATCTAACGAGCATCGATCGAAGGCGTATTGTTTTGACTCGTCAAAAGGTCATTTGAAGCCTGTTCAAATTAAAATGCCTTCTCATTCACGCGAGACTATGTTTCATTCTGACGAGCCGCTTTTCTCGTTCAAACGAGCCTCAAAATTTGTGCGAACGATTTTTAGCCTCGAAATTTGTGAACACCCTAAAAATACTTGTTTCGTGTTCAGGTTTTTTATGACTTTTGTCAAATCCATATATATATTGTAAAAGTTCTTCTTTGTTTAGTGTTCTAAATCACTTTTAATTCACAACATACATCCTGAAAATTGTTCTTGTGAATTCTTTCAAACCCTGGACTATTTTAGTATCTTGCATACACCTTTGTGGAGAAGGCATTTCCATGGCTAACTTGTGAAACTCGTGGGGATCACTACTGAAGACGAAGGCTGAGGCTAGATCGGTTAATACCGAGGATGAATCTGTCGTCTGCGGATCGCTTGGTGACAAGTGATATTCTTAAGAAAATTTATTAAGACTAGCGCGTTATGCTTGTGGCGATTATTAAGTAGTCTGTAAGTCGACTATCTTGTAGATTTCTAAAGTGATGAATAAAGGTTTTGCCCGAAAGGGATTTTTTTCAAAACTTTACCCTTGTTGAATGCTTGGTTTGCTTTATTTGTTTTATCACATAAATGTATATTTAGGATAACTAGATAAAATTGATTAAAATAAAAATAAGAATTTTTGTTTGAGACCATCCTTGTCTGAGTACATTTGTGTTCGCATTCTCATAGTGGTAGCTGTGCCTTCCACACATAAAAGTGGTATCAGAGCATTCTTACCCCTTACCAAGTGGTATTAAAGCATGTTACACCAAATTATCGTGTGATCCTCATTTTCAAAGAGGTTTTCACGTTGATACCAAATCTAACAATTGGTATCAAAGCAGGTTGCACTGAGTTTTCGTGTTAGATACTTGTTTAGTGATATTTTATTTTAATATTCATCTGCCTGGTGTTTTTCTCTCGATGGATTTGCATAGTTTTGACGATTTAAATCATTTGAATTTGAAGTTTTCTAAAAGAATTAAAGTTCTTGAAAAAAAATCGTTTTAAAATCTCTATTGATCTTTTAGAAACAGTTCAAAATCAAAGAGATTTCTTTCGTGAGAAGCTTATGGATATGTGTCATGATTTTAAAATTTTAGAATTGTCTAAGAAAAAAAGTGATGATAGAGTCCGATTTTCAGAGAAAGAATTACGACTCTAAGATTTCTAGGGTTTGTGATTGTGCCATTAAGGGTAATGATAATTTAGTTAATGATTTTAGGGCACGTGACAAGAATCTTAGGTATAAGTTCTCTAGTATTGAGGGGGAGTGAGATAACCTTTGGGGAATGATTGAAAATTTAAAAAATGAGTCACTAAAACTTGAAGAGTCAAATTATTTGCTTTAGTCAAAAATTTTGAAGCTAAAAGATAATTTAAAATACTCGAGTAGTGTTCGCATTAATGGTACTGGATCATATTTTTCTAATGCTTAAGGTGTTAAAGACAAGACTATTGTTTATTTTAGAGTATCAACCACATCTGAGGATATTAGAAAAGGTCAACCCATAGGTAGCATTTTACATGTTTACACATGTTCACATTATGGTAGGAAAGGTCACCTTAGGGAATTTTGTTATGATCTTGGAAGAGGTCCTAGGAAGTTAAAGTCTAGTGTTCATTTGATTCCCAAAACCCAATGCATTAAGTATACACCTATTTGGGTTAAGAAATCCATTTTAAACGAGCTTAGACTAGTTAATTTTTCCATGCTTGCACATGATACTTCACATGTTATATCTTATGAATGATTTCTTGCATGGTTTTATTTGTCATACTCTATTTGTCCTTCATGATATCTGTTTACTAGTGCCGTGACATGTGTATCTTTTGGATTTCTATTTGTTTATTGATTCATATTTGAAAACGACAAAAAATATTGTATTTCAATAAAATATTTGAAAAATACAAAAAGATTTCTTTGCTTTTGTGTTTCTTAGTTTTACACATTTAGTGTGACTTATTGATGTGTTTGAATCCAATTCACTCCGCAATTTCCACGTGGATAGGAAATTTAGTTATGACTTTAGATACTTAGACTGATCTTAACCACGCTTATGGAGTTATTTCGAGCTTGATTTACTTTATGGATTTGATTTTGTATATGCCTCCACCCATAAATGCATGAGCTTGTTGGATTCTAACTTCACTATGTATATTTGATATTGGTGAGATGTTCTCCCATTAATTTTGTTATTTACACGATTTTGTGACAATGGGAGATTTGTTCATGTAAGAACCATTTTTCATGAGATTTTATTTAGTATTGAAAAAAATATGAGTGTACACGATAAATGACTGCGAAAGATAGGCCAACTTTGCATGAAAGCTACCATTGAAAAGATCTAAAGAAAATTTCAAAAAAGGGGTCAATATAGTTTACTTTGTTTTTTCATTTAAAAGCAATCACTTCAAAAGAATTGAAAAAAAGAAAAGAATAAAAATATTTGGTATGTTTATCTTTTGAGGGAGTTTAGTTGAAGGTTAACGGGTTTGCACAATGAATCCTAATATGCTTATTTTGTCATGACACTATTTATTTATAGAAACATCAATATTCTAGGCTTGTGTGTATTGTGCTTATTTTGTTCACTAAGTTCAACGTTATTTGTCACTTGAGGCTAAAGATTAGTTTGATAAAGTTTTCTAATCAATTGGAACTTCTTTAACATATTTGAGTGTTTGGGTCGTAATTCATTTGTATCTAGTTTACACCCTACATTACATCCCATATGTTTACACACATCGATATTATGCTAGTGTGTAAATCTTATGTGTTTGTGTCATATTTTGTGGTAGTATATACCTATATATGTGTGTGTCGGATTTTCTTTGATATATTTTGCATATATTATATATGGTATCGTGTTGTATGTGTAAAATTTACATTTTTTACGCCTTTTGAAAAATTTAAAAATTTTGAAAAATAATAAGTGTTGATGGTCTTTGATATTATCATTATACATTCCTGATTTATATCTTTTCGTGATGATATCTTATCTTCGAAGTGATGCTTCTTATTTCATGATTATGTTTTAAACCTTTGTCTATTACAGACAACAAGGGGGAGAGCGAATTACGGGGGAGTTTTTTATGTTTGTTTAAAACTCGATTGTGTCACGGGGTATATGTTTTTGTCCCATGTGTAGGTACTTAAAGAGAAATTCAAGTCACGTCAAATGAAGACAAATTTTGTGGAAGGAAAGAAGAAGAAATTTAAAGACAAATAAACTTATGCCATTTCATTCTAGGGGTAGGAAGGATGTTCGATTTCTTTTGTCATTTATAGAGTTTTGTTGATGTAATTTGGATTTTGGATAGGTTTGTTTGTTTTTATTCTAGGGTTAGGTTTCTTTATTTGCTTTATAACTGTTGTATGTAAAAATTACTCTTCCACCTAGATTAATGAAAAGTAGACACTTGTCCTCCTACGTGGCTACTCATTTACCTTAGTCAACTCTAGAAACTCCTAGTCAGCTAGCATGCCGACCAACTCAAAGAATTTAAACCATCAAGAAAATCAAAGGTTACTTGGGTGGAATAGCGACCATCACTGAATATCAAGAGTCTTATTTATTTTATAAAGATGTAAATGCCGAGAAATATAAATGTATTTCATCACTTAGGTTCCTAACTAGTATAAATGCATGATCTCCCTTAACTCAAGGGGTACTTTTAATCTACCTCAAGCATACCCCACACTGAGCTATTGTAATCACCAAAAAATAATAGCAACAGTGGATATAGGCTTTTCTTATAGCCGAACCACTTTAAAAACCTTGTTTCTTATGTATTTGTTTGGCTTGTTTATTTTTATGTATCTGTGATTATAAATACGGACCTCATACATTTTTAGATATCAACAGATTGGCATCGTTTGTGGGAACGACTGCTTGTCATTGTTCTCTACCACTTTATTTCATTTTGTTCATTTTGGAAGTTCTTTGAAGAATGACAATCGTTCCTAAGAGCAGCCTTGTGGATACAGGTAACAACCTTGATCTATATGCTCCCCCTAGTGTGGAAGATCTTCAGGGAATTTTTCTCAACCAGGCTAAGGGACAAAAAGACATATAGGAGTTAGTTAGCCAATTAGCTCGCACGTTACACGACAAGTCCTCCAATGAACCTTCCAGGAGGGACATGACACCTCTACCAGGATGGTATGATCTGTTACGAGAGGACCTAGAGCAAAGTCATCAATCCGATCAACGAATTACTACGATGGTCGGTCTTTTTTCAATGAGTGACCGAGCGCATTGGAGCAGTTGAGTATGGAATCTTCCTTTGATAGTTTGGGTCACTATGAATCCAGAGGCTATCATAGGGAGAAAGATCAAACCCAAGCGCATAGAGAGGGATCCGTGAGGCTTAAGGCGAGCATAAGAGGCTCTGTGCATACCGAGCAGACTTCTGATCAAGTGAGATCAGCACATGTTCATAGTAAAGCCACCAAAGCTGCTTCAACCAAGCTTAAACCAGAGGAACATCCCTGGAAGGGATCACTGAAACGACTTGAAGATCGGTTAGGAGAAATGGCTAAAACTAATGATCCCTTACAAAGAAGTTTTGTGAAGGGATCCCCTTTTATTCAAACTATTGTGGACTACCCCACGCCTTCTAAATTCAAGCCACCAATTCCTACTCCCAAATATAATGGAAAGACTGATCCAATCCTCCATATTAAGAAATATTAAGCTGCTCATGATATCTATTCTATCCCTGACGAGATGTGTTGCGGGGGGCTTTCTCTAGTTTCACCATAAGCCCAGCACAAATGTGGTACAACAACCTTCCCAGAGATAAATTTTCTAGTTTCCACCACTTAGCCTAGCTATTTATTGATAAGTTCTGTTTTGGGCTAAGTTGATCAAAAGTGTTACTCATCTCTTGATCGTGCCTTAAAAACCCGTAGAAAATACTTGATAGTACATTACACGCTTCAATATTGAGAAACTAGGAATGGTAGATTACAAAGAGAAGACCGCCTCTACTATGCTCTTGCAAAGAATCCTCCAAAAATTATGACAGAGTTGATGGCTAAGGCTGGGAATATTATGAATGCTAAGGAAGCTATGGATGCTAAAGAAACTCACAAGGTAAAAATTGAAAGTCTGAAGACTCCGATCAAGAAAGATAAAAAAGATAAGAAGATTGATAAAATTAAGAAATATAATGAGTACAGTCCTCTCACCAACGGTATCAATCACAAATTAGAAGAGATTGAGGGCAACAAAGATTTGAATTGTCCTGGAAAGCTAAACTCACCTTCGAACAGGAGAGATAAATCCAAATATTACGATTTTTACAGAGATCATGGGCGCATTACTGACAATTGCATCTTCGTGAAGAATGAAGTGTAAAATCTTATTCGGCAAGGAAATTTAACTAAATTTGTTGATCAGAATGGAGGCTGAGACACAAGAAAAAGATCTGAGTCACTTAGCCAAGGAAAGAATGAAACAAAAAGGGCACGTAATAATAGTTATGGGGATGATCCCGACTTGTCAAAGAAATCTCAGGAACCCAAAGTAATCGAATGAATGATTTCTTTTGGATGTCACTTCATTGCAAGAGGAAACGCTGGTGGAGGTGATGAGAATGTCGAGCGAAAGTCATATTTGAATGAAGACATATATTATCCTACTATTAGATAGATTGACATGTCTGAATGCATAGATGGTCAGCCTAGGAAAATCAACTAGGATAGATTGGTGATCAATTTCTCCAAGAATGATTTGAGCAGAGTACAGTATCCTCATGATGATCCACTAGTTATCACTTGCAGGGTTCATTACGGCAGAGTAGCAATAATCCTAGTAGACAATGGGAGCTCAGCATATGTCATGTTCTACAACTGTTTCCACAGCCTAAGGCTACGAGATAGTAAACTGGAATCTTATCACAGGCCTCTCAAAGGGTTCTCAGGATAAAGAGTGTACCCCTTGGGAACAATCAAGCTGGATGTATTGGTCGGTACTTGGCCAGTAAGAGAACGAAAGGATTTAATTCTTTGTATTGGATAAAAATGTCCTTTCAGTTTATAACATAATTCTCAATAGAGTGTGAATGAAGCAGTTATAGGTAAAACCGTCTACTATGCATCAGTGCATAAAGTTTCCTACTAATTATGGAGTCGAAGTAGTGAATGAAAATCAAATGGAAGCCAAAGAATGCTATTATACCTCAATCGAGCAGCTAGAAGTCCAGAAAAGCACTACGACTTATCATATCGACACTCTGGATCCTCGAGAGAAGAAGATCTAGTGAAGGGAAAGGTTATGAAAGTGACGAAGACTATTTTGTTTGATGATGAGAAGCCAGAAAGGACGACTCAAATTAGTTCAAGATTATCCATTTCCCTCAAACAGGAATTCATTGCATTCCTTAGAGAAAGAAATAATGTTTTTGCCTAAAGCCATAAGTATATGTCAAGGATTGATCCTAATTTCATCTGCCACAAGATCAACATCCACAAGGACCCTAAGACGATCAAACAAAAATGCAGAGTTTTCAGTCTCGAGAAGAACATTGAAATCCAAGAGCAAGTGGAAAAGTTACATAAAGTTTTGTTATAGAAGATGTCAAGTATCCCAGTTGGTTGGCTAATCTGGAGATGGTCAAAAGGAAGAATGACAAGTGGTGCATGTGTGTAGACTTCATTGACCTCAATAAAGCATGCCCAAAGGATCATTGTCCTTTACCAAGGATTGATTAGTTGGTAGATGCAACTATATGTCATGAGTTTCTTAGTTTCATGGATGCTTAATGTGAGTACAACCAAATTAAAATGAAGCCAGGAGACAAGGAAATAACTTCCTATATCACCAATAGAGGAATATATTGCTACAACATTATTCCATTTGGGATGAAAAATGATAGAGCGACATACCAAAGGATGGTGAACAAAGTATAAGATGAACAGATAGGCAAAAACATGGAAGTGTGTGTGGAAGATATGCTAAACAAGAACAAGGTTTTTGCTGACCACATAAAATATTTGGCTTAGACATTTGACCAACTGGAGAATCAACAAATGAAGCTCAACCCGAGCAAGTGTATATTTGGGGTACAAGAAGAAATGTTATTTAGATATATTATGAACTAAAGGGGAATTGAAGTCAATCCTGACAAAATAAAGGCTTTAATTGAGATGTAGTCCTCTACCAGTAAGAAGGACGTGCAAAAACTGACTAGAAGAGTAGAAACTCTAAATTGTTTTGTGTTATGAGAAATAGATAAATGTCACCCATTCTTTAAGGTGCTCAAAAATACCCTTGAGTGGAATTATGAGTGCTAGCAAGATTTTCTAGAGTTTAAGAAATATTTAGGATCTCCACAACTCCTCACTCGACCAGTTTTGGGAGAAAACTTGTAACTATACTTGGTTATTTCAGAGATAGCTATCAATTCAGCTCTATTTTGACTAGAGTGGGGAGTTCATAAGACGGTTTACTACACCATCAAAGAATTAAGATGAGAAAAAATCCGGTATCCATGCTTAGAGAAGTTGGCGTTTGCATTTATTGAAGCCTTTAGAAGAATGAGACCATACTTCTAGCACCACACTATTGTGGCATACACCGACTTACCTCTATGACAAGCTTTGCACAAACTTAAAAAATTAGGAAGGTTGATGTCTTGAGAAGTTGAACTTCGGGAATATGAGATTGTTTATGAGCCAAGAACTGCATTAAAAGAGCAAGCAGTGGAAAACTTTATTGTAAATTTCACATATGCAGACGTTCCTAATAATCCCAGTTTTTTTGCTGAGCATACTTCTACGGAAGATAGCTCGGCTCAAAAGCAGACTGAGATTGTCGCCAATGAACCATAATAATCGGTTGCTTAAGAAAGAGCTCAACGATTGACTGAACAAAGTAAGAAGATATTTAAACTTGGAATGATGATAGAGGAAAACTTCAACAATGACATTGCAGTCTAGAAATTATTCGTAGACGGATCTTAATGCTCCACTGGAAGTAAAGCTAGACTTATTATCAACACTCTAGACGATTTAAATGTATAATATGCTTTGTGATTTAGTTTTAAACCTTCAACAATGAAGCCGAGTATGAGGCATTAATTATAGGATTGGAACTAACTTCATCACTAGGTGACGGGTAGGTGATAGTGCACAGTCATTCTCAACTCATTGTCAATAAGATGCTCCAGATATATGGAGTTAAAGGAGAAATAATGGTAAGATATTTGAACAAGGCCACGAAGGTTATTTCTTTATTTCCTACTGTTAAGATGGTCCAGATTATAAGGGTGGAGAATGCTCGAGCAGATGCTCTTGCTCGGCTATCCTCAACGACTCAGATAGAGCTCAAACAAACATTCCGGTAGAAATTATCACCCATATAAGCATTGATATGGAAATTTCTAGTATAATATTTGTTGAATTAGATCCTTCCTGAATGGATTCGATAAGATATTACAATTAAAGAGGCTTATTATCAGCCGACCTGAAAGAAGCTAGGAAGATGAGATGCAAAGTAACTAATTATGTTCTAAAGAAGGGCGTTCTATATAGAAAGGGACACATGGTCTTTTTACTTCGTTGTGTTCATTTAATAAAAGTAAATGATCTTATCAAAGAAGTACATGAAGGCTCATGTGGAGCTCATTCATTCGGCCTATCATTAGTATAAAGAATAACTATGCAGGGATACTATTGGTCAACGATGAAGGAAAATTGTGTTTCTTTCGCTAAAAGTGTGATAAATGCCAAAAAAATTCTACTATCCATAGAAGACCAGGGGCTAACTTAAATCCCATCACTTGTCGTTGGCCATTTTCTATTTGAGGAATAGACCTGGTCGGTCCAATACCGACCATTAAAGGAAGGTTCAAGTATTTGGTTGTAGCAGTGGATTACTTCACCAAATCGGTTGAACTTGAGACTGTGATTGATATGCCTTATCAGAGGTTTTTCCAATTGATATAGTAACATAAATCACATGACTCTATGGGGTGTCCTATTTTTTTATCACTGATCATGGTACCCAATTTGATAATGATAAGTTTGAGGAATATTACATTCAGTCTAGAATTCAAAAAATTCATCCAGCACTTGGACATCCAGAGTGTAATGGTCAGACAGAGATTACTAAAAAGACTTTACTTTACGGTTGAAGAAAATTTTGGATGATGCTAAAGGAAATTGGCTCAATGAGCTTCACAATGTCCTTTGGTCTTATAGGACTACACTACGAACAACAATAGGGGAGACTCCATACATGCTCGCATTTGGAACTAAGGCAGTGGTACCACCTAAAATAGGTATACAGACTCACACAGTGCTGAATTTGGACTCCCACAGAAGTGATTTCATGAGGAAACTAGATCTAGACATGGTTGGGGAAGTCAAAGAGGATGTTGCAGTTTGAATGGCTGCTTATCAACTAAGGACTACTTGGTTTTACAACCGGAGGTTCAAGACAACCAACTTGAAACAGGGATATCTTGTATATAAGAAGGTAATCTATAAGGGCAACAAGCTGGAGCCAAATTGGCATGGTCCATATCGTATTCAGCAATTATCTGATCAGGAACATATCGCTTGGAAACACTGGAAGGAGAAGAATTAAAAAATTCCTGGAATGCCGATCGCTTTTATAAATATTACTAGTAATTTTGATTTGATGTAATCGTTTATTCTAATTAATGAAGTTGCAAGTTTTTACCAATTATGCTTCCTTTTTATGTTTTTTTCGGAGTACGGTGGTATGCATCCACCATTAAAAAAAATTCTAACTTGAAAAAAGTTCAAACTTTTTGAAATTCAAAAAAGTTTAGATTGAAAATTTTCTTAATTCAAACTTTTCCAACTTCCAAAAAGTTTAGTTTTGAAATATTTTCAAACTTCATGTATGATTTCGTCTTTGACAAATCAAAAAGTTAGGAAATCTTCATGTATAACTTAAAGTTAAACATAAGAGGTTTTACCCGACCGAGTTAAACACATGAATAACTATACATTCCTAACACGCTTGGTCGACAATTATAACTAATGGAAAAACATAGTTCAAAAAAATTATTTACAGTTTTATCTAAGTGCATTAGTCGAATCTAAGGCCTTACAAATAAGTTCAACCATGAACCAAGAACTTATAATTTAAGAAAATTACTTAGTCGAAGCTGATTAACAAATCATAAGACAAATTACCTAGTCGGCAAGCTAACTATAAGTTAATCATAATCTTAAATAATAATGAAAATGGATAAATAATATACATATTGAAAAATAAATTCATTTCTAAGCACTTAGTGTTACAATATAAAGATCTGAAAAATAGAAAATACAAGTTTATTCTAAAGGACGTTTTCCTTCAGCTTTGCTCATCCCAGCAAGAGGCTCATCAAGGGGGTTTGGCAGAGTTGTAGATCTAAAATCTCTTATTCTAGTACGTCTGCTACTGCTCAGCCAATCCAGCAGATATTGGGGGTGAACATGTTCATCATCTCCTTCAAGGCCATGTTCTCCGATATATTTTCTGACTAAGCTATGAGGAATGCATCAGTTCAAATCCAATTAACATCAATTTTGAAAGGTAGATCAGGATAATCCAACATTCCTAGATCATGCCAGTACCAAAATTCATTACACCTATGTATCTTCAATAAACCCAATAATTTCAACTAACCTCTTTTATACCCATCCATCCTAGCCTGCTCCATGTGATTGTCCAAGTTAAGGCTTCATCATACCCGTCCATCCAAACAGCCCTGGTTTGCCTAGTGGAAAGTTAGTCGTTCCACTCTATCTTGAAGTTTGGGTTGCTTGTGAAAGTCGAAAGTTAGTCGATCCACTATATCTTGAAGTTTTTTTATGGCCTTATCCTTCCCTTATATCAGAGCTGCTTGGTCGGTTAAGGTCTTCTTGGTTCTTTCTTCATCTTCTATTGGTCGAGTAACCATAATTTGCTAAGAAGATTGGCCTGCCCTAGTTTTCCTCTTCTTCAAGTTTTTGAACTCTTCAAACAGCCTAGTGTTCTCTATCTCCAAGAAGGACACTCCTTCATCCGTTCCAGTATTAATTGACATCTTCAGACTGTCCAACTCATTCCTACAGGCATTATTTTCTTTCTCCAAAAGTGCAGCAATGTCCCAGGCTTTTTCAACCTCTTTATTCAACACATTCTCATTTTTATTCAAAGAAAAAATTATATCCTGTAATGTTTTGTCAAAACCCTAACTAGCACTTAGGGCTTCAACTCATCTTCGTAGTTAGAATGAAGCAATGCTAGGGAAAGATTGTAGTCTTCTTGCAGTTGTTCAATCATTTCATAATAAGCAGCTTTATTCCCCATCGCTCTATCTAGAAGATAGTGAAGATGGACATAGGAAAAAACAACAATATTGAATCACACCATCTGAGTCGAGAAACACCATCAAATCTTATTCAGTTAAAGGCACATGGACAGCCTTAAGAAGACTCTCGCATCGCCTCAATAGATCGGATTCAACATAAACTACAATATTTTTCTGACATTAAACTAGAAATTTACAAGAATAAGTATATGAGCCCGATCAAGGAAGACAAACAGTAATGAATCACACAAGTAATGAACATTAAAATAGTTAAAAATATTGAACAAACAAATTTCATTTCATTGATAATTCAGATATTACACAGCTGATTCCATGACAAAGGAAAAGAAGAAAAATGGAAAATACATAAAAGGAAAAGCAAAAAACTATTTAAAAGAAGCTAAACATTCTCTTTGTCCTTATCCTTATCTTGGTCACGAAGAAGATGCTCGGTCGTATCCATAGGCCCCATGGAAGATTCTGTAGAACCCTCCTCATCATCAAAATCCTCATTTAAGTTGGGACGAGTTCTTGGGTCATGTATCTAAAATAAATGAGAGTTTTCCAGGGTGTTGACCTCCTTTAAGGCATCCAACCAGCCCTCCTCATATGAAATATTCTTGTCACACACTATTTGAATGATTACAGTAGCAAAACCTTTATCCCAACCTTTATTAGTAGCCACCATTTAATCCTTTTTTACCTTGGCCTTTAGAGTAGTGTTCTAATCAGTCATAATGGAAGTCTTTTCTTCAGCAACCTTTGCCCCGCTCTCAGCTTTTATCACCTTCTTCTCATCCAAGGTTAACCTGTCATTGACAGGATTTTGTTGGTCCTCTATTTCTTTTGCCCTAGTCTCAGGAGCCTTAACCTTGTCCTGCCAGGTTTTTTCTTTATCTCTCTCCAAGGCTTCCCCAGAGGCCTGCAAGATTTTTTGCAAACCTGAGAACGTAAATGCTTGCGTTCAAATGAGAAAATTATATATTAACCCCTTTTAACCCAAACAAACCCTAAACATGCACCAGTATGTGATTGAATAAGATGATAATCTAAGCACGAACATTCAAACATAAGTAATTGAGGAAAAATCCCCCAAAGGGGCAAACCATTTGTTTTCATTATAATATTGTAGGCTATACAATTTCGGATTACAATGAAAATACAAGTGACTAAGAATTACCCTCAGGTGTCGAATTCTGTAGTCGCGGCTGGAACTATCCCTTTCCAGTAGGGCTGGCAGGTGGAATTATCCCTTTCCAGTAGGGCTGCAATGGAGAAGAAGAACGGTCTTCTCCACAAGAATGTGAACAGCAAAAGTGCGTTCCTGGGTTGCAAAGTGATTCACAAAGGATTGGCAATTGTATGAATAAAAAACCTAGAGTCTAGATGCTCAATAGGTGAAGACTTAGGGCTTTCTGTACTCTGAAAATCATGTAAATAAGTCTTAGAAAATCACTTTCCGTAATGGGATTAAATAAGAGAACTTGAACCATAAAAATCTGACCACGATCTGAACACGATCTGTTTAAGATTATCCCAGGCGGACCGGTCCTGATCTGAGGCGGATCGGTCCAATTTGACCGGATTGGTTCTTTTATTCTGAGGAGGATCGGTCCATTGATGATCGGATCGGTTCGCTTCCAGACTTCATCGGTTCGCTTGTGGTCCGGGGTATACTGGCCTTCTGACAAACAAGCGGATCGATCCGGGTCTTTAGGCGGACCGGTCCGGTTAGCCGAATCGGTTCTTTTATTTCAGCGGATCGGTCCGGCTGTCAGACTATGATTCCTCTACTTCTTTTGATATTCGGATTCGTTGAATCTTAAATCTTGAATTTCTTCAACGGTGTAACGGTGTGCGACATAATACATTGATAATGGACAAAAATGTCCTTACAAATCTCCCCCTATTTCTATGCCGGTACATACATAAAAATAAACATCCGAATTTATCAAACAACTAAAAATGCCTATACAAATCTACCCTTCTATGAACCCAAAACTGGAAAGGTACAATTGAATAAGACTACATCGTTTGCTCTTCAATTCTGCAGGAATCTCAACGCTTTTCTCATCAGGGTGTGAAATCTAATGATAATCCATGTAGTACCCTACAAACATGAGACAAAGCAAAATACCAAGTGACATATCGAGTTTGAAATGAGATAAACATATATACCAATTTATGAGCAAACTCAAACTTTCAAATCTCCCCCATAATGAGATAATTCATTCTCCCCCTTTTTATGATGTCCCCAAATAGACAAATGAGAGAAACAAATCAAATAAGCAAGTGCGGGGTGTCACTAGGATAAAACCACACCATGAATGAACACAAAGCAACCAAGTCGATGATAGCGTAAATGAAGTGGTGTGATCAAATTCGATAGGAAAATCAATGCATACAAACATGACATATGTGCACGATGAATATTGGATATTCCTAGCGAATGAACTCTAATACTTCCTTTGGTGTAAAAGAATGACAATATAAGATATTGACTCAATCAAATCAACAAATCAAAGCTCAAAGTGATTTTCACACCAATAACGTCCAAAACGATTTTATGCTTTTTCAGGACTTTCAAGGAAGTGCAAACCCGTTTAAAGATTCTCCAACCAAACTCCCTCAGATATAATTTTGAATAGAGGCATTCTAAATTCTCAAACTTTGGAGAATTGATGGTGAAACCTAAGTGGCCCATATTTGGCATGAAGTGCTTTTTATTGCCTTTAAATTTTTTCGGGCTCTTTTAACCTCTTTGGACCTCGGATATTAAAATTCCTCCATTTTTTAGGTCCTTTTTAACGGTGGCTTTTGCGCAAAGGATAGATGATTACCTTTCGCAGCCCCTCCCCGTTATACGAAAACACACAGTCTCACCAAAACGGTTTTTACATGCATTCCAATCTTGTCAAGTTGTATCGCATATTGTACATTGTATAGACAGGATTGAGATGGAAACACTCAAGCCAATATGAGATAGACAAGTGCACGAAATAAATATAGCCGTGCATGTGTGCAATAAAGGATATAGGAGTCAAACATGTAGGAAGATATCACTAATTACATCTCAAAGACTCCAACCAATGTAAAGCACATAAATGAAATGATGTAGCCTCTCAAATCTCTATCAAACAGTCACATGGATAAATGAAATGAAGTTGTGACTTGGCTACCTTAAATGCTCATCCATAAAAGAAGCATAAAAATAAAAATCTTTTTGGTCTTTTTCAAATTTTTTATCAAAATAAAATATTTTTGTGCTTTTCTAAAAAAATTTCTTCAAGGAAAATCTTTTTGTATTTTTCAAAAGAAATATAAACAGCAAAAAGAATAAATACAAGCTATACAATGAAGTAATGGTACATATAAAACAGACTAGCAATAGGAAGCATATGATATGAACATGAGAAAGCATCATATTGTAGACATAGACCAACCCCTCAGTCAACTGTGAAAATCCCCAAAGACTTCCTAAGACTCTCAAATCTAAGGGCATCTAAAGGTTTCGTGAAAATGTCTGCTAACTGACGGTCGGTAGGAACAAAACTCAGGGATACAGTGTTCTCCTCTACTAACTGACGAATAAAGTGCTCACGTATCCTGATGTGTTTTGTGCGCGAATGCTGGACGGGATTACAGGATATGTGTATCGCGCTCGTGTTATCACAAGAAATGTTCATGGTGTCTTGTGAAATCCCATAATCCTCCAACATTTGCTTCATCCACAAGAGTTGTGTGCAACAACTCCCGGCGGCTATGTACTCAGCCTCCGCAGTGGACAAAGAGATGGAATTTTGCTTCTTGCTCAGCCAGGAGACAAGAGCAAAACCAAAATAGAAACACCCACCAGAAGTGCTCCTACAACCATCTACATCCCCAGCCCAATCGGTATCCGAATAGGCGGACAAACGGTCATCGGTATCAAAGGAATACCAAATCCTGTATGAGAGAGTCCCACTCACGTATTTAATAATACGTTTTAGAGCAAGTAAATGTGACACTTTTAGGGACGCATGATATCGCGTACAGACTCCAACACTAAAGGCGATGTCGGGACGACTGGCAGTCAAGTAGAGAAGACTACCTATCATACTCCGATATAAGGTTTGCTCTACGTCTTTGCCTGAAGTGTCCTTACTAAGCTTGGTAGTGGTACTCATAGGTGTACGTGCATGCTTAGCGGAGTCTAAACCAAATTTCTTCACTAGGTCTCTAGCATACTTGGATTGGGAGATGAACATCCCATTCTCTAGCTGACGAACCTGGAGACCAAGGAAGAATGTAAGCTCACCAAGCATGCTCATCTCAAACTCATTTTTCATCTCCTCCTCAAAGTGGTGAGCATGCTGGGAGCATGTGGATCCAAAGACTATGTCGTCCACATAGACCTGAGCAACCAAAATAGCACCGTCATCTCTCCTGACGAACAACGTCATATCTACTCCCCCTCTCTTGAAGCCACGAGCTAAGAAATAGGAAGTAAGCCTCTCGTACCAAGCACGGGGTGCTTGCTTCAAACCATACAAGGCTTTCCTAAAATAGTAGACGTGCTCTGGGTGCTGAGGGTCTTCAAACCCTTTTGGTTGTTCCACATAAACCTCCTCCTGTACAATGCCATTCATAAAGGCACTCTTGACGTCCATCTGGTATAATTTGAAGTGCAGATGACATGCGATGGCGAGAAAAAGACGGATGGACTCAAGCCTCGCAACAGGGGCAAATGTCTCCCCAAAGTCTACACCCTCTATCTGTGTGTAGCCTTGAGCGACCAACCTAGCCTTATTTCTGATTATGGTACCATTTTCATCCATTTTGTTCTTGAAAATCCAGCGGGTACCTATCACATTAGTCTCACTAGGCCGGGGGACAAGTTCCCAGACATTATTCTTTTTAAACTGAAGCAACTCATCCTGCATAGCAGATATCCAGTGTTCATCCTTGAGTGCTTCTTTATGGTTCTTGGGCTCTACTTTGGAAGTGTAGCAAAGATGGCTAACAACGTTCTCTAGCTGAGCACGAGTCTTGACCCCTAGAGTGGGATCGCCAATAATGGCAGATGGGTCATGACTCTTGCGAACCCAAGCAGGTGTGTCCCCTAACACAGGAGTAGGGTCCACAGAGTATGAGAGAGGAACAGGTAAATCACTGTCAGAACAATCCTCATCCTCACACTGAAGGTTAGGATCAATAACCGTCAAAGGTTCGTCATCTTGCACGGTGACGTTTATTGATTCCATAACCTTAGAGCTCTTCAGGTTAAAAACCGGTACGCTCTGCTATTCGATGAATATCCTAGAAATATCCCCTCATCACTCCGGGAGTCGAACTTTCCTAATTGCTCTCTATCCCGTAGGATGTAGCATTTACTCCCAAAAACACGGAAATATGCCAGGTTGGGCTTCTTTCCAGTCTACAACTCATAAGGAGTCTGAAGTGTGTGTGGACACAAATAAACCCTATTCACCGTGTGGCATGCAGTAGACACAGCCTCTGCCCAAAATCTCCTAGAAACTTTATGACCTAGAAGCATAGATCTAGCCATCTATTGGATCGTTCTATTCTTTCTCTCAACAATCCCATTTTGCTGAGGAGTTCTCACAGCCGAGAACTCATGTTTGATCCCGAGACTATCACAGTAAAGATCTACCTTTGCTTCTATGAATTCAGTGCCATTGTCACTATGCATCTTATTAATAGTGACACCGTGTTGATTTTGCAGGACACGGCACTTGGTCGTTAAAAATTCTACAGCATCGGATTTCTCTCTCAGAAAACCTACAATGGAGTACCTAGAGAAATCATCTACTATCACGAGGATGTACCTCTTACCGCCTAGACTCTCAGTACGAGTGGGACCCATAAGATCCATGTGAATCAACTCAAGAACACGATAGGTGGTAATGGAATGCAACTTCCTATGAGGACTACAAATTTGTTTTCCCAACTGACAGCGTCCACAAACGGTCGAAGTTGACTTTCCAAGAGATGGTAATCCACGCACTAGGTCCTTTTTAGCTAAACGATTAAGATCTCTAACGTTCACGTGACCTAGACGTTGGTGCCACAGATCCATAGGAGTGATCGTGGCGCTGTTGCAGACAAGTGAGGATGTGGGCTCAGTCCCATAGCAATTATCCTCGGTCCTCACCCCTTGTACTAATAGTTTACCGGCTTGATTATAGACTTTACAAGTATCCCGGTCAAATTTTACTGCAAAGTCAGCGTCGCACAGCTGGCTAATGCTGAGAAGGTTTGCTTTTAAACCTTTGACGTACAAAACCTCTTCTAGCTTAGGAAATCCAGGTAACTCGACAGTACCTCGTCCTACAATGCTAGACTTGCTCCCATCTCCAAAAATGACTCTGCCATCCTGATAGTCCTCAAGAGTCGTAAAAAATGAGGCATCACTTGTCATGTGTCTGGAGCACCCACTATCAAAATACCACTGTGAGGTATTATGTGCTTTAAGAGAAACATGAGCAACAAAGGCCTTTTTATCTTTTTTAGGCACCCAAGCAGAAATGACCTTTTGTTTGCCTTTGTTGTTTTTGGTTTTAGCTGGTATGTGAGAATCATTCACTAACGGCAAAGACATCCGTCGGAATTCTTCCATTAAACTCTGAGTCGTGGCAGCTAAGAACTCAACTCGCTCTCTCAGACTAGAAAACTCAACAGTATGACGTGGTGGAGCAATAGTACGTCGTGTCCGACCCATGCTATAGCAAGACTCCCTAAGGTGGCCTTTTCTTTTGCAATAAGTACAAAAGAGTACAGTCAAAGGCGGACCTTGGTTTGCCTTTCTTGGTCGAACTCTCCTTCGAGATTTTTATCGGTGACCATAAGGAGTGGTAGTAAACTCAGGAACTGGTCCAGGTGCAATTTGGGACGTGGAGGCACCATCATATCCAATTCCTTTCCGATCACCAAAACCTAAAGCGGGGCCGAGGAGCATCTTTCCCATCTTCCCAGATCTGTCCTCGATTTGTACCTTGACTTCCCGTGCTTTCTCAAGATCATGAGTCAGCTGGGCAACAAGGTCTTCAAGTTTCTTCCGAGTCTCCACGGAGGAATGGAGCTGACTCGTAAGACTAGCCACTTGTTTGGTCAAGTCCCCTCTCTCTTTTTCTAAAACACTCTCTCTCTCTAAACAGATTCTCTCTCTCTCAGGGCGGTGACGGTGGAGGAATCTCTTTCTCTTGCCTTTCTTAAATCTTCCTCTAAGCCGGTGATCTTAAGAACTAGCACTTTGTTACGTTTTTTAGTTTCAAATGACTCAGAATATAACTCAGCGTAGGTACGTTGAATATCACTCTCGCTCTCACTTGAGTCATCCTCCCCCTCACTCACATAGATCTCACTGTCGAGGTGTGCCTGTGAAGCATCATCTTCATCGTCGTGAAGAGAACTAGGAGTGCTTACTTGACTGGCCATGAATGCAGTGAAGTTACACTCATGCGATGACTCATCTCCTGAATCCACCGTTTCGACCTCACTGTCGTCACTAAGGGTAGCATTAAGGATAGCTTTCCCTTTTTCTCTATTCAGACGATTGGCACACTCAAAGTCTCTATGACCCCTACCATCGCACTCGAAACATCTCTCACTTTCTTTCTTAGGAGGATTTTTGGAGTCTTTTTCATTTTTCTTTTCAAACTTATTTTTCTCAAATTTCTTTTTATCTTTAAAATTGCCATTTTTCTTAAATTTGAGAATCCTCTTGAATTTATTTGCAAAAAGAGCCAAATCATCTAGGTCAAAATCACACTCAGAATCTGACGTGTCAGTCTCTCTCTTTCTAGACGACTCTACCCTTTTTCTAGCCGACCCCTCACTTCTTTTCTCTTGGGATTTAAGTGCAATTCTCTTATCTTTAGATTTAGAAGTTTTAGGGAACATATCAATTTCATAAGTTTACAAATCTCCTACAAGTTCTTTCAATTTTAGCGTATTTAAATTACCCATAGAATTTAGCACAGTGACTTTAGGGATAAAACGCTTAGGTAAAGAACGAAGAATATTTTTAACAACTCTAGCATTAGGAATATGTTCACCAAGATTAAAGCTAGTATTCACAATGTCAGAAATTCTAGCATAAAATTCATCAAAGCATTCAGATTCATGCATGGTGATGGTTTCAAATTGAGTTGTCAAATTTTGAAACTTAGATTCTTTCACAGCATTAGTTCCTTCATGGGTGAGTTTTAAAACATCCCATGCCTCTTTTGACGTGGTGCACGTCATTATACGTTTGAACTCATCAGATGTGACAGACCCAGAAATAGCACTTAGACCCTTAGAATTAAAAGATGACCATTTAAATTCTTCATCAGTCCAAGAAGTGTCAGGTTTCAAACTGATCACATTATCAACAGTCACGGAGGGAGGAGTCCACCCTCTTTCAACTAAAATCCAAACCCTTTCATCTATGGCTTTTAAAACCAACTTCATTCAGGCTTTTCAATAAGCATAATTTGTCCCGTCAAAAATAGGCATTTTATTATATAACTTCTCCATTTGAACACGCACTTTTTTTTTCAAAAATTAATTTTTTTTTTAGAAAATTGATATCTTAGAAAAATTTTGCGGAAAATAGGAATACGCGATAGATTAGCATAACCTGCTCTGATACCAATTTGAGAACGTATGTGCTTGCGTTCAAATGAGCAAATTATATATTAAACCCTTTTAACCCAAACAAACCCTAAACATGCACCAGTATGTGATTGAATAAGATGATAATCTAAGAAAGAACATTCAAACACAAGTAATTGAGGAAAAATCCCCCAAAGGGGAAAAACCATTTATTTTCATTATAATATTGTAGGCTATACAATTTCGGATTACAATGAAAATACAAGTGACTAAGAATTACCCTCAGGTGTCGGATTCTGTAATCGCGGTTGGAACTATCCGATTCCAGTAGGGCTGGCGGCTGGAACTATCCCTTTCCAGTAGGGCTGCAATGGAGAAGAAGAACGGTCTTCTCCACAAGGGTGTGAACAGCAAAAGTGCGTTCATGGGTTTCAAAGTGATTCACAAAGGATTGACAATTGTGTGAATAAAAAACCTAGAGTCTAGATGCTCAATAGGTGAAGACTTAGGGCTTTCTGTACTCTGAAAATCGTGTAAATAAGTCTTAGAAAACCACTTCCCGTAGTGGGATTAAATAAGATAACTTGAACCATAAAAATCGGACCACGATCTGAACACGATCAGTTTAAGATTATCCTAGGCGGACGGTCCGGATCTGAGGCGGATCGATCCGATTTGACCGGATCGGTTCTTTTATTCTGAGGCGGATCGGTCCGTTGATGATCGGATCGGTTCGCTTCCAGACTTCATCGGTTCGCTTACGGTCCGGGTATACTGGCCTTCTGACAAACAAGCGGATCGGTTCGGGTCTTTAGGCGGACCGGTACGGTTAGCCGGATCGGTTCTTTTATTTCAGCGAATCGGTCCGGCTGTCAGACTATGATTCCTCTACTTCTTTTGATATTCGGATTCATTGAATCTTGAATCTTGAATTTCTTCAACGGTGTAACGGCGTGCGACATAATACATTGATAATGGACAAAAATGTCCTTACAAAACCCTTAAAATCATCCTCCACATAAACTAAAGACACCTTTATATGGTTATCTTTATCCATCATCTGATTGTAATTTACCAAGAACTGTAAAAGAATACGTATGCTACATCAGTAAAAAAGAAAGGCAGAAACATTTTGAAAAGCAAATAGAAGAGTCATGAATCTACCAATGCCATGTTTTAACCCTCTCAACTAGTCGGGCTATGGTAATAAGGGTTACTAGCGACCTGTCTATTGGAAGAGTAGCAGGCTTTATCAAAACCCTGGCCAACCTAGGTTTGATAGCTACCGACGCATCTTCAATTCTACCTTACTCGACAGAGTACTTCTTAGCCTACTCTTGGTGGCTATGCAGACCTTTCTTCAACATCTTGAATTGAGGTTCAACAACTCGGGCTTATTTAGTAGTGCGAACTTAAGGTCTCTTCTCAATAACACGTGGCCTCTTATCAGTTACAGTAATTTTTTTAGAAGGAAGTGGAGGGGACACAAATCCAACCATCAAATTTGGTATCTTTCTTTTCACCATCTTTGCACTAGATGAAGTGGTAATGATAGTGATGTCAAGGGACTCAAAAGAAGAAGAAGTTCCTCCTTGGGCAAGATCTAACCCATTTGACTAAGTAGCAGAAGAAGTGGACACTGTATTCCAACAAATGGTATTCTTAATTGACAAATCGGAAAGATCTACCCTATTTGTCAGTATTCTTAATTAACGGGTGATTGAGGTAAAATAACATAAGGTCGGGCAATATAGGATCTGACAGCACTCTTGTATTCCAACAAGAAAAAAGCTGCTCGGGGATGCTCATCTTCCATTTTTTGATGAAGAGCCCACAAATACTTAAGTTTGTCAATATTAACTTCACTCTCCTTTGATCACTTCGTTTTTCTTTCCTCTTCACATAAACAGAACAAATCATTTAGTCGTTAAAGACTTAAACAGTTGATAAGCTGGAGAAAAATTGAAAAGCAAAAGTACGACATATGACATGCCCTTCCTGGGGGAACCTGGGCCCAGTGTATGTTACTCCCTCAGGAAGGGGGGAATATTTCCAATTCTTTAGTACAATGCCATAATCCTAGTGATCTTTGTTAGAATCTGGAAGGTTGACCACCAATCCCCTATTGGTCGACCTAGTCTTCAAATTCTAAGTACTATCACTAATGTCTCCCCACTTATAGCAGAACATCAATTAAGAATACCAGTATGAGTTGCATGAATTTCATTTAGCCTATTCACCCTATTTACGATCCTCCATGTATTGGGGGCTACTCTTACTAGACGATATCAAAATACTGACAAAATTGAAGAAAAAGTGGGTTTGGGGGAAACGGGATACCGCACTCAGTAGTGAACAAAGTCAGTATCTAATGACCCGCAGCTAATGAATACAAATCAACATGACCATTAGAAATCTCTAAACCTGCCCAAATAGGAATTTTCCTTTTTTCCCTAAATTCCTCTAAAGAACTTTCCTCTACGATGTACACCATGACTGAAAGACAGAAAAATCAAAGAAGAAAAAGATACAGCTTACAGAGATTGAAAAACTTGAGAAGCAACAAAGACGAAGGATAAAATCTTGAGAAAAATGTGAGAAGAAAGGAAAAATCTAAGTGAAGAAAAATTGAAGGTAAAGATAAATGGGGGGAAACCTCTGTCCTTTTATAGGTTTCCTCGAAAATAGAAACAAAATGATTAACTGCATGAACGTTTGAACTGTCGGCGACCATATGCTTCCTAACAAATAAATTGACCAACATACCTTTTGACGGTTTGCTAAAGTTTAGTTTATTCATAAAAACTCCATTAACAGTAATATTAATGAAATATATTACAAGTACTAGAAGTCGACGCACAGCTAACTCTCAAACATTCCGCAGAGCACAATTTTGAGCAAATACTCCATACCTTCAATTAATCATCAAGCATTGAGCATTGGGGCTTTTGTTGTATGTAAAAAACTATTCTTCTACGTAGACCAATGAAAAGTAGACACATGTCCTACTACGTGGATACTCAGCTACAGTGGTCGGCTTTAGAAACTCTTAATCGGCTAGGATGTCGACCAACAACAAGAATGTGAACCATCAGGAATATCAAATGTTAGTCTGGTGGAATAGTGACCAATACTGAATATCAAGAATCTTATTTATTTTATACAGATGTAAATGCCTGGAAATATAAAGGCACTCCATCTCTTAGGTTCCTAACCAGTATAAATGCATGATCCCCTTGTCACACCCCGCTAAATTCTAGCATCGACCGCCAACAAAACTAAGTGGGGGCGAGTAAATAAAATACCATTCTTAGCATGTGACAGATATGAGACATAAAAAATCAATTCACAAGATAAAATAGTTTAATCAATCCCAAATGAAAATAACCAACTGCTATAAAAGATCAATTTTCATGCTAAACTCCAATAATAATCCAATCTCCAATAATATAAAACTGAAAAAACTCTAACTGAATCCAAAAAGAAATCTGAATAAAATCCATAACAACTGTAGAACTGAATGGCCCAATCAAAACCATAAACTGTGTCTCAATGTAAATACGACAGGAATGAAGCTAACTAAACTACTAAGCAGTAATACAAAATAAACTCCAGTTGCACCTTCAAATGATAATCTCCAAATAATCCTATGCAGCCTCTCCAGACTTATCCTGAAAAAGTTAGTCAATGCACGAGGTCAGAGCCCCGAGCATGAATACACGCTACTCCCCTCAAATAGGATCCGTGAACCCAGACAGTAGCATTATACATAATAAATATCAAAATATAGTATTTTAAGGCAAGAGAGATAAATTACTAACCACTCCCAAAGATTCTTTGTAAAGATCACACCAATATCATTTTAAATATTCCACGGTCCCCAAATTATTAATTTAATTAAATTAACCCAAATTATCATTCTTCTCACTTATTATTATAGCGGTCCTCCCGTCTCGGGTGGCAATTTCCATCAAAGTTTAACACTTCCCTTTGTCAAAATGAACGTTGATCCGTTTAAACTGTCGATCCCATTATTTGACAAGGTTCCACGGAGGCTGGCCCGTTTAAACTGTCGGCCATCGCCATTTATGTCGCCCATATTTTAATACTTATCTTATTATCTTAATATTAATTCTCAATTTCCCAATTATCAAATCACCCTACCCTTTTTATCGATGTGAGATACTCAAAATACACCTTAGTCCCATACCTAAGGGTCCCCAAGTATACATACATCCTATCCTACATATAGGATTAATTACCAAGAGAAAACTCGTCATAGTCTCAAGCCTAGGCTAGAAAAATGTCGATATAATGTAAAAATCTGCCCCACCCCGAAATATAAAATCCCCACAAATTTACACGAACTAGTCCCATACCTAGCAAGTATAAATTTTAACCAAGGCCTACCCACTAGTCCCATACCTAGTAAGCATCCTAAAATACGGTTGAGCAATATACTATCCCAAAAGCCCCTCGTCCCGTGATGGTAAACATGAATAAAATAAATCACATAAAACACAATTCATAAGAATAATATAGCAATTAATCATGAAGGTCCCAATTCAAATTTAATTCAATTAATACCACCGTAGTAATTTTCTACATAATTATTTTTGTTCAATAATGTTAAATTATTTAACATGCGATAATATTTAATACGTCATAATAGTTCTCTTTCATAAGACACCTAATTTTTATAAGAGTGAACGCGTCCCAATTAACGATATAAATACCCCCATAAATTCTACATGAGAACCAACACCCAAAATCATAAAAACCCAAAAATCTATCCTACGTATCCAAGGGTTTTAAAGATTAAATCAAATATAAATTTGCACAAAAACAGTCCCAAAATTTAGTGTCCACTTTCTCTAATTAAGTTACTAATTGCTTTTAATCAAAAACACATGATTAAGGGTTCAAGAGACATTTAAAATGCATAATACTAAAGGAACGGAATAGAGTATTCATTCCAGAGTGAAGATCGATTTGAAATTTAACTAGAAATCTGAATTCCTCTCGAAAAAAAATTAGCAAAGAGTTGTTCTTGAACAATCTTGATTAAACCCCAAATTACGCATTCAAAGCTTGTGAAAAAACCTTGATTAAGTTAGAGGTTCATGTTTGTGGACGAAAGTGAATAATTTTGGAGAGGTCTTCTGGTTGAAAAGTTGATGAAAAAGTGATTTGAAAATCCAAGCCACGAATTTGTTGTGATAAATAAAGGATTAAGATTTTGATTAAGAAAAGAGTTCTAATTAAATACAAACACTAAAAAACATTTTTGGACGATCGGACCGTTGGAATTGGCTGAAATTTGGAGGCGTAGTAGTTGAAGACGAGATAAAGCTGCACCAAAATTTTAGCTCGGTCGAAAAGTCGAATATTTTTATATATTTTTCTTTTCTAGAGAGTTTTGTGTTTCGAGGACTCTTAGAGAGCTTTATGTTTTGAGGAATCTTCTAAATGACCCAAGACTTATATGTAATCAAATTAGGAGTCTTGTAATCTAGATTCCCGAATGCCGAATATAAAAACCAACATATTTAATTATAAAAACAATTAAATCCAAAATTATATTTTTCTCTAATTTTTGAATTAATTAAATAATTAATTTATAAAAACATGAGGTGTTACACCCCCTTAGCTCAAGGGGACGATTCAACCAAGATCAAGCACACCCCACATTGAGATATTGTAATCACCTGAAATAATACCAACAAAGGATGTAGGCTTTTTTTATAGCCGAACCAATTTAAAAACCTTCTTTCTTATGTGTTTGTTGGGCTTGTTTATCTTTATTTTTCTGTGAATATAAATTTGGACCCCGTCCACTTTTAGACATCAACAATACCTTTATGGGATGTCAGTAAGTCTCGAGTGTTGATGTCGATTTGTCATGACGGATAGTAATGGGATACGCGAAACTGGCTTCAAACCATAAAAGGACTATACTATGAGAAATATCATAAATTTTTCTCTTACACACTAGTATAGTTAAGGGCTATTGGGGTCATTAACTCTAGAAATTATTTTGTAGAGTTTATGCTAGAGTGACACCATTATATTTTTGAATTACGAGAAATAAGACAATGATAATGCTTTCTGGTTTAAACTTTTTTGTTAATATTTATCTAGAAACTGATTCATTCTCTACCATCAAAATTTATTCGCAAAAATTAAGAGATTGGGTTTGTTCCTATTTTAATCCACTTGATGGATGGTGGACCTAGACAAGAGGACTAATTGGATTCGAAATTTTGTCCCTCTTACCTTTATATATAGAGTGTCGTTTCACCAACTAGGGTAATCTTATAACATACATAAATATCTAAGGTGGAAGAAAAAATTCGAAACTCATATTTTTTCAAACTTTTGGGCTCATAACACTTAATTTCTAGGCTAATTTTCAATAGGTTTCAAGGAGCAATATAGTGGAGTAGTCAAGTCACCTTCCTAACCCTAGCAATGGAAAAAGGTTGGTTTTTCCAATTACATTTATATAGCATAGAAATTCAGTAATTTCACAAAGAATAAACATCCTGGAATCATGTTGAAACAGTTTTAAATCTTAATACAACATGCTAGTTTATGTCCTATTTATGATTACGTAATAGTCTTGTATAATATGTGGTATCAAAGATTAAAGTTAATAGTCTCATGGTATCCATATACGAATTTGCTAATAATATTATGGATTTATATATGCTCAAATTTGAAATTCTGAAATTCTTGAATTACACATTAAAACTCATAAAGATGCAGAATTTGAACCTCTTAAATGACAGCATTTTAGAAGTTATATAGGATTATTTTTTAGGACTGTCATGAAAGTGGTATATGTCATTAGCGATTTTGAAATTTTAGCCCTTATATCTTTATGAAATTCAATCAAAAAATTATATGCAAAACAGCCCATGTTTATGTGCTAATAGTCTCTTGACTTATCCTAATATGTCCTATGAATAATTTATATGTTTCATGTCTATAAAGTTCATTCTAGAAAACACTTATGATGATTATAATATGAAGATCAATATGCTTTTGAGAAAAATTGAGTTAAAACAGAGAATTAGGGCAAAACAATTTTGGTGTAGAAATTTTTTTTCCCACAGTGAATACTGCTTTTCAAAATTTTAGTGTCCGATTGACTTGAAACTTAGTGGGTTGTGACACTCCGCCTAATAAAATACCGGGCAATCAATCCTGTACAAAATTAAAACAGGAGTCTCATATGGTTCGTTCTTAGCATCACTGTCGAAAACCAAATTAATTACTAATAACCTATTAGGCTGGCGTCAAAATTTTAATTTACTCATTTTTTAAACAAATCATTCTAATAAAACATCCATACAATTTATATATATGAAACTGAAATGAATTAAAATAACCGAACACTTGGTTAAACAATATACAACCAAATCGAAAGTCGCACTAAAAGGCGGTAAAAGAATAAATAAATACAGTTGGGTTATTAGCCCGAATGTTACTAAAATGCTTCCTATCTAGATCACAAGAATAGAAGCATCTAAAAATAAACCTGCATGCATCCAGAGCTGCTTCAGCAACATCTGAATCGAAAGGATCATCATCTAGGTGTCTCTGTGTCTGGACACCTATATATATATATATAACAAAAGAGGAAAATAGAGAAAACGGGTCAGAGCCCGAGTTGTGAAAATATTTTGCAAGTTCATAAATGCAATATTTTTCTTTAAAATATGCTATATCTCATGTTTAAAATGGTATCGCACTCACATGAGATACCCCTCACCCCTCTTCTAATAGTGCACACCTATCGCATTCATTTAATTTAACCTAGTCAAGCTACCCTGCCTAACTAATACTTTTCACCTAATCTCTAAAAATCCCTATAAACTCGAGTACAGAGGGCTAAACTACTCCCCAGTCTCAACACTATGCCAAGTTCGTGCGTGGGGTGTCTCGCAAAGCGAAATCCAAACAAGGAACCCCCTTGATACACTACTACTTGGCAATGTCGATCATCGAGATTTATTAGGCCCCCAATACACAACATATATATATATATATATATATATATGAATTAACCTACTCACTATCATATACATGCACAATATACCTCCCGATCGAATCTCCCGGACTGAGATTTAATCTATATTCATTCTTTCCATACTTATATACATTTACTATATATGATTATTTATCTTCATATATATACAATACACTATACGCAACTAAAATATAATTATACCTATCCCATGCATAATAACCATTCCACCGAGCTATAACTCGAGGATGCAGTCTCCTAGTGCCGATCCAAATCCGGGTTTACTCACTTTACCTCGGTACCAAGCCATACTTACTCAATGGTTATGGTAAAATATACACAACGGTGGAGGCGGTCATGTTCTCTCTGCAAGTGGAGTACACACATCGCACTCGAATGTGGGACGAGATGACCTGAGAATAGACTCTTCCTGCTCCTCAAGCCAGGGGATTCACCCACATCGCGCAACCTCCCTGGATTGCACTAGAGAAAATATATAATTTGGTTGTTCCAACCCTACGCCAAAGGAAAGCCCGAGGAATCAGCCTCTAAGGTATAAACATATCCGTCACACACAGATATATTTATACATATCATAATATATAATATATATATTATATATATATATATATACTGTAAGCCCATAGTATATACAATCTACATCGCTTCTCAAAATAAATATGGCAATTATTGCCAATCTTATATAGCAATAGCCAATCCCAAATACTCCCATTCGTAATAGTATATAAGTATTTATACACTTAAAATACTACACCTATAAGTATTTTCTTACTAAAATATAACTCCCACCTTTATCACTTATAAGGATTTATCCTTTTCGAATATACCAATTCATAATAATTAAATAAGTATACCCTCAACTTATATAGGTCCCATAGGTATCGCATTACCTAAAACAATAGTCGTCAACCGACCCCGGATAGCCTACTCTTGCAGCTTTGATCCATATTCTCAATTTCCCGTCCTATTCGCATCCTAGGATTTACTCCAAACATATGGGTGTTATATAACTATTTCTGACACGCATAATGTATATAATCGTCCACCAAAATATTTCCCTAAGTGTTACTCATCCACCCTTAAATTAGTAAGCCCATTTGACTTTACTTTCCACTAACTCAAGGTATACACATTACTCATCTAAGGATTTAGAGTTCCTCGCCCAACAATTAGGAACCCCAATTTATTTTCCTCAAAACTATTCCTTTAATGACATACACACTTGGTACTCTCTTATTCCCAAATTTGAATTCCTTAAATAACTAGGAATACATTCCCCTAGTTGGATAATTATTCTCTTAATTAAACAAGCTAAAAAACATAAACTTGGGAATTTATCCCATTTAATTTAACTAATTGGAAATTGCCAAAATAACTGTAGGATCGATCGATCGACCCTGGGTCGTCGATCGATCGATCAAAAAGGGCAGCTTCTTCTCTGAAGCCCCTGTTTCGGCCATTAACACGCCACTAAGTTTTATATCTTCTCCGACACCATTAACCAACCTCAACCAACTATATATACTCTAAGAAAATAGGTTCTAATCATCCTAGAGCCTAGAATCAACAACAAATTTCAATTAATTTTTAAGTTCTTTAAATCGATTATTGTTCGGGGTTTACTCGTTCAACTTTTGAAAACCCGTTTTGATTCACGAAAACCCATCGCAAAATTGTCTAATTTATTTTTACCAATTCATGACATGAGATTTATGCTCAAAAAGAAATAAAGCAAGTAAACACTTGCCTCGTGGATAAAATCCGACGACCTAGAGCCGAATCCCGCGGAGTTTGGCCGGAATCTCCCTTTTTCTTCCTCTTTCTCCCTTCCTTTCTTCTCTTATTCTTTTCTATCCTTTTTTCTTTCTTTTCTCCCACTCTCTCTTGCCTTATATAGGAGAGAATAAGGGTTTATCACTTTAAAACCCAAAAATGACTCGTTTACTCAATTTCGAATCCTTATTAACCCAAAAATTCTCGGGACCTAAACATTACCCTCGGATACTCTATTATAACTATTTTGTCCACTCCGAAACCAACTGTGCACTCGAAATCTCCATCTTAGTCGCTTAAATGCAAGTTCACTTATTAAACCCAACAAATCTCGATACGGGTTTTTAAAATAAAATATTGTCCTCTGTCGCTTTACTCAACTACGACATGTAATTAAAATAGTTCGACTTATTTACTTAAACCCAAAAGTAAATGAAACACACCTCTGAAATCATCTAACCCTCATAAATTCCAAAAATTATTATTCATAGAAATTCCTTAAATTTCCAAATTACACCCATTTATAAAATTTAATTATCCCCAAAAGTGCGGGGTATTACATGGGTTGACTGGAAATGTGACAACGATCAAATTTCATGACCTTTAATACATGATGTAACATGTTTTTTTGGCGATCCGAGGCTGTTAACGCCCTCAAAATCCCGAGGCTTATAATTTTTGATAAAAAAATGATTTTAATGTCTCCCAAAACGTTTTGTCTTTCTAGCATGACTTACTTTGATTCTATGGTTAAAACTCATATTTTTCATTTTTTGGAAAAAATCAAGAATTCTTGCATTTTGATTAGTTGTTTTCATCATATGGGTTATTTTATTTTGTAATAGTCATTTAATGTTCATGCATGATTATGTTTATTACAAACACAGTATATAATTGATATAAATATAGATGAAGCATATTTATGGAGACTTATAAGTAAATATTCATTTGAGTCAAGTCAAAAGCTAATCACAGGCTGAGACTATATGTGCGAATATTACACTTATAGTCATTTAGTTAATCCTAATGTTCGTTATAAAATTGTATTGAGGAAAAACACATGCCAATATCTAGATTAAACAACGCTAGACATGCTTTGTGAAAATTAAAGAGTTTACATTAAGTTCATTAATCATGGTATGAAAACCTTTAGGCAATAAGCACAAATGTCAAAATTATAGGAGCATGATTAATGAATGAAATGGTAGTATATCATTGTAAATTGAATATTTTGTGATGACTAATACAGATTCCATAATATTGGGATTATTTAAGAAATCTGGCAAATTCTATTAAGTCAAAAATTCAATATTCAACCCTTGAAAATTATTGTTGTGTAAAATTTTAATAAGTGAAGACTGTTATTATATTGCAGTACCCCTCAACCTTTATTTGCATGCTCCGTCCTATTCCAAATTTGATGGAGAAAATTTTTCTGAATGGAACGAGCAAATTGAGTTCAGTCTGGGGGTTCTTAACCTGAACATTGCAATTTAGTGTGATAATCCCGCTGATGAAACATGGTCTAGATCCAACAGGTTGGCCCTTATGTTTATGCGAATGTGTATAGCTACTAACATAAAGACCTCCCTACCTGAGACAATGAAAGCTAAATATTATTTGAACAACATAAAAGAACGCTTTCGCACTGCTTATAAATCCCTCTTCAGGAAAATTATGGCTGACTTAACCATCATGGGTTTCAATGGCACTAGAACCATGAATGAGAAAATTATTGAAATGACTAATTTGGCATCTAAACTTCGAGTTTTGGGCATGATTGTGGATGAGTATTTTCTCGTTCAATTCTTCCTCAACTCCCTACCTTCTGAGTATGGGCCTTTCCCAATCAATTACAACACTATTAAAGACAAGTGGAATGTAAATAATTGCAAAGCATGTTAGTACAAGAGGAATGCAGTCTTAAGCAATATAATGGTCATTTTCTAAAGGGAAGGTGGCTAAATTAATAGTCAAAGGAGCAGGCTTTAAGAAAAATATTATAAAGGGCATTAAGAAAGGTCCTGGTATGTGTCATCAAGTTGTACCTTCATCATTCGCTGTGAAGAAGGAAAATAACAACAAGTGTCCCTTTTATAAAGAGAAGGACCATTTCTAGAATGATTATCATAAACGCAAGGCCTGGTTCGAGAAAAAGGGTAAGCCCTTTATTTTTGTATGTTTCGAATCGAACCTTATTAATGTTCCTTCTAACACTTGGTGGATTGATTGTGGTTATATCTGTCATGTTTCTAATTCGATGCAGGGCTTCATTACGATTCGCAACATAAATCCATATGATCATTTCCTTTACATGGGCAATAAACCAAATGCTAAAGTAGAATCTGTTGGAGTCTTTCACTTAATTTTAAGTTCTGGTTGTAAATTAGATTTTCAAAAAACACTTTATGTTCTTTCAATTTATAAGAATTTAGTTTTAGTTTTCAAACTTGCTGTTGACGGTTTTGTAGTTGAATTTAATAATAATTTCTTTGGATTGATTAAAAATTATGTTAATGTTGGTTCTGGATTTTTATTGGATGCTTTATATCAATTTAGTCTTGAAAATAATTTTTTGAATCCGTTGTAACCCTGCATCCTAAAGTTGGTATGAAACGTACACTAAATAATGAAAAACCTCGTTATATGTGGCATAAATGATTGGGGCACGTATCCAGGCTAAGAATTGAAAGACTTACTAAAGATAATACCCTTCATAACCTAGATTGGGCCGATTATAATGTTTGTGTGGATTGTATTAAAGGTAAGCAGACCGAACATACAAAGAAAGGGACCACAATAAGAACCCCACTGCTTGAAATAATACATACAGATATATGTGGACCTTTTGATGTTCCATCTATTGGTGGAGAAAAATATTTTTTACCTTTATCGATGATTTTTGCATTATTGCATGTTGTACTTATTGCATGATAAATCTTAATCTGTGAATGTCGTTAAAAAATACATAATTGGGGTTGAGAGATAACTAGGCAAAAGGGTAAAAACTATAAGGTCTGATAGAGGTGGTTAATTTTATGGAAGATATGATGAATCAGGGAAACACCCTTTCCCTTTTGATAAACTCCTAGAAAAATTATGTATTTGCTCCTAATATGCAATGCCAGGATCACCTTGCCAGAATGATGTATCTGAAAGGCATAATCGTACCCATATAAAAATGGTTAGTAGTATGATAAGTAGGACTAAACTACATATATTTTTGCGAACGCATACTCTTGTGACCGTTGAGCACATCTTAAATCGGGTTCCTAGTAAGTCAGTTTCAAAAACACCTTTTGAGTGATGGAAAGGATGGAAACCTAATTTAAGATATTTACGAGTATGGGGTTGCCTAGGGGAAGCTAGAATTTATAACGTTCAAGAAAAGAAATTAGATCCTATGACATTATCTTATCATTTCATTGCGTATCCAAAAAAGTCAAAGGGATATAAATTCTATTGTCCTAATCATACAACTAGAATAATATAAACTAAAAATGTTAAATTAATTAAAGATGGTGAAGTCAGCGGGAGTGAAATAGAAATGGAAATAATCATGCAAGAAGTCAGGGTAAAAGATCCTATACCTCAGGTTCATAACGTGCATGTTGTTCTTAACTTTGTCAATGAACCGGTCATTGACCCAATCAATAACAATAAATAATAAGTGAATGGTCAACCACTTGAATAACCACACAATGAGACTATAACCAGTGAACCCATTGAAGCACCTCAGGAACTTCCATTGACACTACACCAAATCTGCCCATTTGTCAAGGTCATTGACCTTGACAAATTCACCTTGTCAAGGTCAATGACCGTGACATTTCGAGGCGAGACAACTTTTTTTGTCACGGTCGTGTCACGGTCATTGACCTTGACACAAAACTCGCGTTTTGTGTCACGGTCGTGTCACGGTCATTGACCTTGACACGTTTGTCACGGTTTAAAACCGTGACTAAGCCGCGACCCTTTTTAAAAAAATTGTCACGGTCATTGACCGTGACAAGCCCGTGACAAATGTTGTCAAGGACTTGTCATGGTCAATGACCGTGACAATTCTGGGCAGAATTTAAAAAAAATCTGCTGGGCAGTATGGCCACCGCCACTGCCCAGCAGTATATTTGTACCTGTTATAACAACGTTGTACCTGTTCCAAACATCATATATCCAACACAAACTAAAGATAATGCAAATATATATTCATGACAGTATAATCCAAATTTTCAAAGTAAAAATAATATACATGACGATATAATCCAAATATAATTAAAATGGACAAACTTAAAAATAATGTTACTACATGTCTTGGGTAAATGTGAGGAGGTGAGTAGGCCACACGACATACGAATTGACGCACCCACTAATATATGTCGTGCCGCATTGTTCACGCAACCACAGTAGGGAGTTCTCCTTCCCGGGTATGACATGCGTGACGAGCACCCTGGACTCCATCCCTTGAAGCACACGTCCATGGACTATTCCACCCTCGATGATATCCGGGTCCCTCAACCCCCGCCCTATCCGCTGGCCATCAAATATGTCCAATATGAACACGCTCGGCCAACCAATCGTCGATAATGGTCTGTTGGAGGGCGTCAAATAGGGAAGTGGATCGTCGAAGTACGAACGTGCCGGTGATGAAGCAACGAGGTCCACATCCTCGTCATCCTGCGCCTCGTCCTCCCGCACCTCCTCCTCCACCGCCTTCTCCTTCCCTTTCCCTTTACCTTTCTCTTTACGGTCTCCACCCAACGGACGCTTCATGAATGCGTACATATCTTGGACCGTCGCCTCCAAACGGGACAGCTTCGCGTCGTGTGAATCCACCGTTCGAGCCAACCCGGTGTCGCTCGTCTCCAATCCGATGATCCTAGATTTGGCCACCCGCGAGCTCACTCCCCTTGTCCTCCCCTTGCGATCAGAGCCAAGCACTTGGCTGAGTGCGTCTGTGGACAAAGATGCCTTGTCGGCATCAGACTGCGACTCATGCACTTCCTTAAGCTTTGCCTGAAACGACAAAAAGCACATGATTAGTAAAATAAGTAAACTAAAAAATTATAACGTAATTAACAATAATTAAACTGTCGGATTACTTACAATCGTGGACGCGACGCTCGGGGACACCTCCTTATCCTTCCCCTTCTTCGTCCGAAGAGCCACATAAGTATCGAGCCTATGTGGCTTACCCCCTGTCCCACTCCCTACCCCCTGAAATAAAATAAAGTAAAGTAAAATTAGTATCGGTCCCGCAAAGTAAAATAATATCCAATAATATATTTCTGTAGTTATAGATAAATTAAATATTACCTTCATCCTATGCTCCACCTCAGCGTAAGAGGTCCGGCCGAAGTAGTGCACGTCCGTCTTTTTAGCCCGATTTTCCCTCCCCGATTGGCGAGATGCCAATTGTCGATCCTCGATCTCATTGTCAATGAACTTTTTCCATTGTGCCAATGAGATCGGCTCCTTGGGCGGGACGGATCCGCGCCATTGTAAAATGGTCTCTCGTGTTTTTCCAAAGTACCGTGTCCGCATATTTTTTTTCCACGTCTTGTGTTGCTCCCTCAACTGCTCGAAGACGGAATCGCGTAGCTTTGGATCCAAGTTGAATTGTTCCTGTCCAACAAATACAATGTTAGTTGCGAATAAATATAAATATAAATATAAATATAAATATAAATTGAAATTGAAATTGAAATATTCATATAAATATTACCTGTAGTGCCGCCCAAACAGCTAACTCGAGCTCATACGGCACCTCCTTCCAACTCATAAACCCCGGGCCGATGACCGTCTTTAGCAGCTCGAGGGATCTCGCTAAAAGCTCCGACTTGTTTTCGACGGTAATCCCAAATTTTCCATATTTGGGGAGCCTAGGGGCGGAGGAGCCCTCGTCGCCTCCGCTACCACCGAACCCAGACGACGACATCATCATAAACAGCATCATCATCTTCGCCCTAACATCTGAAGGAGACATTTTTGCTGTAAAAAAAATGTTATTAGTACAGATAAAAAAAAATGTTATTAGTACAGATAAAAAAATGTTTCGTCTATATTATAACGTATGTGTAAGTTCCGTCAATATCACCCCCGCCAGACGCACACACACACACACACACACACCACCCCTACCCACCCCACCCTCACCCCCACCCCCGTCAATACTCTTAATCTAGGATATAAGGAGTATTTGTTAGTGAAATAATAATTTAGTGATAAAAACACACTCGAACACTACCAAGTTTTGACGACACGGGTCTCTAGAAAGAAAAACAAGCATTTCCAAATTACACGTCGAAATAATACATGTTGTATAATAATAATACAAGTGCATGCTTTGCAATCAAAGGTATTTATCTTTAGGGGTTTGTAAATTTAGGATTTATTGTAATATGTATTTTGAAAATAGGACAACAAACATTTTATTTATGATTTTAGTCCCTATTTTTGAATAAAACCGCTGGCGCGGACCCATATTCATAAAACGTTAACCAATTATAAGGATAAAATTATCTTAAAATGATTGGTAGGGAATGTCTATGAGGTGGATGATAATTTATTTGATATTTTATTTTATTTCTTTTGGTTAGGTTATTAAGACTTTATTTGAATTGATATCTTAGTAATTATTATTTAATATTTATTTTGAGCAATTATCTTATATTATTATTATACAAACACATCGGGAAATACGCGTATGTGAAACTCTCCCTAATGTTTAGAATTTATAATTATTTGGCTAGCAGAGTTTGTTTTATAAAGTTACCATTAAGTTTACTATTGATGGGTTGTCTCTATCTTTCGATATCTATTTGTTTATCTCTATTTATGTTGGAGCGTCTGGCCATGGTACATCGATTTTTCATATAAATTGAACTATAAAAATTATAAAATAATGCAAACAATATGTCTATAATGAAAATTGACTATATCAAATAAATAAGTTCATAATTAAAACTATTACAAGAAGCATGATTTTAGTTTACTACCACAACATTTACAATGTAAACATTATGTCCATAATTGATTTATTTTTGTGGTGGGGTGGGGGTGGAGGGGTGGATATTAGAAGGCTACAAGGGATTTACCAATTTTGCTAAGTGTGTATGTGACATTACTTACTAATTTGGTGAGGTATTGATGAATTTCATTAAGTAATTGCTAATTTTATTAAGGTATATGTGAAGTATATAAAGTTTATGTCCAAATTTAGTAAGTTATATATTAATTTTATAAGGTATGTGCGAATTTTATACAATATCTGCGATTTTTGGTAAATTTTTCGTTTAAACTTCTATAATGTATATTTGAAAAGAGTAATATTAGGTATACCAAAAAAATGAACCCCAAAAAATAGACCCAATGAAATTTAACAATGCATTGAGTGATATTTTTAGTAGACTTCATGTGAACCCCACACACCAACCAACGTGTTGCTTACATTTCTTATTAGGTTCATTTGAATTTAAAAAAATATATTTTAATTTGGGTCAGTTATTTATTAATTTAGTAAGTAATTGCACATTTGTCCATGTAGCGAATTTCAAAAGTAAATGTCAATTTCATACTCACTACAGTATAGTAATGTTTGATAAATATTTTCTCTAATGTACATATATCATACAAGTAAACCACTCCAAAACTCTCACCCTCATATATGAGATTTAGGGCCTCTTTGGTTTTCTGTGTTTAAATACAATTCTGATAAAAATTTACGTTTGGCACACCTGATTTTTAAATACTGTATTAAAAGATTTCCGTGTTATAATTAAGTTTTTCAGAAAATAGCAAAAGGGTATTTTCTAAATTTTGTTTTTTTAATTTTCACCACACACACACACACACACACCACCCCACCCCACCCCACCCCACCCCCTCCCCCACCACACACCACCACACACACACACACACCCCACCCCTAACCACCCCCTGCCCCACCCCTCCACCACCCCCTCCCCCACCACACACCACCACACACACACACACACACCCCACCCCACCCCACCCCACCCCCTACCCCACCACACACCACCACACACACACACACACCCCACCCCACCCTCCACCACCCCCTCCCCCACCCTGCCCCACCCCGCCCCACCCTGCCCCACCCTCTGCCCCCCTCCACCACCCCCACCCCCTGCCCCACCCTGCCCCACCCCCCACCCCCTACCCCCCCTTCACGCACACACATACACACATATATATATACACATACACACAGATATACACACAAATATATATATAAATGAAAGAGAGAGAGAGAGAGAGAGAGAGAGAAAATGGACCTGAAAGTAGAGAGAGAGAGAGAGAGCAGCGTCGAGAGAGAGAGAGAGAGAGAGAGAGAAATGGAGGGAACGGCGCGGGAGGGAAAAAAGAAGGGGGATAGGGTTTTTGCTGCGAAGATTGTCACGGTCGTGTCAAGGTCTTTGACCGTGACAAGAATTTAAATAATTGTCACGGTCGTGTCAAGGTCAATGACCGTGACATAAAACACGTGTTTTTTTGTCACGGTCAATGACCTTGACAACGCTGGTCGGCTGAAAGGTGACAATTTGCCCATTTTGGTGTAGTGTGAGAAGATCTCAAAGAGAAAGATGATTGGAAATTCCGAAAGATTATGTGTTGTACCTTGAAGAGGCCAAATTTAACATATGGAATATTAACAATCCAGTTTCTTATGGAAAAAACTGTTAATAGTGATGATTCTGATACATGGATTAATGCCATGAATGAAGAAATAAAATATACGAATGATAACAAAGTTTGGGAGCTAGTCGAATTGTCGAAAGGACAAAAATGAATTGGGTGCAAGTGGATCTTTAAGACCAAACTCGACTCGAAACGCAACATCAAATGACATAAAGCTAAACTTGTTGTCAAAGGTTTTAATCAACAAGAAGGAATTGATTATAATGAGACCTTCTCTCCATCTTTAAACAAGGACTCATTAAGAATCATATTAGCGTTGGTGGCTCATTATGATTTAGAGTTGCACCAAATGGATGTGAAAACATTTTTTCTAAGTTGGATTTTAGAGAAACAAGTCTTCATGGAACAACCACAAGGCTTCATAAAGAAAGAAAAGGAAAACATGGTCTCTTTAAAGAACTCAACATGTGGTCTAAAACATGATTATTGTTAATGGTACTTTAAGTTCCATGATACCATTACGTCCTTTGGGTTTAGGTAAAATACCATTGATTGGTGTATATACCTAAAGATCATTTGGAGTAAGGTTGTATTTTTAGTACTATATGTTGACGACTTGTTTATCACCAGCATTAATCTTGGTTTATTACATGAAACCAAGGAATACGTTAAAAACTTTGAAATGAAAGATATGGGTGAGGCATCCTTCATGATTGGGATATAAATATCTTGGGATAGATAACGAGGATGGGACACCCCACTTATTAAAATAACAGGTAGCCATCCCTCCACTAAAATAAAACAAGAATCTCATTGGCTCATTCTTGGCATCACTATCGAAACCAATTAATTACTAATCACCTATTATTAAATTTAATCATGTGTCAATTTTAATCTTTATTAATGTGACACAATAATACTATAATCAAACCATAATTTATTCCGACAATAATAAAAATCGACAATCATATATTAAGTCGGAAATAAAAATCCATTACATGCAAAACTTAACCAAATAAACACTCGGTATTACATTAATACAATAACTCCCAATGATAATAAAAATAAAATAAATCTGACTGACATGGGCAACTTGTTCGAATATGAAAAGAATCCTATCAAGAATATGAGAATTGAAGTAACTACATCAAATCCTGCAACATCCCAAAATTGTGGCAGCTCTGATGCCTGAAATAAATAATCATGCTTAGCGTCCCTATGGATGGACACTAAAAAGGGTCTGAAAATAAATTTGATACGGGTCAGAGCCCAAATCCTTTTGAAAATATTTTGCAAGTAATTAAAATGCATATTTAAATATGTACTCATTCTTTCATATTTAAATTAGTACCGCACTCTCTCATGAGACACTACTCACCTCTCGCCTAAATTGCACACCTAACGTATGCATCTTAATCACCTAGTTAAGCTACCCACCTAACTAGTCCCTAAGTATCCTTAAGTCCATAGGCTACCCTATCTCACGCGTATTATATATAATTCTCTTTCACTTTCTCTTAACAATTATAATTTATCATTTCATTTCAAATAACTTTCTCCAGTTGTTATTTCAATATTCACATAAATCATTCCAATAACTTTCACTAGTTACTAAATCAATATTCATAAGTTAATATCACATAACTTATTTCTAATAACTTTCACAAGTTATTACATCATTGTTCACACTTAATGTTTAAGTCATGTATACTTCTTCACATTGATATACACAATATTCACATCATCTCATGCCCGTATATATTTTCTACACATATATATACGTAATCAAATACCAAAATAAACACACATATATCGTGAATAACCGCCATCCCACATATTATAACATCATTGAATGCGAGTCTCTACAATGCTATCATATCCCAAGGAATACTCACATCATCTTAGCTATCGTGTCGTAATCTCACACTGAACTGCGATAGAAACCATAAAATTAGAGGCGGTCATTCCTCAATAATGAGTTACAACCATACCCAAAATTATCTCACTTTGAACTTCGACCCTCACAAGGGCACATATGTGGCGCTATGACCTGAAGACTATACTTACCCTACTTTCACTCGTCGGGGAAGATCACCCACATAGTGAAACCTCCCATGATAGCACTTAAATGAGTATGTCCTTATATTCGTATAATTGTATCTTACGCACTAACATAAATATATATACATATATACACAAAGGACATTCATATAATTATATCTTACGCACCGATATAAATACATATATATATATATATATATATATATATATACACACACACACACACACATATTTACACAATCTCTTCACTTGTATATATTTTCAATAATTTAATTAACCATACCTCTCACAAATGGCACCACCACATTATTTTTCAAAATTCCATTATATACTCAGTTAATTTATTATTCACTCAATTAATTAATTTATATCCAAAATACAATTTCTGCACACGTAACTACATCACTTCGCTCATATCCCAATTCCCGAATTTTCATAACAATTTATTGATAAATCCTCGAGTATGATTCACCTCAAATACTCTAAATTTCACCTCGAAAATCCTAATTTTAGTCTGGTTTTAAAAAATACAGAAAATAAGATCAACAAATTACTCGAATCACCAATTCGACTTCAGATTTGAATTTTACACTAAAAATTAAGTCGGGTATATGATTTGAGTTTTTCTCAAATGTCTTCCGAAAGCACTCAAAAAGAAGACATAAACTCTCTTAAATCGATTTTTCTCCATCTAATTTCAACCACCTCAATCCCAATTCATATCACAACCAATATATCAACTCCACATAAATCCCAAGTATAAAACTTCCATTTTTATCTATAATTCAACTATACAGGATGATTATATGAAATTTATATTTAATCCCTAATTAACATAAAATTCTCGCAATATCACACTAAATTATTTTTCTCAATTATTCAAGTTGTAGAATTTACCTATCTACATGGGATTTAAAATTTTTGAATTCCAATCCTAAAATATCATACATATCCATCATCAATATATTTAACTTTCATGGGAATTAAATTAACGATGTTAAAAAATTTCAAATTGTTCAATCATAAGTTTCTCTAAATTAATCCAACTACATATGAACTCATAATACCATAATTTCATTCTAAAAGTCCACCCATAAATTTTCATAATCACGTGTCAAAACCCAACTTTCGCATAATCATGTGTCAAAATCCAATTTTTCATATAAAAATCTCAATCCCAAAAATATTTCAATTTAAAAATTTTCTAACTATAATATGAACTGAAAATTACTCACAAATAATTAGCAAGATAATTACTTGTCGTAAGGTTCGTAGTGTTTAAATTTGAACAAGATGATGGCTATAACTACTAAAATATCATCCTAATTCTTCATTTCTCTTGAGTTCTTAAGTTTACTCTTCACTTTCCTCTTAAACTCTTGAATTTCTCCTCAAATTCTTTTTTACTCTCTCTTACTCTTTGTATAACTCAACTAAATCATTGGAATTGTGAAAATGACTTTCCTTTGACCCAAACCCTTCATTATATAATGTAAATCCCATTTTTTCCTTTTCATATCCCATTAAGAAGACGAAAAGACCCTTCTAAAAAGCCCCTGAAACCCAACACAAATCCTAAATACTTAATTTTGACTATTTTGACCCATTCTAGATCAACTGTGCACTCAAAATTATCATCCAAGTCAATTAATAATATTTTCCATCTCAACATACAATAATTTAATCAAACATATCCCGATTGAGATATTATTAATTTTTTTTGTGTTTACTCACGACATAATATTAGTTGACATCTAATTTCATTTACTATAACACATTAGTAAATACATAATCACATGGATATTAACTCATTTCACTATAAATTAATATTTATTTATTTTCTCATTATATCTCGAGTAAATTAAATTATGTGTCACACATACAATTTAAATATCCAATCCAATTAAATATAAATATAAATATAAAACTATTAGGTATTACGTGCTTCCCCCTTGAAAAGGAGTTTCGTCCTCAAAATTCATATATGCCTTGTACTAAAACCTTCGAATTCTTACACGCATGGCATCCGAACATACTTTTAATCAACTCGTGATAACATTTTGGTGGATCGCCTCGGACCAATCTGTTCCCATCAACGAGTGGTTCATTTGGAGACAACTTCATTATGTCTCACTCCCCACTGATCCACACGCTTAATATCCCACGTCACGGGGTACATCTCACTCTCCTTCATGGGGTACTCCAAAAATCGTGACCCATGCGTCTGCACATCCTGAGTCCTTTTCTTATGGTAAAAATCACATCCTAATTCTGCATAAGCCACCCTCGGCATTCGACTGAGTAAGACTCCGCTCGACTTTACAACCTGTTGGATCCTCCTTTGTCTATAGAGATCCCTCGCTTATGTCTCCACAGTCTTTCAACCCATCTCGGAGTGATAGCTCGCCTTGTTCTATACATATATCTAGATTATCTTCTTCCTCAATTCAAAGTTTATTCCATCTATTCCTTCCAATTCTGCTTCTGCTACCCCACAGGCATACGATTCAACACATTTATTCGTTGTCCTTGTCTTAAACAATACTGAAAATCAAACTTACCAGGGCACCCATACATACTATATCTCGTGCATATCTACACAAATATCATAGAACTAACATATTTATCTGAAGTTCAATCCTGCATGCTCGACGTGGCTATATCGTAAGGGTATTCATTATCACCCCATTATAGCGATTTAATTATTCTCAAGATTGTCCCACCTATCCAGTGGTGGTGTTAAATTTCTCAGTGTTTCTTACACAACACTACCTGGCTCCACTGGATTTTTATTGTATAACAATGTTCAACTTAAATTGTTTTCTGCACACATATAATGATCACCGTTCAAACCCAACACTATAGCATCCAACAATGTCTCCAAACTTCCTACATGTAATAAGGTTCATGTAAGGAACATCTCACAATTAAAATTCAACCAAGGAATTTTCCCAATTCCCTATCACCTGGCATTATCGGTTAATGAGGTCCTTTGACCTAAAGCACAATAATTGGGACACTCAAAATCTTGTCCCCAGACGTATCAGTCAAATTATTCACTCCCCCTTCTCTAAAGGAGTCATATAATATTATGCTCACAGTATCACTAAGTCTTCAGCGCTAAATCAATAACGAACTAAATATCTCTGCTCAGCTTTAAACCCTATATCCCATAAATCACACCGGTATAGTCCTTATGCATCGGGATCGAATATAACGAGGCAACTATATTCTCTTAAGTCACCATTTCAATATAATATATACATGACTCGACCCTCTTTTAGGTGAACTGTTGCAAAAATAATACATTCTACCCTGAAACAGCTAACACAGTAGACTTACTATAATAGTCCACCATCGCTAACGAGTCCATACCCACGATAACATCATACTCGCATAATATTTCTCCAAAACAAGCAAACATCCTCCCAGTATTCACAACCGCTTCCCCTGCAGATGGAATTAAGAGAATTCCACCATTCAACGAAAAATATGCACATTCAAAAGTGATACTAACAATACACCTACTAAGCCTGTTTCACACGCAACCCAGTGCTAACCCAAATACTATGACGCACTCGTATCACCTCGATCTTATCCTATATTCCCATGGATAAAATTTATACTTTCAATTGCCAATGTTTCTAGATGTTTAAATGGTCCTTGTACGTATTACTCGGTGGTCGTCCTTCTCCTATTCGGCTTTCGAAACTTAACTGAACACATATAAGATTCACTTCCATTATACATAATAGTAGGATAACGTACATCACAATATGAATCAACAGTCCTAAGCATAGGGCTCTTCATCAAAGAACGCTACGGTAGAAAACGTAATAAGTTCGAAGATATCCTTAGGACTCTAGATACTAATGCTCTGATACCATATATGACACCACGTTTATTAAAATAATGGGTGGCCAACCCTCGGCTACAATAAAATAGGAATTATATTGGCTAATTCTTAGCATCGTTGTCTAAACCAATTAATTACTAAACACCTATTATTAAATTAAGTCATGTGTCAATATTAATCTTTATTAACGTGACACAATAATACTTAAATCAAACCATAATTTATTTCGACAGTAATAAATATCAATAATCATATATTAAGCCAAAAACAGAAATCCATTACATGCAAAACTTAACCGAATAAACCATCGGTATTACATTCATATAATAAATCCCAGTAATAAGATAAAATAAATAAATGTGACTGATATGGGCAACATGCCCGAATATGAAAAGAATCATGTCTAGAATATGAAAATAGAAGCTACTACATCAAATCCTGCAACGTCCCACAATTATCGCAGCTTAGATGCTTGGAATCAATAATCACGTTTGGCGTCCCTGTGATTGGATACCTAAAAGGTTTTGAAAATAAATTTGATATGGGTCAGATCCCAAATCCCTTTGAAAATATTTTATAAGTAATTAAAATGCATAATTAAATATGTATTCATTCTTTCATATTTAAATTGGTGCCGTACTCTCTCATGAGACACTACTGACCTCTCGTCTAAAGTGCGTACCTAACGTATGCATCTTAATCACATAGTTATGCTACCAGCCTAACTAGTCCCAAAGTACCCTTCATTCCATGCGTTACCCCGTGCCACGCGTATTATAGATTGTTAGCTTTCACTTCCACTTAATAATTATAATTCTCAATTATAATTTATCACTTCATTTCAAATAACTTTCTCCAGTTATTATTTCAATATTCACATAAATAAGTCTCAATAACTTTCACTAGTTATTAAATCAATATTCACAAGTTAATATCACATAACTCATTTTCAATAACTTTCACTAGTTATTAAATCATTATTCACGCTTAATGTTTAAGTCGTGTATACTTCTTCACATTAATATATACAATATTCACATCATCTCATGCCCGTAAATATTTTCTGCACACACACACACACACACACACACACACACACACACACACACATATATATATATATATATATATATATATATATATATATATATATATATATATATATATATATATATATATATATATATATACCAAAATAAACACATATATTGTGAATAACCGCCATTCCACATATTTATAACATCATTGGATGCGAGTTTCTACAATGTTCTTATATCGCAGAAAATACTCACATCATCCGAGCTATCGTGTTGAAATCTCACACCGAACTGCGATTGAAATCATAACGTTGGAGGCGGTCATAGGTTCCTCAATAATGAGTTACAACCATACCCAAAATGATCTCACTTCAAACTTCAATCCTCACAAGGGCACATGTGTGGCGCTATGACTTAGAGACTATACTTACCCTGCTTTCACTCATTAGGAAAGATCATCCACATCGTGAAACCTCCCATGATAGCACTTAAAGGGGTATGTCCTTATATTCATATAATTATATCTTACGCACCGATATAAATATATATACATATATACAAAAAGGACATTCATATAACTTTATCTTATGCACCGAGATAAATATATATACATATATACACAATCTCTCCACATGTATATATTTTTCAATAATTTAATTAACCATGCCTCTCACAAGTGGCACAACCACATTATTTTCGAAAACTCCATTATATACTCATTTAATTAATTATTCACTTAATTAATTAATTTATATCTACATAACAATTTTTGGACATGCAACTACATCACTCCGCCCGTATTTCGATTCTCGAATTTTCATTACAATTTATTAATAAATCCTCAAGTATGATTCACCTCAAATACTCTAAATTTCACCTCGAAAAATTCCAATTTTAGTCTGGTTTTAAAAAACGCAAAAAATCATATCTAAAAGTTATTTGAAACAGCAATTCGACTTTAGATTTGAATTCTACACGAAAAATTGAGTTGGATATGTGTTTTGAGTTTTTCTCAAATATCTCCGAAAAGCACTAAAAAAGAAGACCTAAACTCTCCCAAATTGATTTTTCTCCATTTAATTTCAACCACCTCAATCCCAATTCATATCACAACCAATATATCAACTTCACATAAATCCCAAGTATAAAACTTTCAAGTTTATCTAGAATTCAACTATACAAGATGATTATATGAAATTTATGTTTAATCTCTAATTAACATAAAATTCTCGCAATATTACACTAAATTATTTTTCTCAATTATTCAAGTTATAGAATTTACCTATCTACATGGGATTTAAAATTTCAGAATTCCAATCCTAAAATATCATACATATCCATCATCTATATATGTAACTTTCATGGAAATTAAATTAACTATGTCCATAAATTCCCAAATAATTCAATCATAAATTTTTCTAAACTAATCTAATTACATATGAAGTCATAATACTATAATTTCATTCTCAAAGTTCACCCATAAATTTTCATAATCATATGTCAAAATCTAATTTTTGCATAATCATATGCCAAACCCCATTTTTTCATATAAAATCCCAGTCCCAAAAATATTTCAATTCAAAAGTTTTCAACTATAATTTGAATTGAAAATTACACACAAATAATTAGTAAGATAATTATTCGCCTTAGATAATTATTTTCCTTAAGGTTCGTAGTGTCCAAAACTGGTAAAGATGATAACAAGAACTCCTAGAATGTCTTCCCATATCTTCATATCTCTCGAATTCTTGAGTTTAGTCTTTACTTTCCTCTTAAACTCTTGAATCTCTCCTCAAATTCCTTTTTTACTTTCTCTCTAACTTTTTGTATAACTCAACTAAACTTTTGGAGTTGTGAAAATTACTTTCCTTTCATCCAAACCCTTCATTATATAATGTAAATCCTATTTTTTCCTTTTCATATCCCATTAAGAAGACTAAAAGACCTTTAAACTAGTCTCGTCAAGTCTAAAAAGCCCTCGAGACTCAAACACAGCTCCAGGTACTTAATTTAGACTATTTTGACCCATTCCAGATCAACCTTGCACTCGAAATTATCATCTAAGTCACTTAGCAATATTTTTCAACTCAACCTACTGAAATTTAATCAAACATTTCCCGGTTGAGATATTATTAAATTTTTTCGCATTTACTCACGACATAATATTATTTGACATCCAATTATATTTATTGTAACACATTAGTAAATACATAGACACACAAATAATAATTCATTTTACTCTAAATTATTATTTATTTATTTTGCCATTATTTCTTGATTAAATTAAATTATGTTTCACACTCAAAATTATAAGGTATTACAACAGAATATTTGGATTGTCTCAGAAAGCAGATCTTAATAAAGTTTTAGAAAGATTCAACATTCAAAGTTGCAATTCCTTTAATGTTTCACTTCAAAAGAGGATAAGTTCATCTTAAGTCAATGCCCACGAAGTGATTTGAAAAAGGAGCACATAAAAGGCGTGCCTTATGCTTCGCTCGTAGGGAGCTTGTTGTATGCACAAGTCTGCACTAGTCCGAACATCAGTTTTGCGGTAGGGATTCTAGGCAAATATCTAAGCAATCTGGGGAATTATCATTGGATAATTGCAAATGAAGTGCTGAAGTACCTGCAAGGACCAAGGATTACATGCTAACATATAGGAAGACTGATTACCTTGAGGTGGTTGGTTACTCAGACTCAAATTTTGGAAGATGCCTAGGTAATAGGAAGAGCACCTTAGGTTATGTCTTTCTCCTTAGTGGAGGAGGAGTCTCATGAAAAAGTGTTTAACAGAATATCATTACACCGTCTACTGTGGAGGCTAGGTTCATAGATTGCTTCGAAGCTACAAATCATGGATTACGGCTGCGAAACTTTCTTTCAGGACTTAGAATCATGGGACCAATCTCTAAGACGTTGAAAAATTATTGTGATAATGTTGTAGCAGACTTGTTTTTGAAGAACAATAGGTATACTAAGGCAGCTAAGTATATCGAGATGAAGTACTTATCAATGAAAAAATAAATTTAGAAACATTGAACGTCAATTGATCACATTAGTATGAGTGATAACATAGCAGATCCTCTTACGAAAGGACTAGCTCCGAAGATCTTCATGGAACATGTTAAAGAGATGGGTCTTAATAAGTTAGATTATGATTGTTGTTTAGCTTAGTTGTTTGATACTATTAATTGAATTTAATAAAAGTGTTTTTATTTTTATTACTTATATCTTTAATGAATGCATGAATATGATTATGACCTATTGTTTGACATAAATAGTCCTTCATTCAAAAGGAAATTATGAGGTCATTATGACATCCAATATTAAAGGCCTAGATAAATGAAACATCAGTGTTTAGTACATGGAGGGAACTATGCACTTGAATAGTATGGAACCGTTATGACTCACATCCGTGAATCATTTGATTTTGGCAAAATATGTTTATCACTTATTGTCCACCTAATGTTACATAATAAAAATATAAGGTCATGCTTATTAAGACCAAGTAGGAGACTGTTGGAAATTAATAATTTAAAGTTGTAAATTAATTTTTTAATTTCAATTATATTAAAATCTAAAATTATGTATTTCCCATTTATGTGGTATTGATAAGTATCAAATATTTAATTAGGGATGTGATAAATTTAAGATACAAATGAATTTCTAGGCTACTTTTTAAGAGGTTTTAACGAGAAATATATGGGAGCATTCAAGTCACCTTCTTAATCCTAGCAATGGACAAATGTTGGTTTTTTCAATTAAAGTGATGTGGATTATAAATTCAGTAATTGCATGAAGAATAAGCATCTGTTTGAAATCTTAATATAACGTGCTGGTTTATCTCCTATTTGTGATTACATAATAGTCGTGTCTAACAATATGTGGAAGAACTAATGTTCAAACCTGCAACTCCAATAGTTTCATCGGGATTGTACTGCTCTAGTGGCAAGACTAACGAAGGTGCTGATTTCATTTTGTTACCATGTGGTTAATGTATTAACAATCATTTTGGCAAAAAAAAATTTGTACAGACAGACACGAATATGGATTATATATCTGTTAATTGTATGAAGTTTATCCACAAGGGTATGTGTAAATATGACAATAGTGTTTTAGTTTAGGTTTTCAATAAACCTTTAGTTTGATCTAAACTTGTATGTTAATGTAAGCCCTCATGTTTTATAAAAACCTAAAATAATATTAAAAATTAGTGTAGTAACGTCATGTATCCTTTAATTTCACTTTAAACACATGAAAAAGATAAATAAATATTTACATGATAATAAAAAAAAGTAATTCCAAACCTTCATCCTTTTCTACTAGAAAAATATTAGTAGAAAGAAAAAAAGAAAGGGTAGATATCTTCTTATCTTTCAGACGGAGTTAAAAAAACTATCATAAAGGAGAAAGTTAATCTATTAATCTGGCTATTTCGTGTTCGTGTTTGTTCTCCATATACCCTTGGACAATGAAGAATCTGTTATCTTTACAACTTTTTGTTTGGTTTGTCGAGGCTTTCTATTGACACAGTGTTGATCAATACTATCAACTTTTATTACATCCACTTTCACTATGTGGTGATCAGAAGTCCCTTTTGAAGATAAAACTGAGTATGACCCGGGGACGAACTTGTACGGTGAGTCTGGTGATACCAATACATAATCTACCCGAGTTCCATACTTGCATGTCCCTTGCACACCTACATTCCACAATACATCAAGGATATTTAAATGGAAACTAACTTGTTTATTAGTGCTCTATTGAAATCTCGAAATAAGTATTAATCCGATATCAAAGATTTATGCTTTTAAAATTTTTGATAGGTTTTCATAACAATTTTGAATGTGAAAAAGACCACATCCCCAAAAAATATAACCTTGTAATGTCGATTTCTACAAGGATAATACAACCTTTTACATTCCGTGAGGACAGGTCGAACATTCTAAAATATGGCGTGTTTGTGATCCACATAACCAAATGTGGAGTGCTTAGTTTTAACAGATATTATTATATAATTATTAGTGATTGTAAGAGGGTAGTGAGTTCAAAGGTTTTAATAGGGGTAAATAAGTTGGTGTACTTATGTGATAGTAATTAGGAGTAAGAGTAACCAATTCCAATAATAATAATAATAATAGTGGAACCAAGATGATATAGAAATTGGAAGGTTGAGGATGCAAGAAAACTAGCACCCTAAAGAATATCAAGTGTGAAAGCACTATTGAGGATTCCCCTTATGGTTTTTTGTTCGTTTCTCAAAGGTGTATTGCTATGTCTCATATCTATTACTTATTGAGTATACTTGTGCTTGTGCATGCATATATATATATATAAGGATGGTTCAACTTACACCAGTATAAATTAAGAAAAGTTTTAAACAAAAAAATGTATTGTTAAGGAAATTCAAAATTATGTGAGAACACCGATCGAATCCTTGTCAATATTTGATTAATGTGATACTTTGCGTGCATATTTTAGTCAATAAATATGTCGAATCTAAAGGTTGGTTTCTAAGAATATATACCTGGTCAAAATTGATTATAGGGTGGAAAATTGTTCTTATTTTACACCCGTGGAAGTTGAACCCTCCTCCTCTCTCTTTCCATTTGTGTGTGTGTTTATGTGTGTGTATATATATATATATAGGAACCTTGGTCTCTAATTTTGTGAGGAACGAAGCAGGTTACTTCAAAGATGTCAACACACAAAAAAAAAGATTAAGTACTAGTATCCATTTTCCATAGGAAGTATACGGTCATGAGGATAAAATGTGTAAAGCTGGTAGATATTCTAAAAACGCAACTAGTCGTTTGTATAAGATGTCCCCATAGCTCTAAATTGTTAGTTGGTTGGGTGAGGCTTTCTTAAGAGGCTACCAATCCACAATCCTTACATATTCATGAGGAGCTTATGTTCAGGACTCCATGGGCCTCAAAAGTCTTGCTAGCTTTAGTCGTTTAACCATGGACACTACCAAAGTGTTTTACGCTATAAAGTTATTTGAAAGGTTCATTTTTATAAATTTGTTTTATTATTTCATCTTTACTAAAAGGAGCCAAAGGCTCAATAACCCTATCGCTCATTCCCCTTCATATAAGATCACACGGTCATGTGATCAAGGAATGTATAATTAATGAATGAAAGTGTGAGAACTTTCCCTTCCCCAATTCATATGACCCTTAACTTGTCTCCTTCGTAGAATGTTTTGTGATGGATATATTATCATTGCATCACCCTTTTGGGGGATACATGCTCGTATTTTTTGTAAACTATTATTGCTTATATAAATGGGCATAAGTACTTTTCAAAGTACACTTAGCCTTATTGGTATAATTTTGTGCTAACTCCCACATTCGTCTTTATGATCTTCTCTTTATTGGATATTTAAGATAACCGGTTGTGGTTCATCATATGTCATCTTTCCTTAATATATGTTATCTATGTTCCGAAATTTTTCGTTGACTTTGTCGTTTATTGATCAAAAGGTTGTTTGATGCTGACCTTACTAAAATTGGAGGTTTACCCCATAGGCTTGGGAACATTGGTTGACTATCTTTAACAATGATGACATGGATCTTTACTAATGCTGAAGAGGACATATATTATCGTTGTTGACTAGTCCTCCTTTTAGATGGCAAGTTTTTATGCTTATCTCGAAGGCATACGCATGTTGAGATATAGTTGCTAGGTTGTTGGGCATCTATCAAATTCGGCCGAACTTGGGGGGAGATCGTAGCCATGATTTGTTTTTCTAAGGTGCATGAACAACAATCAACATGAATTATTGCATCCAAAGAGTGGAACACATGATGCAACATATTTGGAGTCGATGGGATTTAAATGCCCTTTGTAATAATGATAGTGTTATTCTAAGAATATATGACTCCTCTTTTCTTTTCTACCACAATTGTTTTGTTATGGTGTTGTTTGGGCCTTGTAACGCCCAATTTTCTTAAGTAGAAGTCAAACATTTATTTTTTTGTTACTCTGAGTAGTTAATTTAATAAGAAACCAAGTATTTATCTTTCAAAGAGTTGAATTATTCATATATTTATTTTTTCCCTTATCAATAATGTGTAATGATTCATTTTCCTTACTTCCACTCATTCCCCAAATGATTTTCCATAAATGATGCCTTTAATTTACTAGTGGTTATTCTTCGAGTGTGGCATCAATGGCATATGGAATGTCAAGGGTTAATCTTAAAACAAGCGTTTTGTGTGGATCAATAGGAGATCGCGTGTTAGCCACATTTCCTCGTATTATCAATAACATGTTTCTTGCCATGGAGGAAAAAGATACATGGTGGCTTCTAGACATATCTTTCTCATTTAGTATTCATCATGAAGAAAATGATTTGTTCTCATCAATGTTTTTGACAAGCCCCTTTCTCTAAACATGATAAGTTAGTTAATAGTTTAAGGGGTGTAATGGAAGTTTTAGAAAAAATGAAGATGAGTTAGGGCATTTGACTAACGGTGAACTTGATTGAATAAATCACCACAGACTATCATAATCACCTTTTCGTTTAAGTAAAAGTAAGCTTTGAAAAAAAGGAGACTTTCTATTAATAATGATTATTTTAATAGTCACTCATCTCTTATAATGGGTTAGGATGTTTCGAAATCTTAAATCCTTGGTTCTTAATATTGTGTTCGTCGTCTTGCTTTTCTTTACCCATTATTCTTTGTGGCAAATTTCTAATGAGTTTATTGGAAAAAGGAATTTTGATGCCATTGTTATGTAGTTCTCATGATGGAGCACCACAACTTAAACCTTTGAGGCTCCTTGGTGTGGGCGTGTAGGGTTCAATCACGGCAATTTCAAGCTGAACCGACATAGTTAGTTTCACATATGTTAGGACTAAACAAAACGAAAGTTGTCAGTTGACCAACCTCGTCGGTTTGTTTAGTTGATGATTCAATTTTCATTAATTAGTGTTTTAGACAATCTTATTAAACGAATATAAAATTTATTCCATATTACTAGAACTTCATATGATTAAAGGTAATAAATTATTTAAATTTACATGAAAAATGGTGTGATTAAAGTTTGTTGGATGCATGCTAAGGTTATGCCAGGAAACTTTAGCATGCGAATATGTAGGGAAAAAATTGATGGTTAGGTTGTTAATATTATTTTGGATGTATATAAGAAGTTGGTTCGTTTTGATTACAAATGGTATTTGTAACGTAAAATCATCGGGCCAAACCGAATGGGGTCAGTTCTTCATTTAACAAAACTTCGAGCAAGCCTGGTTTAAAAAATCGTCAATCTTGGCTTGCATGGGGCAGATTCTCTTTGGTTTATTGGTTGATTATTTATTTGCATATCCTTACTCCTTGAATTGAGTTCACAATCACCTTTAAGGACATCAATGATATCAAATGCTTAAAGAATTTAGGCATTGTTATTCTAAAGGTTCATCATCATTTCAAAAGGTATAAATGAACACCGTGTAATGATTTTAAACTTGTCCTCAATATGATGTACTAAAAGGTTATCTTTTGATTCTTAAGTCTGTTGTTACTTCAAGATTTTTGCCTCCCCATGGGCTTTAGATGTTTTGACATAATATAAGAGCTCTAGGTTCAACCACGATGGCTTTTTATGTAGTTATGCAATTGACTTTATATCTCAGTTCATTTTTCCTACTCTACCACTCAATGGGCCTAACCACGCTCCTTTTGGATAATTTATAAAGTTGTCTAGTGTGAAGAAACTTCCAGTATTAGTGTTATGTTTAAGAAATATTTATGCCAACTTGACCGACTGAGTTTTAACATCCATCTTTCAATGAATGACATGGATGCAACATCTTACACACAAAACTATTTTGAGATGGACTAAAACTTTGATCAATTCTCGTGATGGGGACAATTCTAGATATGCCCACCAAGCATTGTTTTGGAACCCAATAGAAATTGAGTGATGGAATAGTCTATCATCAAAGTGATTGCGAGGATATTGTATTGATAGAGAGCTTTAAATATGTTTCGGCATTATGATGATATTTTTGTATTCTCATAATTACTTCCTTAAAGCTTGTCAAAACCTTGGTGAAATAATCTAGCCTCATTATGTTGTTGCATATGCTATCTACCATAGTTACCATATTCATTTCCATATGGTGTGGAACCAGATGGTAGATGAATATAACACTTTTACGTATGCTCCCGTAATACATTTATATCAAGGCGTGTCAAGCCCCCTCTACAAATTTTCATATCTAAATTCCCCATAAGCCATTATATAGTCTTAGAAACAATATTTATTTTTTATTGTTGAGATTTGGGTGATGTTTGCGAGCATTTTTTTCCTTCCCTCGCGGCTAAGGATAAGTGGATACAACCTTTTCTACCCACGCTTCCTCTTTCGCCAAACGACGAAATTTACAACTTTCTTCAATACTCATGGTAGTCGTGATGAAATTTTGGAAATCCAATGGGAGAGAAAATCTCCTCATAATCCCTAATCAGAGTTACCTTCTTACTGGATTTAGGGGCGCACGATATGTTTTCATGTTTGATGGGTTGAGGTACTGGCATAGAGAGATCCATTAACTAACATAGGCAGAGTTTCCATCGAAAGGGGAGCATGATAGACCATGCGTCATCTCATCCATATTATATATAATGTGAAAACACTAAAAGTAAATATTCCTTTTCATGTTATATAAGATAGATGTTTTCTTTGGCACCATTTGTCTAAATATTCGCGTGTTAGCATTTTGGTAACGTGTTGTAATTATCTTTAGGCTTTGAGATGTGGAGTCCAGTGATGACCTTCACCCAATCATTTATATGTTAATATCTATGAAGATGACGACAACTACAAAGGTAGAGATCCATGAATCTTCATGGAGTGAAACTTCTTTTCACTATATAATTGCATTTGACCCTTGTAAATTTAATTATGATGACTTTATTAATGCAGATTGACATTGGAGAATGGGTTAGTGATGTGTCATCACATTATATTTTGTGACGTATAGAGATCTTAACTAAGTTTATTTCCTTTATCAACCACTCTGGTATATATTTCACCCGCAATTACTATTAGAATGGTCGAGAAAACAACTATTGTCCTGAGAATTTTTTACTAACAATTCATCAATCTCACCACATAAGGCTACTATAAGTGTTAATATGGTTGTTGACAGAATTGATCCAAAGTCTACTTTTGGAAACTTTATTCTTTCTCCTTTAAGAGCCACCTCAAGGATTGCAAATGAGGTTGAGTTGTTGAACCCTCACACCATTTCTTTTAATAACAACGAAACAAAAACTTTAGGATATATAATGGATGTCCATGCCTTCCTTACTAGCGAAGATTTAGTTCTTTAGTTCATACTTATTCCAATGAGAGAGCAGAGGTCGACATAGGGTTTGGTTCTTCTGGTCTTCTTTGGAAGAAGATGAATTAACTCAAATAAAGGTTGATACTTTCTAGCTTTGAAACCATTGTTTCACCAACTGAGCACATTCAAAAATTCCTTTAGATGATGAAGAAATCTCTAAAAGTGGGAGATACTTAATTGTCATGTCCACAATAATATTGCTTTAACTTTCTTTATTTCCTTGTAGTACTTCTTTTTTTTTTAAATTTATATTTACATTTCTCATAACTTTCATCTTTGAAGGCCCTTTAGGATTCAACTTTATGACTACAATGTCACCATGTTTTCCCATGAGACTATAATCCAAGTTTCCTTTTGATTTTGTTATTAATGTAATGACCAAGTATGTGTTCGTAATTTTCTTTTGCTCTAGCGCCTACACTTGCTTCTTACATCTCAAGTGACTATACCACCTTCTCCAGTTTCTTTCGTTATGGTTACAACAAATACTTTAGCACCCTTTGAGGTAATGTTGTTGGTCTACTACAATTCATCTTATTGTCATTAGAGGCCCATGTGATTATGTTCATCAACCCCTGAAGATCACCATGAACTATTTAGTTGAGTGGTGTTGGATATTACTTTGGAGGATATATACTTTGAACTATTTAGTTGAGTGGTGTTGGATATTACTTTGGAGGATATATACTTTGACAGGTGAAAGAGTGTCATCCAGAAACTTTCAAATCAATTGTTTACAAAAGCTCTTCCTCCCATCTCATGTTTTTCAGTAATGAGGTGAGTGGTAATGGACCTCAACAATATAGTAACTTCCCACTTCTCATCCTAGTTAGGAAGGAGTCTAAATACTCGTCCATGATTTAAACTTAGTAGTTGATCATTGCATAAATTAGAGAATATATATCTATCATGTCATGCACCTCCATGATTTGCCATTGTTTGTCAATTTCTTGTCATAATGGCTTCCTCGATGGAGTAGCAAGAAATCATTACAATGACTGAGAGACAAGATGTGGATATAGAAGCTCAATTTGTGAGGAAGTATATGGCTAGGTGAAATTTTTGTAACACCCTATATTTTTGAGGAATTTTAAATTATACGTATGCACGTAATTTAATTAAATTGAGAAAATGAATAAAATAATTATTAATTAGCAAATAAAAGCAGTAATATTTATGTGTGAATTACATTTACTTGGGTGATGAGTAAATTAAAACATATTAAATTGTACTACGTCATAAGGGACAAAAATCGATAGGTTCAACGGTATCTCATTAGGGACGTATTGAGAATGAGATGGAAAGTTAAGGTTAACTTGGATGATGATTTCGAGTGCGCCAATGATTCAGAATGGTTCAAGATAGTCAGAAATAGGTACCTAGGGGTTGTATTTGGATATCGAGGACTTTTTAGGCTAAACGGGACCCGTAAAAGGGTATTCAGATCATTTTACACATAGGGGCTAACTTAACTTCGGGATTAGGAGTCCCTAGGGCTATAATTAGGGAATGTGAATGGAGTGTACATCCATCCAATCATCCAAGAGACCAAAGCTTTGAGAGAGGAGAGAAAAAAGAAGGAGAAGTTGAAGATAAGTGATCTGGGAGGGGGATTCAATCATTATGGGCATAAGAACACTACAAAAAGAGGAACTCAAAAGGTAGAACTCAAAATTTCTTCAATCATAAGGTAAGTATTTAACTTGCTATAATTCCTAATGTAGTTTCAATCATTCATGTAGAAATTTGATGTAGGAAAACACAAATTATTGGGTGGGATTAACATGTAAAAAGGGAATTTTCTAAATGAATGCATTGAAAAGGGATTCAAATATGATTATATGTTAAATCTGATGTGAATTAAATTATACAAATGCAATCTTAGATGATCAAAACATTAATTGATGAAATCTTGAATTAGGGTTGAAACTATGTATAATTCTTGATGATAATTAATAATCCTATTGAATTAGATATTTTCGGAATGATTCATATGTGAAAATCCGTGTTTTTATATTTGGTATTGATGTAGAACTAATATTAGGGGTTTGGGTGAAAATAGGAACTCCTATGGTTAAAGAGAAAGAGATGAATCACGTAAAAAAAATAAGTTTGTTGCCCAACAGAACCGAACCGGTTCACTGGGGGGAGAGAATCGGTTCGCCCATTCAACCGATTCGTTCAGCCTACAAATTGGTTCAGTCGGGTTGGCTACCTCCCTTTGGTTGTTGTGGTTTTTCATGGATCGTTTATGGTTTGGCTCAGTTTATGGAGTCCGATAGATAAAATATAACTTTTGAAAATATACAGGAGAGATTAAGAAGTGCATAAGGTTAAACGAGGATTAGATACGAGTAAGAGATTACAAGTGTATTACGGTGAATAACACTCGGGTTATGATTATGAAATCGGGCTTAGATTTCGAGAAGAATTAGGCTACTTGCTTGGGTAGGATAGCATGTGGGCCATAATCGTGATGTTAGAGAATTAATAATAAGTAAGTGAATAATTGACAAAAATCGAGAGTTGGAGTAAACTCAGAATTTGTGGGTTAGTGCTACGAAGGATATATGCACGATTAGTCGGTAAATTGTGTGTGTGTGTGTGTGTGTGTGTGTGTGTGTGTGTGTGTGTGTGTGTGTGCGTGTGTGTGTGTGTGTGTGTGAACATACTTAATCTAAGGATGCTATCGTTGGAGATTGCGCGTAGTGGGCGGTTCACCCTGGCATGACCACGGGTGTTGGGTCGTTTCCCTAGGTCATAGGATTATTGCATAACAATTGTATGTGGGTTTAGAGTTCGATGGGGTAATTTGTTATGGTTATGACCCACAAATGTATGTCAATGACCGCGCTCCAGCTTATGTGCTTACGATTTGGGGTTGGTGGTGACATTCCGATCCGATTGCCCAAAAATGGTACATGGTGTACCTGGAGCCTGATAGCAAACTAGGGAATGCATCCGAGAGGACAGCTCAGGAATGCTACATATAAATATATAAAAGAGTATTATATGTATATGTGTACTCAATGAATGTGTGAGCATTAAATTAAATTCATTAGGGAGGACAGCTCGAGGATGCTAGGTATATACGTATAAATGAGTGTTATATATATATATGCGTGTGTGAACTTAATGAATGCGTGAAGGTTAAATAATAACTAGTATACAGTTATGTTGACTATATAATGATATGAGTAAAATTGAGTATTCTTATAACATAGCTCACGTGGTAGCTAAGTAACAAACAAAGTAAAGTGAAATGTGTGTAATGCAAATGGGGATAGTTATAGCGGATTGAACTATGTGAAGATTATCTACACTAGTTAGGCGAGGAAACATAATTAGGAAGTTAAATATATGCATTAGGTGCGCACAATAGATGAGGGGCGAGTACACCAGATGAACATGAATAACTTTGTTGCGTATTCATTATTGCATTTTAAATATTCGCAACTATTTTCAAAATGTTTTGAGCCCTGACCCATATCAAAAATCTTTTTCAAAACCTTTTGATGTTCAGCCACAGGGACGCCGGGGTTAGCGTGCTCTTTCGGTCAGACGATATTGTAGTAGATGCGGATGCTTACAGGCTTTACATAGGCGCTCCTATCATTTGTATCTAGCTAGGATATGGCTCTAGAATTTCATTTTGGGCATGTTGCCCTCAGTCAGGCAGTTACATGTTAGACTTCATAATTTTATTTTATTATCATTTGGATGAGGTGTGCAACCGGTACGGTATGGTCGGTAACGACCCCTTACCAATACCAAAACCACATTCTATATAGTAAAATCGTATCGTACCAATTTACCGACCGGTACATCAAAACAAAAACCAAAACCAAACCGACCGGTTTTTCGATTTTTTTGGTATTTTTGGATTTTTTTGGTTTCGGTAATTTCGGTTTCAATTCGTTTTTTTCCCGATAAATACCAAAATTTCAAATCGGTTTATGCATTCGGTAAATCTGGTATATATTTCGATATACCCATTTCTTGCTGTTACAATTTCTAGCATTTCTAGCTATTGTAATTTCTAGCATTTCTAGTTGTTTGGAACAATTGGAAACATACACAAATAGGTAAAATTTGTAGCATTTGGAACAATAGATTTAAACAGATACGAGACCAAACTAATCAATTTGCTTTTGTCGGAGCCGGAGGAGAGTGAGACGAGATGAGGGAGCTGGTGCCTGAGGAGAGTGAGCCAAGATGATGAGCCTAAAAAAATGAGGGAGCTGTTACATCAAAAAATGTTCGTCGAAAAGTCAAAATCATCCACACCTCCAACACCGGAAAAACAAACATTCGCCGGAAAAGCCAACTCACCAAAAAAGCCAACTCGTTGGGGAAAAAAATCATCGAAAAACACAGAGGGAACTCAGATCCGAATACAGCTGGCGCCGAAAAAATTATCACCGAAAACCCGATCTCAAAACGAAGTAACCACACCAAATCGAAAGCCAAATCTCAAAACAAAAAAATGGTGTTCTCAAATAAAAGTTCCCAAAAAATTATTTCTCAAAATCAACAAGGTTGAAGAAGAAGAAAAAATGAGAGAGAGAGAGAGCTCAAACAAAAATAACGGCCATACTTTTTGAGAGAGAAAGAGGTAAAAAAAATGAAATGGAAATCCTAAAAAAAGATATCTACACAAACCACAATATAAAGCCCAAATGAAATAATTGCAAAACGGAAATATAGCCAACAAAACAAACGGCTCTTTTTATTTTAACAAAATGCTGCCTAATTCATTTTGTGCTAAATGTTTGATTAATTAAACAAAATATATGTTTAATTAACATGATTATTTAACACTTAAACCAAATACTCAAATAAATAAATTTAAATTCAAAGAGAATATAAAAACTCACTCATGAGAAATAAAATAAATAGAAGTAGTATGATACCCAAAATAATTTGACATTGCACAAAAAGTTTGGTACGGTATTTCGGTACGGCAATTTTGGTACGATATCGGTACGGTAAATTTGGTAAATCGGTTTTTTGTATCTAAAAACCAAAACCAACCAAATTTTTGACGGTATTTTCGGTTTCGGTAAAATCGATTTTCGGTATTTCATAATATGAAACCAAAACCATTTTTTTTTCGGACCAAAACGGTACAGTACGGTAAAAACCCATACCGGTTGCACCCCTAATTTGGATGATTGTAAATTGATTTAACCAAGAGTTATCCGATTACATTATTTACTTAGGTCACAAGCACTCGTTATTATGGTGAATATTTATATTGAGATTAAATGTTTAATTAAGAAGGATAATAAGTTTTTAAAATAATGACATCGTACTTAATAAGTTATTAGTAATTAACTTGGTTTTCGATAGTGATTCTAAGAATAAATCAGATTGAGATTCCTATTTTATTTTAGTAGAGGATTGACCACCCGTTATTAGAATAAGCGGGTTGCCACAATTTGAATGTACTTTGTTAGTGTTGATTTTGAGATTCATGTTAGAATTGATATGTAAACACATTAATTTCTTTTCTAACGAAAATCTTGATTATATGTCTCATTTTAGTAATAAGAAGATATATTTTTTTTACTCAAAGTATTGCCTCAACCATATACTAATCTTCGATTTTAGACATAAATATAATTTTTTTTTTAAAATTAAACTTTAATACAAAACTGTCAATACTATGTCATGTGCCTTTTTTTAATTAAAAGATTTTAACAATCCTAAAATAATTAAGAAAATAAAAAAGTAAAGAAAAAATGCATTTTAATGAAAATATAAAAGTAAAGAAAGAATGCATTTTAATCTTAAAAAATCAAAAACCATACATATCTAAGAAAATTCAAAACCACAAAAAAAAAATGTCGTCATCCTCATCCTCCCCCCACCCTCCATCTCCACCCATCATCCACCTCCCCCCTTCCTCCATATGCCCCCCCCCCCCCCCCCCCCCAACCACCCCATTCACTACCCATTCAACCAAAATTTTCCTCACACACCACATCCCACCCCCAGCAGAACACAGTTACCCATTCAAACCACCCACCGGGTTCAGGACCCGCTCCGAAAAACCCTTCACCTTCGGCAATAAAAGGCCCATAATTTCTTTCAAATCTAAGCCAACAAAGCTATATAAATCGATTTTAAATCTAAGCCAACAAACAAAATCGCAATTGATTTCAAATTTTGAAGCCAGTAGAGATAGATAAGGGCGGCAGGTGGGGGTGAGTGAGAGGGGGTTTGGGGGTGGCTGTATGGGAGGGGATTAGGTGTCTTGGGGGGGGGATTTATGGGGTAGAGAAGGGTAAGGGTTGGGATGTGAGTGGTTTTTTTTTTTTTTTTTTTTTTTTTGGGGGGGGGGAGTGGGGGAGGTTGAAATCGATTTCAGATTAATTTTTAGTGGTGGGTTGGGGTAGATGTTTTTCTTTTTCCATTTTTCATCATTTTTTTTTACTTTTCATGCATTTGTTTGAGCTTTTTTATATTCTTTTAAGATATTTTTTTTCAGGAGATTTTTTTATTTTTGAATTATTTTAATTATAAAAAAGACACGTGTCAGTGAAAGTTAATGGAATTTTTAACGTTTTGTATAAAATGTAAATTTTTAACAAAATTGTCTAAAATCGGATGTTAGTGATGTATTAAAGTCAAATTCTCCCTTGATTAACTTGTTAGTTCATATTTTAGATAATACATACTACCCTGGCTTGTGTGCTTCAACGTCTATATAGGGTTAAATCTAATATAGTATGAATTTGTGTGATGTAGAGTTTATAATCATATGGCCTACCAACCTTAAAAGTATATTTCCTTAGTAAAATTCTCGAGTCTTGACAAAGGCATCACAATACCGAGACTTCTCATAGCTATAAACTAAAACATTATTTTTGGCCTTGTATTTGTGTTCATCTTTAGCTTCTATCTATATGTGGCGGCTTTATGAGTCATTCACTATCATGGTGTAGGAGGGGCCTAACGATGAACCTCCAAGCCATAATGAATATTGGAAGATAAAATTGTGATTAATCAAGACAAGTGAAGACACAGCAATCAAGAGAATCTTTAGAGAATAAATAATTGATAATTTTAAAAGGTCCTTCGGTATCACTGATTAAGCAAGTTTGGTTGAACTTGGGTGGGCTCTTTATTGAGATCTATCGAAGGAGCTTGACGTTGGGATCTCGCGACATAATTGGATTGGAGGATGGAGATTAAGGAAGCTCTAAATTATATACTTAATCATTCAAAAAATGAAAGTACAATTCTCCAGGGAATATTAGAGAAATTCACGATGGAGGTCAATTCGTTACACCTTTTGAGAATTTTCAGTAGTTGGCTTTTTGGCGCCAAAAGAACAAATTGTTATACCACATCGACTGGCATGTTGGTATCAGGAGGTAGCATGGTAGCTCCGTAGACATTTCCGCATTTAATGCATTTGATGTGTTAGGTATGGTTAGGGTAGCCAAATATTAAACACGTCTCCGAGATTGCCTCAACTCCAAAATTCATTAAAAATGAACATTCCATGAGCATTTATTTCCAAAAAACACGTTTTGCAAAGATCATTGAAAGAAAATCATTGATATTTACTCTCTTCGCATATTGTTTTCTCTAAGAACATATTAGTGCTTTGAAGCCTTTGCCTACTTATTGTGCTTGAGAGTGCTTGTTCTATCTCTCTTTAAATCAGCTCTTCCATTACTTTGTATTATTTTTACTTTCAGCTTCCTTGCAAACCTTTGTAAATTATAACAAAATATTCATTTAAGGATATTATTTGCAGTTACTCCACATCATTAATATTGGGTGGCGCCTCAAACTCATTCTTTAAGTACCCAAAATCGACTACTCTCTTATACATGGTACCACTAGATATAGTGGTAACCTAATATCCCACTGTAAATAAGTGAAAAGGCTTGTACCTTGTTGGCTTTCTCTTCCATGTCTTTGTAGTCCCATTTCACTAAAGGTGAGTGTTTATCTCACAATCCAAAGAAATCTTCTCTTGTATTTTTTCATATTTAGACTAGCATTGTATTAGTTTCATCAACTTGGTCATTCCCCTTGGGTAAGATACTATGAAAACGTGATAAGCAATGTTATACTTTACTGTCAATGTCATAATATCTTTGTTCACCATCACAAATCTTGTGTCCCTATATCGTGTTATAACCTTGAACCTTTTGTGCATTTCTTTAATACCTAGGACCATGAGTATTGCATTCATTCGGGGAGAGATTTTTTCCGTTAAATCAAAATCCCACGTGTGAAAGGGGTACAATAATGATATTCAACTGATGGGTTGAATGAGGTTTTTGTGTAGACATGCCTTGAATTTTCTCACAAAGGTCACTGAATTTGACCAATAATATCCAAGAGTCAATAGTTGGTAATACATATTTGTCATGATGATGTGAGAGGGCTCATGATTTTGATGAGGGTAGCTCGCGATACATCAATATGGTTAGTTAAAGAAGCATTTCTTAGATAGTTTTCAATTGTGAATTTAATATTAGTCACTCATCATTTCATAGTCGTTGATTCATCTATGCAATATGTAAAGTCCAATGTCGCAAGTAGTCAACATGTAAATAACATCAGTTTTCTTTACACGGCATTCGCTAATAATAACCATATTTTTAAAACCTTCATTACAAATAAATGTCTGAGGCTCCACAATGCTTGTCAAGTACTAACTTCAAGTTATGATTTGCATTTACTTATCCTACGTATACACAAGAATTCATTAATCATGGTGATTTTAGCTATGAAATAATGAGCATATCCTAGCCATTGGGATCTTTAGTTAGGAAGAGGCTTAAGACGGTAGAAAAAACTATTTTCTACTTAAACTTTATGGTAAGTGTTTCTTTTGGCATTCTAACTTTTTACAATAAGGTCACTAACCCGTCTGAATGTCAGTTGGTCCTCCTTAGGTATTTTCCCTTACCTAACCCTTATAAAAAATATCCAACACTTCTTACCCCAACATCTTTATAACACTAGGTTTAGGTGCTTTCGCACAAATTCTCCATCCACTTGTTGGAATTCTAAGTTATAATCACCCCTAAAACAAATCGTTTGAGCTCCACTTCTTAGAGCTTCTAAGAGCCTTAGGATCACGATGCTTAGGAAGTATATTGGTTGTCACATACGTCTTCTTTTCTTGTGCAAGCAACGCTCTAATGGAATATGTATATTTATGACAATCTCCATACTTTTTCAGCATTTTGTTGTGGAAAATGTATTGCGGAACCAAAATTAGAATGTTGCCTAAGAGACTACGCAGCTTCAAAGTTTTGTGGAACTTGAATTGAAATGTCTTGCCACTAATAAAATTTGAAGAAAAATAATGAGATAAAAATCTTCTCGTAATATTTATATGCATTTTGACTTGTCGGAGTCATTTGCATTATACATAAAATAATCTTATGGAGCTTATATTGAGGGAATTTTATTATAAAAAATGTGTTTTAGCATAATTTGTCTAGAGATGGCATAACAATATAATATATTATTAAAAAAATTCCTAATTTACTTCGCATTTTCTTATGTGTATATCGAGATTCAAACATAATGTAAGAATATGCTTTGAGTCGAAAAGAGATTTCTTACTTTGGCCTTTGGCAATCATCACTACAGATTCACATTCCCCTGCAAAATCCTTTGCATCTGTATATTGTTTACTCTTCAAAAATTTCATCACCTCAACTTTTGGTGTTGGCTTTCCCATCTCCTCATAATACTGGAATAGATACATGCATATATCAATTAATCACAAGTATGTCATAGTCAAATAGTTTTCGTTTCATGAAAAAAAAAATCAACTTGAGTTACCTTCACAATATCTGTCCATCTTTCTTGTGAGTAATCTGTTTCCTCGAGAGAATTGAGACCTCCAGCTAATATGTGTGGTCGGTCATTGGATTCGATTACTGCACTTATTTGCTTTAATCGCCAGTTCTCGTCTAGATGATCGAGGTGTGTACAATGGAAATCAACTTCTCCTATTTGGGGAACATCGATTGTGGCTTTCAGAACATTTCTGCATTAAATTTTTTAGATAGCATGAAGTCATGTAATATGCAATAATATCTTTTTTTTAAGGAGGATTAGCGCTTGTTTGGTTCGCTACTCAGAAAATTCGATTTAAATGATGTTTTCAAATACAGTTTTAAAATTCAGTTTTATGTGTTTATAATTATTGGTGTGCGTTTGGTAAACTTGTTTTTAAATACAATTTTTAAAAAATTTGACAAAATTGACAATATATATATATATATATATATATATATATATATATATATATATAATGGTATTGCATGTATAATTCACTATAAAATTATATACATACATGAATTGATAATATTTTTTAATACATATGTACTATATGTATACTTTGTATTATTCAATATATTAATAATACATGTATAAAACTATATATAAGTATCATGTATGTATTGATAATATTATTTAATTTTATATTATTCCATACGTAATTTTATGTACGTGTACATATATAATTTTTTATTTATAAGAATTACACACATATTAATGTATTATGTATGTATATTATATATTAATGTATAACTGCATTAAAATATTAAGAATGAATAATTTAGAGTTGAAAAATAAAAAACTGAAGTTATAAAACACCCTAAACCTGTTTTCTGAAAATTTTGATTATAACACAAAAATATTATATTCTGTGAACAAGTTGCCAAATGCAGATTTTAATCAGAATTGAATTTAAACAAAGAAAACATAATTATAATTGCAAACCAAACAGACCCTTATACTTCGCTCAGGGAGTGAGTGAGCTAGTGAGCTGACTAGTTATGCTAATATTAAACACTATAGTACGATAATGATATCTAAAATTACTCTCTATAATCAGAGGTTAGAATTTACACAAATGTATAATTACTTTTAAAATAATATCATTTTAAGAAGTAATTTTTTAAGTATCCTCACTAGTTAAAACACCCACTCTCCACCCATAATATATATATAAATATATGATCAAATAACAAAAAGTCCCTCAAACATTTTTTAATACACACTTAGTCCAACCCTTTTATTTTGTACTAAAAAATCCCTTATTCTCTTATCTTTAAAGGCCCGCATCAGCGGCATGGTAAAGTCTTTTTGGTATGGTGAAAGATTTTTTGGTGCAAAATAAAAAGCCTTGGACTAAAGGTGTATTAAAAAAAGTTCGAGGGACTATTTGGTATATATATATATATAATTTTGAGTGAGTTTAACTTTAATACATTACTAATCAACGATTATATACTTAAGTACAATTTTAATTAAAAATTAGACTTCACCCTCAGCTCCATTAAACTTAACTGATAGGTGTTTTTTTTAATTAAAACAATTCAAAAGGAAAAAAATCTCTTAAAAAGAAAAAAGAAAATGTCTTAAAAGAATATAAAAAAGCAAACAAAAGTAAGAAAAAAATAATAAACATGAAGAAAAAAAGGGGAAAAAAACGACAAACATCTGCCTCCACTCCCCTCAAACACCCCTCCCAAAACAACAAATCAACATCCCAAAATTTTGGATTATAGGGTTTGATTTCAAATGGGTCTTGTTTTTTATTTTGGCTTTGATAAAGAAATCGAATTTATTTCAGATTTCAAATGGATCTATGTGTCGAATTTTAATTCGATTTGATAAACCCCGACATTTGAGTGGGGTTTGCTGGCGTTTCAAAACTAGTACTTGGTTGGTGTTTTGGTTTGAAGTTTTAGAGGGTAGAGAAAGGGGGTTGCAGCGGTAGTGGTTGGAAGGGAGAGGAGGTGCGTGGTTGGTGGTTGGGGGGGAGGTGCGACGGGTTCTAGATGTTTTATTTTGGAGGATTTTTTATTTTGTTTTAATTTTTTTAGGATTCTAATTTTCTTTTGTGAGAGTATATGAATTTTTTTTATTCAAAAGTCATTTGTTATATTTGATTTTCCCTTTTATTTTAAAGATTTTTTTATATTTTATAATTATTTTAAATGATCGTGACAGTTAACCTAATAGATTTCTTAACAGTTTTATATTAAAGTCTAACTTTTAATTAAAATTGTATGCAAGTCTACAATCGAAAATTTGTAATGTATTAAAATTAAATTCACCATTTAATTTATTATTCTTTATAAGAAACTATACAAATTGTAATTGTGGTGACAAGAAATCTCAACAAAAATTATAAGTAAATGCAATCATCGGAAAAGTAAAGAACAAGAATAAGAATAATCATGATCATGATCACACACAACACAAGATGTACGTAGTTCGGCAAATTGCCTACGTCCACGGTGGTGCTCTCAGTTTGTATTTCACTTTTCTCCAGAGGGGTATTCTCTGTTACATACCCTTTCCTCGGGCCAGGGATACAATATATACAGGTAAACTTCGGAGAGTGGGTGTGTTAGGCACTCCCACATTAGCCCAATATCCCTAGAATATCTCACTAAATATTTTAGGAATAGGGTGGGTTGTTGCTAACTAACTATTTTTTAGGCTTTGGAGTTTGGACCGAGCTCTCACTGTTTTCAATAGGGCTCAGCCCGGCTACTTCTTTGGGCCTACAAAAATGGACGAGGTACCCACAATTGCCCCTAAAAATTTTGTGTCTCAATTTGGGCTCAACAATTTTAAATAATAGCTCTGATGGAACTTTATGAATTGAGTGAAGCTTCAAGGAGTGAAACCTCTCTTCCTAAGAGATTTAGGCGGAAGATCTACTTCGTTCTTCGTGCATCATCATTAAGAGGGTTTAATACTGTTTGAAGGAGCCATTTCTGACGTCGCTTCACAAATCACCTGCTAAGGTAAAATTTTAACTTCTTCTCCTTTACTGTTGAGGGTTTAAAAGAAATTTTAACTTTTCCCCCAAATCGCCTATTTTTACACTTCTTTAGTTATTTCTACATAGTCCCTGCCCAATTTTCTCCAAATGTTTGGAAAATTGTTAACGGCATACATATGATCAATCAACTCTATAGCACCAATTTAGGTCTTGCTGAAATCTGTTATTGTCACACCTTTTCTCGAACGAGCTCGGGTCTCCTTTACCTGAAAGATGGGAGTCTTGATAGGGTGCTGGTAGTCAATCTTCCTGATTCCCATAAGGATTATTGGCACGAGGACTTTATTGCCAGGAACTGGAAGTTCCCTCCCCAGACCGAGGGGACTAGGTACAGGGGCCCTACGATTCCCTTCTTTGCGGAGGAGTACATAGGTAAATATTTTTCTTATTCTGCTTATTGAGTTCCTGTTAGTGTATTCTTTCTCTTATGTCCTCATTTTTCTTTTTTCAGCAAAGGCGAAGAACTTGGAACCTGCTCTCCACGAAATCCGAGTTGTTGAGCTGATAAAAGCTTGGAAGATAAGGGAATCTCTGGCTGACAGCGAGCATTCGAGATCATCTACTTTTCTTGTAGAGTACAAGAACACAGGAACCATCTTTATCGCCCGACCTGTTGATAGCATTTCTCACCTCGATATCCTAGAAAAGGTTGTTGCTAATCCAATTCAGTTAGACGAGGGGGAGAGTAGCTCTGGTGAAGGCAGTGTAGGAGGTGTCAGAGGTGGAGCTGAGGGTGATTTTAGTGAGGAGAGTTCGAGTGGTGAGGGATCTTCCAGTTCGAAGGAGAGTTCGGAGGGTTCGGAGAATTCAGAGAGTTCGGAGAATTCGAAGAGTTCGAGCAACGAGACTATAACTCCCCCTAGGAAGAATTTAATCCAGGATGATGATGAGGATAATGTTGCCTTGACTCGCAGGCTGAAGACGTAGAAGTCTAGTAGTGGGGACACTTCCACTGGCTCCTAAACCGTGGCTCATGAAAGGGAGAGGAAGGAGGAGGAGGCTTTGATGAGGGGGAGAGAGAGGAAGAAAGAGGAAGAGAGGAAGAGGGTTGAAATGGAGAAGAAGGAGAAAGAATAAGAGACGGGGAGAGAAGCGAGAACAAAAAAGGGACAGTCCTTGGTGCCCATGTCTGCCTTGGCTAAGGGGGCTTCTGTCGCTCTTGCTCCCCAGCTGGCTCCGGCAGTGCTCGAGAGAGCAGTCTTACCAGCAGATCGCCCGAGGTCATCAAGCATGGGGACCGACCAGTTAGCCCTAAAAGCGAGTCAGGGGCTAACCTTGATAAGTCTACTTTTACTTCTCTACTCTGCAATTTTCTATTCCATACCTTCTTCGCTGACGTCTTTTTACTTCTCTCCAGTTTGTGTCTGATTTCACCGTCCTCTATCGTAGCCGTGACGAGCTAGTGAGGAGGAATTCTGAGCTAGAGGTGAGCCTAAAAGCTGCTAGTGCTGCTCAGAAATCTTCTGATCTTACCTTGGATGAAGCTAACAAAGGGAAAGAGGCAGCGTCTAAAGAGTTAGAGGAGCTGAGGCAGTCCTATGACGTAGTCTATACGAGTAAGCTGGAGGTGGTTGAGGAGAATAAGGAGCTCGCCGAGAAGGCGAAAAAGCTGGAATCTGAGGCCGCCACCATTAAGGAGAGCTCTTACAATGCTGGGTGTCTCGCAGCATACGAGGATTCTGAGGCTCAAATCGGATACATTAGCCGGTTCAACTTCAAGAAAGGTTGGGGCAGGGCTTTGCTCGCTGCCAAGGTGGATGTAGATTCCCCTCTCTTCCACGAGCACGACCCTGGTCCAAAACCTGTTATAAAAGGCGTGCCTCCTCCTGCTACCAATGAAGGTGTTCCAGCTGTTCCAACTACTGCTGCTAACGCTCCCTTCGATCAGGGAATGGCGGTCGTTCCATCCGAGGGAGGTGCAAATGAGGTTACTGCAGATAAGGGGAAGAAGCCAGCATCCTCAGAGCAGACTGAGGTTGCCAACTAGTCTTTTTAGAGGGCCTTTCTATTTTTTTTTTGTTTTTTTTGTTCACTTCTTTTCGCTGATATAGTTGTATGTGAACTATTTTAGTTTTAATGAAATTAAGTTATGTTCCTTTTCATCTGATGATCTATTTATTCTCGATGCTTGTATGATTTGTAGCTTATCGATTTTGAGGAATATATCCCGACTACTTCTCGTCTAGGCCAAATCCTTGGCACTAATGTGAGCGACCAAGTTCGTCGTGCCTTCATAAGAATTTGCAAGTCTCTCCGAGCAAGGAACCGGGATTATAAGAATCAATCTGAAATGGAGCTGCAACAAAGTTGAAGCAGGTCGAGGAATCATCTTTCATAAGAGGGTGGCTGAGTGCCCTCAAGGAGTTACAAGTTCCCAGGAACTCTGTTCTTTGGTATAGGCATGAAATCTCTCCCTCAACTTTGATGTCAAACCCATTCAGAAGGGATGATCGCTGGATTCCTATAGATGCGATCCAAGACAGCTTATGGAGCCGAGTTTAGACGAAGTCGAGGAGGAATTCACTCCTCAACTAGATGATGGTCGAAGAGCGAGAGTAGTTGACTATCTCGCTCAGCGCCCTGGTCCTCATTAGGGTTTAAATCACTTAGCATATGTAATTTTTGTACATGTAGTTATGTAATAAAATATTTATGCCTTGGGCGATTTGCCGACTAAACGCGTGTTATGTTATTTTTTACTTCATTGATCTCTTGTTCAGTTATCTTGGGCTCTTCCAACCGACTAGATATGACTTAGGCATAGTTGGTTGTCGAGTGAGTATCCCCCCAGTCCAGTATGCTTTAAGTGTACCATTCTTCTTTACTTTACCTTTTAGGTCGTGTCGTCACACTGCCTTAGGCATAAGTGCGGCAATAGCGAGGATACACCTAGTATCGGATATTCTATCCGAGCAGGATTTTTTGGCCAAACAATGTCGGCGACCAACCTGGGTTGGCCATATTACCTAAAGGTTCCCTCTAGGGCTTCATGTATTGCCAGGGGCAAGCGAGGAGGTCAATCATGTTAATTGACAAATGCCTGAGGAGGGTCACTACATATCGAGCCCACTATTTTCACCAAAAAGTTTCTTGTGATCTTAGTTTTACATGTTAAGAGGGGAACCTGTAGCTTTGGAAAGGGTGCATATACTATAATGTAGTTGAGAAAACCAACACTTCAGAAAATGCCAATGCCAAACAAGTCTTATTAATCAAAAAAGTATTGAAAATTCTACATTAAGTTTGTAAAAGTAAAAAAGAAATCTAGAAGTATAATTTCTTTAAGTTGGCTGCATTCCAAGCTCTTGGTATCTCCATGCCCTCCAGCGTTTCTAAGTGGTAGGATCATTGTAGGTCATCTTTTATCACCTTGAAAGGTCCCTTCCAGTTTTTCACAACACTGCCAAGAACTTTCCTCAGGACGTAGTCTCCAACCTGGAATGTTATTGGATTAACTTTTTTATTATAATGCTTTGCTAGCAGTTGTTAGTAGGCTGCTAGTTTCACTAGAGCCAATTCCCTTCGCTCGTCGGCTAAGTCAAGTTCAGCGAGAAATGCTTCATTGTTTTGGCCTTGGTCGACCAGAGTGGACCTCATGGTTGGGAGGCCATCTTTCAAAGGGATCATTGCCTCCATCCCAGTTGCTCACCTTGGGGTGGTGCGGTAAGCCCATAGGATATGGGGTAGTTCGTTTACCCATGCTCCCTTGGCTTGCTCTATACGCTTTTTTAATCTATCGATCACCATTTTGTTGAAAGCCTCAGCCTGTCCGTTGCTATGAGGGTATGCCACAGAGCTGAAGTGGTGTCTGATCCCATGGTAGCTGCAGAAACCCTGGAAGAGGCCACTCTCGAACTGGGTTCCGTTGTCAGTGATGACAGTCCTGGGGATCCCAAAGTGAGTGACAATGTTTCTCCATATGAATCTTATCATGTTTGTTTGTTAGTGGCTCTACCTCTATCCAGTTGGTGAAGTAATCTGTTGCGACCAATAGATACTTACGATTACCTGCTGCAGTTGGTAGAGGGCTCATGATGTCCATACCCCATTGGGAGAAAATCTCTTTAGGTCGCTAGCTGGTTGGTGTACCATAGGCACGTGAAGTTGGCACTTTTCCCATTTTCGAGTGAAGGTTCCAGCATCTTTCTGCATGTATGGCCACCAGTACCCTTCTTTCATTGCTCGAAAGGCTAGTGATCTGCCCCCAATATGACTCCCACAGATTCCCTCAAGGAGTTCATGTAGGACTAGCTCGACATCCTTTGGATGCACGCACTGGAGGTAAGGGTCAGCGAAAGATCTTTTGTAGAGCTTACCCTCCGGAGATAAGTGAAAGCGGGCAACTTTGACTCTTATCTCGTGGGCGGTCTTCTTATCCCTTAGAAGGACATCGTTCTGCAAGTAATCTTTAATGGGGGCCATCTAACTCGGGGCTATTTCGATCTAGAGAACGTGCTCTGGGTTTGGTAGCTCAGCCTCAGCGTTCTTGGTGATGCTTGGTTGCGCGAGGAAATCAATCGGAATTTTCCTCTTTAAGTCGGAGTTGATTGCTGAGCTCAAGGTTGCTAGGGCATCGGCATGGCTGTTTTGCCCACTTGGGAACTGTTGGACATTTATGTGCTCAAAGTCAGCCATCAACCTTTTGACAGTAGCGAGATAGGCTGCCATCCTTTCATCTTTTGCATTGAAATCGTCGCTTATCTGGTTGGAGACCAAATGCGAGTCGCCGAAAACTTGTAGTTGCTTTGCCCCTAGCATTCGTGATTTCTGCAGTCCTACGATCAGTGCCTCATATTCTACTTCGTTGTTGGAGGCTTCAAATCTAAACCTGATATCTTGTTCAAGTATTGCATCTTTGGGGGTAACCAGCATGATGCCTACTCCTGCCCCTCTGGAATTGGAGGCTCCATCAACGTATAATCTCCAGACGACTGTCGCTGGTTAAACTCTACTTTGATGACTAGTCTAGTGCTAGTCACAAGGTTGTTCTCCTATAAACTCCACGATGAAATCGGCGAGGACCTGCCCTTTGATGGCGGTCCTTGGCTGGAACTGAATGTCAAATCGCCCGAGCTCGAACGACCACTTTTACAATCTACCTGAAAGGTCTGCTTTCCTCGGGACTGCTTTAAGGGGGTGGGATGTGAGTACGATGATGGAGTAGGCTTCGAAATAGTGTTTTAATTTTCTCGAGGCTACCACTAGTGCAAAGGCAAGATTTTCTAGTGGTAGGTATCAATGTTCGACGTCCAAAAGAGTCTTTCTCACGTAATAGACTGGGTATTGGATCCCCTTTTTTTCGCATACCAGTGCAGAACTCACAACATGACTAGATACTGCAAGGTAAAGGTATAAAGGATCATTCTCTTGAGAGATTACGAGCAAAGGTGGTCTGCTGAGGTAAGCTTTGATCCCTTCCAATGCTCCCGAGCAATCCTCGTTCCACTCCACCTCCTTGCTTTTCTTCAACAATTGGAAGACGGTTGGCACCTTTCGGATGACTTTGAGATGAACCGATTCAAGGCAGCGAGCATTCCCGTGAGCTTCTATACGTCTCTTATTGTTCGGGAGGGGGTTGCACCCTGTTGATAGCTTCAATATGTTCTGAGTTGGCTTCAATACCTCTCTTGCTGACTAAGTACCCAAGGAATTTTCCTGACTAGACACCGAAGGAACACTTACTCACGTTGAGCTTCATTCGGTACTACCTGAGGATTTCAAAAGTCCTTGATAGGTTAGAGAGATGGTCATCTTCGAGCTTGCTCTTGACGAGCATGTCATCGATGTAGACCTCCATAGTGCTTCCCATTTGGTCTTTGAACATCTTGGTGACCAACCGCTGGTAAGTTGTTCCTGTGTTTTTTAGCCCAAAGGGCATAACCTTATAGAAATATAACCCAACTGTAGTTATAAATGTTGTTTTGTCTTGATTTGGCGCATGTATAGGGATTTGGTGATATTCGAAGTATGCGTCTAGGAAGCTCATCCTCTCATGTTCTTCCGTGGCATATATCAGCTGGTCGATCATTAGGAGGGGAAAGTTGTCTTTAGGCTATGCTCTATTGAGATCGGCGAAGTCGATACAGACTCTCCACTTTCCATTACTCTTAGGGACAACCACTGGGTTGGATAGCCACTTGGGGAACTGGACTTCCCGTATAGATCCTGCATCCAGTAGTTTTTCAACTTCCTTCTCCATTGCCTTAGCTTTCTCTGGGGCAGTTTATCAAGCTTTTTGTGCTATTGGTTTGAAAGTTGGATCGACGTGCAATTGATGACAAGTGATATTACGATCAATCCCGAGCATCTCGTAAGGCTCCCATGCAAAGACATTTAAATTACTCTGAAGTAGGGTGACCAACTCCCTTTTTTCGCGGTCTGTGAGTGAGGTTCCAATCAAGAACTTTCTTTCATTTGAGCTGCCACTGGCTGTGACTTCCTCCAGGTCCTCGACGACTCATTCAGAGGGGAGGACCCTAGTCTCCTCTACTCCTGGTCTGCCATATTTTAGTTGCTATTTGGAGGGCATTAGCCTCTCATGTTCCTCGTTCGCACTTCTAACTTCTTCGACCTTATTTTCTGGTTTGGGGCGAATGACCGCTATAAAGCACTTTCTTGCCATCGCCTGATCTTCATGGATCTCCACCACTCCTCGTTCAGTCACACATTTGAGCTTCTGATGGTAGGTAGACGGGACATCCTTCATCGCGTGCAGCCATCCTCTGCCGAGGATTGCTTGGTATGGTGAATCAATATCGACCATAAAAAATTCGATCATTTTTTAGATGTTTCCTGCCCTTACTGATAGGACGATCTTTCCCAATGGGATGATTATCTTTCCAGCGAAGCCAACTAAATGAACGGTGGCTTCCTTTAGGTCGGCGACACTTAATTTCAACTTCCTGAACATGTAGAGATACATTATATCGGATGAGCTACCTTAGTCGACGAGCAATATGTCGACGTCATAGTTAGTTATCGTGAGGGTAATGATTAGTGCATCATGCTATGGGGTACTAACTCCCACCAGATCCTCATCTGTGAACACAATATGCTTGTTGTAGTCGACATTTTCTATTCTCCGACGCTTCCCATCTTATGTTTTGGCTGGATCGATCTGAAAAGCTTACATTACTGCTGTAAGCTTTTTTACGTCCATTTGAGTCGTATTTTCTTGAATCTGTTTGAGGTCGGGCGCCCCATGAATTACTGCAAACTCATGGCCGACGTCTTCCTCGAGCATATTATCGGGCCTTTGATCTCCATTGGCAGATGCCTTCTCTACCTTTTTTTCCATGAATTCACTCAAGTGTCCAACTTGAGTTAATTCTTCAAGGTGGGACTTGAGGGCTTTGCAATGCTCGATTTTTTTCCCGCCCTCCTTCTGAAAAGCACATCTCAGTGTGTTGTTCCTCTTGGAAGGGTCTCCACCCATCTCCACCCATCCTTGATCTTTGCCAGAATTTTATATATTGGTTCTCTGAAAACTGCATTTACTGCTTGAAATGCCTTCGAAGCATCACGCTTGTTCCCATTCTAGAGGCCATTTTTACCTCCATTGTTACTCCCTTTCTTTTGACCCTCGTTCCTGTCGCTCTCCTTTCCGGTAACTTTGGCACGACCATTTCCTCCTGTACTGAGTTGGGTCACATCTTCAACTTTAGCATATTTTTCAATACGATCCATTAAGTTGTCGATGGTTGTGGCCTCCTTCTTAGTGAGAGACTGGTGCAAGAGGCAGGAATTGGGTAAGACAGTCTTGAAGGATGCAATGGCGACCTGCTCTGAGCAGTCCTCGACCTTGTTGAACACCTCATAATACCTCTTCATGTAGTCTCTGAGGTTCTCTTGGGGCTTTTTCTTCATTGTCAACAAAGAATCCATCCTCTTCGGATGGGAGCTGCTGGTAATGAAGCGAGTTGTGAAGAGATCTGCCAGGGACTCGAAGTTCCTAATGGATCTATGGGGGAGTTTCTCGAACCACTTTTAGGCCACGTCGTGCAAGCTCAACGAGAAAATCCGGCACATCAGCACGTCCTTGTGGTTCTAAAGGGTTATGATCTGCCTGTACTGTCTGACATGGTCGATGGGATCATTCTTTCCATCGTAGATTTTGAATCTGGGCATTGGGAACTTCTTAGGGGCTTTTTCTTCTTCTATTACCCTTGAAAAAAGGGATTTCATCTAGGTCCTGAGAGCTCACCTGGCTAGCTCTCTTATCGATCTGGCACCCCGATGTGCTGGGTGTTGGTCTATCTCTCTCCGGACCAAGTTTCGTATATCGTCGTTCCTTCGGCCTGGGCTCCTATAACGGCGAGCCGGTTGTTACTGCTCAGACCAGTCGTCATCTGACTTATGTCCCTCAATTCTTTGAGACCCACGCCTTGGCCTCCCTCCTTGGCTGTGAGATCTGCTCGCCTAAGGGCTAAGAGTCCGATAATGGCGTTGCCTCATGTTACGATGGAGTTCTCTCTCCATCCTTTCCAGTTGCCTCTTGAGGCGAGCATTTTCGGCTTCCTGCTCTTGGAACTTGGCCTCATAGGCGTCGATCAGCTTGGAAACTTTTGTAAACCTAGTTGGCCCCTGGCTTTCTTCCGAGGCTTGCCGTTCCGGGCGAAGCCTTGGGTTTGAGTGTCAAACTTCAGATCTAACCCTGTGAGGGATAGGTTGCTCTTGAATATCCCCTGCTTGAGGGGCATTGCTGCTGTGATCAGACATTCTAGGTTCTTGTTGGTGAAAACTTTCTTAAAAGGAGAACAACCGTTTCCCACAGACGACGCCAATTGTGGTGACAAGAAATCTCAACACAAATTATAAGTGAATGCAATCACCAGAAAAGTAAAGAATAAGAATAATCACGATCACACACAACACAAGATGTACATGGTTCAGCAAATTGCCTACGTCCACAGTGGTGCTCTTAGTTTCTATTTCTCTTTTCTCCAGAGGGGTATTCTCTGTTACATACCCTTTGTCCCGGGCCCGGGATGCAATATATACAGGTAAACTTTAGAGAGTGGTGGTGTTGGGCACTCCCACATTAGCCCACTATCCCTAGAATATCTCACAAGAGATTTTAGGAACAAGGTGGGTCGTTACTAACTATTTTTGAGGCTTTGGAGTTTGGACCGGGCTCTCCCTATTTTCAATGGGGCTCAGCCCAGCTACTTCTTTGGGCATACAATAATGGACGAGGTACCCATAGTAATATATTAGAATTAAACATGTGAGAGGGTGGGATAATCTTTCACATATATTTTTTGGCAGATCTAGCCAAATACAATACCACTTATTAATTCATGCAAGTTTGACATGTCCACCCCTAGCTAACACCATATATACAAAGCAGGATCGTTGTTTATTTGTTGTCTTTTTATATGCGCATATTTACTTTTGTGATAAGTACCATAGGCACGTAATATATACACAACAAAATGCTCATTAATAATGTGATGATGTTGTGACTAATTAGAAGTGTTATGAATAGAAAATGAAACCCACTAGAAATTTAAAACTACACTTAGACCAACCAAAATGATGGAGGACAAGACAACATATCATGTAGTTTTAGAGAATTTATTGCTTGTAATGGCATGCTAAAAAGGGGAGAAAGTGTAAGTGATCACTTAAGCATTCGCTAGCTAGTGTTTACCCAATCTTTCCAAATTTAAACGAATCGCTAACTCCATTAACGAAATTAGCAAATGCCACTCACCCAATCATGTGAGGGACTTAATTGAATTTGCACCAAAAATTAGGGGATAAATTTGTTAAAAGTACAAAATAATGTAGTTCGTTTGCCACTTTCTTTTATTTTTTCATGTTTTAACTTTATTAATATATTCTCATTTTACTTATAATTATTATAGAGATGATTTTTCTAATTTAAAATAATACTTTTAAAACAATTAATATTGTGCTACCTATGTGTGTTTTAAATTTTAATTAATAGTGTATCATAATAATAATAATAATAATAATAATAATAATAGCGCATATGACGAGGTCAAACCTATGTTTTTATTGATTGGGGGTACTAGTTAAGTCATTTTGTCATTTAAAAAATGTACAAAAAGTTAATTATTTAAATAAATTAAGGGTATAATTCAATTAGTAAAGGGACTATTTGGCAAAATGATTGACTAGTACTTAAATAAATATTATATTTTATTATTTTATTTAATAAAAAAAGTTAGGATGATTGGTAATTTTGCCATACTTTTATTATAGTTTTGTATCACACTTTTTAAAAATATAATTGAGATAAGAATTAGGGGTGTTCATCAGAACCTGTCAACCCGAAAACCGACCCAAATCTGTATTTGTGGGTTAGGTTGGTTCGATTTTCTGATTGTTTGGATTGGTTCTGATTTAAAAAAATAAAAAATTGAAATGTTCGGTTCAGTTCGGTTCTCGGTTTGAAGCCTGAATCAAACCAAACCGAACATGTACCCGAAATCGTAGAATCGACCCAAACCAAAGAAACAAACCAATATACGAGTAAAACTGAACCCATATACCAATAGCTCACTTAAGCCCATTAGTTTTAACACTAAAAATCCTAAATCACTTCCCTCTAAAAAAACATTCCGCTCACTTCCTTCTCCAAATTAAAAATTTTGACCAAAATCTCCCTTCCCTCTCCAAACATTTTCCTTACCGGTCATAACTACCTTGAATGACCACCTTTCCCTACCTTCAGAGTTTTGTAATGAGTCCCTTCCATTTCTTATCCTTTTCTTCTCTTTGTCGGCCTAAAGTTTTAAAAAACAAACATGATTTTTTATTAATGATTTATTTTTTACCTTGGGTTAACTGCTGACCGAGACTTTTCCTACCGTACAACTAATGAACCATTTCCTCTTTCTTATGTTGGGTTTTTAATTTTGGAGCGAAGGGTATAGAGAAATTTGTGAGTTAACTCTGGAGTGGAGAGTTAACCGTTGATTGGAGGGTTAACTGAGTTTTATGAACCAACTTGTTGTATTTATTATGATCTTGTTTCTGATTTGTATTGCGGATGAGATTTGTATTATTAATTGTTTGTGATGTATTTCCAATTTGGGTATTTATTGTTCTTTTCTATCTGAAATCTAATTTTTTATAGTTTATTAATTTTTTTTATCCCAAGCTATAAAAATTAATTTGAAAAAGAAAAAAATCGTGAGCCAACCCAACCCAAACCATGAACCACTAGGTTGGGTTGGGTTGGGTTGGGTTGGGTTGGTTCGGTTCTAGCATGGGGTCGGTTTGAGTCTGGTTCGAAAAATAGGGAACTGAACCACATTGGTTGTGGCTTTGGTTTTATCGTGGAACCGAATCAACTCGACCCCTGAACACTCCTAATAAGCATTGTATCATAAAGGAATTTAAATTTTAATATTTTTCTTGCTTAGTCATGTTTTGGGTGATGTATGCCAAAAAAAATTTGAAAACAAAAAGTGGGATGTGATTGCAACATTCAAAAGACACCGATTCAATATTTTTAACAAAAACAGAACACATATAGATAGTGAGACATTTATTAGGAAAAAAATGTAAAGAAATTACTCTATTATAGTTGTAATAAAAATGGGAATATATTAATCTAATTAAAACATGAAATAAAAAGGATCAAATACTAAAAAGTCCCTCAAATATTTTTTAATATACATTTAGTTCAAGCCTTTTATTTTGTACCAAAAAGTCCCTTATTCTCTTATCTTTAAAGGGCTTATTCTCTTATCTTTAAAGGGCCGCGCCAGCGGCATGGTAAAGCCTTTTTGACATGGTGAAGGACTTTTCGGTGCAAAGTGAAAAGGCTTAAACTATACATGTATTAAAAGAAATTCAAGAGACTATTTGGTATATGCCCCAAATAAAAATGACATACAAAATAACAATATCTAGTACTTGTAACAAATTCGTCCTCTGAAATTTTAGTTTCAATAACTGTTAGTGAAGTTAATGGTTCGTTATAATTTGAATGAAACAACATGATATTTTGAGGACTTAATTAAAAAATTGAAATATCATGTATTCAAGTAAGACTATTCAAAACTTGAGGGGGGTGTCTGTGTGTTATATAAACCCTCAATGGAGAACGGGATAAGTGTTGCCTTTTTCACGAAGAATAATGATAAGTATACCGGACTGAGTTAGAATTCATACTATTTTATTTATTTGTATTATAATATGATTTGCTTATTTTATAATGTGAATTTCGTCAAAATATAAATTATTTAAAACACATTTAATACTAAATGGATACTACTACCTTATAAGAGTATCACTGCTCTTTCACGAAAGAAATGCTGCCAGGTCGTGTCACTAATTACTCAGTGGATCCACAGCTATTTTGAGAAGCTCTGTCCGTCAAAGGTATTAATGACATGTTTAACATAAAAAGGAAAATTATTTTTCTACATGGTACAAGTTTCAGTACACTCAATTAGTGTATGAGAGAACTTAGAAACTTCGCTTTTAACTATAGACAATTACTAATTTTGTCAGGAAATGATTTGTTTTCACTTGCCAAAAGAACGAAACTGATGAGCTAAAAATATTAGAAGTAGGTAGAGTTTTCAGTTTTACACCGCAACATACAGCTGTTCCAAGTCTTTGACAACCCACTTTATTGTAAAAGAAAGATCAAAAGTTCTTTGCATATATTATAAAATAGACTAGCTTTTAGAAGCCAAGATTTCAAAGATATTGTCTGAAGAAATTATATAATACTATAAAAAGGTACCAACAGTCTAAATATATTATGTTATAACAGAACTAGTTTTATTTACAGTTTGGAATATACAGCTATCTTTTTTTTTATTATAGTGATTATACATAATAATTAGGGGGTGTCAATTTTTGACACGACACGATAATCCGACACGAATTCGACACGAAGTTAACATATTAGAATTCACAATTTCTTGACACGAGCCGGAATATGACACGACCCGTGAACACGAATAATAAACGGATTGAGTTAGTATAAAACTCGTATAACTCAAAAATGACACAAATAAACCCATTTAACTCATATTTTATGAAGAATATATCAGGTGATTTATATATTTTGATAAGTTATTGGATCAAACACCAAAAAGTCTTTCAAATTTTTTTTAATACACATTTAGTCCAAGCCTTTTACTTTGTTCTAAAATCTCCTTCAAATACCCATTTAGCTAATAGCTTCTTATTTTTAAAGGTTCACGCTAGCGATACTCACCACCACCACCTCTCCGATGATTCTTATTGGAGATTTTTTTTTTTTTTATAAAATGTTTTTATATGGTAAGAGACTTTTTGGAATGAAGTAAAAAACTTGGACTAAATGTGAATTAAAAAATATTTAAGGAATTTTTTGGTATAAACTCCAAAATTATTTTATATTTTATTTATTGAGTTGTGTAGATCAATACAAACACGACACGATAATAAAAAAGATCGAATTACTATTTGCTCATCTAACATGATGAGTTAAATGAGTTGGAGTAAAATTGATTAATACTCAATACGAACTCGATATGACACGCTTCAACACCACACGAAACACACAAACTCCCCTAATAATCATAAAGTAAATTCTTCAAATGAGTCTAAGGAGTATCTTTTCAACTTTCTAAGAAAAGCTACAATTACTCATTGATATTGACGTAATCCATGAAACACTTAAATAATTGCGGTCTTTTGTCCAAAAAAATAAATATATATTATTAGTTAAAACATCGTTTGTTTATTTAAATACTCCACTTTCATGGTCACTTTTAAATTACACCCTCAAAATGAGAAAAAAATAATAATAATAATAATACAAACAAAACATCCCTTAAAAGATTCAGAAAAGCCCAGAACGTGTCAAAAGATGCTCATGAAGTGTTCCTCAAACCATAGTAAGGATGTAACTTAAAAGTTTGAGTATTAACCAAGCCCGTTGGTCACTGATATAAGATTATCATTGAAAGAAAATTTGGTGTGAATTAAGTTTGATTTATATTTTGATTTCTGATACTATTAAAATAATGTTTGGTTAGCGAAAATTACAAATCGTAAATAATAATTAATCGAAGTGTGTGTGAGCTAACTGAACCCCTCATGGTATGTAAAAAGAAAGTTTGAGGATTTTCACTTTAGTGTATGGTATATATATTGTTTGAGTATAGATTACAATTAAAAAATTCAACAACAAAGTCAATGCTCTAGTTATGCCTTATTATATATATAAAAATGTTAAATTCATTAATTTTATGTATATGCCAATGTGGAAGAAATACGTGAAAAGCACAAATTGAAAAGAAAAAACTTCTTCTTTAATGGAGGGGAAGAAAATTTGAAGAACCTGAAATCAGTGTCGTCAAAGATTTTGTGAGCCTTCCATCTTTTAATCGGCCATTTAGACAAGATAGCATTCCCATACTCAGGCGCCCAACTTTCCGCAAACACATAGTTCATCCCCAAAGCAGCTGCCAAATCCGACAAAGGCTTCATTTCTCTCTCCTCTTCAGCTTTCACATCTTGCAAAGCTAAAATATCAGCGTCCAATTCTCTTAACACTTCAAGCACTGTTCTCGTACTTGTATGCCTCTCTCCATCAAACCCATTTGATGAAAAGCTAACACTACCTTTCCCTTTCAAACTTCTACTTGAAGAACCTTGTACCTCGTCTTCAACAAAACTTAATTTGTTGTTTCTCTTTAAGGAAATCTCATTGTCGGGTAAATTGATGGACACCCTTAATTTAGATTTGGCAAACTTTTGTTGGATGGAGAGATTTTCTGAAGTGTTGGGATGGAGGGGAGATTGTTTTAGAATACTCTTGGGACGATGATCCATTGATTTCACTCGTAATTTGGACTCAACAAATGAGTGATTTTCGTCGCTATAGTTAAAGCTTTGTGATTTTTCTGTCTTGGGAACTGCAGGTGCCATAGAGAAGAGGGCAGCATTAAATGTGGCCATGCGTATGGGTTTTTCTGGTTTTGGACCATCTAATTGATGGTTTGGGTGAATTGCTGATGACCCATTTGGGTCAGGGTGGGATTTTGAGTTGGATTTTCCGAATTTTTTTATGACAATTTTGGGTTTGGACCGGCGGCGAGCTGGCCATGGGAGTGTAGAGTAGAGACGCTTGAGGTTTTTGTTGAGAATTTTCAGCATTGTTTACCGGATAAAAAGGAGAGGTTTTTGTTGAAGAAAAAGTTAAGCAGCGAATGAAAGAGAGAGAGAGAGAGAGAAGAGGTAGGAGTTTTCTAGGAAATCGGTTGATGACACTTGGCATGAAAATAGAAGGTGCAGTGAGCACTGAGATTCTCTGTGTGAGTGGACAGAGAAAAAAGGGGGCTTCCTTTACAAGAGAGAGAGTACCAGGGGAGGAGGTGGTGCTGGGGAGTGTTTAGGTAAATAAACTGAAGTTTTGATTATGAAATGATTGGGGAGAAAAAGGGTGGAAAAAAGAAAGGGAAAAGATTAGATTAGTGAAATGATATGAAGGACAGACAGGAGAGAGGAGACCAAACAAGTCTGAAATCCAGTCCATGCAAACAGGGATCCTTACTTGTTTGGAACGCCACGTCACCCATAACACGGCGAACCCTACGCTGGTGGACCCCCGTTATGGGAAACTGTTATTTTAACTAAAAATTTGACCCATTTTTAGAAAAATTGACTTGGTAAGTAGTGATACTTAGAAGAGTGGTTCTATTATGAACCGATTATTTTTTTATTTTGGCATAATTTTTAGTTTTTTTATTTTCAAATTTTTCGAAATAAATTAGAATGGGATTGAAAATCATTTATAAATTTTCAATCCGAATTTTCCGATATCGTGTCGATTCGATTTGAGATAATAATATATTTTTTTATTTTAATATTTTTTACTTATCATTTTACTACCCTCAGTTTTATATAAAGTTTATTGTTTGCTTGTTCTATAAGGATCTTCCATTTAACACAATCTCAGCCATTAATTTATGCTCGTGGGCCATATATATACTGTCACACCCCACGTAATTCTGGCATCGGCCCCCATCAAAATTATGTCGGACATGAACTAAATAAAATATCATTCTTAGTAAGAGATAGCTATGAGACATAAACAGATCAATCCACAAGATAAATAATTGAATCACTCACAAATGATAGTAACCAACTATGCGATAAAAGATCCATCACCGTGCTAAACTCCAAATAATAAAGTAATCTCCAATAGTATAAAACTGAATAAACTCCAACTGAATCCATAATAAAATATCTGGATAAAACCCGTACAACTTTGGAACCGAATGGTCCAACAAAATCATAAACTGAGTCTCAATGTAAATACGAAGGAAAAAAAACTAAACTAAACTAATATGCATAAAGTAAATAACTCCAGTTGCCCCTCCAAGAAAGTCTCTAAATAAACCTATGCAACTTCTCCAAACTTATTCCTGAAAAGGTTAGTCAACGCACGAGGTCAGAGCCCCGAGCATGAATACACACTACTTCCCTCAAATAGGAGTCGTGAACCCAGACAATAGCATTTTATGCAATAAATATCAAAATAGAGTATTTTAATTAAACGAATATAATTAAACACGGGAAAGATAAATTACTAACCACCCCCAAAGATTCTTATAAAATAACACCAATATCATTTTAATTATCCCACCGCCCTAATTAACTTAAACCAAACATCGTTATTCTCACTTTTTATTATGGCGGCCCTCACGCCCCGGGTCGTAATTTCCACCAAAGTTTAACACTTCCCCTTGCCAAAACGCCAGTCGAGTTTGTTTAAACTGTTGATCCCCCGCAATTTGACAAGGTTCTACACACGACATGACAAAAATTACCAACCGACCCGTTTAAACTGTTAGCTCCCGCACATTATGTCACCACAAATTTTAATACCCGTTTTTATCTTAAGTATTAATTCTCATTTCCTCAATTTCATAATTATCAAATTACCCCATCCTTTTAATCGATGTGAGATCCTCAAACTATCCCTTAGTCCCATACCTAAGGGTCCCCAAGTACACGTGCATCTTATCCTACATATAGGATAAATTACCAATATAAATCACGTCCTACTCTCATGTCTTGTCTAACGCAACGATAATATAACATAAAAATCAGCCCAACCCCGAAATATAAAATCCCCACGAATTTACACTAACTAGTCCCCATACCTAGCAAGCATAAATTATAACCAAGTCCTACCCACTAGTCTCATACCTAATAAGCATCCTATAATAGAGGTGAGCAAAAATATTACCCAAAAGCCCCTCGTCCCCGCGATGACAAATGTGAATAATAATAATCCACACAATATCATAAATCATAAACACAACATGACAATATAATCATAAAGGTCCCAATTTAATTAAATCAACCTATCACATCGCCTTTGATTCCAAAAGTGTTAAATTAATTAACATGCAATAATTTCAATATGACACAAGCGTTTTCTCTTATAATATCACAACTTATTATAAGTGTGAGCGCGTCCCAGAAATCATATAAATAAACCCATACAAAATTCTACATGAGACCCTACACTCAAAATCATAAACACCCAAAAATCTAACCTGTGCACCAGCCAAGGGTTTCAAGGATTAAATCATATTGAATTTTTTTATAAGAAAAGTCCCAAATTTAATTGTCCACTTTCTCTAATTAAGTTACTAATCAATTTTAATAAAAAAACATAGGATTAACGGTTTAGGCGACACTTAAAATGCATAATACTAAAGAAAAGGAATAGAGTATTCATACATGAGATTAGTCGGATAAAAAATCTGAGTAGACGGTTGGATTCCTCTTGAAACATTAGCAAATAAGTGTTCTTGGACCCTCTTGAGAAAACACCAATTGAATATTCAATTATAGAGTTAAAACTTGTTAAAAGTTGAGGCTAGGGGTTGAAGATGAGAGGAAATATGTTTGGAGAATCTTACTGGAGAAAAGTTTGAGAGAAAAGTGTTTTAAAAGTTCCATCCCAGTATTAGTTTTGGTATTTAAAGGGTTTAAGAGTTAGAATACAATCACGACTCTAATTAATCCACCGCCTCATCTGTCGCTCGAACGACTGACGCATGTCCTTCAAACGACATGCGATGTCGTTCGAACAACATACCGTGTCGTTTGAACGCCCCAAACCTCAAAATAAAAATTTTAAAACTCCGCCTTTACACTTAGAAGAATTGTCATTAACTCAACAAAAACGTACCTGCTTGAACATAATAAAAAAAAATTCTAACATTCTTACCATAACTCCGATTTAATTCCGGTCAAGAATTTACTACTCAAATATAAAAATCCACATGTTTAATTATTAAAAACCATTAAATCCCAAAATTTTATTTCACTCCGTTTTTCTTCAAATTAAATAAAATCATTAATTAATAAGCCACAGGGTGTTATATATATATAATATACTAAGTATAACTAAGAAGAGTCTAAACCTAAATTACATACAAAAACAATGGTTGCTTATCTCTCTCACTATAACCCTCCTCCTCTTCTCTTCTAAGTTCCAACCAACTCTCCCTGCCTCTGCTCGATCGGCAGCTGATCTCCGACCTTCGACTCGATCGACGAAATAAACCTAAGGTCGACTCTCATTCAAGGTATGCCACTACCACTAATGTATGTATTTGTGTATGTATTGTTGTGAATATTAAATACATTGTTAATATTAATTTGTGTATGTATTTGGTTAAATACACATGATGGATTTCTGAGTCTGAAGATTAAATGCTTTATTAATATTGATTTATTTTAATTGTATAAATATACACATTATGATATGAATTACCCTGTCTTCAGGTTTCATTTTTATTTGGTTATATCAGAATAGGCATCCATAAAGCTTAAAAGCTCATGTCTTGATGTAGCATCCACCAACTGATCAATTCCAGGCAAAGGAAAATGATCTTGTGGGCAAGTTTTATTTAAATCAGTGAAATCCACACACATCCTCCATTTATTAATCTTATTTTTTACCATTACAACGTTGTCCAATCAGTTTGGATACTTCACATCTTCAATAAACTTGGCTTTTTGAAGCTTCTCTACTTCCTCTTGGATAACTTGATTCTTTTTGGGACTGAAAACCTAACGTCTCTGCTTGACTATCATGGCATCCTTGTGTGACACCCCGCCTAATTAAATACCGGGCGATCACTCCTTTATTAAATTAAATCAAGGTAAACAGTTGGTTCATTCTCAGCATCACTGTCGGTAAAAATAAATTTTCCAATTTAACATCCTAAATAATTAAGCTAAGTGTCAAAACATTTTTTTTCCAAACTTTCCAAATTTTAATTAACGAAAAGATTTATTTACTTAAAATAACATTTCTACAATTAAGAATCACACCACAATAAACTAAATAACATAAACCATTCGTCAATCGAATGTGAACATATGGAACTAAAAATCACAAATCCATCCTGAATAAATCCCATAGAACAATACTGGAAAATAACTGAAATATAAATGTCCCAACAATAAATGAAATAATGGAAAGGGCGACACATGCCCAATAAATGAGAATGCTAGAAGTGAAGTCAATAAAAGGAGTCGTCTACTCAAGTGACCTGTAACTCCCACCTAAGCTGCAGCACGTTCCTCTCAAGGGATCCTAAGCAAGACGCCCCTATGGCTGGGCACCTGAAAATATACATATATATACAAGAGAGAGAGAGAAAAGAAACGGGTCAGAGCCCGAAAGTGTGTTTGATTTTAAAATACGTTTAGCAAGTATTTATGTTGATACAGGCCAATGCAATAACATATTAGTACGTCACTCTCTTGAGGAAATACTCACCTCTCTTCTAATGTGCACACCTATCGCACTAGCATTCCCCACGGTTTCTTATCATTTAACGTACTAGTCTTTCTAAAAGATTAAACTTAACTTAGATTACCCGCAAGATTTATAATTCACGACTCCATTAAAAGAATGTTCCAAACAGTAATCAAAGTCCTCCATTTTAACTTTATAAAATCAATAAAGTTTTACAGTGACATCTTATACCTTTTTCAAATCAAGTATTTAATAGTTTGAGTCAACAGCCATGTCCTACTTATCAAATCTCAGTAGACAGTTTCAAATATCATAATCTCATATATATATTAACTACTCGTATAATATATATATATAACAGCACCCCGAATAAAACTATGGTGCGTGCATACTCTACTATCCAAAGCCCCATATCACTCATATTAAGGGGAATACATTCGGAATCACTCTCGAATTGTATTAACAGAAATACACAAACAATATTGAGGCGAAGCATAAATTCGAAGTCTCTAAGAGGGTGGCACATACCGGCGTCTCTTAGGACCGTCTGAACTATCACATCGATAGCCTGTACCAATGACATCTATCTTCTAGGGTACAAGTCAATATCCCCCATAAAGGTCGCATCGAGATAAGACTTGTCCCAGCGCGGAAACCTCAGGGATAGTAAGTAGCGTGGGTATGATTTTCACATGCATATAATATATGTACACACAATCATATAAATATACCACTTTATCATATTAATGTGGGTTCTTCTCATCACCCGTAATTATACCATTTATTCTAAATTTCACAGTTATAGAATTTTGTATAAGGTTTTATTCATAACCTTAACTCGAAGGGTTTTCTCACTTATTACCTAACACTCATGGGCTACATCCCCACAAATCTGAATTTCAGTAAGTGTCTTTATTAGGTTCCAACGTAACTCTCTTACGCACCTCACCCTTTAAATTCATAAATCCACTAACCTAAAGTAAATATCCCATAATTACCATTTTCGTTAAAGGTTAAAGGTTCCAACAATTATTCATATACCCTACTGGTCCTCAATGTCTCCCAAATCAATTTCTCATGAATGCCCAAGAATTATTTCACGATAAACTTAATTTAACTAATTAAACAAGGAAAAATAGGAGTCTGTCAGGAGGGGTCGATCGATCGAAGCTTGGGGCTCGATCGATCAAAACTTCGATCGATCGATGCTCTATGTTCGATCGATCGATCAAGCAGGTCTAGGTAAAATTCTGCAGAATTGCAGTTACGGGTTTCATCCAATTTCTTCATCAAATTCCATATTTTTAACACTAATCGACCCACAAATTCTACTACTAACATAATAACATGATTCCAGATGTTTTTAACGTTCAGCATGTGTGTATTCATCATTAAACATGGTTAAATAACCCAAAATCTCATATAATCATCAAGAACCCTAAAGTTTTCATAACTATGATTCAATTCAGTTTTTCTCCAGAATTTCTTCCTAATAAAACATCAAAAGTTCGTGGGTAATACATCTATATCATCAAAAGTTTCCAGTATAAGGTTTTAATCTTCTCTACATGCAATTTCTTCTCAAAATTTGGGGTTTTCTTACATGGATTACATTCCTAATTAATCCTGAACTAATATGAACATTGCACTAACGAAATACGCAAGTTAAACACTTGCCTGGTATTTTCAGAAGTTTGATTTCCTGTTGATTATGGTGTGGTTGCGTTCTCCTCCTCGCGATCTACGCGTTGGTGGTGACGGCGGTGCAAACGGTGGTGTTTTGGCCTTGAATCTCCTCGAAAGGTCTCTCCTCTCCTCTCCAATGGTCGTTCTAGGGTTCTGAATATTCTAACCCTAAATGGCTAGCCTAACCAGCTGATAAAGGCTGCTAAAATTCGTGGGTTTAATTACCCTATTTTGTAAAATGACCAAAATGCCCTCCTGGGTCACTAATTAGGCCTAAAAACACCCCGAGACCCAAACTAAACCCCCGGGTACACTTTTCTGACTATCTCGACCCTTCTGAATGCGTTAGCGCACTCAAAACGACCATACGAATAACTTATAAAATATTTATTTTTTTTAATTAACAAAATTAGTCCCGACGTGACACAGGCACGTCCCAACTTAAATTTCCGAAATAGTCATTTAATTCACGTATGACATTCAATATAACCAATATAGTATATCACTATGCTCATTAGTAATATTCAACAAGTTTCCCATAATTACTAACTCTCGTCACGTTAATAATTATAACATAATTAATTTCTGGATTTTTATTAAATAAACCATTTCATTAAATTTAATAAATCCCCAAATTAAATATAGCATTAAAATACGGGGTATTACATACTTCCCTCCTAATAACGGAATTTCGTCCCGAAATTCGGAAAATAAGGCATACCTGGTAAAAATAACTCTGGATATCTCTCGCGCATATCTGCCTCACGCTCCCAAGTGGATTCCTCCACATTATGATGCTCCCACTGAACTCGCACAAGTGGAACTATTTTCGACCTCAATCTCCTCTCACTATAGTCTAGAATAGCCACTGGTCTCTCCTCGTAAGAGCTATCAGACTGTAAATCTATCTCATCTATCGCAATGTGAGTATAGGCCATATCATCCCGAAGATATCGTCTTAACGACGAGATGTGGAATACATCGTGGATGCTATGTAAATATTCTGGCAATCCCAACCTGTATGCAACCGGCCCGATCCTCTCGATGATGGGAAATGGTCCCACATACCTCGGGGCCAATTTCCCCTTCTTCCCGAACCTCATCACTCCCTTCATAGGAGATACACGCAATAACACTTGATCTCCCACATTAAACTCCCGGAAGAACCGTTTCGCATCGGTGTAGCTCTTCTGCCTGTCCTGGGCTACCCGAATACGACTCCTGATTATCTCAATCCTTGCGGAGGTCTCCTGAATCACTTCTGGTCCTAGCAACTTGTTGTCCCCCACCTCGAGCCAATAAGTTGGAGAACGACAAGGCCTGCCATACAAAGCCTCAAATGGGGCCATACCAATCGTAAACTGATAAGAGTTATTATAAGCAAACTCTACCAGTGGAAGATGTAGTTCCCAACCTCCTTCGAAATCTAGAACACACATGCGTAGCATATCCTCTAACATCTGATTAGTACGCTATGTCTGTCCATCTGTCTGTGGGTGGTAAGCTGAACTCAACCTCAACTCGGTACCCATAGCCTCCTGAAAACTTTCCCAGAAACGTGACACAAAAATCTTGTCTCTATCTGACACAATATTCAGGGGCACCCCGTGTAATCTGACAATCTCAGTAATGAACAATTGAGCATATTGACCCGTAGTATAATCTGTCCGCACTGGCAGAAAATGAGCCACTTTGGTCAAACGGTCTACAATCACCCAGATAGAATCGTGGCCCCGGTGTGATGTAGGCAACCCTGTAATGAAATCCATGGAAATACTCTCCCACTTCCACGCGGGTACTTCCAACGACTGAAACAATCCCGACGGTTTCTGGTGGTTTACCTTCACCAGCTGGCAGGTAGAACACTTGGACACAAACTCGGCGATGTCCTTCTTCATCCCACTCCACCAGTATTGACGCCTCATGTCCTGGTACATTTTATCACCTCCCGGATGTACTGCAAATCGGGACCCGTGAGAATGAGTCATCACTTCATGACGTAACTCCGCTCCTTCTGGAACCACTAATCTCCCATTAAACCGCAAACCTCCATTAGAACTAACAGAATAGGACTCAGCACCCTCGGCTAGAAGTCGTACAATCTGCTCCTGGCAAAACGGGTCTGTGGTCTGTGCCTGTATCACCCTCGTAACAATCTCGGGTGTGACTGACATCACGGATATGAAAGAACGTGCCACTGCGTCCTGGTGACCCAATTCCTTCCACTTTGCCTTCCAGACGTCCGCTACATCGTCTACCGGTCTACGGCTCAACGCATCAGCAACTACGTTGGCCTTCCCCGGATGATACTGTATATCGAACTGGTAGTCCTTCACAAACTCTAACCACCTGCGCTGACGCATATTCAGCTCTCGCTGAGTGAACAGGTACTCCAGTGACTTATGGTCTGTGAACAAACGGAATTTCTTGCCCAATAAGTAGTGCCTCCAAATTCTCAATGCAAAGACGATCGCTGCTAACTCCAGGTCGTGGGTGGGGTAATTCTTCTCATACGGCTTAAGCTTGCGGGAAGCAAAAGCTATAGCCTTCTCTTCCTGTTGAAGTACTCCCCCAAGTCCCCGTAAGGACGCATCGGTATAAACCAGGTACTCCACACCCGGTTTCGGTAAGGCAAGGACTGGTGCTGAAGTAAGCTTGTCTTTCAGCTCGTCGAAAGCCAGCTGACAAGCGTCGTCCCAAACATATGGTACCCCTTTGCGAGTCAGATTCTTCAATGGACCCGCTATTTTGGAGAATCCCCGAATGAATCTCCTGTAGTATCCGGCTAATCCCAAGAAACTACGCACTTCTGTCGGTGTCGTGGGCTGTCCCCACTCCCTCACCACTGATACTTTGCTCGAATCAACTGCAATCCCCTGTTCAGAAACGACATGGCCCAAGAACTGTACTTCTCGCAGCCAGAATCCACACTTCTCGTACTTAGCATACAACTGATGCTCTCGTAGAGTCTGAAGGACCTACCTCAAGTGCTCGGCATGCTCCTCTTCGGAGTGTGAATATATTAAGATATCATCTATGAAGACGATGACGAACTGATCCAAGAACTCTCTGAATACTCGGTTCATCAAGTCCATGAAAATGGCTGGGGCATTTGTGAGTCCGAACGGCATCACCCTGAACTCATAGGACCCATATCTCGACAAGAAAGAAGTCTTTGAAACATCCTGCTCTCTAATACGTAACTGATGGTACCCCGATCTCAGATCTATCTTTGAAAAGAAAGTTGCTCCCCTCAACTGGTCGAACAGATCATCGATTCGAGGTAACGGATACTTATTCTGTATCGTGACCTTGTTCAATTCACGATAGTTCACACACAATCTTAGTGAACCATCTCTTTTCTTCACAAACAAGACTGGAGCGCCCCAAGGTGAGGTACTCCTACGGATGAAGCCCTGACCTAACAGATGCTCTATCTGATCTCGTAGCTCTCGCATCTCTGTCGGAGCCATACGGTACGGTGCGCGTGCTATAGGTCTCGTATCTGGCAGTAAATCTATAACAAAGTCTATCTCACGACTGGGCGGTAGGCCTGGTATCTCCTGAAACACATTGGAATACTCCCTGACAACAGGTATCGAATCTAAGGGAATCACAACCTCCTTAGAGATATCCTCGTCTATGTAGTACAAATGAGCGGTCGAACCTCCCTCTGGGCGAGGCATCGCCACTACAAACATCTCTTGCCCCGGAATGGAAAAAACAATGCTCCCACCGAAGCAATCAATCATAGCTCTATAAGCTGCGAGCCAGTCCATACCGATAAACACATCATGCTCGTGCATGTCTAAGACTAACATGTCAGCAGGTAATACCAAGCTACCAATCTCTACCCCCACTCCCCGGCATATAAAGAATATAAGTAACCCACTCCCCAGTGGTGAGTCGACACACGTCACGGTGCTCTCTGCTGTGGCTAGCAATCCTAAGGACTTCGCGAAATGCGTAGCTATAAAACAATGTGTTGCCCCCGTATCAAATAATACCCGACCCATAGTACCATGGATAGGAAACATACCCTCAATCGTAGGCGGTGCCTGTGGAGCTGCTGCCTGGTGGACATTATAGACACGTCCATACTGCAATTTCCCCTGCTGCACTGGAGCTGCTGGAATGGCTGGTAGGCCTGGCACCTGGGCTGGAGCTGGGAGGGCAGGTGGAAAGAGTGGTCTCTACGGCTCATTACGGGCTCCCTACTGCTGTGGATCACTCTCGGCAATCCTGGCGCTTATGGCCATGTTTACCGTACCCAAAGCATCTGCCTTTGAAGTTACCGCCCCTCTGACCCTGCTGTCCACGGCCCTGCTGGCCGTTACCTCCACGCCACTGGCCCTGTTGGCCCTGATGTGCACGCTGTTGGCCTTGCTGGCCCTGCTGTTGTTCCTGCGGTCGGTGTTGGCCCTGCTGATTAGGCTGGCCCTGATCGCCCTGCCTGAAACCCCCGAATCCCTGCCTAGAATCACCTGAACGGAATCGCTTAGCAGGGTCCCCCTGATGGGGACTCTTCTCGTGCTGACGAGTCTGTCCATGAGTTGGTGCCCCACCGGCACTATTACCCCCGGTCCTGCCCTGCTGGCTGGACTCTCCTGCTCTCTTGCTTCCCTGAAGATGGAAGCGGTGATCCTGGCAATGTAGTAACGCTGCATTGAGTACGTCAGTGAAAGTACTCAGGGATAGGTTCCCAATAAGGTGCTGACGGATCCTCCAAGCTAACCCGTCGACAAACAGCAAAATCTTCTTGCTCTTAGTGGGTGCCTCATCCGGCACAATAGTGAGAAGTCTCGTGAACTCCTCCTCATACTCAGCTACAGTAAGGTTCTCCTGCTTCAGATTTAGTAATTTCCGCCTCATCTCAGTCTGCACTGCGGGTGGAAAATACTTGCGGTCAAACCGCTCCCAGAACAACTGAATAGGGATCGTGTCCCTCTCCTACAGAGTAGTAGTGGACTCCCACCACTGTAATGCGTCTCCCACCAGCTTAAAGGAAGCCAATAACTGCTTTTGCACGTCAGTGCACTCATACATACGGAGGTGCCGCTGGATGTCTTTCTTCCATTGGCGGACTGTAACAATATCAGAGCTACCAGAAAACTCAGGGGGATGCGCTTTCTGAAAAGCATCCTGAACCCTCTCCCATGCGGATGGAAGCTGTGCTGGTACTGGCGCCACTGCCTGAACCTGGGGTGGAGCCTGTTGAATCACCGCTATTGCGGCATTCACCGCCTGAGAAACAATGGCGGCTACTTCGTTCGCATTCATTGTGCCTGGTGCCGGAGCTGCTGGCTGCTCGGCTTGGGCACGCCTATCTTTCAGAGCACGTCTCGGAGGCATCTGAAACGTGAACAAGTTTATTAGTCTACAGTTATTATCATATCTCAAATAGTTGAAGACTTAAACGTAAAAGCAAGAATACAACAATCCTAAAAATAGGGCTCTATAGCAATAACGTTAAGCTGAAGCGAAATAAGTCGTACAGATCCTATGGACACTAGAACCTGATGCTCTGATACCACCTGTGACACCCCGCCTAATTAAATACCGGGCGATCACTCCTTTATTAAATTAAATCAAGGTAAACAGTTGGTTCATTCTCAGCATCACTGTCGATAAAAATAAATTTTCCAATTTAACACCCTAAATAATTAAGCTAAGTGTCAAAACCATTTTCATATATACTTTCCAAATTTTAATTAAAGAAAAATATTTATTTATTTAAAAACAACATTTCTACAATTAAGAATCACAGCACAATAAACCATATAATATAATACATTCGTCAATCGAATGTCAACATATGAAAACTAAAGTCATAAATCCAAATTGAATAAATCCCATAGAACAAAACTGGAAATAACTGAAATATAAATGTCCCAACAACAATGAAGTAATGGAAAGGGCGACACATGCCCAATAATGAGAATGCTAGAAGTGGAGTCAATAAAGGAAACCGTCTACGCAAGTGACCTATAACTCCCACCTAAGCTGCAGCACGTTCCTCTCAAGGGATCCTAAGCAAGACGCCCCTGTGGCTGGGCACCTGAAAATATACATATATATACAAGAGAGAGAGAGAGAAAAGAAACGGGTCAGAGCCCGAAAGTGTGTTTGATTTTAAAATACGTTTAGCAAGTATTTAAGTTGATACAGGCCAATGCAATAACATATTAGTAAGTCACTCTCTTGAGGAAATACTCACCTCTCTTCTAATGTGCACACCTATCGCACTAACTTTCCCCACGGTTTCTTATCATTTAACGTACTAGTCTTTCTAAAAGATTAAACTTAACTTAGATTACCCGCAAGATTTATAATTCACGACTCCATTAAAAGAATGTTCCAAACAGTAATCAAAGTCCTCCATTTTAACTTTATAAAATCAATAAAGTTTTACAATGACATATTATACCTTTTTCAAATCAAGTATTTAATAGTTTGAGTCAACAGCCATGTCCTACTTATCAAATCTCAGTAGACAGTTTCAAATATCATAATCTCATATATATATTAACTACTCGTATAATATATATATATAACAACACCCCGAATAAAACTATGGTGCGTGCATACTCTACTATCCAAAGCCCCATATCACTCATATTAAGGGGAATACATTCGGAATCACTCTCGAATTGTATTAACAGAAATACACAAACAATATTGAGGCGAAGCATAGATTCCAAGTCTCTAAGAGGGTGGCACATACTGGCGTTTCTTAGGACCGTCTGAACTATCACATCGATAGCCTGTACCAAGGACATCTATCTTCTAGGGTACAAGTCAATATCCCCCATAAAGGTCCCATCGAGATAAGACTTGTCCCAGCGCGGAAACCTCAGGGATAGTAAGTAGCGTGGGTATGATTTTCACATGCATATAATATATGTACACACAATCATATAAATATACCACTTTATCATATTAATATGGGTTCTTCTAATCACCCGTAATTATACCATTTATTCTAAATTTTACAGTTATAGAATTTTGTATAAGGTTTTATTCCTAACCTTAACTCGAAGGGTTTTCTCACTTATTACCTAACACTCATGGGCTACATCCTCACAAATCTGAATTTCAGTAAGTGTCTTTATTAGGTTCCAACGTAACTCTCTTACGCACCTCACCCTTTAAATTCATAAATCCACTAACCTAATTTAAATATCCCATAATTACCATTTTCGTTAAAGGTTAAAGGTTCCAACATTTATTCATATACCCTACTGGTCCTCAATGTCTCCCAAATCAATTTCTCATGAATGCCCAAGAATTATTTCACGATAAACTTAATTTAACTAATTAAACAATGAAAAATAGGAGTCTGTCAGGAGGGGTCGATCGATCGAAGCTTGGGGCTCGATCGATCAAAACTTCGATCGATCGATGCTCTATGTTCGATCGATCGATCAAGCAGGTCTGGGTAAAATTCTGCAGAATTGCAGTTACGGGTTTCATCCAATTTCTTCATCAAATTCCATATTTTTAACACTAATCGACCCACAAATTCTACTACTAACATAATAACATGATTCCAGATGTTTTTAACGTTCAGCATGTGTGTATTCATCATTAAACATGGTTAAACAACCCAAAATCTCATATAATCATCAAGAACCCTAAAGTTTTCATAACTATGATTCAATTCAGTTTTTCTCCAGAATTTCTTCCTAATAAAACATCAAAAGTTCGTGGGTAATACATCTATATCATCAAAAGTTTCCAGTATAAGGTTTTAATCTTCTCTACATGCAATTTCTTCTCAAAATTTGGGGTTTTCTTACATGGATTACATTCCTAATTAATCCTAAACTAATATGAACATTGCACTAACGAAATACGCAAGTTAAACACTTGCCTGGGATTTTCAGAAGTTTGATTTCCTGTTGATTATGGTGTGGTTGCGTTCTCCTCCTCGCGATCTACGCGTTGGTGGTGACGGCGGTGCAAACGGTGGTGTTTTGGCCTTGAATCTCCTTGAAAGGTCTCTCCTCTCCTCTCCAATGGCCGTTCTAGGGTTCTGAATATTCTAATCCTAAATGGCTAGTCTAACCAGCTGATAAAGGCTGCTAAAATTCGTGGGTTTAATTACCCTATTTTGTAAAATGACCAAAATGCCCTCCCGGGTCACTAATTAGGCCTAAAAACACCCCGAGACCCAAACTAAACCCCTGGGTACACTTTTCTGACTATCTCGACCCTTCCGGATGCGTTGGCACACTCAAAACGACCATACGAACAACTTATAAAATATTTATTTTTTTTAATTAACAAAATTAGTCCCGACGTGACACAGGCACGTCCCAACTTAAATTTCCGAAATAGTCATTTAATTCACGTATGACATTCAATATAACCAATATAGTATATCACTATGCTCATTAGTAATATTCAACAAGTTTTTCATAATTACTAACTCTCGTCACGTTAATAATTATAACATAATTAATTTTCGGATTTTTATTAAATAAACCATTTCATTAAATTTAATAAATCCCCAAATTAAATATAGCATAAAAATACAGGGTATTTCACCTTGCTGACGTTGAGCTCATGACATATGCATTTGGGATAAATCCCAGGCATATGCTCATAATTCCAAGAAAATATATTTCTCCATTGTCTCAGGAACATAATCTACTCCTGTTTAAGGGCAGGATCCAGTGTTGAGCTGATATGCGTAGTCCTTTCTGGTTTGTCATCGTCCAGAATGATGCTTTTAGTTGCTTCCATAATTTGTCCCTTGACCAACTTTGTTTCATCTCGTGGATCTACGGTTTCAACCTCAGATTCACTATTAGGCTCAGTAGTATCCACCTGGTAATTTGTAGTCTTCTTCTTCAATTCAATCAGACTCTCTTGCTCGACTCATGAGTAATAACACTCTCTAGCCACCTTTTGGTCGCCTTTCACAACATCTACCCCAAAATGAGTTGGAAACTTCAAGCATTGATGGTACGACTTAAAACTTCTTCACTCTTACCTTGCCGAGGATCACATTATAGGCAGATTAAACGTTTATATCCATCATAAAAAAATGTATTTTCTCTGTACTACTTATTGGTCGAGTGTCGATCAACACTTCAAGATTGATTGTTCCCAAAGGATAAACTTTTTCACAAGAAAATCCTATTAATGGCATGTGATAGGGTTCCAGCTAGCTGAGCTTCAAGTCCAAACTTTGAAAGCAAGGATAAAATATAATATCGGTTGAACTCCCATAATCAATAAAAATTTTGACGATGATAATATCCTGAAATCTGAATTTGACAACCAATGGGTCATCATGGGGATAAAATACCCCGGGGAGATCATTTTTTTAAAAACCAATCACTAATTTGTCTTTCTTGTCCTTTCTTGTCCAATCATCTTCATTCAAATTAATCCTCTGGATATAGGAGCAATCTTGGGCTTCATTAAAGTAAGCTTTCCTTTCAGCAGTGTGATCACCTCCTCCTGTATCGCCACCTGTAATCATATGACAATCAAATGAAACCAAAAATGATTATAGCTACCTCACGTTCTGGTTGCTTGGTCTTCTTCGACAGGTATGGATCATCCTCATAATCGTCTTCATGATTTCTCTTCTATATTCTCTGCCATCACGCCGATCAACAAATTTGTTGAGTTTTTCTTGACGGATGAGGGATTCAATCTCATTCTGCAAAGTGATGTAATTATACATTATATGACAATGATCCTTATGGAATTCACAATATTTGGATCGATCCCTTTTATTAGGAGGCCCCCTTTACTTATCAGGCCATCGCAATTCCTTATTGTGCTTTATTTCTTCCAGGATATGGTGAATGTTACCACTCAATGGAGTTTAGGTTGCATACTTTTTGAGCTTGTCTTCTTTCTTCGGCTTCTGCTCCTTCTTCTTAGGCTTCGTGGTTGGACTATGTTTTGCGACCATAGCTTCCTCGGCATTTATTATTTTTTTTGCCTTTGCCATGAGTTCAGCTATAGTTTTAGGAGGATCTTTAGCCAGAGTATAATATATTTCTTAGGAAGCAAGCCACTCGTAAGAGTAGTGATGGTTGTTTTCTCCTCATAATCAATCACCTTCAACTTTTCATTATTAAAATGTGTAAGGTATTCCCTGGTACTTTCCCCCACTTGCTGTCTTACACTTAAAATATGAGTTACTATTTTCACTTGATTAGATCCAAACTAGAAGTTGCTAATGAATAACTCGGCAAGCTGATTGAAGGTGGCAATTTATCCTCAGGGCAAGTTATTATACCATATTTGGGCTGAACCCGTAATGGTACTTGAAAACGCTCTGGACCTCATTTCATCAGGGACTGAATAAATATCAGCTGCAGCTTGATATTTCTATATATGGAGAACTGGATCAATTTTACCATCACATTTGGGAGTGACCACAGGAGCCTTAAAATTTGATGGAGTAGGAAAATCCACAATTGCCTGAATAAAAAGGGATCTTTTAACAAAACTCTGTTGAAGAGGATTCTTTACTTTCTCCATTTCACCCAACCGATCTTCCAACCTCAAAATTGATCCTTTCCACGATGGATTGCCTGCCTCACCTTTATGCAAAGTAGCTCGGTTGTTCTGACCATGTGTCTGCGATGAACTCTCCTCCTGAGAGGTCTGCTCGACACGTACAAATTATCGGACGCTTGATCTTGATCTGACTGAGGCCTCTTGTTGGTCGTATGGATGTTGAGTGTTCCTGTATAACGCCCTATGAGGATTTCTAGCTGCTTGGGGGTCCTAAACGATCAAAGGGTGAATCTCTGCTTAGCCTTTTCAAGACACTTGGCCTTTCAGGAGAAAAAGAATGGATATCACAGGGTTTTGTGGACCTGATCGATAAACTTGCTCTTGGATAATAAGACGTGTCTCGTAAAGACCTGGAATAACTATGTCTGATGGATCTTAGAGGTGGAGGTTCTGGACGAGGGAGCCATTTGTACTGACTGAGCCAATTGCCTCACCGCTTCCTCCCATGTCTTCTTGTCCTCTAACAATACTAGCCAGGATTCCAATTAGGTCAATTACCATAGGCGGAGCACAAGGAACAAGCGGATTGCCTTCATTTCTGAGACTGGACTCATGGTCAGTCATCGTGCTTCGAATAAGAGTATGTAAGAGTGAGAATGATAATTAGAAACACGTTCCCACAGACGGCAACAATCCGTTGATGTAAAAAACTAGACTTGATCTAATTTTTATGACCAGAGATAAAATATATAAGAGCAATTGTAAATAAAAGCAAGAAAGTAAGAGAGTTTTTAAAGTGGTTCAGCTATGTCAGAAAGCCTACGTTCATTGTTCTTATATTGATTTCAGAGACTACAGAAAATTAGGTATCTTTCCCTAGAATCCGTTCTACCCTTCCCCTTGATAAAAGGGACACAACGTATTTATAGTGACCCAGAGGTCAAGGGGTGGAACGTCAAGGGATGAAATATTTTTTTATAATTAAGCATTTACATCGTTACATGATAAATATGATGGTTGGTTGTATAAACCACGTGTAATATGACCTTTATTATGACGACACTTCGTTGTCTCGTTGGTCGACCTTCTTTGTGTTGGTCGGCATTCCATGCATTGGTCGGCAGATTTACTTTTTGCTAACTATGATTCTGGCCATGTAGGAGGACACATGTTTACTTTTGATTAGTCCACGTAGATGGATAATTTTTGGCATTAACACTTCCCTTATATTAGTGGCTTCTCACTTGTTCCTTTAGAACAAAAAGTTTTCTTTAACTTTAAACGCGACATTATTAACAAAATTTGACACTCACAATGGGGCGAGTGGTCGGAGAGCGATCCGTGCTTGCTCATCTAGGTAGAAGGTGAAAAAAGTATCTCGTGGATGTTGTGCATTATTGAGTCTAGGAGATATTCAAATTTGTAAGTCATTTGTCCCTTTTGTAAATTTTTACCTATATAGTGAAAGGTGTCGGTTTAGCTCGATATTTTTCCCGCAAGGATTTTTTCCTCGTATAAATCCTCGTCTCAAGTGCACAATTTACTTTTTCGCATTTTGATTTATCTTATATTCTTCATGAGCATATATTGCTAAGTTAAATCAACTTGTAAATCACGATTTTGTCATTAAGACGCCATAACTAATTTTTGCCTGAATTTGAATTAAAAATAAACATTGTCTTTATTTTGATAATAATTTTTAATTTGGATAGTTACTCTCCGCACATATATTCTCTCAATATACATAGAGTTTGTCAGGGATCTTCCAAGTGGGATATTTGGTCGTTAAAGAAGATTACCCAAGCAAGGAAAAATACCAATCATGGAATTCTAGGATCCAATTTAGAAGATCCCTACCAAGTTTGGATTACACAAGCCAAGGGGTTACTCGCTCAAAAACCTTGAAGGTAAAGAACTCTCCCATCGAAATCGATAACCTGAAGAAATACGATTATTAGCTATAGTATTTCCTTTTTGGCTTAGTTAGTAGATTTAATGTGACTCCCCCATTGCAAGGCCCACAAAGTTGTTACTTTTGTTTTAGTAATGGGAATTCTATGGTTTCGATCACTTTTCCTTCTACTCTCTCGAGCCTTCCAATGTAGAAATGGGGTGTAGTTTGAAGTCTAACTAAAACTCTCGGTTACCTCTTGCTTATTCTACACATTGATTTTTTCCCAAACTTACACCAATTGACATCTAAATAATCTATAAATCACATCCAAGCTATCTCCAAATATATTCTAGATAACTCAATGCATCAATTTTAGACATTCTTGAATAAATAAAAGCCCACAAAATAAATAAAACTCCTAAAACTATATTAAAAGCTTTTAAAATGAATTAAACAAGTAATTAAATAATCAGGCCATTACATACTTATAAGTCAATCCATTTTTTTCTTTTGGATTATTACTATGTGGCCTATTTCTTTCAACGCACAGGGTGCATAGCTTTATATCAAGTATTAATTTATATATCAATTTAACAGAACACAAAAGCTCTTTGATTGTAGAATAATACAATATTAATACATTAGTCAGCCAAACATCATTAGTCATAAAAATCTCTATATAGTGATTAACGACCAATGTATTTAAAATATACAATTGTGTCAATTTAACTCGTGACCTAAAATGTATAATTCTAAAAGTACCTTTTCCTTATTCGTTTATTATAGTTGATTATATAGTGAGTGATGGTGATCATTCTTAAATTTTGATCATATTGATGTTCATGTCTCACCATGTGTAGCTCCGGCTCAGATTATGTTAATATTCTAATATGATTTATGCAATAGAAAGATCTACAGCATTAAACACTGAAAGCAACAGGCAATACTAATTCACGTCAATACAAGATAGCTCCTGCCGGCCAAGAAGCACAAGAACCACCCTTCTGGAAACTTAATTTATACTTTTTAATTAAAAGTATCAGAAAAACTGCAATTATTAAACAACTAATCGAAGACATAAATTACGATGTTTTCATTCAACATTTTGATGTCCATACAATCCAATCCGAGAGGGCTATTATGTAATTCACAAAGGGACCACATACCATCACATTCACATTTTCTGTTTGGACTCTTTGGGTCTAAATTTGAGCGTTGAATATAAGTATATAAAAGAACAAAGGTAGCCAGTAGTCAGTAAGTTGACGAAAATAATTTTGGTTTTTTTTATACACGAGTGGAGTTTCTGACAACTTGACACCTATTATTTCTTAGTGGTTGTCTTAATCTGTTTCTTTTGTGACGGAAAAGAAGCCAATTGCATGGATCTCTAACCCTACAAGCACTTGATTTGTCAGCATAATTCTAGCTATTTCTTGTATTCTTCTTCTTGTAGGGGATTCCCCTTTCATGAGACACTCAGATATATGTCTACAACAAATGAAATATCTTATTGTATGCAAACAAAGATGGATGAAGGATAATTCTCTTTTTGCACTTTAGGAAGTGAATATCTCACACAGTTTGGTATAGTGGGGGACACTTTGTAAAGTAAAATGTTTGCATGCAAAATTTCAAAAACTATGATGGTAAAATTTGAAGTTTCTATGAGCTTTAGAGGGACATGGTCCCTTGTGGCTCCCCTTGATTGTTATGTCACTCAATTTTGTGAATAGAGTAAATTATCTTGGGCGACCCAAGAGGAATGAGAGCCTAGGCAAAACTTAAGAAGTGGCCCCGTTCCACATTAAATACGGAAAAAAGTACATTTTTAATAAATTTTAGATAATGACTACAAATAATTTTTCTTGCTTTTGAGCTGTCAAATTATTAAATATTTTTTGTATTTAATATACATTTTAATTGATAATATGATCAATCCACTTACTTTTGAGATTGAATTTAACTCATTTACTTTTCTCTTTTATCATAATTTTTTAGAATTTGCATTTATATGTTTCATAAACATTTCGATATTTATAATTTATCACATAAATATTTTCATTTTAAATGCATATTTACAAGACAAATTGTGGGGTATACCAAGCGGCACAAATGGTTCGGATCCAGATAAAGTTCGGCCTAGTAACTAACAGTTGTAGATCGTTAAGAGAGATAGCCCGCAAAGATACACTCCATATACGTGAATTTTGGAGGAGATAGGCACAAATCAAGCAGCGAACTAATCAACAGAATGAATGAGTCCAATACAAATCCATATCCTCCATCTTAATAAATATAACCCTCACCCCAGGGAAAAGGGAATATAAACTTCTTGTTATCAAATCAGAAAAGAGTAATAAGAAAGAAAGAAACACCCTGTAGACATCGGCTACTGTCGAATCACGTAAATCCTTATTTATTTTTGTTCGGCATTAACTGCTTAGTTTATTGTCTGTGAATTAATTGCACTCACAATTGGCATCGTCTGTAGAAAATGACTTTTTTCCCTTAAGTCAGTTAAAGCTAGAAAACTAACAACGTCTCACCCTCACAGGCACCTCTCCCGGCCTATCAATAAGGTTGGCTGTCGTCGCACAGAGACAGGTTTAAGATCCACTTAAACAGTAGCCAAGACGCCCCTCACCCACGATATCACCCACAGGAGCAGCATTTTGAGAAGAGGAATGAGAAGCCCAGGTCCACTCAAATCTCGTGACTGGTCGACATGTATGAACAGCGGCTCCATCAGCAAGAGGAGGCAACACACCTCCAAAAGGTTACACGTGTTTACAACGATGCCAATAATGAATGGAGCAGGAGCTCCATGGAGATAAACATAAGTGTCATGGTCGGACACCTAGCCCTCAGGCGAGCATAACTCACAGTTGAGGAAGGAGTTCGCACCACGATCAGGAGTACTCTGAGCATAAAAGTTACCCGGTAAGGCGGAATCAAAAAGACGACCATCGTAAACGATATTCGAAGTCTGGAACAAAGGAGATGCATTAACACCCTGCTAATCACGGGTTAGATTCACCAAAGAATTGGCCAGGAGGGCCCTCATTACTCAGATGCAATCCCCTTTTTCAAGGGAAATTGAGGATCAAGATCCCCCGAACAATTTTGCAATGCCAAGGTTCAAAGTGTATGACGGAAGGACCGATCACATTAATCACATGAGTTAGTACCGATGGGCCATAACCCTGTGAACCCACAACGATGCCCTTACATGTCTCTTATTCCTCTCCAGCTTGGAAGATGTTGCGCAAAAGTGGTTTAATTAGTTGCCACACAGGTCAGTTAAAGATTTCAAGTCACTCGTCGAAGTCTTCACAACTCGCTTCATTACAAACAACTCTCTCTCTTCATGATTAGGAAGAAACCCCAAGAGACATTCTGGGATTATGCCAGGTAGCATTGGGAAAACTATAACGAAGTTGAAGATTCACTATAAAAAAACTCATTTTTGAGGACGGATAAAAACCGTCCCTAAATACGATATATCCATCCCTAACGACTTTTAAGGATGGTTTTAGGGAGATCAAGGTATGGTCACATCTGCTAGGGGTCCCAAATGTATTAGGGACGAGATTGGTTATCCCTAATAATCTTATTAAGGACAGTTGTTTGATCGTCCTTTAAGAACCATCAATGGTTTATTTTTAAAACACGGGAGTTTGGCTGTCATAAATTATTTGGGATAGTATTAATCATCCCTTAAATTTGGCGGTGAAATTGTCGTCAAAATTTTTGTTGTGTCGCAAATTTTAGCAACAGTCCTAGCCGTCCCAAAAGACATGGACAATGCTAAAAAAATTCTATTATTGTATATCCAAATTTTAAAGCTTTCCACTCACGTGGAGTCCATATTTAAATATAAATCTTAAAATTCATTCAATATCATCCATAATATCAATAAATGTATAATTTATGACAAATAAATATCGAGAACAAATATCAAGGAAGCTCTGAAAGTTCATTCATTCATTCATTCATATTTTAACGTTACCTACATAACATCTCGAAAAAGTAAAACAACCAACATAAAACATAAGTTATATGATTCAGACTACAATCATCCCCAAAAATATCAAATAACCAATTCAAAAACATAATAAACCCAAAAATAATTACCTAACTTACAAATGTGCAAAATACAAGGATTCACATTTGTCAATAAAGTCGTATAAATGGCCAAGACCTATTCCAAACGATATCCATATTGAACCAAATGATGCCCGTACCATTGGAAGAGGAAGTAAACATAATTTAGTTCAAAATTCAACTATGGTAATCCGTATATCATCATGCTAACTATTTTTAAATCATTTGTTATTTTTAAATAATTTTGATAGAATTTCCTTTGTTTATTCATGAAAACCAACTTGTTTTAACATTAAAACTTAAAAAAGAACTATCATTCCTTCAATTACCTTTGTAACATAGTAATATGTTCTCCCAGATTTCCAGATTCGACGGCCTATTATGTATCCCCGTTGCTACAAAAGAAGGGAAACTGTACCACACAAAAAGAAAAAATTGTGGACAACATAAGTCAATGCGAGAAACAGAGTAAAATAATAACCGACGTGAGAGAATGAGATAATCATATTTTAACTTTCCTACCCATGAATTTTCTCTTCTATGAACTCTGCAAAGAAAAACGAAGCATCCAATGAAACAACAAAGACATACATATTCACCTAAAAAGCACGAAATTATCTTAAAGTGACATACCCGTTTTGACCGTTCCGGACAATTAGACACTCATAAGACACTTCGCGGATACTTATATAAGTATAAAATTACATTTATATGTCGTCGTGTCTTTGTTGTGTCGTGTCCTAATTTTTCAAGGTTTGCTGTGTCGGCGCTTCCGTATCGTACCGGGCACGACACTTGTATCTATGTCCGTGATTTATAGATATTCACATACCACACATAACGAGATAAAACTCGATAAACATCAATGGTAGTTTCATATTGTTCTCTATAATGTCTCTATAATTACATTTTGGCTTCACCTTACATCTAAAAATAATGAGGCTCCATTTACATCTAATTTGAATGTTAACCCTGAATATTTTTCGCTAATGAAAATATAATGACTACCAGTGCAACCGGTTAAAACCATTTGTAAGTAAATTTTTTTTTATCAAAATAGAAAATAGTTTGTCAAATATTGATGGGAATATTAATAGAGGATCTATTTTAACATACCACTGCAAATAACAAAATTCAATAAACTCAATGGCTATGACAACATTCTCCATTCAAATCAATAATTGAACTAGAGTTATCCAAGCATAACTATCAAGAAGTTACAAGTATGTGCATATAAACAAAGCAATTGGAATTAATACATCATTATGAGAGGACAAAGTCAAAGACAAAAATTTTACGACTACAAACACAACATTTCGACAATACCCACTTCACAAAACCCTAATTATTACTAAAGTATTTGATGAGTTAAAAAGAGACTCGCGGATTTGGAAGAGTTATAAATATCTAAGGCAAATCACTGGTCGGTGACACCACCCTCCATTGGCGAGGCTAACTTGATACCCATTGTAGTCATGTGGAGAGAGATAGATGGAGAGAGATAGAGATCGCAAGCCGAGAGGGGGGGGGGGGAGATCTTGTGTGCGGGTATGGAGAAGAGAAAAGAGGAAAACGAGTAATCGGGGGATTGAGGGTGGAATGAAATTTGGGGATCAGAAGAAACCATGCAAATGAGGAGAAAAAAATAATTAAGTCATGTAATAAAAAAATTTAGGGACAAATTTATAAGGGAAAGAAAATTAATATGTTCCCTATAAACCCTTTCTTTTGTAATATTTGGAAGGGATGAGTCCAATCGTCTCCAATAATACATATATATAGGACGGATGTTTTGGTTGTCCTAAATATTTAGTTTTGGGGATGACTACTCAAACTCACCCCTAATATACCATTCACAAAAGAGCATTTTTTTATAGTGATTGCTCCGAGCAGGTAATCATGGCATCATTCAAAATAGGGCCAACTCACAACTCCCTGTTGCACCAGTCCCTAACTAAGAAGGTGGTAGATACCATTGACGATTTTAAGTCACACATTGAGAAGTATGCCAAAATGGAAGATGTGGTCGCCCTCAACCAAGGTGACAATGGTCGTGCAAAGGCGACCAAAGGGTATGACAAGGAAGGCACCCCCAAGAAAAGGGGGGAAAGAAATATAACGGAGGTCCTGAGAATGGGGACAAGGCAGACCCAGCTAAATCCTTTCAAGAAATCATTACCGTGTTCAAGGAAACAATTTATAAGATCTTAAGTAAGATTAAAGATCAATAATTTTTGAAGTGGACGAAGAAGATGAAGGCGATCCGAGCGAGAGGAATAAAACTCTCAAATGCGCCTATCATGAGAGAGCGAGCATAAGATAAAAAACTGTAAAGATCTTAAATCTCATCTGGATGAGCTAGCCCAGGATAAACATAAGAGATAAGATCGCTAAATACGTAGAGAAGAAATGTGCCAAGGTCGTTGATGGTGCCGACCAAAAACCAGACAATGTCTTGGAAGATGAGTTGGTACATGATTTCACTCTTATCCACGGTGCCTCAAGTTCTAAGAAGATCTAAGGCAACGCCGTCCGAATGGAGCTCAATAAGGTCACCATAGTAATGGGGGCCTTATAAATGGACCCTGTTAAAAGTCCGATAGGAAAACATCGGCGCCTAGAAGATATAGACTACAATAAACACATAGTATTCACAGAAGACAACTTAAAATGGATTAGGACCCCACATCATGATGCACTAGAAATCACCCTCAGTATTACAAACTGGGATGTGGATAAGCTACTGGTCGATCAAGGAAACTCCTCAAAAATTATGTAGTTGGACTAGTTCAATAGGATCAACCTAAAGATAGAAGAATTGAAAGAAGTGACCATCCCTCCAGTAAGCTTCGCTGAAAAAATGACTATGCCATTAGGAAGGTGGTCCTACAAGTTAGGGATGGGAACATCTTAAAGATTATTAAGTTTTTGCTGGTAGACATTGATTCTCCCTAACATGCTATTCTTAAGAGAGGATGGTTGCACGCCATGCATGTCGTTCCCTCTACTTACCACTAGAAGCTCAAGTGCATCACAGATCGTGAAATAATGGAGATCAAGGGCAATCAGGTCATTGCTTGAAAGTACTTTATCACTGCAATCAGACCTAAGAAAAAAGAAGAAAAAAGAGAGAGATCATTTTCAAAGTTTTCAAAGAGGGAGCAATATCATCTAAATAGAAACTAAAGTATAGAAGACTAGGGGTGGAAGAAACAAGGGTGGACCCACAGATAGGGTCGTGGAACACTTAAAAGAGGTAGCTTTTGATAAATATCACTCTGAAAGAAAATTCCTAATCGGTGCTACATTATCCGAATAAGAAAGGGAGGAGTTGATTTATCTATTAAAGAAGAATCAAGATGAATTATCTTGGCAGCCATACGATATGCCTGGGATTGACCCAAAAATCATATGCCACAGACTTCACGTGGATTCCACCTATTCACGGATCATGCAAAAGGCTAGATGAACTTCCTTAGAGAAAGCTAAGGCAGTGGAAACGGAGGTAGGGAAACTTCTGGAGGCAAGGTCCATTATAGATGTTCAATTCCCAAAATTTCTCTTAAACTCAGCGGTGGAAAAGAAGGGTAATAAGATCTAGAGAGTGTGCGTAGACTTTACAGACTTAAATAAAGGTTGTCCCAAAGATAATTTTCCTCTGCCAAAGATCGATCAGTAGGTCGATGCCATGGTCAGTCATAAGCAAATGATCTTCCAGGATGCATATTCAAGATACCACCAGATCCCATTAAGAATGCAGGAGCCACGTACCATTGATTAGTCACAAAGATGTTTAAGCAATAGTTGGGGGATGAAATGGAAGTATATACTGATAACATGATCATCAAAATAAAGCACAAAGCCAACCACCTTGATAACGTGATAAAGACTTTTGAGAACCTCATGCGCTACCTAATGAAGCTCAACATAGCCAAATGCTCCTTCGGGGTTTAATTTAGGAAATTACTTGGGTGCTTGGTTAGTAAAAGGGGTATTGAGACCAAACCTGAATAAATAGTGGCAATCAACGATGTTTAGCCTCGGATGTCATGACCCCGACCCCAAACTAGTTGGGAATGAGTGTCTTGACATGCCACCAAGGCATTCAATATTCTGGCTTTAAAAATATTTCTTAAAATAAATGCAACAGAAATACATGCACTTGGTCATAAATCGTAAACTACTGAAAATGAAGGAATTACGCCATCAGAGCATTCTAAAAGTAAACTTTATATAAGTAACAACGAGTTTACAACTTAAGACAAAATTTAAAACCAATTACATGCTCTATCTGATAAACCAAACATTTTACATTAAGTAATAAAAAGAGCTCTAAAAGCCAAATCTTCAACATAGTCCTTTTACGTTCCATTCGTGAGCTTAGTTATTTCCTGAAAAATTATTACAATGTCAGTTAAAACCCGAATGAGATTTAATCTCCAGACATTCCAAGATTTTTCATAAAATAGATACTTATTCAATCAAGAACATAAGGTGTATATATATATATACATATACATATAATATGGGAGCTTGGTTTTTGAAAATGTGTACATTTTTAAGGGTGAGGATGAGTGCCACCTCCTTACATATTTCGATGGTTCAGATCACATCTATTTCCTTTTCACAAACCTACCCTTCAATTATTTAGTTTCCTTCTCTTTTTCTTCCTATCAAACTTACACTTTAATTTAAATATTGGGCATTTTGGTAACTGACTCCCACTTTACACGCACAACCCCTCTCTCTTTCTTGACATCTACCCCCACTCACCCCCGTCTTTCCCTCATTCTCTCCCTCTGTTTCTTTATCAAGCCCTACATTCACCCCTCGGCATCTTCTATTCTCTCTCTTAGGCTTCTCTCCGCGATTCTTCTCTCACACGCACGCACACATCATCATTTCAAGCTAAGATCTCTTTATGTTTTTGTGGGATCTAAATAGGTATGTTTATGAATTTAGGGCTTTGTTTCTTATGTTTTAGTTGTTTCTTTTTCCTTAATTTTTGGATCTAAATAGGTACATACTACATTGGTTAGAAATTCTAAATTTAGGGCTTTGTTTCTTTTTTTTTGTTTATTTTTCCTTTTTGCAGATTATTAGAGGTATTCCCTCCAATTTTGGAACCTAATCATGTATTTTTCCTTTTGCATGTTATTAATTTGTATGTACTACTTCGGTAAGAAATTCTGTATCAGACCTCTAAATATTTACCCGAGTATCAATTTTTTTACTCACAGATGCACTTAATATTTATTTGATTCTTATGTTTTTGTTGTTTATTTTTCCTTAATTTTTGGATCTAAATAGGTACATACTACATCGGTAAGAAATTTTGAACTTAGGGTTTTGTTTCTTATGTTTTTTTTTGTTTTTTTTTTCTTTTGCAGATTACTAGAGGTATTCCCTCCAATTTTGGGACCTAATCATGTATTTTTCCTTCTGCAGATTATTAATTTGTCTGTACTACTTCGGTAAGAAATTCTGATTCAGACCTCTAAATATTTATTTGATAGGTTGTCATATGCATCATTCACTTGCTTATAGGTCTTTGAAGTGTCACGTGATTTTTGATAGACTGCTATAGGCATGTGTTAGAAAATATTGGTTGTGTTAAGGAAACAGGTAGGTTATCCAAATGTTGGTAGTTTTTCAAAATTTTAAGTTTTGTAAATCGATAGATGAAATTCTTATGCTCCTTTCACAAAATATTTTACACAAAATACGTTTTACTCTCTGTAAAATGGTTTACATTTAGGCTCTTACATTAATGCTCTTACTCTTTGTAAAATACGTTTAGATGAAATGTTAAAGCTCTTACATTAAGGCCTTGAAACATATAAAATCAAAGAAATGAGGAATTAGTGAAGAAGCCTGAGGTTCTTAAATGGTCCAAGTGGGTGAACTGCGGTCTATTGGGTGTTAATATCAAATATTTGATTCCCATAGATTTAAGTTTTTAACGTATTTTGAGGCCACTTACTTTATTTTCCCTATATGCTTATACATGTTTGAGGCTTATGTTTCATTGGACATTAAAGGCCTTGAAACATATTAAATCAAAGAAATGAGTAGTGTGTCGTTCATGTTTTCACTATTTCGAGGTCACTAACTTTAATTTCCCTATGCGTTTATACATGTTTGAGGCTTATGTTTCACTGAACATTAAGGCCTTGAAACATATTAAATCAAAGAAATGGTTGGTGTGTCATTCATGTTTTCCCTATTTTGAGGCCAGTAACTTTAATTTCCCTATGCGTTTATACATGTTTGAGGCTTATGTTTCACTGAAAATTAAGGCCTTGAAACATATTAAATAAAAGAAATGATTGTTATGTCGTTCATATTTTCCCTATTGAATTAGTGAAGAAGCTTGAGGTTCTTAAATGGTCCAAGTGGGTGAACTATGGTCTATGGGATGTTGATATCAAATATTTGATTTCCATAGATGTAAGTTTTGGAGAATTTGTCAATGCAGTATCGACGTATTTTGAGGCCACTAACTTTATTTTCCCTATGCGTTTATACATGAGATATTTATGGTTCATTGAGATGCTTATGGGGTTTTACCCTCTTCAAATCAGCAAATTGGGCATACTTTATTTTGGGGGTTATTTAGGGTTCAATTTTCCTAATTTAGGGGTTTTTATCATTCTAATCATGTGTTTTATTGTTGTTTGATATCTCACCTTTTCAAATCAGTTATACCCCTCTTTTCTTTTATAAATCCATGAGTTTTCCAAATGTTTGGAGTCAAGTGTTGCATTATAGTAATGATTGCATTTCTGCAATCATTTTTGGGTTCAAACTCACATTTTCTCTCAAAGTTAGTTATATATCTTTGTCTGCTATTGTTGGTTGTTATTTGGGGTTGTCCCTTCTAACATATTGTCTATTCGAACCAGGTACTGCAAAGATTTATTATCTATTTTTAGTTGAGGGTATGTTCTACATATCACAGTTGAGGGTATGTGCTATATTTGATTATAGATAAGATTTCAAGGTTTATACATGATTATAGAGTTTCTTTGAATGTATTATAGAGTAGTGTAATCTCTTATTGACTTATTAGCTGTATGGTGGAATATAAAATTCTTGGTTGTTGATTTCTTATATCTAATATAATGTCTACTGGAACTGCAATGGTTGCGTATTACTATGCAGACCATTTGTCCATGATGCATAGAAATAGGGATTGTCCTTTATCGTCCAGGTACAAGTCAGAATATTATGAAAACAGAGATGGTGAGGCAGTTCCCTCAGGTGCATAGAAATCTGGATCGTCATTTATCGTTACTCTCAGGTGCGGAACCTCATCCTTCTTTGTTTTAGAATCTTGATAGGTTGCAACTTTCTGTGATAGAAGAGCTGAGAACTAAATGAATTCATCCCAAACATAATTGTTTTGGAATTTAATGGATTCAGAATCGAAATGATAGCCCCTTTTTGATGGCTTGGTCTTTGTTTATGATTTTTCCACTTTAGAATCAGAACTGTAGTCTACTTTATATGTAATTAATTTCTTGACATTCAATTGGTCATCTAAATTTAATTGATCTCCAAAATCGTTCTTTATATGTACACTTATGCAATTTTATATGTGTTTGTTTTAGGTTCAGAGCATGATCAATCTCCAATAAAATTGTTTTAGGTTCAGAGCATGAGTACACAAATGAAGTTTAATCCAGAGCATGAGCCGTCGCCAAACCCGCATATTGCATTCTGTTTTTGGCACCAAACTATAGCAGGGGTATCCTGATTTTCTTTGTTTTTTCCAGTTTTTGTTTCTTAATTTAATGTTTGTGATTTTTTTTCTTTAGTTTTGACTGCTAACAGTTTTGAGATATAACTGTTGCTATTGATAGGTACGAATTTGGATCTTTATGAAGGTTTGTGAGAGACTTCTTTTAAGTTTTTATGCTTTTTCATTCTTTAATGCCTTTTAATTCTTTGTATGTAATCTTACACATGGATCTTACTTTGCACATTACTTGTTTGGTTTTGGTTATAATTTCAAAATGGTTCATCCATTGCCTATTATCAGGTTGAAAACTCTTACCAGGATGTTGACACACAGAGAGAAAGAAAGAGTTCTAACTTATTATACACGCATAGGTACTCAAAGTACATCTGAAATACACATGTAGAGCTGGACCATACGAGAATGTCAATGTTCAGAAATGAAATCTGACCAGTTTTCAAGTTATATGAAGAGGAAAAGAAAAGACACCATCATATTGAGTAACGGATGCTCAAGTACAGTGATCTTTTATTACATTTTATATTCTCTAATTTGTTTGAGGTAAAGATGTGTATCTTCTTTATGGTCCTAATAGTTTGCCTTTTAGCTTGGTAATGAATTAAAGTGTTAGGTCACATGGATGGAAGTATTACTTTTTTTTTACTTATTTCCAGTTTTGCTGTCTAATTCAAATTTTCATGTTAGCAATGTTTAGCCGACACGACCCCTATGGGTCCCACTTGCGTACTGCGTGGCAACTTCAAGCGGCAGTTTCTCTCCAAAAATTACCGTGCAAAGGGTAACGTAGATTGTGGAACATATATATTTTGGTATGAAACTTTACGGTTATTAAATTAGTCAAGTTCCTACCAAGAGACTTTACGATTATTGTGGAACATGTACTATAAACACATTGATGTTATGTTAACAACATTCATGTGTTAACATATAGTTTTTGACACCTTGCTATCCGAAAATCTTATAGTAGATTGTTATGTAGAAAGCCTTATAAACATCGTGTGTTAACATATAGTTTTTGACACCTTGCTATCCGACGGTCTTATATAAGACTTTATGTTCACAGCGTACAGTCTACATGTTAACACCATACATGTGAGGTGTCGTAGTCTACTATCCGAAAATCTACTATAAACACATTGTTGTTAACACATTACTACATTATTGCGACATGGATTCATAACACCACATCGCTATGTGCCGAAAACCACCTAATTTTGACACTCATCTAATTTCTGAGTTGCCCGATTTATACAGAGAAAAATATGGAAAATATATGGTTTTTGAGCAGTGAGTACTGTTTTTTTGCCTCTATTTTAGGATCTTATGACCTTTATAATGTTTTTTTACTCTTTTTTGTAGGTTTTATCTTGCGAATCAGGCTCACTTTAGGCCTCCTGCCGAGTAGCAGGTGAAATCGATACAAGGTTTTATAGTTGGTTTTGTTTTTGTTTTTAGTATTTTGTTGTGTAGTTTCTTTGTGTTTGGTCAGGTGTAGGTTTTTGAGATATTTAAGTGTGATATCAGTTTGATGGATTGATTATTGTTTGAACAATTTGGGGAGTTTCTTCTCAGTCCGTATTAATTGATCATGATTCTTTATGAAATTATTTTCTGCAATATCTAATTTGAACATTTTACTTTATAGGTTGATTTTTATGTTTTTCCGTCATATAGGCAAGGCTCTAACTGTTGAGAGTTTTATTAGGATTTCGTAAGTATAAGGCTTTTAATGCATATTTAGTTCAGTTTATGTGGGAATGACTCATGGTTTGTCCTTAACAATGGCATCTCTAAATTGATGAGTGCATACCTATGACAATAAATGGATCAGTGCATCCTAAATGGATTAGTTCATCCTAAATGGATCTGTTCATACTAAATATATTAGTTCAATCCATAAAAATGGTATCGTGACTGGATCAGTGCATCTTAACTAGATCAGTGCATCTTAACTAGATCAGTTCATACCTATTAAATTGCTAATATGTGTAGATCTTTGGGGGTTTTCAATATTGGGTTTGTTTTGCAGATTTATGACCATTGTTACAGTTCAACATTAGAGACTTATACCCGTTATTACAGTTCAACATTATAGACGTGCTGGAACTAACATAAGCTTTGTTTATTGTTATATGTGAACTCCCGTTGTAATAATCTCAGGGAATGGAATGTGACACAGGGACATGGTTTATCTGAGCTGAAAGTGTGAAGGTAATATATCTCCTCTTTATTTTGTTGTCATTGGCTTTCAAGGTTTCTTTCACGATTTTCCAAAATGCTCTCAACATAAGCTAATATAGTGTTCGATTGCTAGAATCTTTATGAATAAAGTTTTGACCTTAATTTGGGTTTTTTGCCGTTAGGAGTATTCTTAACATTCTCTCACTTTTAGTTTCTTAATATACTGAAAATGTAGTGTTATACTATACAAAGGTAGTTTCTTATTAGTTTGGCAATAACCTAAGAGTGAACGAGATGTTTGGTTTTAGAAATTTTCTTATATATTGATGAATTCGAAGCTTATGTTCCGTGGGTCAGATTTTCATTAATTAAACTTCATTATAAGGTTTCAAAGCCCAATTTTCAAGCTCTCTTATAGTTTTGTTGATATTTTTTCAATTAATCTTCATTTTCCATATTATAGCGATGAGTTACAACATGATTGGGGATTATTTATCGGATGACTTCAATTATATGTCCTTAATCCAGGTTGTGTGTATAATTTTAGTAAGTTCCATGACGTTATTTGGTGACACACAGTAAAAGTATCATGACTATTAGCATAAATGCATTGTTATTATATGTTTTGTGATTTTTGTGTGATTTCATAATGAGTTTGCCTCAGATTTTGGAGGCCAAATCTTAATCAAATTTGAGTTTAGAGGCCGACTCTCGGTCAAATCAAGTATACTCTCTCTCTCTCTTAATTTTGAGGTGTGATCTTCCTCTCTTACTTTTGATTTATACATGTCAGATCTGAGTTCTTCTCTTACTTTCGAGGAACGCACACATGCGCCCCCTGCCCTGTCCCCTCCCCCCTTCCCCACTCACACACGCACACACGCGCACACAAACACAAGCACACACGCGTCCCCCTGCCCCGTACCCTCCCCCCTTGCCCACTCACACGCACACACGCGCACACAAACACACACACAAACACGCACACATGCACCCCCTGCCCGTCCCCTCCCCCCTTTCCCACTCACACGCGCACACAAACACACTCGCACTGCATATATGCACTGGCATATATGCATATGCATATATGCACTGTCCAAATAGTTCCTTTTTCCTAATATTGTTATTTGTTTTATTTGTAGACCAAATATGATGGGATCAAACTTGAAACTGCATTTTTGTATAAAAGCGGTAATCCAATTAGATGAGGCTGAATCAATCTCGAATTTTGACAATTTGGATGTGATTGTATATTTCATTTTACTGATTGTATCTTTACTTATGTAACTGTATCTTTGTTCGAGAAACTGATTAATTATGTTTATTGTTTGTCAAAGCGTACAGAAAAAATCGAGAGGGAGAGTGATAATGGTCAGAGGTGGGAATAAGGATGGGAAGGCAGCAGTAGTAGCACCTAATCCAGAAGCACCATGGCACAAACATTTTGAGAAAGTCCCATATATTCTCCTTTACCTATCTTATAGCACCCATCTTCGAATTTTGGATTTTTTTTTAATTTGTTGGATTTGTTGTTACCCCTTAAATAGGGTGGATAGTCCAATAAACAAAGGAGACTATGTCCAATTTTTTTTTAAAATTGACACTTTATTTTTTTTAAACACAGTTAATTTGATTGGTGAATATTGTATATTTCATTTTATATGTGAATTTGTTTGAAGAATTTAGACAATTTGGATGTTGGACTATTTGTTATTTGTTGAGAAGGGTGAATATTTTCATAAATAAAGGAGATTATGCCCAATTTTTTAAAAATTTGACACTTTGTTTTTTTAGATAATGTGAATTCGATGGATGAATATTGTATATTTCATATTATATGTGAATTTATTTGATGAATCTAGACTATTTGAATGTTATTGGACTATTTGACATTGTTTTAAAATTACACTTCAAAATTTTTGCATTTCGCTATTACGTATTTTGAAAAATTGTCGCCATTTCGTAATTACGTACTTTGGAAAATTTCGTCGTGCCTTCAGGCACGGGCATACGCTAGTATATATATATACGGAGAGGAATTTGCAGTAATATATTAATATGTGAATGACAGTATGTAGAAATGGATAGCTCAGTATATAACGGAAGCGACAGTTCAAAGGAAATATCTTTTTCTATCAATAATATCATTAAAATGGCCTAGTACACTCTAATACCATATTATTCCCCGGTAGTTGAGGGTCAATCGATCTTGTTCGTCACAACACCTTATTTAGGGCACAGCAGCGATAACCCAGCTGGGAAGGTCAGTCAGTAAGAGAGGTCCCTTAGTCCTAATCTTATTTTCAATATTCGATATCATTTTCAATACTCATTTTAATTGGTATGTCTATATGGACAAATATAAACATATCATAATGATACAGTCATCGATATCAGATGAATTTGAGGATAAAAGCAGTTCACGAAATATACAGTTATCATAATATCATATAATTAAAATACTCAAGGAATGTCATTGACTACTCACCTAAAACAGAGGTTCGAAATTACAGATATAGAGTCTTGGATCACTTCGTTTACATGAAACTTCCCTCGAGTCTTGAAGAACTTCTTCTTAACCTCTTTGCACGTTCTCTCACTTTTTTTTCAAGGAATTAGTATGAGTTTAAATTATCCTAAAGGCCTTATTTATAGTTTCCCAAATATATCACGGCGTTGACACGTGTCTAGCTGGCCAAGCTTTTAGAACGGCGAGTCAGCGTTGACGTGTCGCGTAACGGAGGGGGCTTGAAGTCTTACTTCACCGAATTGCAACCCGTGTTTTAGCTCTCTCTCTAATGATGACATGTGTTTAAGCTTTAATTATATGGATTACATGTGTAAGCACGAGGTGTCAAGAACGAGGTGGAAAGGTATTAAGGGTATAAGGGTTATTTTACACATGAAGGGCATTTTGATAATTTCATGCTATATATTTTTAATATTTTCTAGAGGTCCCTGAAAATATTTTATTTATAAAAAGGTCCTTTTATTTTTTATTTTGGTCCCTGAAACTTTCTTAATTAAAACCAAGTCTCTAAAGTTTCATAAATTTTTATTTTCTCCCCCAAAATTTATTATTTAGCTTAGAATGTGCCATAAAACTTCAATTTAACCCATTTTACAATTGATTCTTCAAATTTAAAAATGGGTTTTGTCATATTAAGAACTTACAATATCACATATGTAATAATACAACATTTATCATATAATAAGTGAGACACAATTATAAAAATAAACTATATATGAGCATATAAAAGTGGGATCATTACATCGTACCCACCTTATATAAAAGTGGTGGATATTTATGTACCTCTCATGAAGGATGATAACACGACTACTTTTATTTCTGAGGGTAAGAATCTATGTTTGTCAATTTTTGAATTATTTTTTATTTTAATTGTTTGAACGTGTTTTTACTATTTACTAATTAAAATTTGGCATCTACTTGGCTAGCAATTGCATGCCACGTAGTTAAGAGAGGAATCTGATAAATTATGATATTCTTTTCCAATAACAACAATCTGGCCTATCAACTTTAGTGTATTTATATATTCTCATTAAACATAAAATAAAAAATAAGGTCACATAATTGGTCTTATTAATAGTCATTATGCATCCGATTGACATTTTGAACATAGCACAAGGTACACAGGTTCTAGATTATATGAATCTGATTCACATTTAGAACAGAGCACATTTAGAACACAAGTTTTAGCTTATATGTATTTTTGTGAATCAATTTATTATGATACAAATGTTTAGCGTTTTCTAAATTTATGCAAAGAATAATAGCAATTCAACACGAGTTTAAAAAAGTAATAGATGTGATCAATTTGTACATCAACTTGTAAAATCCTCCATTACTTTGTAAAGTATTATCTATTAGGAGCATATGTCTATGGTAAGTTCTAAGTTTATTTTATTATATTTGTGTTTGAGGACACATCACATCTGAGATCGTGCCAATAAGAAAATTGTGTGTCTCACCTATAATACATTGGTTTATCATACCGATGATAATTAACATATATTCACTAATGTTTATTTTCAACATGTTTAGGTACAAGAATAATGTATGTCTTTGAATTTTTACTTCGTAGTCATTACTGGAGCCATGTTGTACCTTGAATGAACCAAATAACTTCAGTGAGAAAAAGTTAACTGTGATGAAAAAAATTGGAGATAACAAAGACATTGGTTAAGAAATAACCACTTAGAAACAGAGAAAGTATATATAATGTTACTTCAAAATAAAAATAATATTGTTAACACACAAAGCACATCATGTGTTCTATATAAACTATGATGCTATTTAAGTTATTATAAGTTCCTTTTTTTTCCCTAAAACACTAAAGTAAATAGATACATTAAAACAAATTTAAAAAAAATACTTATCAGTAAAAGTTGAGCATAACCATATTATGAAAAGAAGGACGTTGAGTTTTGAAATGATCATCGGAGATAGATTAATTAATAGAATGAACCAATTTATTTCATTCTTTTATTTTATAATTTTAACAATGATTTTTTTCCAGGGTATCACATGACGTGTGAAAATGATAGGACCCCCGATTTTAAAAAACTTTTTACTTTAAAAATATAATTTCCTCTATTGTAGAATATGATGGTTCAACACAATACAATTTTAATTTCTTTTTAAATTAAAATTAAAATTAAACTAAATAAGAAGTGACATTAAATGAAACAACAAATTAATTTTCCACTTTAACAAATTAACTCAACTCAAGTCCTAGAAATTTGCCTAACAATAAATATTCATTTTGCAAATTAGGCCAAACCAAATTATATCAAATTAAAGTAATGACTTGAATTAATTTAATTTTTACCCAAATTAAATTAGCACAAAATTAAATAAACCAATTTTATCTTTTTACCTAAGCATGCATATAATGTGAATTTGTAAAAGATAAAATAAACAAATAACCACTACGCCGCGGTGTACGAGGAAAAATGCACAACGGGAAAAAACCCTCGAACGACCCTAGCCTCAAATTCACTAAGTACGATTTTACAGGTACAAGATAAAAAGACTTACAACACCCAACTTGACTCTGTACAATCCCCGACGCTTCTTCTTGTACACACCTCTGCCTAGCGAATAACCACGGAGGTCCATCGCGGTCTCGGAATCCACCGATCGGACTTTTTCTGGTCACCGCCACTCGAACAAGGAGCCTTTCTCCAAGTGGGTATGTCACAACAAATAAATTTCTTCTTTGTGGGATATAGAAGTAAATCCAAACTTATCTTCTTTTAGATGTAGAGATAAATTCGACGCCAAACACTTCAAGAAAGGATATATATTAAGGAACTTATAATAAACAAACTTTTGGGTGTGTATGTGTTTTGGTGAATTTAATCCATAAAAATCAAACACAAAACATGGAACTTTTTCTTAGAAGATTTGCTCTCTCTAAAATCACTTAGAATATGAAAATTTTGGTTTGAAAGAATTGGTTCCCTCACATTAGCAATTCTGCAAAAATTAGTGGGAACCAAAGAGTGGAGTAGTGGAGAAAAACTGTCAAAAAACCTGCCATAAAGATTTCTCGCCGAAAATCTCGTTCGAACGAGATTTTCGTTCGAAAGAATTCTCGTTCGAACAACCCTTCTAACGAAGTTCCTGAGGCCAATGGGGAAAATTCATTGGCAAACTCGTTCGAACGACATTCTCGAACGAAGTCCCAGAATTGTCAAAATTCGATTTTAAACCCAGAAACTTTATTTTAAAGATCTAAAGAAACTTTCAGAAAATAAAATTCAGTTTAAAATAAAATTACACCCTTTATAAAATTATTCCAAGTCTCCCTATATATATAAAGATGCATTCATACCTCTTGGAGACTATAGAATATGGTGTTAATGACGTGAAACTAGGCACATATAAACCGACAGTGATGATCTCATGAAAAGTTGGCTGCAACGTCTTCAACTTTTAACATGTCATAGGCTTGAAGGATTACATAAGAACACTATCCTATGACTCAAATGTTTTTGTCCGGAATTGAGCCAACACTACATTAAGACTCAATCGAAGACTTGTGTCCTTACAAATCTTCCCCTTTGGCTATTCCGGGACAAAAACCAAAACAAAATCCTAAAGGGCCGTCAAGCTCTACTAGACTCAAACATCCCACCCAAACTTGACTCAAGACCCAAGGATAATATCTTTGCCAATGAAAGTTTCCATTTTGAAGAATTCTTGCACACTTAAGCAAACTGTCAAACGTATAGGGAATATAAACATATTAAATGCAATTAAAATAATTAGTCCACCTAAATTAATTCTCCCTTTATCAACTATGATCAACCTAAGAAGATAGCAATCTTCCCCTAAGTTAAATCTCCTAGACTTAGTTAAGATATTAATAAAACTAGATACCATTTCTCCCCCTATCATTCTCCCCCTTTTTGTTCAGGAATAGACAAAGGATAAAAACTAATTTAAACACAATGTGATATCAACAACAATATGCAACATGATAGATACCAATTATGAATTTGAAGCATAGATGGACTAGAAAATAAGGCAAAGAAAAAAATACCATACATATGTAGACATAATGAATATCACTAACGCACACTCACATACATATAGGTATAGACACCACACATGGCACAAAATACAATAAGCTTTTCACACTCATATGGCAAAAATGTGTCATATGGGAACGGAAGTGTAGGGGTGTGAACTAGTAACAATTAAATTTAGACTCAATCACTTAAAACATGTTCACGGAGTTCTCATTTGATTGCAAACTTCATCACATTTGAATATAACCTCATGTGACAATATAAATTGAACTCAATGAACAAACATACACAGTACATACGAGCCAAGAATTTTGATGATTCTCCAAACCAATAGAGTCGTGACATTGAAAGTACAACTAAGATAAACGAGGAATGTGCAAACCGTTGATATACCATCCAAACTCCCTCAATTTAAGCATATTATTTTAATCTTTTGAATGAATAAATCAACTAAACAAAATAGGCCTTGGCAAAATATTTTTCTTTTAATGCCACTTTCTTTTAGGCCTTTGGACCACATATTTCTTTTAGGTCCAAGCAAACGGTGGCTTACTCGCAAAGGATGATATTTCCTTTCGGATCCCTTCCCCGTGCACATTATATATATAATCTTTTATCTCTCAATTCTCGCGTGCAACGGATTTTAACATGCACTAGTGTTCCTAGGTTACATAACATGTAGATGACAAGATTGGTAGGAGAACACCTCACAAAGCTCAAATATACATACGAAGTTATAATTTCAAGTGAGCTCGTGCATCTATGAATTGAGGTATATAAAAATAAAATCCATTATAGCAACACAAAATCCAACTACTCCATATAAGCATGGCAAAGAACATTTTAAGGATTGATAATCTAAACCAAAATTTCTAGCCACATGGGAGAGAAAAAGATGGGATTCAAGCATAAGTATATGCCACATAGAGTGTGTCGAACTAAAAAACACAAAAAAAATCTTTTTGAGTTTTGAAATTTTTAATCCAAAAATAAAAAATATGTACTCAGAAGACAAACAAAAATCATTTGAATTTTTCATTAAGCCTAAATTACTAAAAATATAAAACAAAAATGATAAACAAAAATCTTTTTATATTTTTTATTTAATGCAAACTAAAATAAATATAATACAGAAGATAAACAAACATCATAATTCTAGCATGTGATAAAGCTTGAAGTATAGACTAGAACAATGATTAAGAAGAATACAATTAGCATGATAATTATAACATGGAGCACAAAAGCTAAAGTATGCAAAGAACTAACACATTCAACCTTTGGATTTAGCAAGGGAGGAAGCATGTGAAAGTAAATGAGAATCAAAAATTCTATTTTGTAAAACTACCAAGTCGGATCTCCTAACCCAAACTAATGACGAATGACGATCTCGGTATTTAGGAATCTTGGCTTCCTCAGTTGCCTTATGTAGGGATTTTCTAAGATCTCATTTAAGATCAAAACAAAATTTCTTAAGATGACCTTTTCGACCACAATGTGAGCACCTAAAGACTCGGCAAAAAGACTTTCCTAAGGAATGATCTATAACATTGTTCCTAGAGGATTCTCCTAAAAAATTAATTTTGGCTTTAAGAGTTGACTCTTTACAAGTATCGAAGCCTAAACCACAAGTGTCATTTTCTATTTAAATCGTTCCTAATATTTTATTTTATTTCTCCCAACGACACTCCAAATCAAATTTGACTTTACTAGAGTCTTTTAGTTTATTTTCTAAATATACAATGTGATACTCTAATAAAATATTGCGCTCTTCAAACGCAAGAATCTCCTTTTTTAAGGATTCCATTAAACCTTTAAGGCTATCTCTCTCTCCTTCTACATATTCAAGCTTCTCACGAAAACCTTTAAACCATTAAACCTAAGTTCTTCCACTAAAATACTCTCATTAATGACCTCGATACGCTCTTTCAAACTAGCTTCTAACTTCAAATTTGCTCTTTTTAATTTAATAGATTCTTCATATAATTCTTGAAATGCAAATTGAAGTTCACTCACATTAACCTCATTTTCACTTTCACTCTCTCTCTCTTCTCCACTCTCACTACCATCATCTTTTTGAGATTCATAGACAAATGCCTTGGAAGCATCATGTTTTAAGTTTTCATCATCGGAAAATATCTCACACTCACTAACATGACTAGCCATGAACGCGGTAAAGTTGCGCTCAATGGGGAAGTGGGTCCATCTTCCTTATCACAATCACTAAGGGCAGCATTATATGAAATAGGTTGTTTACCCTCTTTCCTTAGTTTAGTGGGGAATTCAAAAGCCCTATGGCCATAACCCTCACAATCGTAACACCTATTTGACTCGTCCCTATTTAAATTTTCATTAAAAGTTTTAGGGATCTTTTCGAATTTGTCATGCTTAGAATTTCAAATTTCTTAAAATCATTTTTAAATTTATCTTTGTTAAATTTAAAATTTTTTTGAAACTTCCTAGCAAACATAGCCATATCTTCCGAGTCACTTTCACTCTCTACTACTTGTTTTTCCTCCTTTCGGGCTTTCAAAATAATGCCCTTATCTATTTTCTTTTCAGTTTTAGAGGGAAACATGTCTAGTTTATAGGTTTGTAAATCACCTACAAGATCTTCTAATTTCATAGAGGCTAAAGTGGGTAAAGAATTTAACACGGTCACCTTAGGTATAAATCTATCGGATAGGGACATTAAATTTTTCTTTACTACACGGTTGTCGGATATTTTCTCTCCCAAATTAAAAGATGAATTAACTATATCGGAAAGTCTAGCATAAAATTCATCAAATATTTTTTTTTCATTCATTTTGATGGTTTCAAATTGAGTGGTAAGGTTTTGGAGTTTATAAGCTTTTACGACACTAGTTCCTTCATGAGTGAGTTGTAAAATATCTCAAGCTTCTTTAGCGGTTTCACACGTCATAATGCGTCGGAATTCATTCGGTGTGACCATGCTAAACAAAGCATTTAAACTACGGGAATTAAAATTTGCAAGTTTAAATTCATTCTCACTCCATCTATCGGTAAGTTTGGGAACACGCTCATTTTCTACTAAATATGTAGGTGGGGACCACCCGTTAACAACTGACAACCAAACCCTCTCATCTAGAGACCTAAGTGCCGAACACATACGTGCTTTCCAATATGCGTAATTAGAACAATCGAAAATAGAAAATTTTAAAAATGGAAAAATTCCATTTTAGTCAAAAATATTTAAAAAGATCTTAAACGCAATAATTTAGCAATCCCGATCTGATACCAATTTAAAAATGATAGGACCCCCAATTTTTAAAACCTTTTTACTTTAAAAATATAATTTCCTTTCTTGTGGAATAGGATGGTTCAACACAATACAATTTTAATTTCAAATTTTAATTTCTTTTTAAATTAAAATTAAACTAAACAAGAAGTGACATTAAATGAAACAACACATTAATTTTCCACTTTAACAAATTAACTCAACCCAGGTCCTAGAAATTTGCCTAACAATAAATATTCATTTAGCAAATTAGGCCAAACCAAATTATATCAAATTAAAGTAATGACTTGAATTAAATTAATTTTTACCCAAATTAAATTAGCACAAAATTAAATAAATCAATTTTATATTTTTACCTAAGCATGCATCTAATGTGAATTTACAAAAGATAAAATAAACAATAACCACTACGCCGCGATGTACGAGAAAAAATCCACAACGGGCCTTAGACGGCCCTAGCCTCAAATCCACTAAGTACGACTTTACAAGTACAAGACAAAAAGACTTACATCACCCAACTTGACTCCGTTTAAGCCCCGACGCTTCTTCTTGTACACACCTCTGCCTAGAGAATAACCACGGAGGTCCATCGTGGTCTCGGAATCCACTGATCGAACTTTTTCTGGTCACCGCCACCCGAATAAGGAGCCTTTCTCCAAGTTGGTATGTCACAGTAAACAAACTTCTTCTTTGTGGGATGTAGAAGTAAACCCAAACTTCTCTTCTTTGAGGTGTAGAGATAAACCCGGTGCCAAACACTCCAAGCAAGGATATATATTAAGGAACTAGGAATAAACAAACTATTGGGTGTGTATGTTTTTTGGTGAATTTAATCCATAAAAATAAAACACAAAACATGGAACTTTTTCTTGGAAGATCTGCTCTCTCTAAAATCACTTAGAATATGAAAAAGTTGGTTTGAAAGAGATGGTTCCCGTACATTAGTAATTCTGGAAAAATTAATGGGAACAAAAGAGTGGAGTAGTGGAGAAAACTTCCATAAAGATTTCTCGCAGGAAATCTCGTTCGAACGAGATTTTCGTTCAAACGAAGTCTCATTCGAACGACCCTTCTAATGAAGTTCCAGAGGCCAATGGGAAAAATTCGTTGGCAAACTCGTTCGAAGGACATTCTCGTTCGAACGAAAAACTCGTTCAAACGATAATATCGAACGAAGTCCAAGAATGGTCAAAATTTGATTTTAAGCCAAGAAACTTTATTTAAAGATCTAAAGAAACATTCTAAAAATAAACTTCAGTTTAAAATAAAATTACTCCCTTTATAAAATTATTCCAAGTCTCCCTATATATATAAAGATGCATTCATACCTTTTGGAGACTATAGAATATGATGTTGATGACGTGAAACTAGGCACATGTAAACCGGCAATAATGATCTCTTGAAAAGTAGGCTGCAACATCTTTCACTTTTAACATGTCATAGGCTTGAAGGATTACACAAGAACACTATCCTATGACTCAAACGTTTTTGTTCGGAATTGAGCCAACACTACATTAAGACTCAATGGGAGACTTGTGTCCTTACAACGTGACTCTACTTTTGTAATTTTTTACGACATGAACTCGATCAATTTAGAATAATATTACACGATGAGGAAGATTGAATATAGTTAAAACACTATAATACATAAATGATAAGAAAAACACGATTAACACGACACGGCCAGATAACACGACTTATAATTTTGACACAAAGATGCCATGACATGGCTTTATGTAAAAAAGAACCACAAATAGGAATTAAATTTGTACTTCCAGTTAACACTTATATATTTTACATTTGTGAAAAGTAATGTAACTTATTTAAGTTATTTGAGAATTGATATGCTTTCTTAATCTCAGCCTGCGAATCATTGATACAATTACTTTTATGATGATTTTCTGCTTGGATTTTTTTACTTCAATAATGTTTTTTCCCCGGACATAAGATTTTAAAGAAACCAAACAGGGCTAATGCGCACGGATTGTTTTTTTGGGTCGTGTTTGTGTTCGTGATGATATGAGTTTTCTGGATGAGGATACAACCTAACATGACTCCACTTTGTGTTATTTTTTTATTACGATCAAAACCCATTTTGAATCAAACACAACATGATGAGCAAGATTAAATATACTTAAAACACGACATGAAGGACTTTTTGTCAACATGAACCTCAAAGAGATGAATATGATATATTACGCCAATTTTCAATGAATTTCGTGTCATGGATTTTATCGTATCTGAAACATAATTGCTAAATAATACCAATCTAAAACTGTTGTATAAACTAAAGCATATAATTCATCTGCACATGAATTTATTATTCTTACAATATTTTTAATGTCTTTACCATAAAAACATACCATTTGTATGGATATCTAAGGTGGTAATGGATCTTTGTACTTATAACGCCTTCTTCTCTACTTTTAATGATTAAATTGAATACTCAGATTCAATCGCACGTGCAAAACACATGGGGACACCTAGTGACAAAAAATGTGATAGTGGGGTTTGGGAAATAAAACTGTAGAAAAAAATAAAGTGAACCACCTTTGATACACAAAATATGAATCTCCTTAATTTTGTGGCTAAACAATTACCTCACTCACAAAAAAAATGAGTCGTCTTTGATTATCCATAACTATAACACTACTCATAGCTTATATAAATTAGATATGTCTATGGAACTATATATGCCTATGATATTACCATATGAAACATTAGTGCGACTAACTCGTATTTTCGATATGTAAGGTGGCGAGCCTTAAATATTATAACTACACGTGTCAAATAAATTAAATCTCAATATGAGCATTTGACATAAAAAATAATAATTGAAAAAAGTAGAATGAAATGTAATCATCCTCTATCCATCCATCCATAATAATAAATCCACCAACAAATAACCCTTCCATACATGTTATGAAAATCCTCCGACATATCTCGCGAATCCCTAACCAATCGGAACTCTTAAACCATAATGTCTCAAAGTGAACATAAAATAATTGGAACATAAGTAAAGAGATCCTATGCCTTAAAAGTGATAAAAGAAACCACTACCATGTCTACAATTACTTCAAAAATACTCCTAAATTAGAGGTACAACATAAGAACCTGAAATGATTGACGACGGAGGTGGACCACTTCCACAATAAGATATATCGCTATGCAACCCAAAAAATAATGTAATTGAAATCAAACTTCATGGTTGTCATAACTTAATCATCTCTAAACATCTATTCCCATCACATATTTAATATCGCATCGCATCATTGTGCCTCGACTAGTGATACCCATATGACATTCATCGCCATAACTAGTCTACTCATACTAAACCACACATGTACCGCGGGGCTCCCACTTAAATTTGTCATTGCATGCATTTCACTTAATTATGTGCAAGGAATTGTCGTATTGAGTAATACGAAGTGGGCTACTTCCCTAAAAAAAAACCGCTTGCAGGTTCGGTTATTGTTGGGGCTCAAAATCTTCCTTGCTCGTTCCTAGGTCTTTTATTTCATATTTTATCGCCATCTTATTTCATTCATTGATTTTTATAAATCATCTATATTTTATGAATAGTTGGTTATCTTGGATGATTTATGGGTAGTCATAGATTTAGGTTATTTTTTCAATTATGCAAATAGATTTTTGGTTGATGTGAACTTCATTTATTAATTTTTGGCTTGAAATGAGCTTCAAAAAGGGTTGTATTCTTATTTATCCATTAAGGATTTCTTCATTTGTTTTTCCATTCATCTATGTTTTGTGATTTCTGGATTTTATAAGATTTTTACATTTCTTAATTTTGCATCCTTTGTATTGAAACATGGATTTAACACCCCCAATATCATTTCCTATGTGACGGCCATATAATATCATAACTATAGCCAAATCACGCAAGTAAGCTACAGGTTAACACGTACCACACATACATATGGTAACACATAAATAATACGGCCACTACCGCTCATATATATAATTGGAAGATATGTTCTCAAAAAGTAGGGTTATGGGACACACACATAAGTAGTTATCGCATTCTCACAATAATCTAAGTAAATTGTACTCCATTATCTACGATTATGTTCATTTTATAGTTCTTAAATTTATTCCTAACCTACTCAAATTAATATCCATTTCCATTATTATCTAATCAAACTATGTGGCATCAACAAAGCTACTTTTCTGATGTTTACATGTTTTAAGATACTACAGGATTCTTATCCATAAAGTCTGAGAATCACGAGATACCATATACTTTGTTTTAGCATGATATTAAGAAGACTAATTGAATTACCTCTCTACATAACAACCCTAGCACAAGTAAACACTATTTCTAAGTATTACTAATTATTTGACATTATTTCTCTTAAATAAACAATTTAGTGGGGTAGAATGTCGATGTTTTTAAACACATATTTGCGTTTCCATAAGAAACTTACAATTTTTATAATTTCAACATCATATGAAAATTCTCAACATTAGAAGATTATAATAATGTACTCTTTTGTTCAACCTATGAATTATCCCAATGTTAAAGATTAGACATTAATCATAATAATTCTAGATCATATTCATTAAGTAATCTCACTACTTTAGAATAGAATATGTAATTAATCAAAAACCATCACTCTAATACTCTCGACATGTAAATTTACCAATTTAAAAAATGATTCCATTCATTTCTAATAATTATAAAACTATCTCATCATAAAAAAAAATTGAATTTTAAAAGAGAGTTACTCAATTTAAAAGAAAAACATTTAAGAATTAAAAATTCAATAACCTCTTATTATATAATCTCTTTTCAATTTTAAAAGAGAGTTACTAATAATTCTATTATAGGGAAAATATTTAAATTTCACAATGTATTGCCTCCTCTAAAATGGTTCTACAATACATGAGTAGCAACTAGGTTATCTCTACAAAAATATTATCCAATGTTAAATTCACTATTAGCACGAATACAAATTATCTCTAATGTATTTTCATAATTAGATTATTGTTTTGGTAACAATTTAAACTAATTACATTAAAGTATAAGAGTTGAATATTACTTTCCTTGAATTATAAATTTAACTATCCTCGGGTCTATTATACTCATATTACACTTTGCCTAGACTTCAGTTTAATTGTACACTCATTATATGATTTATTTTTCAGTTTTTCATAGAATAACATGTTTTACTCTCTTAAAATGCTTAGTTTTATTATCTCATTACATACTTAGTTACTTCCTTTGTCTCTTTCTGCGATAAAAAGGAACGAAAGTATGTAAATAGGAGGAGTATTGTTTCCAAAGCATGTTAGGTTACTTAGAGTGTTTGTCTCTATATCATGTTTATTAAGCGGAATTGTATAATTGAGGGGAGATTGTTAATAAATGAATATATATATATATATATCACATGTTCTTATTGCTTTATTTACTGGCTCATATTTATCATATTTTCTATGTCTCTTTATTCTACATTAATTAGTATATTGATGAAGTTGCTAGTGTGCGGTGAGAAAGTATTTTTTGCAAAAAGTTCTTTGATCTTTGAAGGTGGTTGATTATCTTATTACGTTCATTACTTGCAACAAATGTAATTTTCTATTTTTATTTGCGATTGGCTAGGCGAGTCATAAAAAGTTACTTTATAATTGTTCTTGTAAATTTCCTCAAGCACGGTAGTTAGGAAAGGTAGGTTTGACTTAGAGGACTTAGATTCACCCCATGGTTAATTTGTTTTCATAAATTTCAAATTTTTACTAAAATTAACCTCTTTGTTTTTTTTTTTGAAAAATTTGTAAAATACATTATACAATAAACTCCTCATGTAGAAAAACTATTTTTTCATAAATTGCATAATTTCTTGTATATTTTATGTAATATCCCAAATTTTTAAGTGATGAAATAGTTTATTTAATAATGATTTATTTTTATTAATTGAGAATATACAAATCTAGATGATTTTTATGGTTTAAATCATATTAGGTGAACATAATTTAATTTATGCAATTCTTGGTAATTTTTCTTTAATTAATTATGAAAATTAGTTAGCTATTCAATTGGATTACAATGTGCAATTTGGTTTGTGTTATTTGTATTTTTGGGTAGCGAGTAAGAAACCCTGAAGAGGAGAAAAGGAAAATAAAAGAGAAGAGAAAATAAAGAAATGAGAAAATAATAAGGAAAAGGGAGAAACATAAAAGAAATTAGGAGAAAAGAAGAATAATGGAAGCGTGGGGGAGAGGACACTACATCGGTAGCCAAGGCCGTTATAGTGGTTCTAGGTCGCTGTAGCGATCATGGTTAGTTTTTAGGCGTGTGTAAGGTGGAGTTTTAAAACCATTTATTATCTTTTCATTGCCCTCTTCTCTTTGCACCGACAATAACTAAAAATAAAACCCAAAACCCCATTAATACCATTTTCAAACCTCCATTTGAGAACCTTAAGCTTAGATTTTAGGATCACTTCAAGGGACAAAGTTGCTCAGACTTGTTAGGAGATCAAGAATATCAAGTCAGAATTCTGAAATTTGTAAAAGGCAAGAATACTCTGCTTTTCTCCTATAGTACTTGATTTTTTAAATGTTGCTTAAACTATGTTTTTTGTTTAATAAAAAGTGGATAGATATTTAATTAGGCGAGATTAATCAAATTAATTTCATATTATTATTAATTATTATCCAAACTGTGCAACCCCCTTTTTGATATGAGAATGCTTAAAAATCTCTGTGTGAGCTAAAATGTTGTAATAGTTATAAAGATGAAATTATTGATATGATAAATGAAAAAAAGATAGTGATATGCCTTGTGAACTTGAGCGTTTAAACTTGTCCCAAGATAATTTTTATTTTTTAGAAAATTATTATAAGCCCCTATTAGATTGTGTATAAATTATTGATGTACGAACTTGAAATTGTACCAGAGATAACCCATATGGGAATTAGTAATAATAAACGTCATGATTAAAAGAAGATATTATTTGAGATTTATTATTAATGTTATTTAAAAGACTCTACTGTGGTATTTATTTCATTTAGTACTTCTGTTTGGTTATGTTACCTATTTTAAAAAACGTAGTTGATGTTCTTGTAGTGGACCCTGACTCGTTGCGTTGACTAACCTCTCAGGTTACGTTTAAATAAATAAGTCAGACTAAATCTTAGATAGCAAGTTGAACTTTTGAGATTTATTTTATATAGGTTTTAGTTTTCCCTTTCGTTGTATATTTTTATATGAGATAATTTTTCAATTGAATCGTTTGCGACTCCGTGGTTATATATGGGATATTGTATTAAGACTTTCATATGTTACTTGATTAGTGGAGGATATTGTAGTTGGACTTTATTGTTTTGGTGATCAATCCTATTGTCAACTCTCGTATTTCTTATTGTTGAACAAAGTTTTAAAATGTCTCAAATTTTAGTCACATGTTGAGAATGATATTTTAAAGGGTCATTTTGGGTTTGGTACCCATTACCTTTGAGTATTCAGTTTAACCCTCGCATATTGACTTTTTGAAGTTTGGCCCACAATTTTAATATTTTCGTTATTCATCGACGGTTGACCATCCCTCAACATAAATTTTAAGCATTTCTAACCATTTTCCCCTACTTCGACCCAACTACTAATAATTAAAGTCATTAGTTTTAACAATATATATAAAAACTATTTTTATTTTAATAAATGTTAATATTTATATAAAAGCTATTTTTTAAATACTAACATTAATATTTATATTAATAACCAAAAATATTTATTTAAAAAACATTTTTTCGATAAAATGTTTTGTATTTAAATTAATAATTTATTAATATTTTTTTCGAAACATTTGTATAAAAAATAATTGTTACTTACATTAATAAACATTTACATGTATAAAAAAAAGTTTTTATAATAGAAAGATTACATTATATAAAAAACTATTTTTATAGATAGAAATCATTTTTTAACAAGATTGTTTATATAAAATATAAATATAAAAGCAATTTATTTTTTAAAAAAAACTGTGGTTTTAAATCTTTTTTTTATAATTTTTTTTCCAAAAACGCATTTCATAAACAAAAATATAAAATTAAATTTTTTGTATATAAACTGTGTTTTTATAAATTACTTTATAAAAACTGTAGCCTTTAAATTTTTCGTTTATAAAAAATATTTTTATAAAGCTATTTTCATAAATATTAATACAAAATCATTTTCTAAATAATTATTTTTATAAAAATTTAAAATCATTTTTTTACAAAAAATTTAGTTTTCACTTATTCTTATAAAAATGTAATTTTAATGTTTATATGAATATAAATATAATTTTTTTATAAAACACTATTTTTAGTAATTAACTTTATAAAGTTTTTGTTTTCTCCTTTGTTTTTTTAGAAAAAACTATTTTTATTTATATAAATATTTTTTAAGATATTATGTAAATATAATTTTTTGTAAAAAGTGCAGTTTAACTTCTTCTTTTATGCAAAAGTTATTTTATTGTAACGTACAAGTTTTGAATAAGAAAAATGTTTATAAAACAATGTGCTTTTTTTAATATTAGAAATTATTTATCATATTAATATTAACATTTATTAATGTAAGAAAAAAATTATATAAAAACATTTTTTTATTATAAATACTAAAGGTAACTACTTTAAATATTAATGGATATTAATATATATATATATATATATGTGTGTGTGTGTGTGTGTGTGTGTGTGTGTGTGGACACAGACACCTCGCCAAACTAAATACCAGGTGAGCAGTCCTTTATTAAATTAAATCAAAATATACAGTTGGTTCAGAATATGCACCACTGTCGAAAACTTTTATTAAAATACTAATTACCTAATATTTAAAAAGATTAATGTCAAAATTTTATCTTTTAATTATTATAAAACAAAATTAACGAATAATTAACATTCACCATCCAGAACCAAACTGATATGAAAGGAAATGACTGAAATAATAAATGCAACTCGAGTAAACACATCCAATCTAAGTATTAAGTACACTAATCCAATTGAAGTAATCCAACAACTGAACTGAATAAATAAATAAATCCACAAATCTTCGACTGTCTAATAGAAAGGGCAACATGCCCTAAAAGAAGTAAATAGCTCGGAATGAAGAAACGGTAAATATGGAGGCGTCTACTACCGAGGTCCTATAACTTCCACAGCAGCTACTACAACACGTCAAATGAATGGAACTCCTATGCTTGGTGTCCCTATGGCTGGGCACCTAAAATAATTTGACAAAAGAGAAGAGATTTACAAGAAACGGGTCAGAGCCCGAGTGTAAAATATTTAAAAATTTTAGCAAGTATTTAAATGTTGCAGTAAAGCAAATAGTATGCGCATGTTAGCTTTTCGAACACTCACTACACACCTCTACACCCATTCTAATTATTCTATCATCTAACTAGAGTATAAACAAAAACCTTCCAATCACTACCCTCAATACCATCCTGCATTTTCCATTCAGCATCATATTAAATGTTTTCACTACTGTTATCTCAATTTAGGAAGTATTTATAAATCGCGTTAAGTGCTCGCTTACTTAAGTTATTCAGAGATTTTCATCATTACATATCTTATCCACATACTTTCACACATCAAGTATCACTACAGGTATATATATATATATATATATATATATATATATATATATATATATATATATATATATATATATACACACACACACACACTAAAAGGCACCTCTAGACCCAGCTATTGTGCCCTTATACTCTGCTATCAAGTCCCGGTACAATCCGTACTGCATAAGGACAATCGGCTCGAAATCTCCCACGAACCAAAAAGTACAAACCACACATATTGGAGGCGAATATGCTTCCAAGCCTATGGGCTACGCACATACCTACGCACCCATAAGACCGTCATCACTATCATTCTCAGATAGCCCGTACCTAGGTTCCATGCTCTGAAGTACCAGTCAAATATTCCCCCAAAGGCTCCTCAAGATATGAATGTCCCACTTTCACAACCACTCATGATAGCATGTATGGTAGATATGTCATACACAAAATCAATATCATTATAGGCATTCACTCAACATATCAAGTTATTAAGTATACACACAAACCCAATAATTAACTTATACGTAGTATTTCTCTCATTACTACTTATATTACACATACAAGATTACGAATACTCTCTCGCTCGTAACTCTCAGGGATATCTCGTCGCTCCGATTATCATAATGCATCATACCTATTATGGATAGCTCGTCGCTCCAATTATCATAAAGCATCAAACCTATTATATTACCCACTAATTATGTTCTACGTGAATCTTAATTATACTGTCAAACATAATTTTAAATAAACATGCTACCCAGGGTTTGAAACAAAATAAATTTCCCAGAAACTGGAACTCTCGTTCGAACAATAAGCTATCTCATTTGAACGAGGTATCATGTCGTTATAATGACATATCGCGCGACACTAGTTCTCGTTCGAACCGGACTCAATCTCGTTTGAACGAGATTGAGCAGTTCCGACCCCAACCTACACCTGCTACTTTTTTCACCCATAAATAGCCCTAAAACCTTTATAAATCAGTCCCAAACTTCCTCCATTCAATTCCAATTCACTTTTCCACATAAAAGGATGATTTCTAACAATCTAAAAGCATCAATTCTCGATTAATTAACCCTTAAATCTAAAATCCCCAATTTCAGTTTCATAGAACCCTAATTCATAAAGTTTCAAATTAAACCTTCTAATCCCATATTTAAATCATCAATTGTCATCATAAATTTGGGGTTATTCTTCTAATTACATGAACAATCCATCTCTATGTCAATTCAACCCCAATATATCCTTTAATCATAAATTTCTCATCAATTTACATGTAATTCAAGGGGGTTTCATTACCTACACTAGCATGAACACATTTAATGCTAAAAAAGCAAGACTTAAACACTTGCCTTACGAAATATGATCTGATCCTTTGGTGTTGTTGGTATAGTTGCGACACTCATTCTCCGATCTAAGCGATGGCATTCACGGTGGTGGAAAAGGTGCACTTATGGTGGCTCTTCCTTGGATTTTTCTTCCTCTTTCTCTCTTTTTGGTCTCTCTATGTGTCTAACCTTTTTTTTGCGGAAGATAACCTAATCTAACCCACATAGGAGGTCTTTATTTCTCTAATATTCGTCCTTTAATTTACTCCAAAAATACAATTTACCAAAATACCTTTTCGAGGTGCCGGTTCGGCCTAAAACTGCCCCGGAACCCAAACTAAGCTTCCGAGTAAACTTTTCTGACTATCTCGACCCTTCCGGACCCAAAGTCATACTCGAAATGACCATATGAGCAAATTATAAATATTTTACTTTTTATTCCATTAATTTAGTTCCGACATGCCTAACACGCGCATCCCGACTTAATTTTCATAACTATCGTATTTTTCACTCACTACAACTTTAATATTTACATAATCATATATTACTTTACTCACTATGTAATAATCAACATAATTCTCACAAATAAATACTTACTCTCATCACACTAGTAATTATTTAATTAAATTCAGATTAATTATAAATAAATTTTCCCATTTAAATTAATTAATCCTAATTAAATAATTAAAATAAAATCTTTCAAAAATATGGGGTATTACATAATTCCCCCCTAATAGCGGAATTTTGTCCCGAAATTCAAATACAACTGTTACTAAGACTGAGGATCTTATAACACCATATCCTCTCGTACTCAAAAGCACTTCAAAGTAAGGCTCGATCACTATAGTTGCATCTTTATACGAAGCTTGTTTAACTCTCTTGGTACCAACATTATTCATCAGTTATAAGGTCACACCTCAATAACGACACCTCGCATTGTGCTCCTACCAAAGACATTTGAATAAGATGAGCCTATACATCATTGGCCCTATTATTTCAACATTATTGGAAGGCCGCACATCACTACGTTCCAACTTCCCGTATCCATCTTAACACAAAACTCCCATCCTGGGAGAAATGATATGAACATCTAACCACTCTTGTCAGTCCTTCAAATCTCGATTCCTGGAGACGTAACTCTTATAATAGTCAAAAACCACCCAAGACCGTTTATGGTTATTCCACTTTAGTTATCGGACTCTAACTCTCCACCAATCCATAATTTCTGATTATTCGCTCATCTCTAAACAACTAGAGGGAGAATGGTTAAGGTTTTTCAACACAAAATCGCAATAAGCACCTTGTTCACAGCAAACATGCACGAGTGTTTACACAAAACTCTACCATCAGGTAATATCTTCTCCCTATTAATGTACTATACTTCACTAAGCAGTTATATCAGTTGTGGTAATGAAATAATCACAATGATTCCAAAATCACATTCATGCCATCACTAGTTGTCAATCACCTTCTGCCTACTCCTCGGGCTATAGGTGATACGACCTACTCAAAACAAAACATCACCTCCACTACTTCCTAAAATCCCATATTGGAGGTGGGGTTAAAGGATCTCATCCTAGTTCACAGCAATACTGGGCAGGACCACGAACCGGCGCGATCCTTCTTTTCAAATAAAATAGGGGCACTCTATCTAATAGTGTAACTCACCCCAAAGGAAAACAATTACTTCCTTTTTGTTCAACTTGTTCCACACATTCGAAGGATATCGTGACCTTATCTTGAGGTTGGCAACCCATCAATAAATATTACCAGCTTGACTGCCCCCTTCCATTACTGGAATCGTCGGCATGATACAAAATTTTCTAGTTGATCATCTTGCTCCAACCGATTTCTATCTATGAGTGGTGCACGCAGAGAGTACTCACTGTGACCTGCTCAATACCGACTTCCACTTGTAGCGTCTCACATTAAACGGTACTTAATACTCCCCTTTTTCCCTCCGATATACCAACAGTTCTGATCCGTGCACTTTTTCGCCAAGATGTGCACTTCTGAACTCTTTATACCTTATTGGCATCATCATTCTGTTTATGCGTACGTCACTCTCAACATTCGACTGGGTAGGACTTCACTCTAAATTTTCATAATAGTTAAGTTTTCCTCTTCTCAAGAGATATCCATTTTTAAATGGCTTCTCATGGCCTTTCAACAAATTCGGGTGTTACTCTGATCGCACACATATGTATAGATTGTCGTCTTTCTCACACGATGCTTAATCCACTCTACCACTTCCACTTCGTTATGTCAGCCCCATGGGCATATATTTCACACATCCATTCCCACTTCCATTTAACTCTGACGATTCTGACATCAATTAACCAGGGAACCCACACACCCTACAAACCGCTCATACTTGCGTAAACATTACATATGCTTCACACATAACACCCAATTATTTATTTCCCCTTCATTCACAACGTGGTTATAACACTTGGGTATTCTCAATCACCCCAGAAATCAAAAAATTTAAATCTCCTTAACATCGTTCCACCCTTTAAGTCGTAGTGATAAATAAAATTTTCAATGCTTCCTCATCGCATAACTGGCTCCACTGGCCTTATATCATAATATAACTTCCAATTTACAGTTATAACTATATCCTTCTATAATGACCGAGGTACCAGACTCATGGACTAATGACCAAACATCTCCATACTCCCAACCTTACGCTAAGTTTCATGTGTGGGATGTCTCGCTAAGAGAAATCCAAATAAGGAACCCCCTGATAGACTACTACCTAGCATTGTCAGTCATCGATATCCATTAGGCCCTCTGTTCATAGCATGTACCCCTAAATTTCCGTTTCTTGACATAAAAGCTATATTTCCTCCCACAATTACATTTAAACAAGGAACTACCCCTGCAGATGCACTATCACTTAACATTAATGGTCATCAAATTCCATAAACCTCTAACACAACCAGGACTCTCAAATTCTTATCCTCGAACATATAAATGTAAATCTCAACTCCCACATCTCTAAAGGAGTGATATGACAATACCCTCTTCCTATCACCAAGTCCTGAGCACTAAACATGATAACAAGCTAAATCTCTTCACTCGACAGGAAGCCTAATACACCTTGAATCATATCAATAAATTCCCTACACACCTGGATGAAACATTTTGAGACAACTACACTCTCCGAATTCCCCATAAAAAAATAATGTAGATGTGAGCTCGACTTACTCGCAAATGAGGCATTACCAAAACAACATATCCTTCCCTAGAGCAGCAACCCCAATAGCCTTGTAATAACTGTCCACTATCCTTCTAACCATTACTATAAAGCCTTATCTAGGATATTTCCATACTTATATAACACGTCACTAAAACGAGTAATCTCAACAAAATATATACTACTATCAATACACTCGCTCGCCCGCGGGTGACACCAGATATAACCCCGTTATACAGGGGAAAACATACACACAATAATAATATTATCGATATATGCACTAAACTCATCTCACACGCGATTCTTGCGCAAATCAAAGTATCGTGACTCATTTGAGTCACATAAAACATACCTCCTTCTCCGAGGACAAAACTCATGTTTTCTACCTTACCAATCACGGTGGCTGCTAAAATGGTTCCCGGACATAACACGTTTGTTTGACCCAAAACAAAAATTTCTTTAATCATTGCCCTTACTAGGCACCAGACTCTTGTCCCTTTACTTGCTCCAGGTAAAACTAATGCATGTGGTCCTACTCTCCACCAAAAATACTTCTACGTATAATCCACTTATTCCCAGCCATAGTGACCATATTAAGGTTTCCCTTCTCTCGAACTCTGGTAGTCTCAACTCTGATGGCTAATCCCATTGTTCCCTTAGTTTCGTTGGTCCTAAGGAACATTGTTGGCCTTAACATCCCTGCCTGAATTCACCATCACTTGGTAAGGATTCCACTATCCAGATCATTTAGATGGGTCCCCTGATGGGTCTCCCCCTTGTGGTACTTCACTAACCCCATTTCACCCAATCTTACTCTTCGACTAAAATTTTCGATTCTTTTAGCTCCCCACACAAAGAAGCATTAACATCCCTGTTGAACAAACACGACATTATAACTATCTGCATCGACCTCCAAGAAAAATCCCCCTTAAGTGTGGGCAACTCTTCTTACGAGGCAATTTCCCACTTAAAATCCTCTTCTCCATTATACCTACTTCATCCGGTACAAAATTTGATAAATAATTAAATTTGTTTTCACAAATGGACCTCTGTCCGGCCCTCCTGTGATGAGTTCAGAACAACGTTCACATCTTATCCTAAACATCTAGTGAAGGAACCTGCGATCAAACCGTACCTAGGATCCTTCCCTTGACAGAACATTCCACTTCTAAATGTGGTGGTTGACTCCCGCCATTTTTAACTTTGTTCCTACGAGCCAAGAAAATTTTTATCTCAAATTTTTACTTCCGGTTAACCACTCTCCGCTTTATGCCCAAGTCTTTGGATATTTAACTTCCGTTAGCTAACACACACAATCTTCGCATTTTTAAAACTCCATTGATGGTCCTCTTCAAAGTCCCGTCTGACTCTCTCATATTCGAACCACACTGGGTGAGTATAATTTGGCACCAATTCCTACTATAGTGGTACTTGAAAATCATATGATGCAACCTAGCTGTCTTTATAGTCCTAACTTCCCGTGCCATAATAGGGGTGACCTCGCCTACGATCATCATCCTAAAAAATACTCTACAACCTCAACTGAGCTCTGCCTCCTGTTGTCCTCCCAAAGGCCCTCGTCAGTCATAATTCATTATTCGGCACATGAACACACCCGAACACAAATAAGATTCACTATTGTATACGTAATAGTAGGAATGAACAATCCTAAACATAGGTCTATATATCCAATAAAAAGGCAACGTTAAAAGCATAATAAGTCGCACAGATGCTAAGGAATCCAGAACATGATGCTCTGATACCACCTGTGACACCCCGCCTATATCTAGTTGGTTCAGAATATACATCACTGTCGAAAACTATTGTTAAAATACTAACCACCTAATATTTAAAAACGTTAATGTCAAAATTTTATCTTTTAATTATTATAAAAAACCAAATTAACAAATAATTAACATTCACCATCCAAAAACAAACTCATATGAAAGGAAATTTCTAAAATAATAAATGCAACCGGATTAAACACATCCAGTCTAAGTATCAAGTACAATAATCCAATCGAAGTAATCCAACAACTGAACAAAATAAATAAATAAATCCATAAATCTTCGATTGTATAATAGATAGGGAAACATGCCCTAAAAGAAATAAATCGCTCAGAATGAATAAATGGTAAATATGGAGGCATCTACTGCCGAGGTCCTATAACTTTTACAGCAGCTACATCACGTCGAACGAATGGAACTCCTATGCTTGGTGTCCCTATGGCTGGGCACCTAAAATAATTTGACAAAAGAGGAGATTTGCAATAAACGAGTCAGAGCGCGAGTGTAAAACATTTAAATTTTTTAGCAAGTATTTAAATGTTGCAGTAAAGAAAATAGTATGGGCATATTAGCTTTTCGAACAATCACTTGAGATTCTCACCTCTTAACTAATGTGCACACCTAACGTACCTCTACACTCGTTCTAATTATTCTATCATCTAACTAGCCTATAGACGAAAACCTTCTAATCACTACCCGCAATACCAACCCGCATTTTCCATTCAACACCATATTAAATGTTTTCACGACTGTTAGCTCAATTTAGGAAGTATTTATAAATCGCATTAAGTGCGCACTTACTTAAGTTATTCAGAGATTTTCATCATTATATATCCTATCCACTTTCAGACATCAAGTATCACTACAGGTGTATATATATATATAGATCACTATATATTATATATACTAAAAGGAACCTCTAGACTCAGCTAATGTGCCCTCATACTCTGCTATCAAGTCCCGGTACAATCCGCACTGCATAAGGACAATCGACTCGGAATCTCCAACAAACCAAAAAGTACAAACCACACATATTTGAGGCGAACCTGGTTCCAAGCCTATGGGTGTAATACCCCGTATTTTCATGGCTTTTAAATTTAAGGCTTTATTAAATTTAATTAAGATAAATTAATTTAATTTTAATCTGAAATGTTGTTTTAAATATTTACTAGCGTGACAAGAGTTAGTAATTATTGTGAATATATTATTTGTTACATATTATTGGATGAGTATAGTAATATATGAGATTTATTTTTATAATATTGTCACGTGTGAATAAAATGACAATTGTGGAAATTTAAGTCGGGACGCGCCTGTGTCGTGTCGGGACTAAATGTGGATTAACAAAAGTGAATATTTTATAGGTTGTTCGTATGGTCGTTTTGAGTGCGCCAACGCGTCCGGAAGGGTCGAGATAGTCAGAAAAGTATACCCGGGGGTTTGATTTGGGTCTCGGGGCGTTTTTAGGCCTAATTAGTACCACGGGAGGGCATTTTAGTCATTTTGTATTTTTGGATAATTAAACCCACGAAAATTAAAGGGGTTATATTAGATATTTAGGTTATCTCCTAGGGTTAGATAACTCAAAACACTAGAACGGCCATTGGAGAGGAGAGGAGAGAGCTCTCAAGGCATTCCAAGGCTCAAAACTCATCCGTTTACACCGCCGCCACCGCCAACGCGTAGATCGCGAGACGGGGAACGCAACCACACCAAATTCAACACCAAACCAGATTTCTGAAAATCCCAGGCAAGTATTTATCTTGCTTATTTCGTTGATGCATCATCCATATTAGTTTAGGAGTTATTAGGATGAGATTTATGGAAGAAAAATCCAATTTGAGATGGGAAATTTTCATGTAGTGATGATTTATTTGATATTCTGGAAACCCTTTGTCATGTAAAGGATTAAGAGTTTGACTAAGAAAAGAGTTCTAATCAGATACAAACACTAAAATATTTATTTCGGACGATCGGACCGTTGGAATTTGATGAAATTTTATAGAGAATTAGCTGAAGACGAGAGGAAGCTACAGAAAAAAATCAGCTCGATCGGACCGTTCAATATTTTTTAATATTTTTTTTTTGCTAGACAGTTTTATGTTTTGAGGACTCTTAGAGATAATAAAAATTCAATTAAAACTCCATTTTAATTCCGATTTCGAAACCGTTTGAAATTCTCATCTTTGAAAATAAAATTCAAAATCCTTTAATGTAAGGCGAAATCTATATTTTTGGGATATTTTGCATAAGGGATAATGTAAGTATATATTAAAGGGGAGAGACACGTAAGAGAGAGTTACGTTGGAACATAAATGGATATCTACTGAATTGTACATTTGGAAGAATAGAGTCCATGAGGGTTACGTAGTAAGTTGGAAAAACCCTTCGAATTAAAGTTAGAAACGAACCATTATACTTGATAAATAATAATGGGAAAATAAGGATAAATGTTGTGAATGTGGGTTATTGGATAAACCTAAATTGATATAATAAAAGTGGTATATTTATATGATTGTGTATGCATATATTATATACTTGTGAAAATCATGCCCGCGCTACTTGCTATCCCTGAGGTTACCGCGCTGGGACGATCTTATCTCGTGTGCCTTATGGGGGATATTGACTCGTACCCTAGAAGATAGGAATCCTAGGTACAGGCTATCGAATCGGTAGTCACGGTCCTAAGAGACATGAGGGTATGTACTGACCTCTTGGACTTGGAAACTATGCTTCGCCTCAATATTATTTGTATATGTATTTATACAGTTCGAGAGTGATTCCGAACTTGTATTCCCTTTAGTACGATTGATACGGGGATTGGATAGCAGAGTATGCCCGCACCATAGTTTTTATGTGGGGTGCTGTTATGATATATATATTATACGAGTAGTTAATATATATATATGAAATTCTGAAATCTGGAACTGCCTACTGTGATTTGATATGTAGGACATGGTTGATGACTCAAATTATAAATAATTGTTTTGAGAAAGTATAATATGACACTGGAAAACTTTATTGATTAATAAAGTTAAAATGAGAACCTTGGTTACAAATTGAAATCTTACGTTTTAAATACTTGTGTTGTTCAGTTGTAAATCCTGCGAATAACCTAAGATAAGTTAAATCATTGGGGAAAGATAGTGTGGTATATGACGAGATAGACCATTGGGAAGGTTAGTGCGATAGGTGTGCACATTAGAAGAGAGGTGAGAATTTCTCAAGAGAGTGTCGCACTAATATGTTGTTGGATTAGCCTGTAAGCAATTTAAATACTTACTAAACGAATTTTTAAATCATATACACTATCGGGCTCTGACCCGTTTCTATTTCCTTTTCTCTCTTGTATATATATGTATGTATTACATGTGCCCAGCCACAGGGGCGTCTTACTTAGGATCCTTTGGAAGGAACGTGCTGCAGCTTAGGTGGGAGTTGCAGGCCTGTTGTTTAGACGACTTCATCCATTTGATTCTACTCCTAGTTCAGTTTTATCCAGCAGGGGAATGTGTCGCCCTCTTTCTATTATATAGTTGGTATTGTCAGAGATTGAAATTTTTACTTTCAGTACCTTTATTTCGGGATTTATTACTGTCAGGATGTTTTCCTTTAGTGTTGTAAATGTTGGGATTTATTATTGATGATTAAATTCGTGTATGTTCAATTCTATTTTTATTCTTAATGTGTGACTCTTTAGATGTTAATGGTTTAAGGTTTTATAACCGGATTTAATAAAATGAGAATAAGGTTTTAAATGGTTTTGACACTTAACTTAATTAGTTAGGGTGTTTAAATTGGAAAAGTATTTTTATGACAGTGATGCTAAGAATGAACTAACTGTTCACCTTGATTTTAATTTAATAAAGGAGTGATCGCCCGGTATTTAATTAGGCAGGGTGTCACAGGTGGTATCAGAGCATCAGGTTCTAGTGTCCGTAGGATCTGTACGGCTTATTATGCTTTCAGCGTTGATTTGTTTGTTATAGATCCCTATGTTTAGGATTGTCGATTCCTTTGACGAGATTTCGTTCTCCTGCTATAATGTGTATACACTAGTGGATTCTAATTTCGTTCGGATGTGTGCGTGTGCCGAGCGATGACGGATGTCAGAAGAGGACCGTAAGCGTACATCAGGAGGCAGGGCTCAGTTGAGATTATGAAATATATCCGAGGATGATGACCGTAGTCGAGGTCACCTCCATTATGGCACGAGAAGCCACGACTAGAAAGGCGACTAAGGTGCAGCAATGATTTTCAAATGCTGTTATAGTCAAATGAGGTGCGAGGGTAAACTTACCCAACGCATTACAAAAACGTGTAGAGACTGTCAGTGGGAAATTTTAGAAACGCGAAAATTGTATGTAATTACCAAAGGAGGTAAAGTATCCAAAGGCTTAAATATAGGACGGAGTGTGGCAAACTGAAAGTGAAAATTTAGAGAAAATTTTCTTGGCTTTCGGGACGAAATTATAATGGTTGGAGTCAACCACCAATTTTAGAAGTGGAATGCTATGCCTATAGGAGAACCTTAGGTACAGTGTTAACCGTATGTTCCTTCCTCAACTGTTCAGGATGAGAAGCAAACGTGGTTCTGAACTCATCGCTGGAGGGCATGACAGAAGTCCAATTGTGGATATGAATCCTAATCGTTAGCAAATTTTGTATCGAAATAGGTAAATACCAGTGGAGGAAACGACTCCAAGTGGGAGACCAACTTGTAATAATAGTTGATAATACTCGAGGAGGAAATTCTGATGGACGACCGCTTCAGAGGTTGACAATGTCATATTTTGTCAATATAGATGATAACGCTTCTTTGTGGGGGAAGTTAAAGGAATCGAAGAATTTAGTCGGGAATAAGACTGAATACAACGGTGGTGGTATAGCACCACAAAAGGATGTGGATACACATCAAGAAAACCATTTAAATGCTTCAGATAGTTAAATTCTTACCAAGTGATGGTAAATTCAGTAAGTACTATTATAGATAGTAACATGATCTTTATGGCCTAAAAAGCTAAGGTAACAACCGGGATGGCTAACAGGAATCGAGTCTACTAAAGTCCGAGAGAAGGACAATCCTGACCTGGTTAGTAGAACAGGTGATAAATGGATTATGTGTTGAGGTATTTTGGTGCGGAGTGAAATTGCTCACGATAATATGTTCCAAAGTGAGAAAAAGGGACAAGAATACGGTGCCTAGTAAAGGAGGACGATTAAAAATAATTTTGTTTTGGTTTAGGCAGACGTGTTACGTCCGAAAACCATTTGTGCAGTCAAGACGATTGCCAGGATGGAAGTACAAGTTGTATCCTTAGAGGATGAGGCGTGTTTATGTGACACGAGCGAGTCACCATATTTTGTTCATTGCTAGATTAGCATGTGAGACGAGTTTAATGCATATCATTATAAATGTTACCATTATGTGAATATTTTTCCTTAGTATAGCGGGATTTTTCTTTGGTGCTATCCGCGGGGGATGAATGAGTATATTAACAGTGTTTTATACTTTATTGTGGTTACTCGTTGTAGTGATGCGATACAAGAGTATGATATTATCTTTGTTAAATTGTTATAGAAATGGGTAGTATGATAGTGGTCATTTATTGCAAGGCTATCGGAGTAATTACATTAGTGCAACACGTTTTGTTTTGGCGAGGCTTTACCTGTAAGAAGGTTGGACTCGCACTTATATTATCTATCCTAGAGACTTCGGAGGAGATAGTGGGCTCGATATATTCGATACCAATGTATGTATAGACTTTGTTAGTATGATTCAGTATGTACCGGGATTTACCATTGAGCGAAAAGACTTGACTCGATATTATGTTTAGCACTCTGGACTTAGTGATAGGAAGAGTGCAGTGTTATATTTATCCTTAAGAGATGTGGGAGTTAAGAGTTATACCCCTAATGTTAGAAAAAGGAAATTTAGAGAATTTCGATCATATGTATCCGAGGTTTATAGAATGTAATTACGATCAACCAATACGGGACGATAGTGAAATTGCTGAAACGTTCTTTGTTAAGCATAATTACGGGAGAAATTGTAACTTTTCTGTCAAGGGACGGAATAAAGGGGTATATACTATGGACGGAGGACCTAACGGATTTCGATAACCGACAATGCTAGGTAGTAGTGTAGGGAGACGTTTGGTCAGTATTCCATGAGTTCGGTACCCTGGTCGAAATGGGATCAAGTAATTATGTATGTAAGTTGGAAGTTGAATTTTGTTTTAAGGTCATTGGAGCCGAATTTTTGTGGTAGGAAAGCATTGAAAGTTATCCCCACGAGTTGAGGGGTGGAACGATGATAAGGAGAATTTAAGAATTTTGATTTCTAGGGTGATTGAGAGTACCCAAATGTCATAACCGCGTATAGAACACAAGGTGAATAAAGAGTTGGAATGATTTTTACCATGGATTATCTGGAAAGAACTTTATATTATACAAAAGAGATGAGCTGTAATTATTTTGATGAATAGAGCGTTAGTGATTTATTTTGGTTGTTGTACCTATTTGGGAAAATTGTTGTACTTATCTGAGGAAGGTTGAGAATTATTATTCCTCTTTTATTGTCATGGAATTTGAATGCCCTATTCCTTCTATTCCGTTGAATTTTGTTAGTCCTACAGATGAGTAGCACGCCGTTCGCTCTCCCAGGGCGGTCAGAGTGTTGCAAAAATGTGGGCATCTTGGTTAACTACAATTAAAATAGTCCGAGTCGAAGGGACGTGGTAATGGACGTGTGAAATATATGTTTGTGGGACTAGTATAACGAAGTGGAAGTGATAGAGTGGATTAAATGTCACATGAGGGGTGATAATCCATACATAAGTGTGCAATTAGAACGCCCTAACTTGATTGGAAGGTTGTGGGAAGCCATTCAAGAATTGGTATTCCTTGAATAGAGTAGAATTTAATTGTTATGATGCACACCCGGAGCGGAGTTGTTATTAGTCAAGTGTGAGAGCTACTTGCGCATACAAAGAGTAATGAGGTTAGTATAGTATAAGAGATCCAGAAGTGCGCTTCGTGGAGAGAAGAGCACGGGTCGAAACTTTCGGCATACTCCAAGGAAGGATGGGGAGTATTACGTGTCACTTAATGTGAGACATTTCAAGGGAAGAATCGATGTTTAGCGATACGTAGTGAGTAGTCTCTACATGCACTTCCCATAGGTAAGGTTTGGTTGAAAGAGGAGAATCAACCAAAGAATTTTGTGTTTATCGAAAATTCCTGAAATTGGAAGAGGTTGGTAAAGTCGATAAAGTTCTTGGATGGGTTGCCATCCTCAAAACAAGATCAAGGGTTTATCCCAAACATGTGAATTAAGTCGCCGAGAAGGAAGTGATTGATATTCCTTTGGGCTGGCTTACAATATTAACTAGTATGCCCCAGACTTCCTTTGAAAGAAAGGATCGCGCCAGTGCATGGTCCGGCGCAGTATAAATTTCTGAATCAGGATGAGATTGGTGAATCCCACCTTTGATATGGGATTTCAGGAACCAGCGGAGATAAGATTTCGTTTCGAGTAGGATGTATCACCCTTAGCCAGGGAATAAGCACATGGTGATTAAAGATTAGTAGAGCCACGTGAAGGAGATTTTGGAATCTTGATACGATGATTTCAAGAATGCTCTGTAGAAGCACTCATACCTGTTTGTCGCGTACGAGGTACTTATTAAGGTTTTGTTATGGAAGAACCTCGACTATTCTCCTTTCGTATGTTTAGAGGAGAGTAGATAATCAGAATTTTTGGATCGGTCGAGAAAATATCCGATAACTATGGTGGAATTCCACGACTATTTTAGGCAGTCAAGAGTGGTCAAATGTTGGTATGATCTTCTCGGAATGGAAATTTTATGTATGAATAAATCCGAGTAGTTGTCATGTAGTGAGGTGCGGCCTCCTAATGATAGTGAGATAATGGAATTTATAACGTATATACGTAACCTATTCAAATGTTGTCAGTTGGGAGTGCAATGTGAAGTGTCTCCAATGAGAATATAAAACAATGTTGCTGTGAGGAAAAAGCTATAGTGATTGAGCGTCGTACTATGTAGATAGTTTGCGTACTGACAAGGATATCCAGAATTGTGCTACCTGGTAGGCCTTATTTTCCGAATTTCGGGACGAAATTTCGTTATTAGGGGGGAAGTATGTAATACCCCGTATTTTCATGGCTTTTAAATTTAAGGATTTATTAGATTTAATTCAGATAAATTAATTTAATTTTAATCCGAAATGTTGTTTTAAATATTTACTAGCGTGACAAGAGTTAGTAATTATTGTGAATATATTATTTGTTGCATATTACTGGATGAGTATAGTAATATATGAGATTTATTTTTATAATATTGTCACATGTGAATAAAATGACAATTGTGGAAATTTAAGTCGGGACGCGCCTGTGTCGTGTCGGGACTAAATGTGGATTAACAAAAGTGAATATTTTATAGGTTGTTCGTATGGTCATTTTGAGTGCGCCAACGCGTCTGGAAGGGTCGAGATAGTCAGAAAAGTATACCCGGGGGTTTGATTTGGGTCTCGGGGCGTTTTTAGGCCTAATTAGTACCACGGGAGGGCATTTTAGTCATTTTGTATTTTTGGATAATTAAACCCACGAAAATTAAAGGGGTTATATCAGATATTTAGGTTATGTCCTAGGGTTAGATAACTCAAAACACTAGAACGGCCATTGGAGAGGAGAGGAGAGAGCTCTCAAGGCATTCCAAGGCTCAAAACTCATCCGTTTACACCGCCGCTACCGCCAACGCGTAGATCGCGAGACGGGGAACGCAACCACACCAAATTCAACACCAAACCAGATTTCTGAAAATCCCAGGCAAGTGTTTATCTTGCTTATTTCGTTGATGCATCATCCATATTAGTTTAGGAGTTATTAGGATGAGATTTATGGAAGTAAAATCCAATTTGAGATGGGAAATTTTCATGTAGTGATGATTTATTTGATATTCTGGAAACCCTTTGTCATGTAAAGGATTAAGAGTTTGACTAAGAAAAGAGTTCTAATCAGATACAAACACTAAAATATTTATTCCGGACGATCGGACCGTTGGAATTTGATGAAATTTTACAGAGAATTAGCTGAAGACGAGAGGAAGCTACAGAAAAAAATCAGCTCGATCGGACCGTTCAATATTTTTTAATATTTTTTTTTTGCTAGACAGTTTTATGTTTTGAGGACTCTTAGAGATAATAAAAATTCAATTAAAACTCCATTTTAATTCCGATTTCGAAACCGTTTGAAATTCTCATCTTTGAAAATAAAATTCAAAATCCTTTAATGTAAGGCGAAATCTATATTTTTGGGATATTTTGCATAAGGGATAATGTAAGTATATATTAAAGGGGAGAGACACGTAAGAGAGAGTTACGTTGGAACATAAATGGATATCTACTCAATTGTACATTTGGAAGAATAGAGTCCATGAGGGTTACGTAGTAAGTTGGAAAAACCCTTCGAATTAAAGTTAGAAACGAACCATTATACTTGATAAATAATAATGGGAAAATAAGGATAAATGTTGTGAATGTGGGTTATTGGATAAACCTAAATTGATATAATAAAAGTGGTATATTTATATGATTGTGTATGCATATATTATATACTTGTGAAAATCATGCCCGCGCTACTTGCTATCCCTGAGGTTACCGCGCTGGGACGATCTTATCTCGTGTGCCTTATGGGGGATATTGACTCGTACCCTAGAAGATAGGAATCCTAGGTACAGGCTATCGAATCGGTAGTCACGGTCCCAAGAGACATGAGGGTATGTACTGACCTCTTGGACTTGGAAACTATGCTTCGCCTCAATATTGTTTGTGTATGTATTTATACAGTTCGAGAGTGATTCCGAACTTTTATTCCCTTTAGTACGATTGATACGGGGATTGGATAGAAGAGTATTCCCGCACCATAGTTTTTATGTGGGGTGCTGTTATGATATATATATTATACGAGTAGTTAATATATATATATATATATGAAATTCTGAAATCTGGAACTGCCTACTGTGATTTGATATGTAGGACATGGTTGATGACTCAAATTATAAATAATTGTTTTGAGAAAGTATAATATGACACTGGAAAACTTTATTGATTAATAAAGTTAAAATGAGAACCTTGGTTACAAATTGAAATCTTACGTTTTAAATACTTGTGTTGTTCAGTTGTAAATCCTGCGAATAACCTAAGATAAGTTAAATCATTGGGGAAAGATAGTGTGGTATATGACGAGATAGACCATTGGGAAGGTTAGTGCGATAGGTGTGCACATTAGAAGAGAGGTGAGAACTTCTCAAGAGAGTGTCGCACTAATATGTTGTTGCATTAGCCTGTAATCAATTTAAATACTTGCTAAACGAATTTTTAAATCATATACACTATCGGGCTCTAACCCGTTTCTATTTCCTTTTCTCTCTTGTATATATATGTATGTATTACATGTGCCCAGCCACAGGGGCATCTTACTTAGGATCCTTTGGAAGGAACGTGCTGCAGCTTAGGTGGGAGTTGCAGGCCTGTTGTTTAGACGACTTCATCCATTTGATTCTACTCCTAGTTCAGTTTTATCCAGCAGGGGAATGTGTCGCCCTCTTTCTATTATTTAGTTGGTATTGTCAGAGATTGAAATTTTTACTTTCAGTACCTTTATTTCGGGATTTATTACTGTCAGGATGTTTTCCTTTAGTGTTGTAAATGTTGGGATTTATTATTGATGATTAAATTCGTGTATGTTCAATTCTATTTTTATTCTTAATGTTTGACTCTTTAGATGTTAATGGTTTAAGGTTTTATAACCGGATTTAATAAAATGAGAATAAGGTTTTAAATGGTTTTGACACTTAGCTTAATTAGTTAGGGTGTTTAAATTGGAAAAGTATTTTTACGACAGTGATGCTAAGAATGAACCAACTGTTCACCTTGATTTTAATTTAATAAAGGAGTGATCGCCCGGTATTTAATTAGGCGGGGTGTCACAATGGGCTACGCATATACCTATGCACCCATAAGGCCGTTATCACTATCATTATTATATAGCCATACCTAGGTTTCATGCTCTAAAGTACCAGTCAAATATTTACCCGAAGGCTCCTCAAGATAGAACTGTCCCCTTTTTACAACCTCCCGTGATAACAAGTATGGTAGGTATGTCATACATAGAATCAATATCGTTATAGGCATTCATGCAACCTATCAAGTTATTAGGTATTCACACAACCCGAATAATTACCTTATACATAGTATTTCTCTCATTACTACTTATATTACACATACTAGATTACGAATACTCTCTCGCTCGTAACTCTCAGTGATAGCTTGTCGCTCCAATTATCATAAAGCATCATACCTATTATGGATAGCTCGTCGTTCCAATTATCATAAAGCATCAAACCTATTATATTACCCACTAATTATGTTCAACCCGAATCTTAATTATACTGTTAAACATCACTTTAAATAAACATGCTACCTAGGGTTTGAAACAAAAGAAATTTCCCAGAAACTGAAACTCTCGTTCGAACCAGAAGCTATCTCGTTTGAACGAGATAGCATGTCATTAGAACGACACATCGCAAGACACTGGCTCTCGTTCAAACTAGTCTCAATTTCATTTGAACGAGATTAAGCAGTTCCGACCCCAACCTGCACCTACTACGGTTTTCACCCTAATCTCGTTGTGAACCTCTCTCTCTCTCTCTCTATATATATATATATATATATATATATATATATTAAAAAGAGGGAGCCCCCAATTTTTAATTTCTTTAAAAATATATTTCCTTTATATTAAATAGAAGTGGAAGCGTAAAGGTGATGGTTCAACCTAAAACAATAAATTTTAATTTACTTTTTCAAATTAAAAATTAAACCAAGTGAAATTAAATTAATCCATTAAAAGGATTTTCGTCTAAACATAATTAATCCAAGTCCTAGAATTTGCCTAAGTCATATTTTTCAATTATTTCAAGTTAGGCCAAACCAATTTTAACAAATGACTTGAATTAAAGAAGCTTTACCCAAATTTAATTTATCACCAAATTAAATTAAGTGTGACAATTAAAACCAATTTTATCTTGTATTATCCTAAGCATGCGTTCTAAGTTATTATGTAAGATAAAATAAAACCAATCACACTACGCCGCGATGTACGAGAAAAAACCCACAACAGGAAATAACCTCGGGCGGCCCTAGCCTCAAATACACTAAGTACGAAATTTACATTTACAAGACAGATGACTTACTTCCTCAACTCGAACCCTCTCAAGCCTTGACGCATCTTTTTGTAACCACCTCTGCCTACCGGATAACCACGGAGCTCCACCGCGGTCTCGGAATCCACCAATCGGACTTTATGTGGTCACCGTCACCAAAACTAGGAGCCTTTCTCCAAGTGGGTAAATCACGAAAACCCCTTCTTCTTTGTGGGATTTAGAGGCAAACCCAAACTTCTCTTCAAACTAATGTAGAGATAGACCCGGTGCTAAACTCCAAGAAAGATGTATATATATGAACTTGGATAAACAAAACTATGGGTGTAAACCTAAAGTGTATAATAATTTTTCTTTGAAAAATGGCATTTTAAAACAAAGAACTTTTCCCTAAAACAATTTTTCTCTCAAACACTCTCTAGCGGTTGGTAGGATATGAAAAGTTCTGAGAAAAAAGTTGTTCCCGCACATTATAAGTTCTGAGAAAAGTTAGTGGAGAAACAAGTGGGGAAAGTGGGTAAAAACTGCTAAAAACTGCCAGAAATTTTTCCCGCCTAAATCTCGTTCGAACGATATTCTCGTTCGAACGAGTCGTTTAACGAAGTTCCAGTATGAAATCGTTAGAAGCTCATTAGAAATCTCGTTCAAACAGCCATCTCGTTCGAACGACAATATCGTTCGAACGACACTTCGAACGAACTCACAAAATGTTCAAAAATTTCTTTTTAAGCCCAGGAACTTTATATTCTTTATATATAGGTTTTAATAGAAAACATCTGAAAACAAAACACAGTTTTTAAAAACCTAACACCCAATATAAACCGTTCCAAGCTCCTATATATATATGTATTGCATTCATACCTTGGGAGCATGGAGCCACGAGGCACTTAAACTCGGCATTTTGATGAAGCTTTATACACTTGGCTGCTACGTCTGCAATAAACACGCCATAGGCTTGAAAGATGATCAACATACTCTATCCTATGACTCAAACATTTTTGTCCGGAATTGAGCCAAAACTATAAAGGACTCAATTGGAAATTTGCGTCCTTACAAATCTCCCCCTTTGGCTATTCCGGGACAAAAACCAACAAAAATCCTAAAGGGACGTCAAGCTCAACTAGACTAATAAAAAGTCCCACCCAAAATAAAAATATAATGCTTGACTCAAACAACCCAAGAATCACAATCTTTGCCGTTGAAAGTTACCGCTTTATCAAATAATTCCTGCACACTTAAGCAAACACATTACACACATAGGGAATATCAAAATATTTAATGCAAGTAAAGTAAGTACTCCCTCTAAATTAATTCTATCCCTTTATCAACTATGATCAACTTAGAAAGACGTCGATAAATCTCCCCCAAAATAAGATACGAGTATAATAGGTTTAGATACCATTTATTCCCCTATCATTCTCCCCCTTTTTGTTCAGCAATAGACAAAGGTAAATAATCAAAAGCAGTAACTTATCTCCCCAAAATGACAAATAAAATGGAATGACAAGCTAAAACATGTAATTGTTCATATAATGATGAGAACGTTAAAGCACATGGGCAACAACAATTCAACTAATCCAACAAATAACATCGGAGGGATACCAAGTATGAATTAAAGTATATATGGATTAGAAATAAAGGAAAAGACTAAACAAACATATCAAATATATGTATACATAATATATACCAAAGAGACTCAAGTATACAGATATAGATATAAACACACAAATGACACACAAAATATAATAGGAGTCTTTCACACTCGTGTGGCAAAAATGTGTCATATAGAAACGGAAGTGTTGGGGAGTGAAATAGTAACGGTTAAATTTAGACCCAATCACTTAAAACATGTTCACAGAGTTCTCAATTGATTGCAAACTTCATCACATTTCAATATAACCTCATGTGACAATATAAATTGAACTCAATGAACAAACATATACAATGCATACAAGCCTAGCATGTTGATGATTCTACAAACCAAATAGAGTCATGACAATAAAAACCACTAGGATAAACGGACATTGTGCAAACCATTGATATACCATCCAATCTCCGTCAATAAGCATTTATATTAACTCTGAATGAATATATCAATCAAACATAGGCCTTGGCAATTATTTTTCTTTTTAATGCCATATTTTCTGTTTTTAGGCCTTGGACCACGTATTTCTTTTAGGTCCATTCCAAACGGTGGCTTACAATCGCAAAGAATTATTATTCCTTTCAGAGCCCTTCCCCGTGCACATTTATATTTATCACGTTTTTCATTTTTCACACAAATCTCACGTGCAACGGATTTTGACATGCACTAGTCCTCCTAGGTCACAAATATCTAGATGATAAGATTGGTAGGAGAACACCTTACAAAGCTCAAATATACATATGAAGTTAAATTTCAAAGGAGCTCGTGCATGTGTGAATAGAGGCATATAAAAATAGAATCCATTTAATCAACACAAAAGCCAACTACTCCATGTAAGCATAGTAAAGAACATAATAAGGATTGACAATCTTAACCAAAAGTTATAGCCACATGGAAGCGTAAAAGATGGGATTCAAACACAAGTATATACCACATAAAGTGTGTCAAACTAAAATACACACAAAATAAAATCTTTTTGAGGTTTTGAAATTTTTAACCAAAAATAAAAATACATACTCAAAAGATAAACAAAAATCATTTGAATTTTTCATTAAGCTAAATTTACCAAGAGATAAAACCCAAATGATAAACAAAAATCTTTTTGTATTTTTTATTTAATGCAAACAAAAATGGAGAAAATATAATACAAAAGATAAACAAAAATCATAATTCTAGCATGTGATAAGCATGGAGCATAGACAAGAAAATGATCAAACAAGCATACATTTAGCATGTGAATATAGCATGAAGTACAAACGCTAAAGTATGCAAGCACTAACACATTTATCCTTTAGATTTAGCGAGGGAGGAGGCATGTGAAACTAAATGAGAATCAAACATCCTATCTTGCAAGGCAACCAAGTCGAATTTCCTAACCCAAATTAATGAAGAATGACTATCTTGAGGTGTAGGAATTTTAACTACTTTGGTTGCTTTACATTGGGATTTTCTAGGAATTCGTTTAAGATCAAAACAAAATTTCCTAAGGTGACCTTTTCGACCACAATGTGTACAAGTAAAAACAAGTCGAAAAGATTTACCTAAGGAGTGATCTCTAAAGGCTTTCCTAGTAGATTCTCCTAAAATATTGGTTTTGGCTTTATGAGTAGATTCATTATAAGTATTGAAGCCTAAACCACACATGTCATTTTTAATTTGGACCGTTCCTAAGATTTTATCTAATTTTTTCGAACGACACTCCAAATCAAATTTGACATTACTAGAGTCTTTTAATTTATTTTGCAATTCTAAAATGTTAGACTCTAATAAAATATTTCGCTCTTCAAAAGTAAGAAGCTCCTTTTTCAAGGATTCCATTAAACCCCTAAGGCTATCTCTCTCACCTTCTGTATATTCAAGCATCTCTAGAAGAGCTTTCTCTCGTGTCCTAAGGTCTTCAACCAGCATACTTTCATCAACGACCTTGACACGCTCACGTGATCTAGCTTCTAACTTCAAATCAGCTGTTTTTAATTTAATTGATTCTTCATATAATTCTTGAAAAGCATTTTGAAGTTCACTCACATTAACCTCTTCTTCATTTTCACTCTCTCTTTCTTCTCCACTCTCACTATCATAAAAAATAAGGGAATCATAAATATTGACCTCGGAAGTGTCATGTGTTTGAATATCTTCATGAGAAGATTCATTATCGGTGCTCACATGACTAGCCATAAAATCCACAAAATTAGGCTTAGTGGGGGAATCGGGTCCCTCTTCCTTATCACTATCACTAAGGGTCGCATTATATGAAATGGGTCGCTTACCCTCTTTCCTTAGTTTAGTGGGGCACTCAGAAGCCCTATGGCCATAACCCTCACAACCAAAATACCTATTTGACTCGTCCCAATTTAATTGTTCATTAATAGATTTAGGGATCTTCTCGGCTTTGTCACACTTAGAAGTCTCAAATTTCTTAAAATCATTTTTAAATTTATCTTTGTTAAATTTAAGAAATTTTCTAAATTTTCGTGCAAACAAAGCCATATCTTCCGAGTCACTATCACTCTCTCTCTCTATTAGTTGTGTAGACACCCCATTCTATTACCCCCTAACTCTCCTTAGGTCTCTAGTACCTCCATTCATCACTGTAAACCCATGCACGTCCCGAGTACTGACCTAAAGGCCATCGGGCACTCCCTGACTCAGTTTGACCCAAAATTCAAACTCTTCATCTCGACCGAGACTCAATGAATCTTCAAAGGGCACTGAATACCCTTTCCAACGGTTCACCCCGTGCGCGATTCCGACTTACCATGCGGACGAACGATCCGTTTAAGTTCGAAACCTGACCTAGAGGCCACCGGGCGCTCCCGGGCTCTATTTGACCTAAGTCAACTCTTTAGCTCGATCGAAGCTAAATGAATCTTCGAAGGGAACTGAATACCCTTTCCAATGGTCCATCTTGTGCATGATTCTGACTTTCCATACGGACAAACGATCCATTTAACTCCGGGAGGCCACCGAGTGCTTCTCGGGCCCGGTTGACCAAAGTCAACTCTCCAAACTGGGTCAAACTCTTTGGAATGTCTAAGTACATCTCCTAACCTTTCCAATGGTCTGCCCTGTGCGTGATTCGAACTTACCATACGGACGAACGATCCATTTGCGTCCGAGCGATTCCCCGTCCAATGGACCGATAAATATTTCCGAGCCATATTTGACCCAAAGTAAACTCCCGAACCCGGGAGCGGTCTAAAGGACTTTTAAAGGTCTCTAAATTACCTTTCCAATGGTATGCCCTGTGTGTGATTATGACCAACGGTTTGCCCTCGGCGACCAATTTTTCGAAAAAGCCTGAAGCACACTGCCGAATGGCAGGTTCCAGACCCAGCCTATCGGCAACTGCCGATAGGCAGGAACAGGTCTATGCCGATCGGCACTCACCTGGGCTTATAAAATGAGGCCTTCACCTCATTTGCAAGGGGGAACCCAGATCTGATAAAAATCTCTCTGAACGAATCCCAGAAACCTCTCTCAAAGGCAGCGTGATTTCAACATCCAAATCCCCTTTTTACTTCCACTTTTCATCATCCTTTTCATCAAACTTGGTGAATTATCCACTCTCCATCATCATCCAAGTGCAAGGGATGCTCTGCAACGTTCAAGATCAAGCTCAAGATCTTCAAGAAGGTCCAACTTTCTCTACTCTCTCTTAAATTCTCTTAAATTCTCAATAACTTGTCTTCTTATTTAGCACTTTTATTATCTCATTTCACACATCCTAATATACTTTTTTATTTATTATTATTTCACATCTCCTATTTCATATAAATAAAACCCAAAAAACAAGAAAAAGAGGGTTTGCTCATAAATTCCAAGTAGGGATTCTCACACTTTTCTCACAATCTAAAACACTTTTCCTACACACACACACATTCACAAATAAGAGATCCCCCATTTGGATTTATGGGATAAACCCCACCCCTCGTTTTGTATACGAACTACGTGGACTTTGATGCCTTTATAGGCTAGGTAGGCGTCTCGGGGTAAAACCCGAGACTCGAGCCCTGTTCTCACCTTTTATCTTATAATCAATTTTCTCTAAATCCATTTTCCTTATATTCTATATACTTGCCCTTAATAACACATTACTCCATACGCGTTATTGTTCCCTTATAACGATCAACGTAGGGGTAATCGCGTAAATCTTATTTTTCTAATATTACTTTTATATCTTCCTACGGATGACTCGCTTTATCTTTTCCATGATATAAGTCGAGGATTCCTACCTCCATTCTATATATACACATGCACACATATCACGGGGGAAACAAAAGGAAAATAGCAAATATCCATGAGAGACCGGCCGACCGAAGCGCTCCCGAGAGGGACGTGCGGGACCCGAAGGATCCTTCTCCTCCGCGATGAGGATCGGGGATGGCCACAGTGGCGACTCTACTGGGGATATGTGTTTTTTATATTGTGGGCTTGAATCTATTTACATGAATGTTATATTTGCTTATGTTTCCCCCCATATCTGCATGTTCCCCTTTTTTCCATATGTATCCCATGTTTATGCTTATATTCACACACTTGTAGAAATTTATCTATGTACACTTCACACCACGTGCACCTAGGATCACATGTATATCCCCATGTTGCACGCATCACCTATCCATACTTGGTGTACCTTTTGGGGTGCTTGTACTTTGCTCCCTATTTGGCATAATTAAGAAAGGCATTCTCATCATAAGATACTAATAAGAGAATCATGCATGATTCACACGACATTACCAAAGAGCATTGATATTGACCAAATTTTACCCAGTAACTAGAGGGTCACTTCGTAATTGGCGCTGGTCCGGCAGGTCGCAGTTAGCTTAAGCGATATGACTCTCACCTTCCATTGGCCAAGTACCTTCGACGTATATCGAACGGTTACCCCGCATCGTACCGCTTGACCGAAGTCATGACGGGAGGTATATCGCATGGAATTCGTTCACGTACGTCGAATATATCGAATTCACTCTCACACGTACCGTCCCCACGAGGTATATGGTGAGGCAATTCACGTACACTCAGGTATATCAAATGGCTTGTCCACACGTACCGATTGCCCGCAAGAGCAAGACGTATATTATGGAAGTCACGCTAAATGGGGGAACCCATGCCGATTCACCCAACCAACTGCATACCCGCATATAGGTGTCAAACCTAGGACACGCACTTTAGATTGTCGGTTTCAACTCGAAACTCTGCCAAAATTTCGGGTCGGCCTGCCGCCTAATTTTTACGCATTTTTAAAATGGGACCCTATCCGTGAGCCTAGTCACAAGTCCAAACCGTAGCTTTGCATATACTAAGAACCCCAATTTTTCAGGCTCAAGTCCCGTCCGGCATTGCATTTAGGAGAATTAATTACAAGTGAAAATATAATAATCATAATAATCATGCTGAGTTCCGTCTCCAAAAACATTTCTCCCTTCTTTATAAAAAAAATCCAAAAACATTTCTCCCTTCTCTATCAAAAATCCTAAAATTATTATTCCTTTTTTCTCAAAAATAAATCTCATCCTACGCCTTCTCAGGTCGATCACAAGCCCTTGGCCTGGCTCCCTATTGGCTTCGGTCTTCAGTCAAATCACCCCGGAATTTCATTCGTTCTTCTACTACTTCTTCCCAGTCCGAAATCCATCCATCTTCCATGGAGAATACAGATAAAACACCAGTCATATAGCCGAACCTGCCGACAGTCCTAGCTCAGCTTGTGTCCAAGATTGACAACCTCCAAACCGAGGTCCGAGAGATGCAAGGAAACCAAGTTCCTATTCCTCAAGAGCCCGAGGCCCTATTCCCTAGTGCTATGGGTCCATACGATCCTGTCTGGGTTCCAGAAGAATATCATCACGTTCCACATACCCCCCCTGCCAATGGGCTGCCGCCTGCCCAACTTCCAATCCCAAACATTGCCCAGCCTATCGCTAACCTGCCTGTGGTCGCTGATCCAAAAGAGGAGGAGTTGAATAAAGTCAAAGAGGATCTCAAGATGCTCACTAAGAAGTTGGACCAAGTCAGGATCTCTGTCAATTACATGGACTACACCCACATGTCTCCTTATCCTAAGGCAAGGTTACCCGAGAAGTTAAAGATGCCAAATATCGAGAAGTTTGGAGGGAGTGGACCCCCAATTATTCATCTTCGCAGTTATCATCCTTCCATGACTCTACTAGGGGATTCTGAAGAAGTGATGGCCCAATTGTTTCAGCAAACTTTGAAGGATAGTGCCCTCCGATGGTTCTTATCTCTTGAAGAATCTAGAATCCGTAGCTGGGAGGATGTAGCCCGAGAATTCATGTCACAGTACAAATACAACGAAGATCTTGAGGTCACCCGTCGTGATTTAGAGCTGCTCAAACATAATCCTGGAGAATCAGTCAGTAACTTCATAACTCGGTGGAGGGAATAAGCAGCTACCATGACTAATCGGTCATCCGAGGAGGAACAGGTCAACATAATGAAGAAGAACTTCTTTCCCCATGTCCGAGCGACGATGGGAGGATAATACTATCCCCACTTTCGAGCTCTCAAAGAAGCAGGAGTGTAAATCGAGGAAAGCCTCGTTAAAATAGAGATTGAACCAAAGAAGGTATCTGGACTGTTCACCCCTAGAAAGTATGACAAGCCTGCCAGTGCTACCATCTCGACCATCAACAACATCTCTCAACAAACCACATCATGGGCACCAGAAAGCTGCCCCACACCTATCCTAAGGGAATACACTGAGCTCCACGCTCCCCTCTCCAAAGTTTACCAAGCCTTGCTAAGCCAAAACCTCATCAAACCCTTGGATCCACGTCCATTGCCTAATCCACTCCCAAGAAACTTCAAAACCGATGCTCACTGTGCCTTTCACCAAACTTCCGGTCATACCACCGACCAATGCTTTCACCTCCAGAACGTAATCCAAGATCTCATTAATCGGGGTACCATCGCCCCACCAGCCAATCCTAAGACAAACAATACTCACAATACACTCCTAAATCACACCAATGCGATCTTCTTAGAAGAAAACCCAAATTTTGATCCCTCAACTCAAATCACACCCATATACTCTTCTAAACCTCTTCAAATTTGCCCATATTTCCTCCTACACCCTACTAGCCTCGCTGATCAGGCACTGTCACTCCTTACTAGAGCATGCATCGCTGTCCGTACCCGTTCTTAAAATGGAAGTATGGTATTGTCAGAGGTGTTAAACCAACTCCTAGAGTTCGAGCTGAAATTACCCTCACAGATGGTCATCGATTGCCAGAAGTTCAGCACACTGTTCTTAGAAGCACGAAAATGGGCCCGAGATTCAGACAAATGGGTGGTACCAATCAACGAAGTCAGCTTAGATGATTTGTCCAGACTATGGCAGGATTATTCGAGCAAACCAACAACATTTGTAGTATCACCAGGTTACTTAACACTTTGAAGTTACAAGGGCGCTTGGTCCCTTCAATCACACATATCCCCACAGAATGGGAGAACTTGTATGAAGAAGCTGTTGAAGTTATGGAAGGCATTGACTTTACATGGAAAGATAAAATTATTGCCACCAGATGTGGGGAAGAATTCGAAGACTCGAGCGAAGGACAAGCTTCAGGAAGAGTTGGCCCAATAGCCAACATATGTGGGATGATCTCATTTGAAGAACTCCTCGGAGAAATAAATAGGGTGGCAGAATAACCTGAGATTGACGAGGAAATGGGATTCATGTTCTTTCCTTCTTCAGTAAATCACATGACCAGATCAGGGAGACATTACCAGGTTCCCAGCTCACTACCAGCAAATGACAAGGGGAAGGGCGTTGAAAACCTTCCTATCCCAGAGATGACCATCGAGGAGAGCAAGATCCTCGATCAACTAAAGAAAACTCAAGCTAACATCACTCTATAGGGACTTTTCATATCTTCCCAGCTACACAGAAATGCTTTAATCAAATTACTCACTGGACCCACAGTTCCCCCCTCTACCACACCAGAAGAAGAGGTAAATCTGGTCGAATCCTTAACCTCTACCCAAATTCTATCATTTTCTGAAGAAGAAATCCCCAGAATTTGGCCAAATCACAATCATGCACTCAACATCTCCGTCAAAGTTATGGAAAAGCCCATGCCACTCTCTCTTGTCAATAACGAATCCGCCTTGAATGTTTACCCTCTGAGAACCTTCAAGTGTTTAGGCCTGAAAGAAAGAGACCTCGCTCCAACCTCCTTCGCTGTGCATGCCTACGATAATACCCGTCGAGAGATGATAGGATCTATAAAACTTGTAATACGGGTTGGCCCTATAAACCCTGTCGTTGAATTCCAAGTCATGGACATCCCAGATTGTTTTAACCTGTTGCCCGGACGCCCCTGGCTCCACAATATCAAGGGTGTGTCTTCCTCACTCCATCAGAAATTGAAGTTCTTCGCTGACGGACGAGTTATCACCATTTTAGGCGACAACGAAAATGTCGGGGGTGCAAGCACCAGCAGTCCAATCCTTGAGATACTACACGGGTCAAATGATATGCTCCTATCAGGATTCCGAGTTGAGCCACTCCTACTCCCGGCAGGATACGGTTACAAAGAAAGGGTTTTTCCAGAATATCACCCTCACGGTAATGTCAATGTGATTCATAGGTTCAAAAACATGCACTTTATGCCCGGACTGGGCCTAGGGCGAAGGAATCAGGGGATACTTGAGCCCATCAAACTTAAAAAAGCTTTCCCTCCTTGTGGCTTGGGGTATCAACCATCAAAATAAGAGCTCAGAATGATCCACCAATCTCGTCCAAAGAGAAGATCAGACTGCATCCCAACTATCCCTCCTTGTGGCTTGGGGTATCAACTATCTCAGGAGACTCCTTGAATGGACGATTCATCAAAGAAGGCGAAGATTTCCCCTTTTACGGTTTTCCAGAACCATGGTATGACCACACAGACAAGAAGATGAATCCTGGAACGGAGATCTTTTTCCAAGATAGCTACCCATGGGTCGAAAGTTTCCAGCACCGCGTACAACCGCTCATCAAAGATGCCGAAGAGACTGAGGAAAGCGATTCTGAAGATCCTTCAATTTACAGACGCTGGGGCTGGCACTCTGTATGGTTCATTCAGGCACTACATCAATGGACCCATCCCGTCTAATTAAAGTTGCTGATACTCCTCTCCTCAATTGGCATGCTGCGCCAGTTCTACCCCTTGGAATCTCCCCCAACCCCAATGTTTACCCTATTTCTTCTTCTGTTGTCTACCCTTGCTTAAATGTAATCGAGAACTCTTTTGATGAGGTTCTCAATGTTGTTTTTCCTATCAATGAAATAAACGAAGATTTTGAGTATCTTGTTGTGCCTTACATTAATTATTTAGATTCTAATCGAACTTTTGATGATGATGATTTTTGCAAATGAACAATTCTTAACTGATCTAAATAAGGTTAATAATAAACAACATAACCACATTCAAGTTAATGAAGAAGAGACTGTTGTTATTAATCTCGGTTCTAGTAGCCAACTGCGCGAGATTAGGATAGGGGCCACCCTTGACGAGCATGAGCGCGCACAACTCAAAAAATTGCTGAAGGAGTTTGTGGATGTCTTTGCATGGTCTTATGATGATATGCCCGGCATTGATCCTGAAATAGCTCAGCACGAGATCCCCACTCTCCCAGATTACAAACCAGTTAAACAAAAATTGAGAAAGCTCTGCACCAAATGGTCGCTCAAGGTCAAAGAAGAGGTGGTCAAACAGTTAAACGAAGGCTTCATTCGGGTGATCGAATATCCCACATGGCTTGCCAACATTGTACCTGTACCGAAATCAGGAAGGAAGGTTCGAATGTGTGTAGATTATCGAGATTTAAACAAAGCTTCTCTGAAGGATGATTATCCGCTACCCAATATCGACATGATCATGGACAGCACAGCCAGTTATGATCTCAAGTCGTTCGTCGACGGGTTTGTCGGGTACAACCAAATCAAGATGCACCCAGACGACCAAGAAAAAACCGCATTCATCACCCCATGGGGAACCTTTTGCTACAACGTTATGCCATTCAGTCTCAAGAATGCTGGGGCTACCTACGAAAGGTCATGTTCCCGCCCTCCGGAAGTTCTTCGAACGACTGCGATGGTATCAGATGCGACTTAATCCATAAAAGTGTGTCTTCGACGTTAGAAAGGGAAAACTCTTGGGATTCATGGTCAGCGAAAAGGGGATAGAAGCAGATCCTGCAAAGCTCAAGGCCATACTTGAGATGCCACCACCCCGAACAAAGAAAGAAGTCCGAGGTTTTCTTGGGAAATTACAATACATCAGTCGGTCCATCGGCCATCTAACCTCCATTTACGAACCAATCTTCAAGCTCCTCCGAAAGGATTCAACCAAGGTTTGGAACGAGGCCTGCCAAGAAGCTTTTGACCAAATCAAACAATACCTAACCCAACCTCCAGTGCTCATGCCACCACAGTCTGGTCTCCCTTTGCTCCTATACCTAACCATAACTGACACTGCAGCTAGGGCTTTGCTAGCCCAATACCTTAAAGACTCCCGCAGAGAAAGAGCCATCTATTACGCCAGTCATAAATTGGCCGGGTATGAAGTTAACTACACTGCTTTAGAAAAGGCATGTGTCGCACTTATCTGGGTCACCCAAAAGTTACAACACTACATGCTTGTCTTCCCCATCAAACTGGTATCCCAAATGAACGCCATCAAATACCTGCTTGAGAAAACTGCCTTATCCAGTCGAATGACTCAATGATTGATGCTCCTAACTGAGTTCGATATCGTGTACGTCACACAGAAAGCTGTTAAAGGAAGAGCCATCTTTGACTACCTCGCTGATTACCCCATAGAAGAAGCGGAGGTTCGGATTTTCGAATTCCAAGATGAAAATATCCTCTGAACCACCCAAGACCTCCTTCGTTGGAAAATGTTCTTTGACGGCGCTGCCAACAAAAAGGGATACAGTATTGGGATCCTTCTGATCGCCCCAGATGACTCCCACACTCCCATCGCCATAAAATTGGATTTCCCTTGCACCAACAACATGACGAAATACGAGGCATGTACAGAGGGCCTTAAGGTTGCTCTCGAGAAAGGTATTCAATACCTTGATGTCTACGGGGATTCTACCCTTATCATCGGTCAAGTTCTCAGAAAGTGGAAAGTCAAGGACGAAAAGCTCTAACCCTTTCATGCCCAATTAGAAAAGTTAGCCTCCCGATTCCGAGATATCACCTTCCATTACCTACCCTGAGAAAAGAATAACCTAGCCGACGCTCTCGCTACCTTGGCCTCTATGGTCGACATGCCCGAAGGAATAACAATGACCCCCTTCCTAGTTCAAAAGCAAGACAAACTAACCCATTACTACCATATTGAGCTTGTCTCCACTGAAGATCCCGAATTAGCCGATTGCTGGTACTATGATATCTGGTGCCTCCTCAAACATGGTAGGTATCGCGAGGGTTCCAACAAGAAAGATCGAACGACCCTCCGAAGACTGGCCGCCAAGTACATCATCAGTCATAAAGCTCTACTCAAGAGGAATTTTCATAGAACTCATCTACACTGCATCGCAGGGGTTGATCTTGAGAAAATAATGCAGAAAATCCACAGCGAGGAATGCGGACCCCACATGAATGGTCACATGCTCGCCAAGAAGATCATCCGACAGGGCTACTACTGGACCACCATGATTCAGGACTGCGCCGCCTATGTCCGGAGGTGCCTCAAATGCCAATAATTCTCTAACCTTAAACACTTGCCTCTGCGAGAATTATACAACATGAACTCTCCCTGGACATTCTCCACCTGGGGTATCGACATCATAGGGAAGGTTACACCAAAGGCTTCAAACGGACATGAGTTCATCCTGGTCGCCATCGATTACTTCACCAAATGGGTCGAAGCTGAGTCATACGCAGTGTTGAATGCCAAGAAAGTGGCCAAATTCCTCAAGAAGAATATCATTTGCCGATATGGGGTCCCGCATAAGCTAGTGTAGATAATGGGTTGCATTTCGAAGAAGAAGTCACAGAAGTAGTCAACGAGTATGGGATTCAGAGACACAAATCTTCTCCCTACCGACCTCAGACCAATGGTGCAGTTGAAGCCGCCAATAAAAACCTCAAAGCCATCATCAGCAAGATGATCGAAAGTTGTAGAGATTGGGACGACCGGTTCCCATACGCCTTCTGGGGCTATCGAACCTCAATCCGAACTTCTACTGGGGCTACCCCTTACTCTCTGGTTTACGGTATGGAAGCAGTCCTACCTGTGGAGCTAAAAATACCCTCGTTACGGGTCATGCTGGAAAGCAAAGTTAGTGAAGAAGACTGGTGCCAAAGCCGTCTTGATGAGCTACCCCTCCTAGATGAAAGAAGATTAAAAGCTCTTTACCACATACAGGGGTACCATCGTCGAATAACGCGATCATTCAATAAGAGAGTCAAGGACCGCGGTGTCCGGGAGGGGGATTTAACCCTCAAAGAGATAATAGAACCCATCTGGGACCCCAGAGGGAAATTCAAGCCCAATTGGAGCGGCCCCTACATTGTGAAGAAAATCTTATCCGGCGGTGCCGTCATGCTCACTGATCTGGATGGGGAAAAGATGGCTCCTCCAGTCAATCTGGACCGTCTCAAGAAATTCAACCCCTAGTCCGAAATCTCGGTGCGCTATGACTCTTCTCACCCCCCCTTCTATTCTAAAAAAAAACTCTTCATTTTCCTCTACCCAGAACTACGTGGGCTTGATCCTCTACAAAAACTAATTTTAAAACTTTTCGAAAAACCCGAGAGGTATGTAGGCAGCTCATACTCCTCACATGAGTGCAACCCTTTATTTTTCACAAAATACTATTCTTTTCTTACCTCCGAGAACGGCGGTTCATTCTAAAATTATTTGAACAAAAGGATTATGTATGCCTTAGCGATTAGTATAGATAATTCAAAAATACAAAATTCATCGAGAGGTAGAGCTGGATGTTCAGAAACTTGTTTATTTCATTAAGAAATCACAGTACGGATTACATAAGAAAAAGGAACGGATAACTCCCCCACTACCATAAAAAGCTAAATAAAATCCCCACACCTGTTACACAAATAAACTCCCCAGGAGTCCTAGCCACAACTACCAGAGGAGCCTGCGACCTCATCATCTACATCTTGAGGTCCCCAAGTTTCCCCTGCCTGAATAGAGTGCCGTAAACATTCCATGGATCGATGAGCCTTAACCATCTTCGAAAAGACCACAACACCCCCTTCCATGGAGTCAGATAAAACAAATCATCTTTGTCCAGTCTCTACTGCCAATATCTTGCTGACTAATTTCCTCCACAATGACTTCATATAATCTTTGGGGACATGGCAAACCTTCCCGACAGACTGAGAAGGACGGGTCGATGGACGCCGATTTTCCCACAGATACCCAAGCAGCAGGCGCTCAGTCAAATCTACTATCGAAAAGAAATTTGAGGTCCGAGGGGGCACGACCTGCGCCCAGCCGAATTGGCGCAAAAGCCGCCAAGGGAAATAAAAAGAGGTCTGTCCGAGACCAACTAGTCGCACATATGAATACTCTCCTAGCTCCAGAACGGGATGCAACGGCCCCCACCAAGGCACTGACCAATACAACCCACAAGCCCCATGCTCCACAAGCCAATTCTCCCAGTTCTCAACATACAGGGCAACGCGGATGAAGTAGCGCGAAAAGAAGTTGTGTACGGTCGACAAGGGATATTCTGGAGGAGTCGACAAGAGGAATCTTTCAGACAACTACATGAACAGCATCACAGGGCTACCCCTCAAAAAGTCAGAACGACCTTCTCTCCAGGCATCCAGGCCATTCAGAGTCTCCGCCAATATCACCGTCGCGGGATTGCGACAGTATGACATTCATGAAGTAATGGCTGCAAGTTGTGGGTCCACCTGCAATTCCCCAGTCACCAGCAACAATTTTGAAACTAGACCCAAAATAACGACTCCTACATTGCTAGCATCACCTACTTACCGCAAATGCACAGACTGCAGCACCGCCGGGAGGGAGATCATTCCTCCAAAAACCAATGATCTGGCCGCCGAAGGCGAAATATGAAGAAGCTCGACCAACAAATCCCTAGGAGAATGAGAAAATTCAGGCAAAGCCGTAGTAACACTGGGATTTACACCCAATAAGGCAGAAAATTCCTCATAGGTAGGACAAACTTCTTCCAACCCAAAGCGGAATACATGGTCTTTGGGGTACCAGAATTGTACCGCCGCCATCAGCATATTCCACTCAAAAGGCCAATTGCGCCACAAGGAGACTCGACGCATGTTGAAATCATCGTAGTCGACATTATAAGAGCACATAGCTTTCAAGGCTTCGAGGTAGTTGGAAAACTCGGTGCTACCAAGGAGAGCCATCTTACAAGGCTAAGAGATTGTGGGCAAGTAGGTGAAAATACAAAGGTGTGATGAAAACACTCCACCCTTTCCCTTTCTTATACTTGAAAATCCTCACAAGGGACATAATCTCTGCAGAAATCGGAGGGAATCCTACCCCACAAGGTACCAAAGGCTGAAGAGGGTACCAATCAAAGCCTTCAATTGATGGGACTGGACTGAACTGCCGATAGGCAGGTCAGGGTGCTTGTCGATCGGCAACCCCCCCATTTTTTAAAATTTCCCTTTTTCCTCTTTTGTCAAATCAGAAAACTCAAATAAAAATAAATTCATGTCCTCAACAGAAGTTTAAAATCCTTTTAATTCTCCCTTTTTAATCAAAAACTTTACTTCAAAAAATTCCAAAAATATTCCTTTTCACGGTCTCAGCAGCAAAGTAAAAAGCGCATGTGCATTCATTCATTCATCATTAATAAAAGATAATAAAAAACTCCATTGCATTGCATATATTTGTGTTCTGTATTACATCAGTTTTGTAGAAATAAAAAGAAAAGCCAAAAACAACGGGACTCAGCCCGAACCCTCATTTCATTCTCTCTCTCTCTCTCTCTCTCTCTCTCTCTCAAGAGCTTCCACCCCTGTGACGTGCTCTCTTCCCCCTACGGCGAGACGATGCACCACTACTTCCCGAACCAGAGTCCTCTCCGGATGAAGCAGACGGAACCAAGCAATAAGGAATAGGAACCGCATCTCGAATATGGGCATTCGTCGAAGATATCCAGTCTCTGATGTCCCTTAGCCAAGTGGTCGACACCCGAACTTGCTGCAAGAAAAGGTGAAATCAGTATCAAAGCAGAAATGACCAAAACAGAAAAGAAAGAGAAAAAGAAAGGAGCAGAAAGGTATACCGTAGGTCGAAGGACCTCCTCTGTCAAACCCAACTCCTCCGGATCCATCGTATGAGGACGGTGCAACATAAGCACCATCCCTCCATCAGCTCGTCGAATGTTGTATGAAGGGGTATGCAGCCGTACAAAAGGGACCTCCGAGGTCACCGCCACCGCAGATGCCGACGGGCCACCACCGCTGTGAGAAGATCCCACCGCCCGACTCGAACCGCCGGAGTGAAGGGCAGCGCATCATATATGATGGACGCCATCAACCAGCTTGTCAAAAAATCCATATAGTCATACGACGCAGCCGTATTGGTGTATAGCAAGTTGGACTCGCCGATCATCACCGCAATCCTCTCATCCTCCAACATCACTCGCTCTCGCCTCATAGATGTAGGAGGCTGCGAGGGTGGCACCACCACCTCCTCCTCAGCAAGTTGGCGAGTCACCCTCTCCCTGAGGTACCAGGAATGGCTGAACTCATGCGCCAGTAAATGCCTCATCCGCACGTTCACCCTGGTCGCCCCCGCATCCTGAATGGCTGTCCCCCACGGGTAAAAGGTCACCTGAAAATCTCCAAGTGAGCATAAATCAATACAAGACCAGAAGGAACAAAAACCAAGACTGAAATGGAAAGAGTCTTACCCTACCACTGGTCAGGTCATTCAAGACCTGACGCACCGCCTCCAGGGAAAGAGATCCCTTCGACTGTCGATTGTCCTTACGCCATCGATATAATCGACAGAAATCTCCAACAGTGTCATCCTTCAAAGAAATCAGCGGGGTGTTGCACCCAATCACCTCATAGAACCACGTCTGAATTCACAAGCAAAAAAGAGACGCATAAGGAAAATGCGAATGCATGAAAGGAAAATGCGAATGCATTAAAAGAAAATATGCGAATTAAAGAATACCTCAAGAAGGTACGTGGCCCCAGTAAAGGTCTGCCGGCAGCACCGGCTGAATGTATCCAGAGAAAAGTAAAGGGTCGCCAAGGTCAGACTCCCCCAATCATAGAAAGGGATGTTCGAAAACATACTCAAGTACGGCATAAACCACAAATGAACGACGTCGTCGCTCGACGCCACCATGAAACCTCCCAGCACTAGAAGAACGAATAACCGGACCATCTTCCTCACTTGCAGCCCGTCCTCCACATCTATCTCCCTACCCAACAGAACATCCTTCAGCAGGGATAGCCGGATAGAATCCCCAGAAACTATCCTCCCTACATCACCAAGTGCCGCTCGCACTGCCTCCGGTCTCACCCGTAAAGAGCGATCCACCTCTATTTGCTCTCCATCACAATCCATCCGCAGCAGTTGCTGCACGTCTATGGGAGTAATCATCATCTCCTCGAATCCAAAATGAAAGGTATGGGTAGTGTCCCACCACCTCTCTCCCAAAGCGCACAAGACCGCTGTCGAACGAGGTGTCTCATCCAGCACAGATGCCAACCGCCCAAAACCCGCTGATGATACCACCCAGCGCACTATAGGCGGGAGATGCTCCCAAACATTATTAAGCCCCGTTGTCCCACGGGCACGCATATTCTTCAAAGAAATATAAGACTGGAAAAAAGAAAAGTCTCATCAAAAGTCAAGAAAGAAAGATCGCCAATAAGAGAAGAATGCCAAAGGTCGGGTTACTTACATAACCACTGGGGATCACTCTCGAAGAGCGATGACGCGATGGCTCCCGCAGCAAGGTCCGCTCATCCGCAACAGGCTCAAACGCATCAAAAGAGTTCCCACTCCCCAAAGCAAGAGGCGCCCTAGCCCACCACTCCACATTCGCCCAGTCATCAACGGTCAACCACTCTCGGTGGACTGCAGTGCTCACAAAAGAGACCATTTCTTGAAGATCAGAATGATAGAACAATTTGCAGAAGAATCGCAGAGAGAAAGAAAGCAAAAGAAGCTGTGAAAAAAATGAGGGGATTCGCCCCCTTTATATAGGATGCCAAGTGCCATGCCGATCGGCATCTCCCCCTACCATACCGATCGAAACTCACCCCTTACCTTCCCGAGGTAGCCCAAAAGTTCGTGCCACTGCCGAATGGCACCCTTCATACTATGCCGACCGGCACCCCCCTTAAAATTTCGTACAGAAATTCCCAAAAAATACCAGAAAGCCTAAAAAAATCCTCGGAAAATCCCCAAAAATCCCACGAAGGATTTAGAGCCTTTTTACCAAGAAAATTTTGCGTTCCCTCGAGTGGAACCCCTCTTCCCCAGCGGCATCCTCAAAAACCAAGTGAAAACTCCTCCCGGCAAAGCTCCGGAGGATCCCTAAGGATCACCTGATCACTTCCCCAGTAGAATTCTCTTACATCACCCAAAATAGGTTATTACCCCCTACGAGGTCTCCTAAAAGCTTCCCCAGCTATCAACTCCCCCGCTCAGGTCAAAATCACAAAGCTCTTTCTCCAGCACAATCAAAATCCAATCTTTATCCACTCTTGGGTCAGAATTGGCCCCGATTTTGGATCGTCACCTGAGTTAGGTCAGAATTAATCTCGATCCTCGGTCATCACCACTCTTGGGTCAGGATTGGCCCCGGTCTTGGATCGTCACCTGAGTTAGGTCAAAATTGACCTCGGTCCTCGGTCGTCACCACTCTTGGGTCAGAATTGGCCCCAGTCTTGGATCGTCACCTGAGTTAGGTCAAAATTGACCTCGGTCCTCAGTCGTCACCACTCTTGGGTCAGAATTTGCCCCGATCTTAGATCGTCACCTGAGTTAGGTCAGAATTGACCTCGGTCCACGATCGTCACCACTCTTGGGTCAGAATTGGCCCCAGTCTTGGATCGTCACCTGAGTTAGGTCAAAATTGACCTTGGTCCTCGGTCGTCACCACTCTTGGGTCAGAATTTGCCCTGGTCTTGGATCCTCACCTGAGTTAGGTCAGAATTGACCTCGGTCCTCGGTCGTTACCACTCTTGGGTCAGAATTGGCCCCGATCTTGGATCGTCACCTGAGTTAGGTCATAATTGACCTCGGTCCTCGATCGTCACCACTCTTTAGGTCAGAATTGACCTCGATAGACCTTTACCCTAGGCCCGTAGATTCGTCTTTGACCCACAGAATTGATCATCCCCAGCACACTCCTCAGGTCCTCAGAATCGGCCTCGGCCCTCTAAATCAGCCATACTCCCTCAAAAGCATCATGTGGTGTCTATTCGACGGTCATCGTTTGTTCCATACTCACCCATCAAGGGGATCTGTAGATACCCCATTCGATTACCCCCTAACTCTCCTTAGGTCCCTAGTACCTCCCTTCATCACTGTAAACCAAGGTCACGTCCCGAGTAGTGACCTGAAGGCCATCGGGCACCCCCCGGCTCAGTTTGACCTAAAAGTCAAACTCTTCATCTCGACCAAGACTTAATGAATCTTCAAAGGGCACTGAATACCCTTTCCAATGGTCTTCCTTGTGCGTTATTCCGACTTACCATGCGGACGAACGATCTGTTTGCGTCCGAAACCTGACCTAGAGGCCAGCGGGCGCTCCCGGGCTCTATTTGACCTAAGTCAACTCTTCAGCTTGACCGAGGCTGAATGAATCTTCGAAGGGAACTGAATACCCTTTCCAACGGTCTGTCCTGTGCGTGATTCTGACTTTCCATGCGGACGAATGATCCATTTGACTCCGGGAGGCCACCGAGCGCTTCCCGGGCCCGGTTGGCCAAAGTCAACTCTCCAAACCGGGTCAAACTCTTTGGAATGTCAAATTACATCTCCTAACCTTTCTAATGGTCTGCCTCATGCGTGATTCGGACTTACCATGCGGACGAACGATCCATTTACGTCCGAGCGATTCCCCGTCCAATGGACCGACAAATACTTCCGAGCCATATTTGACTAAAAGTCAACTCCCGAACCCGGGAGTGGTCCAAAGGACTTTCAAAGGTCTCTAAATTACCTTTCCAATGGTATCCCCGTGCACGATTTTGACCAATGGTTTGCCCTCGGCGGTCGATTTTTTGAAAAATCCTGAAGCGCACTGCCAAATGGCAGGTTCCAGACCCTGCCTATCGGCACCTGCCGATAGTTAGGAATAGGTCTATGCCGATCGGCACTCACCTGGGCCTATAAAATGAGGCCTTCACCTCATTTGCAAGGGGGAGCCCAGATCTGATAAAAATCTCTCTGAACGAATCCCAGAAACCTCTCTCGAATGCAGCGTGATTTCAACATCCAAATCCCCTTTTTACTTCCACTTTTCATCATCCTTTTCATCAAACTTGGTGAATTAGCCACTCTCCATCATCATCCAAGTGCAAGGGCTGCTCTTCAACGTTCAAGATCAAGCTCAAGATCTTCAAGAAGGTCCAACTTTCTCTACTCTCTCTTAAATTCTCAATAACTTGTCTTCTTATTTAGCACTTTTATTATCTCATTTCACACAGCCTAATATACTTTTTTATTTATTATTATTTCACATCTCCTATTTTCATATAAATAAAACCCAAAAAACAAGAAAAAGAGGGTTTGCTCATAAATTCCAAGTAGGGATTCTCACACTTTTTTCACACTTTTCTCACAATCTAAAACACTTTTCCTACACACACACACACACACATTCACAAATAAGAGATCCCCCGTTTGGATTTATGGGATAAACCCCACCCCTCATTTTGTATACGAACTACGTGGACTTTGATGCCTTTATAGGCTACGTAGGCGTCTCGGGGTAAAACCCGAGACTCGAGTCTTTTTCTCACCTTTTCTCTTATTTTCTATCTTCTCTAAATCCATTTTCCTTATATTCTATATACTTGCCCTTAATAACGCATTACTCCATACGCGTTATTCTTCCCTTATAACGATCAACGTAGGGGTAATCGCGTAAATCTTATTTTTCTAATATTACTTTTATATCTTTCTACGAATGACTCGCTTTATCTTTTTCATGGTATAAGTCGAGGATTCCTACCTCCATTATATATATACACATGAACACATATCACGGGGGAAACAAAAGGAAAATAGTAAATATCAATGAGAGACCGAAAGGGCGGAATGAGTGCCTAACACCTTCCCATTTCGTAACTAAGCCTCTGAACCCTTGTCGAATCATTTTGGTTTCGCACGCACCAGTATGTCTTTAGATGCCATCCTTCGGGGTGGCTTCCCATTTTTCTTTTATCTGTTTTGAGTAAAATAGACTGGCGACTCTGAATCTCTCTATATTTTTACACCACATCTCAAACGACGTCCGCTGAAGCAATTCTGAGAGGGATGCGCGGGACCCGAAGGATCCTTATCCTCGACGACGGGGATCGGGGATGGCCACAACTTGTTTGACCTCTTTTCGGGCCTTTAAAGCAACGCCCTTTTCTATTTTCTTTTCAGTTTTAGAGGGAAACATGTCTAGTTCATAGGTTTGTAAATCACCTATGAGCTCTTTTAATTTCATAGAGGCTAAAGTTGGTAAAGAATTTAAAACGGTCACTTTTGGAATAAATCTATCGGGAAAGGGCCTTAAAATTTTCTTTACAACTCGGTTGTCGGGTATTTTCTCTCCCAAATTAAAAGATGAATTAACAATATCAGAAAGTCTAGCATAAAATTCATCAAAAGTTTCTTTTTCGTTCATTTTGATAGTTTCGAATTGAGTGGTGAGGTTTTGAAGTTTCGAAGCTTTAACGACACTTGTACCTTCGTGAGTGAGTTGCAAAATATCCCACGCTTCTTTAGCGGCCTCACACGTCATAATGCGTCAGAATTCATCCGGTGTGACAGCGCTAAACAAGGTGTTTAAACCTCGAGAATTAAAATTAGAAAGTTTAAATTCACTCTCACTCCATCTATCGGCCGGTTTGGGAACACGTTCATTTTCAACTAACTAAGTAGGTGGGGACAACCCATTAACAACAGACATCCAAACTCTCTCGTCGATAGATTTTAGTGCCGATTTCATTCGCGCTTTCCAATACGCGTAGTTAGAAACATCGAAAACAGAAAATTTAGAAAATGGGAAAAATTCCATTTTAGCCAAAAATATTTAACAGATCTTAACGAAGTAATTTATCATTTTTGGCTCTGATACCAATTTGAAAAGCGGGAGCCCCCAATTTTTAATTTCTTTAAAAATATATTTCCTTTATATTAAATAGATGCGGAAGCGTAAAGGTGATGGTTTAACCTAAAATAACAAATTTTAATTTACTTTTTCAAATTAAAAATTAAACCAAGTGAAATTAAATTAATCCATTAAAAAGATTTTCGTTTAAACATAATTAATCCAAGTCCTAGAATTTGCCTAAGTCATATTTTTCAATTATTTCAAGTTAGGCCAAACTAATTTTAACAAATTACTTGAATTAAAGAAGCTTTACCCAAATTTAATTTATCACCAAATTAAATTAAATGTGACAATTAAAACCAATTTTATCTTGTATTATCCTAAGCATGCGTTCTAAGTTATTATGTAAGATAAAATAAAATCAGTCACACAATGCCGCGATGTACGAGGAAAAACCCACAACAGGAAACAACCTCGGACGGCCCTAGCCTCAAATCCACTAAGTACGGAATTTACATTTACAAGACAGATGACTTACTTCCTCAACTCGAACCCTCTCAAGCCTTGATGCGTCTTCTTGTAACCACCTCTGCCTAGCGGATAACCATGGAGCTCCACCGCGATCTCGAAATCCACCGATCGGACTTTATGTGGTCGCCGTCACCTGAACTAGGAGCCTTTCTCCAAGTGGGTAAATCACGAAAACCACTTCTTCTTTATGGGATTTAGAAGTAAACCCAAACTTCTCTTCAAACTAATGTAGAGATAAACCCGGTGCCAAACTCCAAGCAAGATGTATATATATGAACTTAGATAAACAAAACTATGGGTTTAAAACTAAAGTGTATACTAATTTTTCTTTGAAAATTGACACTTTAAAACAAAGAACTTTTTCCTAAAACAATTTTTCTCTCAAACACTCTCTAGAGGTTGGTAGGATATGAAAAGTTCTGAGAAAAAAGTTGTTCCCGCACATTATAAGTTCTGAGAAAAGTTAGTGGAGAAACAAGTGGGGAAAGTGGGTAAAAACTGCTAAAAACTGCAAGAAATTTTTCCCGCCTGAAATCTCGTTTGAACGACATTTCGTTCAAACGACATTTCGTTCGAACGAGTTGTTTAACGAAGTTTCAGTATGAAATCGTTAGAAGCTCGTTAGAAATCTCGTTCGAACAGTCATCTCGTTCGAATGACACTTCGAACGAACTCACAGAATGTTCAAAACTTTCTTTTTAAGCCCATAAACTTTATATTCTTTATATATAAGTTTTAATAGAAAACATCTGAAAACAAAACAAAGTTTTTAAAAACCTAACACCCAATATAAACCGTTCCTATATATATATATGTATTACATGCATACCTTGGGAGCATGGAACCACGAGGCACTTAAACTCGGCATTTTGATGAAGCTTTATACACTTGGCCGCTACGTCTTCAATAAACACGTCATAGGCTTGAAAGATGATCAATATACTCTATCCTATGACTCAAACGTTTTTGTCCGGAATTGAGCCAAAACTACAAAGGACTCAATTGGAAATTTGTGTCCTTACATATATATATATATATATATATATATATATATATATATATATATATATATATATATATATATATATATATATATATATATATATATATATATATATATATATATATATATATATATATAAGTATATATAATAAAGGAGGAGGGGTTTTTTGTGTCCCCCAATTAATGGCTGAGATTAAATCTCATTAGTTTGGTCTTTATCAACTGGTGGCTCAGATTAAATCTGATGGATTTGGATCTAAGGGTTTAGAATGAACCAGGTGTTGGGTTTGAACCTCGAGCCATGTGCTCTTTCACCAACCCACCACGCTTGGTACCATACCCCAAGACCTCGAGCCATGTGATCTCCCCATTTATCACTCCTCTCACTTGCAGCCTTGCAGTTTCTCCCATTAAATGAAAAGATGCAGAAAATGAAAAGAAACCCCCATTGTCCCTTCCCTTCCCCAACACACACACTCTCTCAAATCAAAGAAACCCTCAACACTCTCTCTCTCTCTCTCTCTCTAAAAAGTCTCTTCGCTCTTCGCCGCTCAACTCCCTCCTCCTCTACCTGTTCGCCGCTCATTTCCCTGCTTAACGTTATCTACTGATCTTTTTTGAGTTTTTTCAGTTGCTCAGGTTGAGCGAAGTGATATAGAACCCGAGATCCCATCCGCTCCTCTACATGTTCAACTTGAGACGAATCAGGTATATCATTCTGTAACCACAGTTTAAAAAAAACTACCTATTTTGTTAGATAACGTTTTATATCTTCTGTTAAACACCTGTTCTGTTTTACTTTTTTTTTCTTTATTTTTTTTTTCTGATACATATATCATTCACTCTTTGTTTTATATTTTGAAATTTAAAATGATCTTGATTTATTGCTAATCTTCAAGCTTGGGGAGTTGGCTGGACGAATCTATTCGGCAAGAGGTTTTTGTTACGATGTTACTTTTGGTTCAGTTGGCTGGAATTTTTAGTCTATATATTTTACTTTTGGACTTTTTCTCCTAAAGGTTTTACTCTCTTGCCATTTGGGACATTTTCCCTCAAAGGTATTTGCATGCCTACCAGGTGTTTGGGAAATGTACATATGATATATTTCTTTGGTTTTCCCTGGTATTTGAATGCCTACCATGACGTTTACCGTTTGGGACTTCTTTTCTTCGGATTTATGGTGCATTTTGATGTCTTCACACGTGTTTGCCTTGCAAGCACATTGAGATCTGAACGTGTCCACACGTGTTTAGTTGGACTCTCTTAAAAGAATTTTTCGATCCATGTTCTCCTACTTTCTCTTATAAGTACAATGGACCTTTTTAATTAATCATTTTGTTTTTTATGTATCATTATATATTGTACAATGGCAATTTTTTTTTGTGCCTGGGTCAACTAACAGGGTTAACTAACATTGGTCCCTCCAATCTAAGGAAATCCTTTGTGTTCGGCACTTTATTGATTTAGGAGTTTAAGTTATGGGAGTACGGGAGTTTAAGTTATGGGTTTGTCTGGATTTTGGTTTGAATACTTTGATATAGGGTATTATTTTTTTTGGGTTGAATAATCTGAGATTTGGGTTGAATACTTTGATTTAGGGTGTTTATTTTTTTTTCCATCTCACTTAGAGTTTGAAACTTTGTAGATTGTTTCATATCACTTGACTTGGTGCATGTTTGTTGATTTCTTTGGGTGTTTATTATCACTGTTTGATGATCTACAAAATCTCATCTCCTACTTTAAATAACGGATCTTTGTTGCTTTGATCTTTTTATTTGACATCTCTCTATTTTTTCCCCTTTCTTGGAACATAAAATAAGTGAGTTTATCAGAATATACTTCATAGGCTTTTCCTACTTTTCTCTCAAATTACTGAGTTTTTCAACCTCTCTCTCTCTCTCTCTCTCACACACACACACACACACACACGTGCGCGCACACACACAGATCTTAACTCTGGTATTGTTATTTTTTCACTTTATTATCATTTTGTCAGGTGTTAGTAGTCCTATCAGAACAAGTTTAGATGATTCTGCAAGTTGTTTGTCTGTTGGGTGTGGACTTGATCTGTAAGATGAGAATACGAACAGATCCGATAAAACCAGTTTGATCAAACATGGGGTTTTAGGCATTTTCTGTGAGTGCTAAGAACCTCTTTCTCAGTTGGATGATGCATACAATGTAATTAGATGTAGTTTGACAGGAAGAAAGGGTTGGCAGCATTGGCCAAAGATTAATAGATTTTAATATGTATTACTTTCACTTAATTGAAACATCAAGTTTTTTTGTGGTGTGTGAAGTTTGGGATGTGTGAAGTTTGTGGTGTGTGAAGTTTGGGTGAGTTTAAGGACTTACATTTGTTGCCATTAAGGAATTGCATTTACTGCCATATTAGTCATATCAGTCTCGGGGGGAGAGAGAGAGAGAGAGAGAGAGCTATTAACAATTTTTGCACAGAAAATAACCAGTAAGATTAAATATTAAAAGGAAATTATTTTTTGATTTTATTTAAAGAACATAAGATTTGTATTTTTAATAAATAGAAGATTTTAATAATCTGAAAATCGGTTTAAAAAAATTGAACCGAATCAATAAATTGTTTGAAGACAATCATTAAAGAAAAAATTGATCGTTAACAAAAGTTTTATATTAAGAGCAGTTAAAAGAAGTTCCATAAGGAAAATGTAAACTGAATTTATGTTAAAATGATGTGCTTAAATCTTTGAGCAGTTCACTTTCTCTGGGATAGTTAAATAGAAGGCGCGTGGCCCGAGAAGGTCTATGCGTTCTTGACCAAGCTAGGACATAGGCGGTCTAATGAGTAGATATGCCAACTGCCCAAAGCATTTACGCGGGGCCCAAGAAAAAATGTATGAAGTCTTTTATGAGGATTCAGCTAATTTAACAATGTGTTTAAAGTCCCACATCATGAATGGTATATAAAAATGTTACCTAAATCAATCCTCTTATTTAAAGTCTTTTATATACCATTCATGATGTAAATAATTTAAATAAGAGGATTGATTTGTAATTATTTCACTTTGAATGCCAATATTTTCTTGATATATTATTAAGAAGTTCCTCAAACATTTTTTAATGCACATTTAGTTCAAATTTTTTTATTTTTTTTCAAACACTTAATAAACATTTTCTTATTTTAAAAGGTTCGCGCCATCGGCACACATTAGGGGTTATTACGTGGTGAATAATTTTTTGGAAGAAAATAAAAAGGTTAGGACTAAATGTGTATTAAAAAATGTTTGAGGGATTTTTGTTATATGTCCCTTCTTTTTTGGTGGCTCATACCCAAGTTCACTTTTCTTTGTGTTGTATGTGTAATGGGAAATATACTAATTGATTCTTTTGCGCAACAAAAAATGTAAAGCTGGAGTTAGGTCTTGAGAATCAGTTTTTTTACTCCATAACCAATTTTACAATGCGTTCCACACCAATTGAAATGACATTTTGTGATGGTTGAAATAAATAAAATGGTCAAATCTTAAATAAAAAATAGGATCAAGGTTGAACCTTACCATTACGATTTTTGTTATCTAATTTTGCTTGACTTTACAGTTGTCATTATTAACATTAAAAATGTTCTAAATTCTAAATTTGGATGTAAAAATCCATCGTGTGACTATTGGTACATGTTTTTTTAACAATATTTTGAGATATTGATCAAAATTTATTATTATTTTCTCAATAGGTCATGCATCATTCCTCTTCTTTTTCTCATAGCCATACGAGTTATTGGTGTTCTTATCTAAGAGGTAAAGTGACCGGAGTAGACAAACGAAAGGTGTGGGGGCTCCAAACTTCTCACTGTTGGCTTCAAAGTCATTGAAGAGTATTTGCTTAATGGGAAGCATTAAATGTGTCGAGAAAGCTTCCATATCGAGATGTAAAGGATAGATCCCTCAAAATGTGTGTAATGTCGTTATTAAATAAGACGAAATTTAATTAGTATTTGTAAGTTTTTCTTAAAATGTAAAATACCATACCTAAGTGCGAGTGTGCCATAACAAAAAAATCACCGAGAGCAATTTTATCACCGTGCCATCTGCACGGGTACACCCTAGTACATATATATATGAGAGAGAGAGATAGGGGAGCCCCTTCCTATAAGAACTCTTTATGGTGCAGACCTGGTACATACCATTTTTTTAAAATAGTAAAAAAATGATTTTTTTTTATAAAACTTCATGGATTGGATCTTCATGGTGAGAAGATCATCTCCAATTTTCTTCATAAAAAATTCAATAAAAAAACCGTTGAGATGAGGTGATATGTAAAAAAAATGGTATAAATATGTATTTTCGACCGTTGAAATGTTGGTGATAATCTCACTCACTTTTTCATTGAATTTTGTTATGAAACTTCATGGATATAATCTCAACACTGAGAAGATCACATTAATAAAGTTTCATCAAAAAATTCAATCAATAAAGTGTCTAGCGCTGACCCAACATTTCAACGGTTGAAAATGAATATTTATACCATTGTTTTACATATCGCCTCATCTCAACGGGGTTTTTATTGAATATTTTGATGAAAAAAATTGGAGATGGTCTTTTCACCGTGGAGATCGTATCCATGAAGTTTCATCATGAAATTCATTTTTTTACTATTTTTAAAAAATAGTTTGTAATGGAATATATATATATGTGTGTGTGTGTGTCTTAATCATATCTTATATATGTATATCCCCAAAGTGGGCATTGCTCACCCTGTTTTTATAAAACTCCACACAACTTTTGGTGTCATCACATTTTGAAGATTGTTATTGTAATGCTCGATGACCTACCTTAATCAGTCGCGAAAGTAGTGTCTCTTTTGCTCACTTGATATAATTTTAACTTAGCTATTATTAGGGCAATCTTGTTATAGCTGCGACCTCTATAAAAGACCTCGGCCTTAAATCAACAATGATCACAATATACTAATATTAATGCAATCATCCAATACAAAAGAGTAATCATTAGCTAAACTATCAATTTCATTAATGTTAACATAAAGTTTCATTACATCTTTAAATATAGTATCTTGCATTCCTTGATATCAACTATACAAATATAAAGAGGGAATCAACTAAGAGTGAATCTATAATAATTACAAACTTTAAATCAAACTCTCAAAACTCAAGACATAATATCCACCGTCTATGACTACAAATCTTGGCCTCTACCACTCTGCTTCGTAGCCTTAGTAATCCATGACCTCTATCCTAAGGAAACAAGGAAAATAGAAACAGGATGAGCTCAAATAGCTAAGTAAAGTTTAAATCCAAGTCCTCGGTCCACCTGACATTGTTTGTAGTAATAATAAAAGATGCACTAACAAGAAAACGGAATTAATAAATCAAGTATGCAAAACTATGCAATATAACAACTAGGAAGGAAAAATATGCATTTCTCACCCCTCAGATTTCCCCAATGACCTATCGCTCAAACTCTTAAAGGTATCAAACTTCCGGGCTTCCCCCATGGCTCTATCTCCTATGGTTTTCACACAAAGTTTGTGTCCTATCATTTTATAGCTTTTCACATCTCACCTGCATGACCTTATTTTGGGCTTCTATTGACCCAGTCATACCAAAGGTTGTGACATCCTATCCTGCATAAATCTAGGATGAGAAATCCACGATCTATTATTAACTCAACAAATTTGGATGAGCTCTACTAAGGTGTAATCCCCATAGTCCGTCTAGGCTCAGTATCCCTAGGACTAATGATTTTAATGTCAAGCACTAAGAACGAGGCCCTCAAGTAGTCAATGATACCTCAGTCTAACCATAAGGTGTCGCAACCTTAGAACCAACCCTTTTTTCAAAAGTTCACATGCACAATATCACATAACTCAATTGCTCAAATATCAAAGGTAAAATCCTAGCCAAAACCACATAAGATCAATAAGAATATACCACAAGTACCTTACCTCCTACTTATAATCTCCAAACAAGAACCCTAACAAAACCTATAAAATAACAATTCAAGGTGAATACTAGAAGCCCATGCCCTATAAGCCCAGAAAACTCAAAAACATCAATGAACACTAAATGACTATGGCCTCTAAATTAAAAAAATTATGAACAGTGAAACATCATGGCCTATGACCCCATAAAACCCATAATATAAAGAAATGGATCATCTCATTCAATAGACTAAATTAAACTAGGGTTTTAACAAGGAAGAAGAGGATGAGTATAGATCCCTTACCTTAATGAACAATTGTCCTTTGTCGCCTCTAAAAGATTCCATGGTGAATAGTGACCTTCCACCACCTCTAAATCACTTCTATGGTGAACAGGAAATATCCACAGTCTCATCTCCGATAGTACCTCCCATATCTCAAATCTCACTTTCTCTCTCTTAAGTGGGAATGTGGGTTTTTAGTAGTCTTGGAAAGTATGCTAAGGGTATGTATTTATAGGTTTCAACTGGGAACCTATGTTTTCATCTTCAGTAAACTCTTTTCCATAATTATCCCTTTTAAAAAGGCTTTTAGAACCCTCTAAACTTTCTCCTCAAGTCATAACCTGATTAGGCCACATCATCACCTCACGTGCTAAGAATTTAAGGTTATATATTAACGGACATCGTGACCTTTAAATTAGAGGTCGTTTCCTTTCTAGTAATTATATTTGTCTACGAACTTGTACTAGGCGGTGGTCTTCACTTACAAGCCTTTCACTTTGGTCATGGCCTCCTATAGGGTTGCGACCTCTTAAGGGTCTAGGGTCGTTACAGTCTCCCCAACTTTAGGAAATTACGTCCTCAAAATTAAAATGATGAAAATAACTTAAAGCATACCTTGAAATAATTGAGGGTATTTTTCCCTAATGGATGACTCCAGCTCTCAAGTGGCCTTTTTCACTACCTTATGTCTCCAAAGTACCTTGACTATGGAAATTGTCTTGGACCTCAGCTACTTCTCCTTTCTATCTAAAATTTTAATTGGGGCCTCATCATGGCTTAAATATCCTCGAATCTCAACAGTCTTATGATTATTAATATATACACGATCTCTAATATAGTTCCTTAGCTTCGAAACATAGAACATATTGTGTATATGTGACAAGTTTGGTGGCAAGGCTAAACTCTAAGAAGTTTTCCCAATTTGTTCAAGAACCTCAAAAGGTCCCACATATAGAGGACTCAACTTTCCTTTCTTCCCAAATCTCATAACTCCCTTCGAAGGGGAAGCCTTAAGAAATGCATGGTCTCCAACCTCTAAGTCCACATCCATTATTTTGATATCTTCTCAGCTCTTATGCCTGTTTTGTGCACTCCGCAAACTTTCTTGAATAAGCCTTACTTTAGTCGTAACCTCTTCTACTAACTCATGTCCTACCAATTGTAGTTCTCCCACTTCATCCCAAGATAAAGGGTTTTAACATCTTTTTATGTATAAAGCAACGTAAGCGATCATCTTAATACTTTCTTGATAACTATTATCATATATGAACTCCACTAGGGTCAGGTGGTCTTCACAACTACCATGAAAATCTGAAACACATGCCATCAATATATCCTCAAGGGTCTTATTGGTTCATTTTGTTTGACCATATGTTTATGGATGGAAGGATGTACTGAAATCTAGCCACGACTCCATTGCTTTTTTAAAGCTCATCCAAAATCTCAAGGTAAATCTAGGGTCATAGTCAGATACTATGGTTAAAGGGACTCTGTGGAGTCTTATAATCTCCTTGATGAAAATTCTGGCGAACTGATCATCATTAGTTGTGGTCTTGACATCCGAAAAGTGTGCAAACCTTGTTAATTTATCCACAATAATCCAAATGGAATCCATGCCCTCTATGTTCGTGATAGTCCAACTATAAATTCCATGAAAATATTCACCCACTTTCATTCTAGAATAGGCAAGGGTTGTAACAGCCCAACTGATATTTGGTGCTCAGCCTTAACTTGCTGGCATATTGAGAACTTAGAAATAAATTTTGCGGCCTATATCTTCATATTAGGCCACCAAAAAATTTCCTTCAAGTGTTGGTAGATCTAGGTGCTTCCAAAAGGGTGAGGAATGTCCTTTTTCAAACACCTCGAACTTAATCGCATCGTTACGTAGCACACAGATCCTAACCCTAAATCATAAGTCTCCACATCCATCCATTCTAAAAGTTGAGTGTTCTCCCTTCTCTAACAGTCCATGGATCTTCTGGAGGTCAGGATCTGCGACCTGAGCGACCCTTATCCTCTCAATCAAACTTGGTTCCCTGGCAAGGTCCCTTAAATGTCCACTGCCCATGACGTCTAAAACCTCAATACCTATTGCCTCCAAATATCTTAGGATGTGTCCTTAGCTATTAATTATCAAGGAACTAAGGGAACCTTTTTTACCTATAGGCATCAGCTACCACATTAGTTTTTCCCGAGTGATGCTTTATAGAAAAATCATAATCTTTGATTAATTTTAATCATCTCTTTTACCCCATATTCAACTCTCTTTGGGTGAAAATATAGGTTAAACTCTTATAGTCCATGAATATCTCACAACTCTCTCCATATAAATAATTTCTCCAAGTATTCAAGGCAAACACTATCGCAACTATCTTTAAGTAGTATATGGGGTAGCTCTTATCATGTGGCCTTAACTATCTAGAGACATAGGCAATAACCTTTTCATTTTTCATCAACACACAACTAAGGCTACAGCCTGAGGCATCACTATATATCACACAACCTCCTCCTTCCTTGGGCAAGGATAAGATGGGCACGGACACTAACTTCTCTTTTAATTTTTGAAATATCTCCTCACACTTCGCGGACCATATAAATTTCATGTCTTTGTGTGTTAGCTGGGTTAGGGAAATGGATATCTTGGAAAATCCTTCCACAAACCTTCTTATGTACCTCGCTAAGTCGAGGAAGCTTCTAACCCTAGTTGTTGTCGTTGGTTGCACCTAATCAATAATGTTCGTGATCCTTCAGGGTCTATGGCCAACCCATCCTTCTTTATAAAATGGCCAAGGAAGGAAATATCCTTAAGCCATAATTCACACTTAGAAAATTTAGCATATAATTTTTCCTTTCAATGAACCTCAAATAATCCGTAAAGGTGGTACTCATGTTCTTCTGCAGTCTTAGAATAAATTAGTATATCATCAACGAAAATAGTAATAAATTTTTCTAGGAAGGGGCTGAACACTCTATTCATCAAATCCATAAAAGTAGACGGTGCATTTCATAATCCAAAAAGTCACAGCCATAAAATCATAATGCCCATAACTAGTTCTAAAGGTTATCTTTTAAAATTCCTCATCCCTGATCTTAAGTTAGTGATATTATGATGTCAAATCAATCTTTGAGAAATATCTACCATCCTTCAATTAGTCAAACATATCATCAATCCTAGGCAAATGACACTTATTCTTCACAATCATCTTGTTAAATTCCTTATAGTCTATGCATATCCGCATAGATCCATCCTTTTTATTTATAAATAGCTCCAGGGCACCCCCAAGGGAAAGTGCTAGGCTTAATAAATCCGCAGCCTAAAAAATCCTCTAACTTCTCTTTTAGTTCCTTCAACTTCGCAGGGGCTATTCCGTATGGCGCCTTTGAACTGGGAGTTGCCTCTGACACCAAATCAAAGCCAAATTCGATCTCTCTATCTGGGGGTATCTCTAGTAATGTTTTAAAGAAAATGTCACTATAGTTTGCAGCTACAAGAACCTCTGGTAAAGTGGCCACGATATTCTCAACATCCTTAATATATACTAAATATCTACAACACCCTCCCTTAGTCATCTTATTATCCCTCAAATCCGATATTAATAAAAAAATTCTTTTAGCTCCTCTAAAACTAACCTCGACCTTCCCAGGTTTATACAACACAATCGATCTTAGCAAAGTAGGTGGATAACTAATCCATATCTAAGATCAAATCAAAATCTTTCATTTATAAGGGAATCAAGTTAAATTGGAAATGTTGCTCACCTATCTCTATAACACATCCCTCATAAATGACTGCGACTTTATACGAGACTCCTATTGGGGTGTCCATCAACAGAGGGCTTAAAGTCTCCGTCCTAATCTTCATCTTTCATTCAAAAGTAATGAATACAAAAGAATGTGTTACCCCAGAATAAAAAAATTACATAAGAATTTCTATCATCAATAGTAATAGTGCCTGCTAACAGATTATCGGCCTTCTCAACTTCCTTGGCATTAGGGGCAAAGACTTTGGCTAGATCTCGTCGCTTTTTTTCATCCTTATTTGGTGGCTTCCAGTCCCTGATCTTGTGGACTGGTTTACTACAATTTTAGTTGCTCATCCTCAGTTGGTAAGGCTTAAAAAAATTCCCTCTCATGTCACAATTATCGTAGGTTATTATCGGAGTATCCCTTTTTTTTATTTACCCTCCGTCGCCTTTTGATTAGGCCATGGTTTTTAAGCCCATTTTCGCGGCTTCTCTTCTTCCTTCCCCTTACATTTTTATCCTTTATCCCTTAGACATTCCTCAAAGTCTTGTTCTATAATTTAGGTCACCTCAACTAGTTCAATATACATCTACATCCTCAACCCCACAACCCTACCGCAGAGTCCATGCTTCAATCCCCTCTCAAACTTCTTAGCTTTCTTTTCCTCAGAGTTAACAAGATAGGGGAAAAGTGTGACAATTCTGTAAACTTTGTTTCATCTATTAGCCACAGACATGGCTCCTTGAGTTAGTTCCATAAATTCCACTATAATTTCTCCTTGGTCGTGATAATAGAATCCTTATCAAAAAAGAGTGATTTAAACTTGGCCCAGCACATAGCCGAAGACCCCCCCCCCCCCCCCGCCCCATTGGGTTTTCTTGATCATAGACTACTAATGATCCTCCCTATCCTTAAAATGAAGGAGTCAAAGGACACAGCTTATTCCTTTATATAATTTAGCACTACTAAAAATTGCTCTATCTTTCGAATCTAGACGTTATCATTCAAAGGGTTAGTCTACCCCTTAAAAGCCTCCGGTCCTAATTTCTTAAAATGTCCATTGAATTATCCCACGTGACTTTATTCAACTGAAATTGCAGCTATGGTCGTAGCTAAGATTTATGCGATCCCCACAACTGCTTTCGGCACTAGTTTGGTGACCACGTTGTTCACGACACCCTTAGATCTTCGATTACCTCTTGCTATAACTTTCCTGACAACAATCATGCACATATAAATCTATATTTTTATTACTAGTTCTCTAAGTAAATCAACTTAATCCAAATATTTCTAATGCACCTAAACTTTTCCTAGGTCGAATTCTATGATACCAATTGCAATGCCCATGGCCTGCCTATTTGGCCACAGACGTACAGTTTCTTTTGCTCACTTGATATAATATTAACTTAGAAATTATTAAGGAAATAGTCCCATATCCGCGACCTCTATAAAAGACATTAACCTTAAATCATCAAAGTTAGCAATGTACTAACTTTATCATCCACTACATATAATAAATCATCTACTAAGCTATCAATTTCATTAATGAACACCTAAAGTCTCATTACATATTCGAACATAATCTCTTACAATCCTTGATATCAACTATACTAATATATAAAGGGAAACAACTAAGAGTGAATCTACAATGATTACAATCTTTAAATAAAAAATCAAGGCATAATATTCACGGCCTTTGACTAAAAGCCATAACCTCTACCACTCTGCTCCTCAACCTCTAACGCTCTGTAGTATCTATCTTGAGGAAATAAGGAATATAGAAAAGCGATGAGCTCAAATATCTCATCAAAGGTTAAATCAAAGTCCTCATCCCACCTTCCATTATTAGTACAAATAATAAAATATATACTAACTAGACAATAAAATTAATACTGGAAGTATGCATGATTGTGCAATATAAACAACTAGGAAGGAAAGAATATGCATTTTCCACCCCTTATATTTCCCAGTGAACTATGGCTCAATTTCCCAAAGGTCTCAAGCTCCACAGCTTTTCGCATGTCTCTATCCCTTATGGTTAGCCTAAAAAGTTTGCAGCCTATCATTTTTATGACTTTGTACATATCAGTTCCACAACCTTATTTTTGGCTTTTATTGACCCAATCATGACATAGGCCACGACCACCTTTCTTACCTAAATTCGGGATGAGAGATATACAGTCTTCTGTTAAGTCCATGACCTTGGTCGAGCTCTGCGAAAGAGTAAGCCTCATAGTTAGCTTTGGCTCGATATCCTAAGGAGTAGTCATCTTGACCTTAAGCACTAAGTAGAATTCCTTCAAATAATCAATGATACCTCGACCTGGACATAATTTTTGATAGCCTCAGCACCAAACCCCATTTTCAAAAGCTCACAGGCATAATATAATACTGCCTTAACCTCTACGGCCTTAACAAGGTGTTAGAACTCTGGATTTCCAACAATAAGGGTATTTTAGTAAATTAATGGTATTAAACCCTAAATATCTAATAACTCAATTCATCAAAGATCAAAGGTAAAATCCTAACCAAAATCTAATAAGATCAATAAGAATATCCCTTAAGTCCTTTATCCTCCTACATACAATCTCCAAATACGAACCCTAAGAGAGAATACTTATAAAATAAGGATTCAGGGTGAATAGTGGTTGTCTATTGACTATAAATCCAAGAAACTCTAAAACCTTAATGAACAGTAAATGGTCATGACCTATAAATTCAAGAAGTTGTGAACTGTAAAACTCCATAGCCCATAACCTAGAAAACCTAGAATATAAAGCAATGGCTCATTTCATTCAATAAAATAAAGGAAACTAGGGTTTAACAAGGAATAAGAGGATGAGGATAGATCCCTTACCTTAATGAACAGTTATTCTCCACTGCCTCTAAAAGCTTCTTTGGTGAATAGTGACCTTCTAACACCTCTAAAACACTTCTCCTATTGTTGATGTAAAAAATTAGATTACTCTAATTGTTCAATCACAGATAAATAAATGAGACAAAAGATTTTAAAGTGGTTCAGCCTTATATGAATGGCCTACGTCCACTGTTATGTTATTGCTGAGTGTTTAGGAATTCTCGATTACAAGTACTCTCCAGAAATTCCGGTCCCCCTGAATGAGGGTGATACAAGGTATTTATAGCCCTTAGGCTGTACATGAAAGGGTGATACATTAAATGATATATGAAAGGGTAATTCATTTAATGCTATTCAAACGTGTGCGTCAAGATGATAAGCATTCAATGAATAGTTGAACTGTTGATTATCTGGCAATAAATGTTGTGGTCGAGATGCAGCTCGAACCGCCTTAGTTGTTCGTCGTTCAAGAGTTCCTCGGAGCGCTGGAGTTCCTCGGAGTACACCTGTTACTCGGAGTGAGTATGACTAGGTCGGGGGAATAAACTTCCTCGTTGCTATTGTGCCACGTAGATTGACACGTGTCTTCTTATTATTCGTCCATATCAGCATACTAATTTTGGTATCAACAGAAGCCCCCAATGTTTTATATTTCAAACTTTGAGGAGTATGGAACATTCTTTCTCGGTATATGGCAATATTAAATGACCTTCCTGGGTTTTAGGAGCATTTTCTTCATATTTGAATTTCCTTCCAAATTCGTAGAATCCGCCTTTTTGTATTTTTATAAGCGCTTCGATCTTCGTGCGCTTTTTGTCCCTTTAGCCACCGGTAGCGTAATAGTTTCCTTTTTGTAATCATTTCTTTCGCCGTTTCCCAAGGCAAAGTATTTAAACTTCATAGACAATTCCATCGTCTTCTACCTTTTCCAATTTCTGCTTTTGAGTTTTCCATAGTTTTTTCTCTCTCTTGTGCGTTCATCCTTGCTTTCGTTCGTTGTCAACAGATCTCCCTTTTTCCTGTAAGATCTTCTTCCTTCTTCTTCATTTCTTTTATTCACCATGGTTTATATTATTGAATCTCTTGAGAAATTCCGTTCTGACTTTTCCATTCCATCTTGGGTAACCTTGGAGAATCTTTCTGAGCCTTTAGATTATTTTCGTTTGGCTGAGGGACACTGGTTCCCCAGTCTCTTTATTGCTGAATGTGGATTTTCTTTTCCACCAAACCCTTTGTGCTTAGAGTTCTATCAATATTTTGATGTCATCCCTTGAGAAGGTCGGGCACTTCTACTGCTACTCGGGGACGAGGAAGAGGTTCTCGTGGACGAGGAAGAGTTGCTCAGGATGTTGCCGAGGAACAGAGTACTCAACCTGCTCGAGGACGACCAAGAGGTCTTCGTCGTACTGTTGAAGAGGCTCGTACTCAATCAACATTGGAAACCCAAGCGTTCCAATTGAATGCAAAAGTGTCTGAAATGTCCAAGAAAATCCATACTCTGGAGGATCAACTTGCTTCGAGAAAGTCTGCTCTGGATAATAAGGATGTTTTTTCCAGAAGCCTTCACGAGCAGTTAGAGAGAATAACTTTCCAATTCCACAAACAACCTCGTGAATTCTGGATGACAGGCTACAATGAGGCCCTTTGTCACTTGGATGCTCGCATTGAAAATGCCAATAATGAAGGTTATAAACAGGGATGGTTGAACGCCCTGGGTGTATTAAAGCTAGAGCAGGGCCATTATTTATGGGATTATCATCCTCCTGGGCTGCTCGATCTACAAAATCCACCATTCAAGCTTGATATGAGTTAGATCCCTGCTCGGGCCATCCCTCACTGTTTGATCTCCCATTATCTTGGTGACTATGCCCTTCAATCGCAGGTTGAATTATCTCGTCCGGAGCATTTACTGGATACACCTTCAATAGTGAACGTCAGAATGCTGCGAGATCTTAACTTCATTAATTCTCCACTTTGCCTGGAAGATCCTCCTGCTGGCGAGGAGCCTGTTTCAAAAGCAGCAAGGAAAAGACCAGTAGAATAGGAAATTCTGATGTAATAATTAGTACACAATTTAATATCAATGTAATAAACTTGTGTAATTCATTTTGGATTTAATGAAAGAATTTCATTTTTGTTTGGAAATTTGTATTGTTGTTGTCTTGTATTTGTCAAACACTTTATATTTGTGCTTGCATAATAATATTGTGTGGTTCATCGACCAACTTAGTAATAAAAAATTACAAGTATCAGTAATGTTGCTCGATCACTTAATAATAAAAAATGTTGAAAATTATTTCAACCAACCAAGGTTATAAAAATAAGCTTGTCGACCAATTATAGTTAGTGAGATTTTTATCCCGACCAGCTATACTTAGTACTATTTAGAATATTTTCTCCTCGTCGATCAACTACAGTTAGTGGGTTTTTATCCCCGACCAGCTATACTTGGTTCAGTTTGGAATATTTTGTTCTTCGAGGAACTTTTTGTAATAATCTTACCTCCCGGTCAACATAAGTTGGTATTTGAGGGCATATCTTGTTTCCTAACCAACCGAGATTGGCCGTTTTAGGAGTCTCGTGTTCTCGCCCTTTTACCAACCGGAGTTGGTCGTGGGTTTGAACTATCATGTCCACTAGCTCTTTTACCAACCTGAGTTGGTCACGCTAGTGTACGTCTCCTAACCAAAGGAGTATAATTTGTTCTCGCCCTTTTACCAACCGGAGTTGGTCGTGGGTTTGAACTATCATGTCCACTAGCTCTTTTACCAACCTGAGTTGGTCACGCTAGTGTACGCCTCCTAACCAAAGGAGTATAATTTGTTCTCGCCCTTTTACCAACCGGAGTTGGTCGTGGGTTTGAACTATCATGTCCACTAGTTCTTTTACCAACCTGAGTTGGTCACGCTAGTGTACGCCTCCTACCCAAAGGAGTATAATTTGTTCTCGCCCTTTTACCAACCGGAGTTGGTCGTGGGTTTGAACTATCATCTCCACTAGCTCTTTTACCAACCTGAGTTGGTCACGCTAGTGTACGCCTCCTAACCAAAGGAGTATAATTTGTTCTCGCCCTTTTACCAACCGAGTTGGTCGTGGGTTTGAACTATCAGTGTTGCTGAACAGTGTAGTGTTGTACACTAGTATTCCCCGAAAAACTTTCGATAAAAAGAAAGAAAATGGAGAAACATCATCGTTTTATTCATATTGATGAAATTGCTTTACATTTTACATCACTGATAATACTTGCGTAGGTGTTCAGCATTCCATGCATTCTTAAATTCCTCTCCTTCTAGAGTCGCTATTCGATAAGTTCCTGGTCGAACAACTTCTGTGACTCGGTAAGGTCCATGCCAGTTTGCTTCCAATTTATTGTGCTTCTAAATGACCTTCTTTAGCACGTAATCTCCTTCTTTTAAGTCGCATTTCTTCACCCTCTTGTTGTAGAACAGAGCTGTTCGTTGTTGGTAAGCAGCATTCCTAATGGCTGCCTCTTCTCTAACCTCCTCGAGCATATCCAAATCCAATCTTCTCATTAAGTCGCTGACTGGGGAATTGAAATTCAGCACTCTATGTGTTGGAAGACCCAACTCGGCAGGTATTACAGCTTCACTTCCAAATGCCAGCATATATGGTGATTCTCCAGTTGCTGCTCGGGGAGTTGTTCGGTAAGCCCATAATACTGACTGTAGCTCATTAATCCAATTAGCTTTAGCTTCACTTAGCCTCTTCTTCAAACCATTGAGTAATGTTCTGTTTGTCACTTCAGTCTGTCCATTGCTTTGAGGATGGCCTGGTGCTGAATGAGTCTTCAAAATGTTTGATTGTCGATAATAGGCAGCAAACTCCTCGTTATCAAATTATGTTCCACGGTCTGTGATGAAGGCATGAGGGAGACCATATCGGCAGATTATATTCTTCCAAACGAACTGGTATACCTTCTCGTACGTCATATCAATAAGTGGCTCAGCTTCTACCCACTTAGTAAAATAATCCACTGCCACGACGAGGTATTTGAATCTTCCTCGGGTCGTTGGCAGTGGTCCAACCAGATCAATTCCCCACATGGAAAATGGCCAAGGGGAAGTTATGGGTGTCAACAATGCTTGTGGAGTACATCGGATGGAAGAAAAACGTTAGCATTTATCACATCTTTTGGCATAGGCTATACAATCAGCCCTCATCGTTGGCCAGTAGTACCCCTGCGTCATCACTCTTTATAAAAGTGTCCGACCTGCTACTGTGCTCCACAAGATCCTTCATGGATCTCTTCAATCAATTCCTTCACCTCGGAGGGATGTACACATCTCTGCAAACCCACCATAATTCCTCGTCTATACAAAACACCATTAGTTAGTACATACCGAGCAGCTTTAAACTTCAATTTCTTTGCAGCGAGCTTATCCTCTGGCAATTCTCCCTCCTCAATATATGCCCTGATGGGATCCATCCAAGATGGTCCTAAATCAAGGGTAATAACATTCATTGTCAAGTCTTCATCTATGCTCCGACTTTCTAATACTTCAATTGGTATCGTTCTTCGTAGCTCGGTACGAGTAGCTGATGCTAGTCGGGCCAGTGCGTCTGCTCGTGCATTCTCCATTCTGGGTATTCTGGTCAACTGAATGGCATCAAATTCTGCCAATAACTCTATCGCCTTTGCATGATACTTGACCATTAATTCTCCTTTAACTGCATATGTTCCCATCATTTGATTCACAATTAATTGAGAATCACCGAATACCATTACTTGTTGCGCCTCCATATTCTTTGCTAATTTAAGACCTGCTATCATGGCCTCATACTCCGCCTCATTATTGGAAGTTTTGAATTGGAATCGCAGGGCGTATTCCATGTCAATCTCGTCTGGGGTGTTTAAAACAATCCCTGCTCCACAACCTGTTGTGCAAGATGACCCATCTACATATAATCTCCATGTAGGTAACTCGTCTTCAAATTTCTTTTCTGACAAGATTCCTCGGTGAAATATTTGTTGTTTGCTTTCATCCTCCCCTGATATTTTTTGCTCCTCGTCGATCATCTCTTCTCGCCCTTTTACCAATCGTAGTTGGTCTGACCTCGAATTTGATGATCCTTCAGCATCCACAAGACCTTTTACCAACCGGAGTTGATCTGGGCTTGTGTCTGATGATCCTGTAACATCCACAGGTTGATCAGCGAGCAACTTTTGTTCCTCGGGGGTATCAGGATATGTAAACTCTGCTATAAAATCTGCCACAGCTTGCCCTTTTAGTGATGATCTGGGTTCATACACTATATCATATTCACCGAGCTCTATTGCCCAGTACATCAGTCTCCCTGATTTTTCTGGCTTATGAAGGGCTTGTCTTAGTGGCATGTCGGTATACACGATGATGGTATGGGCCTGGAAATATGGCCTCATTCTTGTACTTGCTTCTATCAATGCCAATGCCAATTTTTCCAGCTTTGGGTACCTGATCTTTGCACCTCGAAAAGCCTTACTTGTGTAATAAATTGGCTTCTGGATTCAATTCTCTATTCTGATTAATATCAAGCTGACTGCATTCTCTGATACTGCCAGGTACAAGTATAACTTTTCTCCCATTACTGGCCTGGACAACAGTGGAGGTGCTCCCAAATATTTCTTCAAGTCTTGAAAGGCTTTTTCACATTCATCATTCCACTCGAAAGTTTTTCGAAGTGTTTTGAAGAATGGAAGGCATCGATCAGTTGCTCGGGATACAAATCTGTTGAGCGCTTTAACTCGTCCTGTAAGACTCTGCACTTCTTTCTTCGTCGTTGGAGATCGCAGCCCTAAAAGAGCTTTGATCTTTTCTGGATTTGCTTCAATGCCTCTCTGGTTGACAATGTACCCGAGGAACATTCCTTCTCGTACTCCAAATGTGCACTTCGTCGGGTTGAGCTTCATTTGGTATTTATCCAGTTGATCAAAGGTCTGATTTAAGTCAACTAGATGATCAGCAGCTTTCTTGCTCTTTGTCAGCATATTATCGACATATACTTCCATGTTGCAACTGATTTGTTCGGCAAAAACCTTGTTCATCAGCCGCTGGTATGTCGCTCCTGCATTTTTCAAACCAAAAGGCATAACATTATAACAATAAGTTCCCCTAGGGGTAATAAAAGAAGTACTTTCCCTGTCTTCAGGTTTCATTTTGATCTGGTTGTAGCCAGAGTAAGCATCCATGAAGCTGAGCAGCTCGTGTCCCGAGGTAGCATCTACTAGTTGGTCAATTCTGGGCAATGGAAAGTGATCCTTTAGGCAGGCCTTATTGAGATCAGTGAAATCAACACACATTCTCCATTTATTGTTTTTCTTTTTTACCATCACCACGTTGGCTAACCAGTCTGGATATTTCACATCTTCAATGAATTGAGCTTTCTGGAGCTTCTCGACCTCCTCTTGTATAGCTTGATTTTTCTCGGGACTAAATACTCTTCTTCTCTGCTTTACAGGCTTGATCTCCTTATTCACATTGAGCTCATGACATAAGAAGGTTGGATCTATTCCTGGCATGTCTTCATGACTCCATGCAAAAGTTTTCTTCCTGTTTCGCAAGAAAATTATCAACTCCTGTTTTATTGAGGCATCCAACGACGAACCTATCTGGGTTACTCGTTCAGGGTGCTCGTCGTCCAGAATAACATTTTTTGTAGATTCCACCACCTGTCCTTTTACAAGTTGGGATTCATCTCTAGGATCAAGTGTTTCAATTTCTATACCTTCTTCCACCTGGTAGGTAGTAGTCTTTTTCCTTGATTCTTCAAGCTCCTCTTGCTCGGCAGATGAATAATAGCATTCCCGAGCTACTTTTTGATCACCTTTCACAACTCCTACTCCGAAATTTATTGGGAATTTTAAGCACTGATGTACTGTAGATGGGATTACTTCGAACTTCTTCAAACCAACTCTTCCCGTGATGATGTTGTAAGCTGACTGCACATTCTTATCCATCACAAAGAAGCGTATTCTCTCTATTCGAAAAGCAGGCCAAGTTCCAATGAATATATCCAACTTGATCGTCCCAAGTGGAAAAACTTTCTCGCCAGCAAAACCAAGGAGGGGTCTGTGATAAGGTTCCAATTGAGATAATTTCAAATTTAAACTGTCAAAGCATGAGTAGTACATGATGTCCGCCGAACTACCATTATCTACTAAAACCCTTGAAATCACTACTTCTTTCATCCTCATTTTGATCACCAAAGGGTCGTCGTGAGGGTAAAGAACACCTGCCAGGTCATTTTTTGAAAAGCCAATGACCAGCTTCTCTTTGTTTACCTTCCTCGGGCGATCCTCTTCAGCCAAATTTATTCGCTGAATATATGAACAAGCTTGAGCCTCTCTGAGGTAAGCCTTTCTTTCTGCAGTAAGGTCTCCTCCTCCTGCATCTCCACCTGTAATGACATTACAATCAAATGACCCAAAGCGTATTGAAAATACCTCTCGTTCTGGCTGCCTTGGTTTCTTGGGAAGATCGGGGTCATCATCTGGATCATCTTCATGGTCTCTCTTCTTTTTCTCCTCTGCTCGACGAGGAGATCTGGATCTCTCTCTATGTCGGTCATTATTTCTTCTTTCGCCTCCCCGATCAACATACTTTGCTAATTTCCCTCTTTGGATGAGTGTTTCAATCTCGTTCTGAAGAGCTATGCAATTTTTGGTCATATGGCCATGATCCTTGTGGAACTCGCAATATTTCTCCCTATTCCTTGTGTCAGGGTCTGACCTCAGTTTCTTTGGCCACTTTACTTCCTCGTTATTCTTGATTTCTTCCAAGACGTGATTAATACCCATTTTCAAAGGAGTATAATTATCGAATTTCTTCAGGACTTCCCATGACGACCTATTATTCTTGGAATGCTTGTCACCGCCATTACCTTATGCTCTTTCTTCTTAGATTTGTCGCCTTCCTCCTTGGTTTCTTTATCCATATTCTTCTTCGCAGCCATAGCCTCCTCGGCATTCATGATTTTGGCCGCTTTTGCCATCAACTCTGACATAGTTGTAGGTGGATCTTTGGCCAAGGTGTAATACAACTTGTTAGGAAACAACCCACTCATCAAGGCGGTGATTGCTGTCTTCTCTTCATAATCTATGACTTCCAGCTTCTCGTTATTGAAACGAGTTATGTAGTCTCTAGTACTCTCACTAGATTTTTGTCTAACACTTAACAAGTGTGCTACTCGTTTTACTGGCTTTGCTCCAAAACAGAAATTACCGATGAACAACTCGGCTAATTGAAAGAAAGTTGAAATCTTACCACGAGGAAGATTGTTGTACCATATCTGGGCAGATCCAGTAAGAGTTCCTGATAATGCTCTGCATCTCATCTCGTCGGGGACAGCATAGATGTCGGCAGCAGCTTGATATTGCTCTATGTGCAGAACAGGATCTGTCTTTCCATCATATTTGGGGGTCACTACGGGTGCTTTAAACTTTGACGGTGTAGGAAAATCCACAATAGCCTTGACAAAAGGTGTCCCTTGAACAAAAGTTCGTTGTATGGGATTCTTCGCCTTAGCCATTTCTCCCAATCTATCCTCCAACCGCTGAATGGAACCTTTCCACGCATCATTTCCCTCCTCGGGCCTATTAGTTCGAGCAATTGATTGTTCTAAAGTAGCCTCCTGAGATCTATCTTGACGAGCAACTGGTTGTGATTGTGCTGATCCTTCTCTTAGATCTGATGGTTGTCGAAAACTCCTCCACATGGTCTTAGGTGGACTCTTATTCCTTCTAGGGCCTAATCGGCTGAAAGGAGACACTCTGCTCAGTCTTTCTAAGGCGCTGGGTCTTTCTGGAGAGAGAGTGATACGTTGATCAGTATCTGTAGCCCGTATTGACGAAGTTCGCCCAGGTTGATAAGAGAAATCATTAGATTCCTCATTACGATATGACTCAGTACGCCTGGATCGTGAAGAAAGTAAATAGGTTTGCCTCTGACCACTTCGCTATCCTGAATGCACAGGTGCACCGCCATGAAGGGTTTGTATGAGTTGACGCATTGTTTCTTACATGGCGGTTTGTCCTTGAGCCAGATTCGTCATAATTCCAGCCAGATCTGGAGGTGGAGAGGGATTTGGAGGATTTCCAGCATTTCCAGCATTTCGATTGCTAGATTCTGGATTGTCTGCCATTGATGATGAATAATTCTTGGTGAAAAATGATAACAACAGTCGTTTCCCACAGACGGTTCCAATCTGTTGATGTAAAAAATTAGATTACTCTAATTGTTCAATCACAGATAAATAAATGAGACAAAAGATTTTAAAGTGGTTCAGCCTTATATGAATGGCCTACGTCCAATGTTATGTTATTGCTGAGTGTTTAGGAATTCTCGATTACAAGTACTCTCCAGAAATTCCGATCCCCCTGAATGAGGGTGATACAAGGTATTTATAGCCCTTAGGCTGTACATGAAAAGGTGATACATTAAATGATATATGAAAGGGTAATTCATTTAATGCTATTCAAACGTGTGCGTCAAGATGATAAGCATTCAATGAATAGTTGAACTGTTGATTATCTGGCAATAAATGCTGTGGTCGAGATACAGCTCGAACCGCCTTAGTTGTTCCTCGTTCAAGAGTTCCTCGGAGCGCTGGAGTTCCTCGGAGTACACCTGTTGCTCGGAGTGAGTATGACTAGGTCGGGGGAATAAACTTTCTCGTTGCTATTGTGCCACGTAGATTGACACGTGTCTTCTTATTATTCGTCCATATCAGCATACTAATTTTGGTATCAACACCTATGAACTGTAAATTTCCACGACCTCATCTCTGGTAGCACTTCACCCTCTCTCAAGTTTCATTTTCTCTCTCTAAAGTGGGAATATAGGTTAATAATAGTTTTGAAAAGTGTGCAAACAGTTGGTATTTATAGGTTTTAACAAGTAACCTAGGTTTTCATCTTTACTACACCTTTTTCCTTAATTACCACTTTCAAAAAAAGCTTCTAGAACCCTTACAACTTAATCCTCAAGGCATGACCTGATTAGGCCACATAATCACCTCACATGCTGAGTATTTGAGGGTCTATGTTATCGGATTCCACTTCCTTTACGTTCAAGGACACTATTTTTCTAAGAATTATCTATGTCTGCAAACTCATACTAGGTCGTGGTCTTCACTTACAAGCCTTCCACTTAGGTTATGGCCTCCTATAGGGCCGCAACCTCTTAAGGGTCTATTGTCATTACATTTATTGCAAGTGAGAATTTACATTTAATTTCTATGATATCCTCGCACTAAGATTTATGTTTATGAAATTACTTTGAAATGAACCCAATATGCTTACTCGATGATTGTTTAATTAATTATAATAGTATAATGATAACTGTTTATCACTTTGCACTAAAGTGTTAGGTCCAATTCAGGTTAACCCATGGGTGGCCCAATATATGGGTCAAGGTGCTAGATGAGCTCTCTAAATTATACTGTTCGTTGGGTTGCCATGGGCGATTTTGGATCTTTTATGCCAACGATGGGTTAAAGCATCAGTTGACTAAATTTATATTTTTATTGACTTGAACTCATCTTTTTTTCTTGATGAAGGACACTATAAAGCATTAATATGACATGAATACAATCCAAAAGATATTTTCAATAAAATTATAGGTGACAAAATATTTTTTATCGTGAAATTTGTGGGTGGTAAATCCTATTATTATAGAGTCAACACAATTAAAGTCGAGCAAGTAAAATAACCACAATCACATAAGAACATGGTATGTACGTGGTTCGACAATGTGCCTATGTCCACGGGGTGTGTCTCTTTCTTTTTATTGACTGATTCTTGAAAATAAAAATTATATACCCCTTTTCCTAAGGGTGTGGGTTACATTTATAAAGAACAAATAGAGATTGAGTTGTGTGAAACTCCATTGCCTTAGACATCTATCGTGACTTGATCAACTAAATTTAATTATAGATTTCCATTGATCGGACTTAATCCATCCTTATCTCCTTGAATTGTTTGTTTATTCTCTTGAACAAGGTCATTGAGGACACTAGTTGACACGCGTCTTCTTCTTTGACATGGTCGGATAATCCTCCCATAAAATATATGTATGAAATATTCATTTTATGTACCTTTTTGGAAAATTTAATGGAATTCATGACTAATATTTGTGATTAAGAACCAATACATGTTAATTCAATCCCACAAAAATTTGACAAAGATACTTGTCACTTAATCTAAAAGTTCTCAAACTCTAAAACTTTGTTTTGAGATCGGAGAAGGAATTGTAGGTTTGATGGTCTTTGTGTCACTTGGTGAATTTTTCTTCAAATCTTCTTCACGACAATTGATCTTTAAGTCGGAGTGCTTCTTTGTTTAATGTTGGCATATTCTTTAAAGCTATTTTTATGTCTTAATCAAAGATATATTTATTAATCCTTTAAGTTATGGATTAAGTGTCCATGTTTAGTCTTGATCACGATTGATGCTTAATTGTTCCTTTGAAATCTAATAGATAAACACAATATATTGCAATTGTCAAGTATCCAAATCAGTCAATGTATTGTAAACATCTAAATTATAAAATTATACTCGATTAATATTTTAATAGACGTACCATCGATATCCAGAGGATGAGGATGAGTATAATGGTGTGTCGTGGGAGAGGGTGATGACAACAAATTGTTAGGTTTGTGGTGCCAAAGACAGCGTCGAGGTTTTAGGTTAGCTGTGGTAGTTGTCATAGTAGTGGCATGAGAGCCTAAGGTGCATCGTCGTTAATGTTGGAATAACACTTAATCGTTAAAAGTCCATATTTAAGTTTTTAGGGTTTATTGTCGCTAAGATGCAATGGGTATGATATGGAGAGAGAAAACATGTAGAAATGAGTAGCAATTATGGCAAAATATATATTAACTCTTTGTATTTAGGTATTCCTATATGTGTGGATTTATCCACAAAAAAAAAATCAAAAAGTATGGTTAAATAGTTGAATTACTAGGAATGCCCATATAGAAAAAGTAAATTACCTTTTTAGTCCCTAAACTATCACAAAAGTTTTTAAATGGTCCCCAATCTTTTATTTGCCTCGTGTTAGTCCCCAAACTATTTAAGTTGTTTGAAATCGGGGACTCCGCCCATTTGGGTTGTTGAATGCTGACAGAATTATGTTAAATACCACTTTTGCCCTTATTCCCTTATTTTATGTCCAATACCTGTCAAATACCTCCATTTGGGTTATTTTAAACATTTTTACAACTATTTTAAACATTTTTAAACATAATTGTTTAAACATTTTTATAAATAACTATTTCAAATATTTTTAAAATCAAAAGGTTTTTACAACTATTTTAAAAATAATTGTTTGAAACATTTTTTTTAAGTTTTATTAACTATCAAAAGTTACTATTTTAAAAACAACTTTATTTCAAAAAACACTTCTTGTAACTGTTTTAAAAATAGAAGTTATTAAAAAACTTCTTGTAACTTTTTCAAAAAGTAACTTTTTTATAACTGTTTTGAAAATAAATAAAAAATTCATAATTATAAATAACATTATAAAAATAATGTTATAAAAATTATAAAAATAACGTTATAAAAATAACATTATAAAAATATTTTCTTAATTAAAAACAACATTTTCATAATAGTTATAAAAACATTTTTTATTTTATGTAAAACTATTAAAAATGTTGTTTCTTAATAGCTGAAAAAATTTTAAAAAATAAAACATTTTTAATGTAAAAACATTTTAAAAGGTTGTTTCTTAATAGTTGAAAAAGTGTTTTAAATTAAAAAAACAGATTAGTTTTTATTATTTATAAAAAGTATCTTATTACTTAAAATGCTTTTATAAAGTATCTTATTAATAAATGTTTTATATGACTACAACTAAAAAATTGTTATATGACTACAACTAAAAAATTGTTTGAAAAACCGAATAAATGAACGCGGTGTGTGATACCGATTTAAATTAATTCGCAACTTTCTAATTTAGCACACTTATTTAATTAGAGTCTATATAAACCAAATCAAATCAGCCCCTAAACATGCATCTATGTGTGTGCGTGTATCAACCCATAAATAGATAAAGCATGTGACACAAATATTAAGGAAAAATCTCTGAAGGGCAAAACCTTTTCTTTCTAGTACTTTGAAGAATTCACAAGACCATTGACTTACATACAACCTGATAATCGCCCACAAGTGTAACGCTTGGTGTCTTCGTCAAACCTCCAAAGCAACGGCTAGACATATTGTTGGTTGAAATCTCCAGCAAGAACTCTCGATGGTCAGCAATGGCGAAGAAAACGGCTTCTCCAGAAGTTGTGAACTTTATAAGGACTCCCTCCACAATAGCACGCAGCTCTACGATTGTAGAATTCTCCCCACAAAGATTAAACCACGGCAAAGTGTGTTCTTAAACACCAAAATAATTCACTAAAGCATATTGGGAGTTTTGTAAATTGTAAACAAAAAGGGATTAAACCCTAAAAATAAGAAGCCAAAAGAATTTTGCTTTCGTAATTTTTCTGTTCTGTAAAACGCTGGAACTTCTTAAAGAAAACGAAACCATTTAATGAGTATTTATACAAAATTACGCCGCCTCGGTATTAGAGCTCGTTCGAACGAGATAACAGTGTCGCTCAACGAAGGACGCGTATCGTTCAAATGACATCGCGCGACATACCAATCTCGTTCGAACCAGATGTTGATCTCGCTTGAACGACTGGGTCGTCCAAAAATATTATTTTAATCTCCGCTTCAACACTTAGAAAAAATACTCATTCTCAAATTTTGATTTAAAAGTCCGCTCCAACACTTAGAAAATATTTTGTAAAAATATCCCAAAAGCTCTAAGTGGAAAGTTAAGGTATTTAAAATAAAACCTTACCAAAGTAAACTTTGCGAAGTCTTTTTAATGAAGAACTTGATTAATTCGGATCCGTCTTTAATGTAGATTGCTTCTGAATTCTCTTCGACGGTGTAGCGGTATATGACATACTAAATTGATAACGGACTTATAAAAATATGTCCTTACATTGTTTTTCTATAACAGTTATATAAAGTATCTTATTAATAAATGTCTTGTATGACTAAAAAACTGATTTTTTATAGAATAAATTTTTTTAAACTTTTCATAAACAAAATTTGAAAACTTTTAAACAATTTTACAACTATTTTAAAATAACTATTTCAAACATTTTTAAACTTTTTTATAATTGTTTTGAAAATTAAAAAAAATCGTAACTAAAAATAATGTTATAAAAAGTCATAATTAAAACATTTTCGTAAAAAAAATCATAAATAAAAATTATTTTTAAATCTGTAATAAAAATATTTTCTTAATTAAAAATAATGTTTTCATAATAGCTGTAAAAACATTTTTTATTTTATATAAAACTATTAAAAATATTAAAAATGATGTTTCTTAATAGCTCTAAAAATATTTAAAAACTAAAACATATACGAGCATGTCTTTGTAGAAAAATAAAACATATACAAATGTAAAACTTTTTTTTATAGAAAAAAGTGAAAATATGTCTTTGTAAGCCATACAAATATACGAGCAGGTATTTGCTAACAATGGAAGGAGGTAAGAACAGGTTACTGGCTTAACAAAAAAAAAGAACCAAATGAAATCAAGTCTTGGCTTGCAAAAACAAGCAGGTCTTTGCCATCCCTACTCTCATTTCCCTTATTAAAAAAAGAGGGTATTTTCTTGCAAATAAATAGCAGGTCCTTCGGGGAAGCTGTTAATCAAGACTGTTTTGTTAATCATAAAATCGGATATAAACCATAATGTTACATCGTGTTTAAAATAATTTTGTCATGAATCCAGGATGTTTAATCACCATGCAATCACAAAATCATAAGTTATTTATAACTATGATCAAAACTAACCTTTGTCCATTGCAATTAATCTATAATAAGGTGACTTGAATGCTCGTATTAAAGCTTTCTCTGAATCTCTTCTTGAACAACCCAGAACTGCTTTCTTATGTGCTCAGAACTTTTGTGAGAAAATACGAATAAAGGAAATTTTGGATTTTCTCTCCCTCCTTAGAAACAGTGTGTTATGAGATGATTCTAAATGGTCTAGAGATCTCTATTTATAAGGGGAAGAGGGCTGAAATCCTAGTCAAGGTGGGACTCTTTTCAAGTCTCCCACTAATGCCACTAACCATCATGTGACTAACGGATAAGATTTACACAATCTTTTAATATCTTTATTTATCACATTCCTAATTAATTATCTGACATTTATCAAGACCATATAAATAGAAAATTCAAAATTTAATATAATTAAATAATTAATTTCGACACTTAATATTAATTTCCAACAGTCTCCCACTTGGTCTTAATAATTTGTATAATTAGATTAGGTATCATAAGGTGCACAACCATTAATAAATATAGTTTGCTAAATCAAATGATTCACGGATGCGAGTCATGGCGGTTCCATGCTATTCAGAGCATAGTTCCTTCTATGTACCACAACACCAATGTTTGATTCAACTAAGCCTTTAATATTGGGTATCATAATGGCCTCATAATATCCTTTTGAATAAGGACTATTTATGTCAATAATAATTCATAATTATATGCATCCATTCACAGAAGACAGAAATAATAGAAATCAGAAACTCTTTTATTGAATTCAAGTAATAGTGTCAAACAACTAAGCGAAATAGAAATCATAATCTAACTAATCGAGACCCATCTCTTTGACATGTTCCTTAAAGGTCTTCGGAGATAGTCCTTTCGTAAGAGGATCTGCTATGTTATGATGCGTACTAATGTGGTCAATTGACACTCTTTGTTTTTGAACTTCTTCTTTCACTGATAGGTATTTCATCTCAATATGCTTAGCTGCCTTAGTATACCTATTGTTCTTCGAGAAGAAGACTGCTGCGACATTATCACAATAAATCTTCAGTGTCTTAGATATTAACCCCATAATTCTAAGTCCTGAAATAAAGTTTCGCAACCATAATCCATGATTCGTAGCTTTTAAGCAAGCTACGTATTCAGCCTCCATAGTAGACGATGCAATGACGTTTTGCTTAGCACTTTTTCACGAAACGGCTCCTCCAACCATAAGGAAGACATGACCCGAAGTGCTCTTCGTACTGTCAAGGCATCCCCCAAAATCTGAGTCTGAATAACCAATCACCTCAAGATGATCAGTCTTTCAATATGTGAGCATGTAATCCTTGGTCCCTTGCAGGTACCTTAGCACTTTCTTTGCAACTTTTCAATGGTAAATCCCCGGATTGCTTTGATATCTGCTTAGCATCCCAATGGAAAAACTGATGTCCGGCCTAGTGCAGACTTGTACATACAACAAGCTCCCTACGAGCGAAGCATAAGGCATGCCTTTCATGTGCTCCCTTTTTAAATCACTTGACTTAAGCTGAATGTTGATGTAAAAAATTAGATTATTTCTAATTTATCAATCATAGATAAAATAAATAAGACAAAATATTTTTAAAGTGGTTCAGCCTTATAAGAATGGCCTACGTCTACTGTTTTTGTATTGCTGACTGTTCGCCTAGAATTTTTTATGAATGAGTTTACCAAGAAATCCAGAGTCCCCTACTAATGAGGAGGTTGGAATGTATTTATAGCCTTGAGGCTATACAAATGAAAGGATAATGCGTTGTTATCTAGTAGACATATACATCTATATGATAATAATGAGCATTTAATGCGCAGTCGTCTCTTTAATTCTCTTCATTTGGATGCGCTGTACGCTAAGTAGCTCGGACCGCTTAAGCTGCTCGGCACGCTTAAGTTGCTCGTGGGCCCAGAGTTGCTCGGGCCGCCTAAGTTGCTCTGTGCGCTTGAGCTGCTCGGAGTGTATGAGTTGCTCGTAAAACGTATTTGTATTTTCCATGTAGGTTGACACGTGTCTTCAAGTGATTGGTCCACATCAGCAGATTAAATTTAGTATCAATAGAAGCCCCCAATATTTCACAGTTGAGGTTGAAGGAGAGTGTGGGACATTTCACTTGAGAACTGCTTGGGTTATTGATCTTTATGGATTTTAAGAAAATTTTATAATCCTTTTTTTTAGCGCAGAATATCAAGCTTCATAAATATTTTGAATTTCCATGATCGTTTCGATATTTGTGCCCTTTTATTCTTTTAGCCGCCGGAAATGCAAACGTCTTCCCTTGTAATCATTGTCTTACTCTATTCCCGAGATAAAGTATTTAAGCGTGGCAGAAATCCTATCATCTTTCACTTTTCAAATCTGTATCTTTGAATTCTTTATTTCCTCTCTATCTTGTGCCTTCGTTCTTTCCATTGTTCGTTGTCAACTGATCTCTCTTTTTCTATAAGATTTTCTTCCCTTTCTTTTATTTGCTTTGTTCATCATGGTTTATCTTGTTGAGTCACTGGACAAATTTCGATCTAAATTTTCTCGTGGGTTATTTTGGAAGAACTTTCTGAACCTTCTGATTATTTTTCTTTGGCTAAGGGACATTGGTTCCCCAGTCTTTTTGTAGCCGAATGTGGATTTTCTTTCCCGCCAAATCCCCTGTGTTTGGAGTTTTGACAATATTTTGATGTTGTACTTGTTGCAGTACAAGAGCTATACTTCATCTTTCACTGCTCGTCCTCATCCAGTGGTGGTTAATCTTGACCAAGTACCAGCCTCTGAGACTAGTGAGGGAGGTTCTTCCTCCGAGTCAAGTATTCCTATCAGTGATCTGATGAAGAAGAGAAGAGCTCCTGCCATTTTTGACAAGTCTGCCTCTGCTAATGTAGAGGCAAAGAAAAGTAAACAAGATGTCCCAGAAGAAAGGACAAAGACTGTAGATGTATCCCCTCCTGTTGCTGCCAAGAAAACTGGCGAGAAGCCCCCATGTGGCTCCGAGCAAGATTGTTGCTATCTCTCCTCTGAGTGAGGTTATTGTCATATCACCAACAAAGACAACGTCTTTAATTGAAATTGGTCCTTCTCCTCTGAGGAGGTTAAAGAAAGCTCTTCTGAGAAACCTGCTGAACCTGTCTCTCAACCTTCATATGTTAAAGGTAGTGTTCCATCTTTTGTTTCTCCGAACTCTGCTGTGAGTTTGGTGAGATCATGGACTGTCCCAGAAGTCCAAGGCATTGAAGATACTCTTTCTCATGAGAGAATTACTATCCTGGCTCCTTAACACATTGCCTCACTAAGTATATTCAACTTGACCCCTTAATTTTTTAATACTATGTTCATGTATTGACTTTAAGTGATTTCTTTTTTCAGCTAGTGACGTGTTTTAACAGCATTTTGAAGAAGGATGAAGCTATTAAGGCTTCAAGTTCCTCGGGGGGAGTAGAGGTAGCTTTTGTTGGTCTGACCCAGTCTTTAAAAGACTCTCGTCAAAAGTACGAGTAAGATAAGGTTGCTTGGGAGAAGCAATTTAAGTCCATTGAGCTGGACAGAAATCAAGTTGTGAATAGGGGTGTGCATTAAACCGAATGGACCGAATGGACCGAAATAACCGAACCGACCCGAACATACTTTTACGGGTTTTTTAAAATTCGGTCCAAATTCGGTTTTAAAAAGGAAGGACCGAATGTATTCGGGTCGGTTTTGGGTTTGGTTTTACAAAGTGGGTCTAAGACCGGACCGGACCGCTTTAAATATATATACATTAAATAATAAAAATATATATGTTAATACAATAATAGGTCTAGGTTAAACCAAAAAACCCTCACATCCGTTTTCTTTCTCTCATCTCATTCGTTTTCTTTCTCTCTCTCTCTCTCTTCTCCAAAGAGAAGCGCCGCTCGCTGCCTTACTCCCCCCCCTTCGCCGCTGCCGCTTACTCCCTCCCCTTCGCCGCTGCCGCTTACTCCCTCCCCTTCGCCGCTTACTCCCCTGCTCCCCTGGCCCCTGCACCTTTGCCTGCCACTCACTCCCCTGCGCCGCTACCCTGCGTCGCTGCCTCCCACCTTCGTTCCTCATCGGCAACAGGTATTTTTCTTCATTTTTTTTTAGCTTTTCTTCATATGGTTGAGATTGATTTTCTTTTTGGTTGAGACTAATTTTCATTTGGTTGAGACTGATTTTCATATGGTTGAAACTGATTTTCTTTTTGGTTGAGACTAATTTTTATATGGTTGAAACTGATTTTCGATTTGGTTTCAAGAGATATCTTGTTGTAGATTTGTGAATGTGTTTGTACTTTGGGTTTAATAGATATCTGTTTGGGTTTAATAGATATCTGATTTATGGTTTGGGTTTAATAGATATCTGATTTATGGTTATTTGATTTATGGTTGAACTACACATTGAGGTTTATTTTGGCTAATTTGTTTAGCTTATTATGTTTTTTAACAGGTAATCAATATTCAATTTGCTGTTGTAACTTGTAAGGTCAACTATGGAAGATATTGAGAATCAACAGGTAATAAAATTTGTTGTTGAGTAATGTATGTCTTGTTGTAGTATTTTTTTCGTAGTTTGTAATTTGTTGTGTAATACTTATAATAAGCCTGTAATTTTAAGTCAGAATCTGAAATTTGTAGGTGGGTGGAGGAGACCCAAAATCTACTAATGCAACTATTCATGGTTCTAACGATGCTGTCGGTGCGCCGTCGATGCCAGAATCTTCGCCAAAGCGAAAAAACCATTCATCGGTATGGGATCATTTCACAAAAAATAAGGACAAAAAAAAACCCCGCGCAACATGTAATTATTGTGGTATTTCATACGCATGTGATACTAAAAAAAATGGTACTAAGAACTTGAGAAGCCATACCCCCGTTTGTCGAAAGTATGAATATAATCAGAATAATGTTGATGAAAGAGGGCAAAAAAAATTGTCTTTCGTGCCACAAAAAGATGATGGGGTAGGTGGTCCAAGTACAAATCTTTTGCCCGTAGCATTTAGTGTAGAGGGTTGTAGACTGGGACTTGCGGAAATGTTAATTATCGATGAACTTCCATTTCGATTTGTAGAAAATGAAGGGTTTAGGAGATTTATGGCTTTAGCCCAACCAAGGTTAATTATCCCAAGTCGCACCACGGTTGCACGAGATTGTATCAATGTCTTTAAAAAATTGAAGAAAGAGTTAAAAAGTGAGTTGAATGGTCAAAGGGTATGTCTTACAACCGATACATGGACGTCAATTCAAAAAATAAACTATATGTGTCTTACCGCCCATTATATTGATAAGGAATGGAAACTTCACAAAAAAATTCTCAATTTTTGTCAAGTTAAAACTCACAAAGGTGAAGAGCTTGGGATGGTTGTTGAAGACTGTTTGATTAATTGGGGGATTGAGGGTATTTTCACCCTAACGGTTGATAATGCTAGCTCTAATAATGGTACCGTTCACCATTTGAGGAGAAAAACAAAAGCTTACAAAGGTACCATATTAGAGCATGAATATTTGCACATGAGATGTTGTGCACATATTCTCAACCTCATTGTGAGTGATGGTTTGAAGGAGTTTGATGAATCAATTGCTAAAGTGCGAAGAGTCGTAAAGTATGTAAAGTCTTCACCATCTAGGTTGGATAAATTCAAGAAATATGTTGACAAAGTGAAAATAGAATCGAAGAGTTTATTATGTCTAGATGTTCCGACAAGATGGAACTCCACATACATGATGTTGGAGGCGGCTTTAAAATTTGAGAAAGTTTTTGATAGGATGGATGAGGATGACGAACAATATAAGAGATACTTTGGTGGAGAACAAGATGATGATGATGTGGATGATGATGATGGTGGAGGTAGAGGAGTTGTGGTGGGGAAGTTAGGCTCACCAAAAAAGGAAGATTGGGATAAAGTGAGAAGTTTTGTTAAATTTCTAAAAAATTTTTACAATGCAACCTTGAAATTTTCGGGGTCTTTGTATGTCACTTCCAATGCTTTTTTTCACGAGCTTATCATAATTCAAAGCAAGCTAGTTCATTTGAGAAACAATGGTGATTATGTCTTATCTTCAATGGCCGAGAACATGCAAGCAAAATTTGATAAATATTGGAATGTGGAAAAAATAAATTTCTTGTTGTTTGTTGCGGTTGTCCTTGATCCGCGATACAAATTAAAATATGTTGAATATTATTTTGGAGAGTTGCATGGTTTTATTATGGCAATAGAGTTGACTAGGAAAGTGAAAGAGACATTAATTCGTCTCTTTGATTGGTATCATAGTCATCATTTTTTCAATCCATCCCCAAGCACCACAAATCAATCACCAAACTTGGTGGAGGTTGATGATGATGACGATATGGATGGGCGTGCATTTTTGGCCTCTCAATTTAAAAGGCATGTAGAGGCCGAAGACAACTTTGGGGCCAAGTCAGAAGTTGAAAAATACTTGTTGGAGGCAAGTGAGGAGGAGAGCAATACTTTTGATATTATTGGTTGGTGGAAGAATAATCAAACCAAATATCCAATTCTCTCTCTTGTAGCAAGGGACGTATTGGCCATACCCGTGTCTACCGTAGCATCCGAATCCGCATTTAGCACGGGAGGTCGTATTCTTGACCCATTTCGTAGCTCATTGTCCCCTAATACGGTAGAAGCCCTTGTTTGTGCACAAAATTGGCTCCTGTCTTCACCAAAACCAATTAATATTCGAGATGCATTGGATGACATTCAACAATTGGAAAAGCTTGATACGGGTAATTGTTCACTTTATATTGTTTTCATATCATAATTTTGTAAGATGTAATTTTTATATTTTATTACTAATGATTGTTGTTTGTTTTAATATTTTGTAGAGTTGTTGGGATCTCTACGTGTTGAAGATTGAAGTGGCAATGTGGGTTGAACGACATTGATATGAAAGAGCGGATATTAGATTTTGATTTCTGTTTTTAGCAGCACTAGTTTGTTTGTATTGAAATATTAAACTTGATTACTTTTGTTTCTATGCTCTTTTTATTATTTAGTATGCTAGTGGTAAGTTGCTTGTCAATGGCCATTCTTTTTATGATTTTTAAGCAGTTTTTTACATGTGTTTTGGGCAGATTATTAAGCCATTTTTGAGCAGATTTTTAAGCCATTTTTGAGCAGATTTTTAAGCCATTTTTGGGCAGATTTTTAAGAAGGTTTGGGCAGATTTTTAAAGCAGGTTTGGGCAGATTATAAGCAAATTTTTTAGCAATAATTTACATAAAAAAACAATTGATTTTATCAAAAAATTTAAGGAGAAAAAGTTGTAGCAAAAAATAGCAGATTCTCTACAAAAAAACAGTAGGCCAAAATGAGTTTTAAGCAGAAAGTTAATTCTAAAAAAGTGCAGAATTTTAACATGAAAAAAACAGTAAAAAAAAAAGCAAAAAAAAATAATTTTTTAATCAAACCGTGTCAAACCGAATCGGACCGAACCCGAACATTATTTGGACCGAAACACACTTGGACCGAACCCGATTAATCAGGTCCGGTTTCGGGTCTTAATAAACATGGACCGATTAATTCGGTCCGGTCCATAATAATGTCTAAACCCGGACCGGACCGGACCGTGAACACCCCTAGTTGTGAATGCCTCCAAGGACTTGGAGAAGAAATTGAATGGGTTTGAGCAGAGCAATTAGAATTTTGAACAGAGCTACAAGGAGCTTGAGGCTAAGATCAAGTCTGCTGAAGAGGAAGTCGTTAAACTTCAAGATGTCGAGCGACAGAAAACATAGGTGGAAGAGAAGTTGAAGGCTACCGATGAGCTCCTTAGGGAAAGGACCTCCTTAGATAAGGCAAAAAGGAGAAAGGCAGTTAAAAAATCATTCAGTGTTGGTTGGGACAAAGGCTAGAATAAAGGCCTGGCTGCCATGTCTTCCCAAATGGAGTATGCCAGCCTCAAATATTTTAGGGATGGATGGGTTGCAGTCTTGCAGGAGCTGAAAGTTGCTGAGAATTCTGAATTATTTCAGTAGCACACTCATGTCCCTCCTCCCTCTCCAAGAGAAGAAGAAGAAGAAGAAGAAGAAGAAGAAGAAGAAGAAGAAGAAGAAGAAGAAGATTAAGCTTCTTCAGATGAATCTTCTATGATGATTAGAGATCAGGTTCCTGCTGTTCACCCTATCGAGCAACTCTAACCAACCAGTACTTCTGCTGAGCAGCTAAAATTGCCTTCCGAGCAACCAGTCCATTTATCCAAACCTTCTGAGGAAGTCATAGGGAACAAGGAGAAGGTGTAAAGTTGCTCGGGCTTTTATTTTGTTGTTCTATTGAATGTAACCTCAGACTTTGTATTTTCTCTTATGATGAAATAAAAATCAAACTTTGGTTGTTCATCATGAATTTCTCTTTTACTTGTTCTGTCTGTGTCATTATTGATTCTTTTTTATTTCTTCTCTTTGCTAGTTTATGGCCAGGATGGAGCTCTTATCATCTCATGACACAGAATTGATGAAGAAATGCAATGATTATTTTAAAGCTGGTCATGCAGATCTTAATGAGGCCCAGATAATTAACATCCTCGGATCAGGTGCTTCTGACCGAGCAGTTGAAGCTTACCAATACCTGAAGTGTTTGCTCGATCGTGCAGTTGCCAACAATGTGGCCTACTATGAGATGATTGAAGATCTCCAAGGAACGATCGAGGAACTTCAAGTTCAGTACAAAGAGTCCTCCACACTTTTGCATCAAGGATACGAGAAGAAATATCAGCAATTGAGCACTGACAAAGGGTATGACAAGTTCATCTCTGCTCATGAGAAGAAAGAGAGTGTTCTGAAGCTTAAAGTTGAAGAGCACAGGCATATTGCTAAGTTTTTGGAGCAGGAGAACATTACTTTGCAAGAAGAGATAAAATAACTTAAATCTGCTACATCTTCCTCGGGAGCCTTGGTCCCTGTTAATGATGAAGGTTTCTCTTTCTTGGAGGTATAAAATACCAACTTAAGAGATGAGTTGGAAACTTTGAAAAGAGTTGGATCCTCTTCATCTACTCGCGGACGAGCAAGATCTTCTTCTCGTGGACGAGCTAGGGCTGGTCGGGTCACCATTGAAGAAGCTAGAAGGCAGTCGGCTTTAGAGAATCAGGCTTTTCAATTGATGGCGAAGAACCAAGCCTTAGCAGAAATGTATAAGAAGATTATGAACTTCAGCGAACAACTCTCTACTCAGAGTTCTGCCTTGGAAAATAAAGAAATCCTGGTGAAGAATCTCCACGAGCAACTGGAGAGATTAATTTATCAATTCCATAAACAAACCAGAGAGTTTTGGATGGATGGGTATAATGAAGCCCTTTACCATCTTGATGATCAGATCCAGCAGTCAAATAACGAGGGGTACAAGCAAGGGTGGTTGAATGCTAAAATTGGAGCAGGGCCACTACTTATGGGATTATTATGACCCTGGAGTGCTCGATTTTCCCGTGCCTCCTTTTAAGGTTGACATCAGTTGGATTCCTGCTCAGGCAATTCCTCCATGACTGATCTTCAAGTATCTTGGCGATTAAAGTCTTCATGCAAATTTTGAGATATCTCGCCCAGAGCACTTGCTTGATCGACCTTCTGTGATGAATGTTTGAATGCTGCGAGATCTAAATTTCATAAATTCCCCTTATGCATTAGATGATCCTCCTGCTGGGGTAGAACCTGTTTCAAAGGCATAAGGGAAAAAACCAATAGAATAGGATTTTTTATATAATGAAGTACATTTTTCACATCATATGTAATTCTACTTGATTTGAATGAAGAAATTTAGTCTTTTGCTATTCCATTTTCTTCTAAATAGTTTGTAGATTATCCATGTTTGCTTTTTATTTTGTTTTTGGATAATGGAACTTGTCCCATTTGTTGTTTGATTATAGTGACTTGTCACTCTTTGGGCCTAAGCAATGAAATGATATGCATCCCATATTCCTGCTTAGTTTAACCAACCGGAGTTAATTGTATTTAATTTACCGACCAACCGAAGTTGGTGGTGATTAGTTCCCGACCAACCGGAGTTGGTAAATGATTTGCCGACCAACTGGAGTTGGTGGTAATTGATTTGCCGACCAACCGGAGTTGGTGGTAATTGATTTGCCGACCAACCGGAGTTGGTGGTAATTGCTCTGAATTTGATGTGTAGTGTGTAGCACTAATATTTCGAAAAAATTTCAACAAAAAGAGAGAAACTGGGTAAAACATCCAACACTTTATTCATACTGAAGAAACTGCATTACATAGGAATTTCAATTACTGATAATACTTACGCAGATGCTCTGCATTCCATGCATTTTTAAATTCTTCTCCTTCCAATGTTTCAATCCAGTATGTCCTTGAACGAACAACTTCTGTTACTCTGTAGGGTCCATGCCAGTTGACTTCCAGTTTGTTATTCTTTTGAATTACTTTCTTCAGCACATAATCCCCTTCCTTCAAATCACACTTCTTCACTCTTTTGTTATAGAACAAAGTTGTTTATTGTTGATACGTTGCATTCTTGATTGCTGCTTCCTCCCTAACTTCTTCGAGCATATCCAGGTCTAATCTTGTCATCAAATCACTGACAGGAGAATTGAAATTAAGCACCCTATGTGTGGGTAGACCCAATTCAGCAGGTATGACAACCTCACTCCCAAATGCCAGCATATATGAAGACTCTCCTGTTGCTGTTCGTGGTATGGTACGATAAGCCCACAACACAGAATGTAGCTCTTTAATCTAATTTTCTTTTGCATCATCTAGTCGTTTCTTCAAACCATTCAGCAGCGTTCTGTTTGTCACCTCAGTTTGCCCATTGCTTTGGGGATGGCCTGGTGCAGAATGAATCTTCAGTGCATTGGATTGATGACAATACGCAGAAAACTCCTCGTTATCAAACTGGGTTCCATGTTCAGTAATGAATGCATATGGGACACCATATCTACAGATAATATTCTTCCAAATAAATTGATAGACTTTATCGTATGTCATATTAATGAGAGGCTCAGCTTTCACCCATTTGGTAAAGTAATCCACTGTAACCACAAGGTATTTAAATCTTCCCCTGGTCATTGGAAGTGGCCCGACCAAGCCTATTCCCCACATGGCGAATGGCCAAAGAGACGTGATGGGTGTTAACAACGCTTAGGGAGTTCTTCGGATAGAGGAGAAGCGTTGACATTTATCACACTTCTTGGTATAAGCTACACAATCAGCTCTCATCGTCGGCCAGTAATACCCCTGCGTTATTATTCTTTGCAAAAGCGTCCGACCTGCCACATGGGCTCCACAAGACCCTTCATGAACCTCTTCGATCAGATCTCTCACTTCGGAGGGGTGGACATATATTTGTAGCCCTGCTATAATTCCTCGTCTATATAAAATGCCATTGGTCAATACATAACGAGAATCTTTAAACTTTAGTTCCTTGGCTGCGAGTTTATCAGTTGGTAAAGCCCCCTCCTCAATATAGGCCCTGATGGGATCCATCCAAGATGGTCCCATGTCGAGGGCAATGAAGTTCATCATCAAATCTTCATTTATGCTCCGACCAGTCAAGATTTCTATTGGGATTGTTCTTCGTAGCTCGGTGCGTGTGGCTGAGGCTAACCGAGCTAAGGCGTCTATTCTTGCATTCTCCAATCTTGGTATTCTAATCAACTGTACTGCATTAAAACTCGATACAACCTCCATCGCTTTTACATGATACTTAATCATTAATTCTCCTTTGGTTGCATATACCCCCAAAATTTGATTCACAATTAACTGTGAATCGCTGAATACAACAACTTGCTCTGCCTTCATGGTTTTGGCCAGACATAGACCTACCATCATTGCTTCATACTCTGCCTCATTATTAGAGGCCTTAAATTGAAAGCGCAGAGCATACTCCACATCAATCTCATCTGAACTGTTTAGAACAATCCCTGCTCCACTGCCTGTAGTGCACGAAGAGCCATCTACATACAAATTCCACACAAGTACCTTATTATCAAACTCTTGGTCAGATAGAGTTCCTCGGTGGAATATTTGATGCTTCCTTTTATCCTCCTCCAGCGTTTCTCGCTGCTCGTCCACCGACGTAAGTTGGTCGGGGTTTAAATTTGATGATCCTGTAACATCCACAGGTTGGTATGATTTCTTCATTTTCTCTCTATATTGAGATGAATAGTAGCATTCCCGAGCTACTTTCTGGTCGCCTTTCACAACTCCCACCCCAAAATTGGTTGGGAATTTTAAACATTGGTGTGCAGTAGATGGTACTGCTTTAAACTTCTTCAGACCTACCCTTCCCATGATGATATTGTAAGCTGATTGGACATTTTTATCCATTACGAAAAAGCGTACTCTTTCTGTTCGACAAGCAGGCCATGTACCAATAAAAATATCCAACTTGATTGTCCCAAGTGGAAAATTTTTCTCGCCAGTAAAACCAAGGAGGGGCCTATGATACGGCTCCAACTGAGCTAGCTTCAGATTCAAACTGTCAAAGCATGGATATAACATGATATCTGTCGAGCTACCATTATCTACTAGTACTCGTGAAATCACCACTTCCTTCATTCTCATCTTGATCACCAATAGATCATCATGAGGATATAGTACACCTGCCAGGTCGTTCTTAGAGAAACCAATGACCAATTTGTCTTTATTAACCTTCCTGGGGCGATCATCTTCAGCCAGATTTATTCGTTGAATGTACGAGCAAGCTTGAGCCTCATTGAGGTAAGCTTTCCTCTCTGCAGTCATGTCCCCACCTCCTGCATCTCCACCTGTAATAACATTACATTCAAATGATCCAAAATGGATTGAAAATACCTCACGTTCTGGTTGCCTTGGTCTTTTGGAGAGATCGGGGTCATCTTGGTCATCTTCTGGATTTTCTTCGTGACTTCTCTTCATGTCTTCTTTTGCTCGACGATGAGATTTAGATCTTTGCCTCTTCAGTCGTTGGTCTTTTCACCATTTCGGCGATCAACATACTTGGTCAATTTTCCCCGCCTGATGAGTGCTTCAATTTCATTTTGGAGAGCTATGCAATGCTTGGCAGTGTTACCATGGTCTTTATGGAACTCGCAATATTTGGACTTATTCCTCTTGTCAGGATCTACCTTCATTTTTTCTGGCCAGTTTAGCTCCTCGTTGTTCTTGATCTCTTCTAGCTAATGGTTTATATCTACTTTCAAATGAGTATAATTTCCAAACTTCTTCAACTGTTCCAGTGCTTGCTTTGCTTTTGACTATCTGTTGCCTCCATTATTCTTCTGATCCTTTTTCTAAGTCTTGTCAGCCTCGACCTTGGTTTCCTTAGTATCTGCATTCTTCTTTACACCCATGGCCTCCTTGGCATTCATGATTTTAGCTGCTTTTGCCATCAGTTCAGCCATGGTCCTAGGCGGATCCTTGGTTAAAGTGTAATACAATTTATCTGGCAACAGTCCACTCATCAGAGCAGTAATTGATGCTTCCTCCTCATAATCAATTACCTCAAGTTTCTCGTTATTGAAACGAGTAATATAGTCCCTGGTGCTTTCACCTGTCTTTTGTCTGACACTCAACAAGTGCGTTACTCGTTTGACTAGTTTCGCTCCAAAATAGAAGTTCCCAATAAAGAGTTCTGCTAGTTGAAAGAAAGTCATAATTTTTCCCCGAGGAAGGTTGTTATACCATATCTGAGCAGATCCCGTAAGAGTTCCTAAAAATGCCCTGCATCTCATCTCATCTGGAACTGCATAGATATCAGCGGCAGCTTGTTATTATTCTATATGAAGGACAGGGTCAGTTTTTCCATCATATTTAGGCGTCACCATAGGAGCTTTAAATTTTGATGGTGTGGGAAAATCCACAATTGCCTGTACAAATGGTGTCCCTTGGACAAAAGTTCTTTGTAGAGGGTTCTTGGCCTTAGCCATTTCCCCTAATCTGTCTTCCAACCTCTGAATAGAGCCCTTCTATGCATCATTTCCCTCCTAGAGCCTATTAGTTCGAGCAACTGATCGCGTTGAATTTGCCTCTTGGGATCTTTCTTTACGAGCAGTTGGTCGTGATTGGGCAGAGCCTTCCCTTAGAACGGATGGTCGTTGAGAGTTCCTCGACACAATCATAGGGGGACTTCTATTCCTCCTAGGGCCCAAACGATAAAAAGGAGAGACTCTACTCGACTTTTTAAGAGCACTGGTCCTTTCTGGAGATAAAGTGACGTTTTGTTGAGAGTCTGTAGCTCGTACTAAGGAAGTCCGACCAGGATGATAAGAAGGATCATTAGATCTTTCTGTAAGATATGAGTCGGTGCGTTTGGAATGAGATTCCTCTGGGATTAGCATTCGCCTAGTTCGTAAAGAGGGTAAACGGGTATTTCTTTGAACACTTCGTTGTCCTGATTGAGTTGGCACTCCGACTTGAACAGTTTGTATAAGTTGTCGCATGGTTTATTGTATGGCCGTCTGGCCTTGGGCCAGATTAGCCATTATACCAGCCAGATCTTGAACATTTGGGGGAGTAGAAGGGTTTGGAGGGATCCCAGCATTTCGATTACTGGATTCCGGATTATCGACCATTGATAATGAATTATTTTGGTAAAAAAATGCTAATTACAGTCATTTCCCACAGACGGCGCTAATCTGTTGATGTAAAAAATTAGATTATTTCTAATTTATCAATCACAGATAAAATAAATAAGACAAAAGATTTTTAAAGTGGTTCAGCCTTATAAGAATGGCCTACGTCCACTGTTTTTGTATTGTTGACTGTTCGTCTAGAATTCTTGATGAATGAGTTTACCAAGAAATCCAGAGTCCCCTACTAATGAGGAGGTTACAATGTATTTATAGCCTTGAGGCTGTACAAATGAAAGGATAATGCGCTGTTATCTAGTAAACATATATATCTGTACGATAATAATGAGCATTTAATGAGCAGTCGTCTCTTTGATTCTCTTGATTTGGATGCGCTGTACGCTAAGTAGCTCGGACCACTTAAGCTGCTCGGCACGCTTAAGTTGCTCGGGGCCCCTGAGTTTCTCGGGACGCCTAAGTTGCTAGGTGCGCTTAAGCTGCTCGGAGTGTATGAGTTGCTCGTAGAATGTATTCGTATTTTCCATGTAGGTTGACACGTGTCTTCAAGTGATTGGTCCACGTCAGCAGATTAAATTTGGTATCAACACTGAACTTATCCTCTTTCTGAAGTGGAACATTAATGGGATTACAACTTTGCATGCTAAATCTTTTTAAAACTTTGTTAATTTAAGATTTCTGAGACAATCCCAACGTTCCTCATGATCTATCTAGAGATATTTCTATCCCGATCACGAAGGATGCCTCACCTAAATCTTTCATTTCAAAGTTTTTAGAAATGTACTTATTGGTTTCACTTAATAAACCATGATCACTGCCGGCTATAAGTAAGTCATCAACATATAGTACTAAAAACACAAACTTACTCCTACTGATCTTCAGGTATATACACCGATCAACAGTGTTTTCCTTAAACCCAAAGGATGATATGGTATCGTGGAAATTAATGTACCATTGACGAGAAGCTTGCTTTAGACCATATATTGACTTCTTTAACATACAAACCATGTTTTCCTTTTCTTCCTTTATGAAGCCTTGTTGTTGTGCCATGTAGACTTCTTCTTCCAAACTCCCATTTAGAAAAACTGTTTTTACGTCCATTTGGTGAAACTCCAATTCATAATGAGCCACCAATGCTAATATGATTCTTAATGAGTGCTTCTTTGAAACTGGGGAGAAGGCCTCCTTATAATCAATGCCTTCTCGTTGATTAAAACCTTTGGCAGTAAGTCTAGCTTCATGTCATTTAATATTGCCTTTTGAGTCAAGTTTGGTCTTAAAAATCCACTTGCACCCAACTCGTTTTTATCCTTTAAGAAATTCTACCAGCTCCCAAACTTTATTATCATTCATAAATTTTATTTCTTCATTCATGGCATTAATCCATTTATCAGAATCATCACTATTTACAGATTTTTCATAAGAAACTGGATCATTAATATTCCCTATGTTAAATTTGGTGTCTTGAAGGTATACCACATAATCATCCAAAATTGTCGATCTCCTTTCTCTTTGAGATCTTCTTAATGGCACTTCCTGTGGTGCTTCAAAATTTTCATCGGTTATAGTCTCATTATGTGGTTATTCAGTTGGTTGATCATTCACTTATTATTCATTGTTATTGATTGGGTCAATAACCTGTTCAACAACTACATTAGGAACAACAGATATGCTATGAACTCTGGGTATAGAAATTTGTACCATGGCTTCTAGAATGATTACCTCCCTTTCTTTCATACTCCCACTTACTTCACCTTCTTCAATGAATTTAGCATTTTCAGTTTCTATGATTCTAGTTATATAATTAGGACAGTAGAATTTATATCCCTTCAACTTTTCTGGCCCGATGAAATGACATGATAATATCTTAGGATCCAATTTCTTTTCATGCGGGTTATAGATTTTAGCTTACGCTGGGCATCCCCACACACGTAAATACCTTAAATTGGGTTTCCATCCTTTCCAAAGTTTAAATGGGTTTTTGAAACTGATTTACTAGGAACCCTATTTAAGATATGTACAACGGTCTTTAATGTATGTGTCCACAAAAATGTAAGCAATTGGGTCCTACTTATGATACTTCTAACCATTTCTATAAGGGTACGATTACGACTTTCAGCTACACCATTCTGCCAAGGTGATCCCGGCATTATGTATTGGGCACAAATACCTAATTTTTCAAGGAGTTTAGCAAATGAACCAGGTCATTGCCCTGACTCATAATATATACCATAATATTCACCACCTCTATCAGACCTAATAATTTTCACCTTTTTCCTAGTTATCTCTCAACCTCATTAATGTATATTTCAACGACATTCACAGACTGAGATTTATCATGCAACATGTACAAAATGCAATAATGTAAAAAAAAATCTTTAAAGATGATGAAGTATTTCTCTCCACCAATTGATGGAATATCAAAAGGTCTACATATGTCTGTATGTATTGTTTCAAGTAGCTGGGTGCTTCTTGTGGCTCATTTCTTTGTATATTTGGATCGTTTTCCTTTAATACAATCCACACATATATCATAATTAGCCAAGTCCAGGTTATGGAGTATTCCATCTTTAATGAGCCTTTCAATTCTCGGCCTGGATATGTGCCCTAGTCTTTTATGTGACAAGTAAGCAGATTTTTCATCATTAAGTGTACGTTTCGTACCAACATTAGGATGCAGGGTCACAAGGGTTTCAGAAAAATTCTTTTCAAGATTCAATTGATATAAACCATCTAATAAAAATCCAGAACCAACATTATTAGAATTTTTAATCAAACCAAAACCATTGTACTTAAATTCAATCGCAAAGTTGTCTAAAGCAAGTTTGAAAACAAAAATTAAATTCCTAGAAACTTTGGGAACATAAAAAGTCTCTTGCAAATCTAAAATAAATCCAGTGCTTAAAATCAGGCGAAAGACTCCAATAGCTTCTGTTTTAGCCTTTGTTTTATTTCTCATATAGAGAAAATGCTCATTTGGATTTGTTTTGCAGATCGAAGTGAAGCCCTGCATCGAATTAGAAACATGACACATAGAACCAGAATCAACCCACCAAGTGTTAGAAGGAGCGTTAATAAGGTTTGATTCGAAACAAACATAAATAAACGGCTTACCCTTTTTCTCGAACTAAGCCTTTCGTTATGACAATCCCTCTGAAAATGGCCCTTCTTTTTACAGAAGTGACACTTGTCATTCTTTTCCTTATTCACAGCAGCAGTCGATGGTTCAGCTTGATGAGACGGCCCATGACCTTTCTTAATGCCCTTGCCGAACTTTTCCTTAAAACCAGCTCCTTTAACTGTAAGATTTACCACTTGTCCCTTAGTCACATGGACATTCTGTTGCTTAAGTCTGCCTTCCTCCTGTACCAATATGTTTTGCAAATTATTTACATTCCACTTATCTTTTATAATGTTGTAATTGATTTGGAAAGTCCTTTAATCAGGAGGTAATTTGACGATAAAAGACTCATCCACTGTCATGCCCAAAACTCTAAGTCTAGCAGCCAGATTTGTCATCTCTATAATGTGCTCATTCATGGTTCAAGTACCATCGAACCTCATAGTGGTCAGGTTAGCCATCAGTTTTCTAGCAAGGAATTTATTAGCAGTGTGAAAGCGTTCCTTAATTTTGTTCAAATACTCTTTCGCTTTCGTTGTTTCAGGTAGGGAGGTCTTAATGTTAGCAGCAATGCACATTCGCATAAACTTAAGGGCCAGCCTATTGGATCGAGACCATGCTTCATGGACAGTAATTTCATCCTCGCTACTGGCATCAGTATTAGCAACGGGTTAATCACACATAATTGTCATGTCCACGTCAAGAACCCCTAGGCTGAACTCAACTTGCTCATTCCATTCAGAAAAATTAGTTCCATCAAATTTGGAATAGGACTGAACTTGCGAATACATGTTAAAGGGAACTGCAATTAATAACAATGTTCACAAATTATATTTTTACGCACAACAAAAATTGAAAGGCTCGAATATTGAATTGTTGACTAAAAATTTTGGCAGATTTCATTTACAAACTGAATATCACGAAATATGCGTTAATCATCACATAATGTTCAGATTGTAAAGATATAATACCCTATAATTCATTTATCATTATCCCATAATTTTGGCATCTGTGTTTGTTGCCTAAATATTTAATACCATAATTAATGGAATTAATGTCAACTATTAAGTTTTTACAAAATCAGTTTTAATGTTGTTTAATTCAGATATTAGCAAGTGTTGCGCCTCAATCCAATTTTATAATTAAGATTAGAATAAACCTTTAATTAATGTAAGTGTATTATTCGTACATGTTGTCTTAACCTCTGTTTGACCTTTGACTTAACTCAAATGAATAATTGCTTACATGTCCCAACTTAAATATAGTTAATCCTACATTAAATATTAACTATAATATGTAATCTACTAGTAATTACCAAGATACCAATAGCAGCTTAAATGCCTCAAAAACAGAATTGTCCAAGTATAGTAAAAACACATAATATATGAATTTTGCCAAAGCGGAAAAAATGAGTTTTCACCATAAAATCGAAGTAAAACATGCCACAAAACCAAAACTTTTTGCGAAACTTTAATATTGATTTTCTGTAAAGAGTTATAAGCCCCCAGATTATTTCCTAAAATGACAAAAATGGGATTTTGAGGGCCTTAACAGACTTGGATTGCCGAAAACACATTATATCACAGCCAAAGGCGGTGAAAGTCGATCGTTGGCCCGTTTCCAGTCAAACCACCAAGTTTCAAGTCAATCGGACACCAAAAATTTCGAAAAACACTATTCACTGCGCCAAAAAAAAATCTCCCGAAAATCTATTTTTTGCGTCAAATCACAGTTTTCACTTAATTAATCTTAAAAACATATTCGTTTTCTTATCATAATTAATAAAAGTGTTTTCCAGAACGCTTACACAAACTTGAAACAATAAAAAAATCATGCTAACGGCATATTAGTGTTCTAATAACACGAAAAAGGGGTTGAACAATAATGGGACAGTTATCATAAGATTAAGGACTGTATACAACAATTTCGTTCTTAATATCATTCATAACAAAAATTCGAGTTACTAATTCCAGATTAGTGTATGGTTAACAGATTGCTTAAAATTTCAAATTTTTCAAAAAAGAAATTTCAGATTTCCAGATTCATTAAAAGAAAGAATCCAGATTTCCAGATGCAAAAGATCAAAGACCAGAACTGTTATAAGGAAATTTTCATTAAAGGAAAGTATGAGATTATAAATCGAAAGCTCTAATACCACATGTTAATCAAAAAATCGGATGTAAACCATAATGTTACATCGTGTTTAAAACAGTTTTGTCATGAATTCAGGATGTTTAATTGTTAATCGTAAAACCGGATATAAACCATAATGTTACATCGTGTTTAAAACAGTTTTGTCATGAATCTAGGATGTTTAATCTTCATCCAATAAAAAAATAATAAGTTTTTTATAACTATGATCAAAACTAACCTTTGTCCATTGCAATTAATCTGGAATAAGCTGACTTGAATGCTCCTATTAAAGCTTCATCTGAATCTCTTCTTGAACAGGCAAGAATTGCTTTCTTATGTGCCCAAAACTATTGTGAGAAAATACGAACAAAGGAAATTTTGGATTTTCTCTCCCTCCTTAGAAACAATGTGTTATGAGATGACTCTAGATGGTGTAGAGGTCTCTATTTATAAGGGAAAGAGGGCTGAAATCCTAGTCAATGTGGGACTCTTTTCAAGTCTCCCACTAATGTCACTAACCATCATGTGACTAATGGATAAGATTTATCCAATCTTTTAATATCTTTATTTATCACATTCCTAATTAATTATCTGACATTTATCAAGACCATATAAATAGAAAATTCAAAATTTAATATAATTGAAATTAAATAATTGATTTCGATACTTAATATTAATTTCCAACAGAAGTGAGGCTTTCAAGGCAGTAAAACAAGCAGCTCCGAAATAAAAAGGGGTAGCAGGGCTTGGATGTTCCAATGATAATACGAATAGCTCGGTCAGGAGGTAAGAGAGAGATGAGGGGTGAGAGGTTAGAGAGATGAGGGGTAAAATGGGTATTTGATAATTTTTTGTCAAAACTTAATGGTATTTTGGACGGAGTCCCCGATCTGAAACAAATTAAATAGTTTGGAAACTAACTTGTGTCAAATAAAAATTTGGGGATCATTTAAAAAAATTTGTGATAATTTAGGGACTAAAAAAATAATTTACTTTATAAAAAATACATATTACTGTTTTGGGGGGTCCCAATTTTTATTCTCGTTTCCTTTTTAATCTAAGGGTCCGTTTGATAGCACAAAAATTCCAAGGCAAATTCCCAAAAGTTGGAAAATTCTGGTATTTTCCAGCTTTTAGGCTGTTTGATAGCCTTAATTTGCCCTGAAATTTGTTTTCTATGTACAACACCCCTTAAGCACAATTTTGCCACCCTAGGGTGGAATTCAATTCTTTGGGGGGGGTCAGGTTTTTGTTTGCCACCTTTGGGTGGCAAATCACTTGAAACCAATTTTTTTTATAACTCTATATATTTCATAAATATATAAATATATATTGTTAATAAATATATAAATATATATATTTCGTATATTTTAATATATATTCGTATATTTTATATATTTTAGCACATATATGTATATTGCGTATATTTCGTATATTTATATATATTTCATATATTTATATATTTCATATATTTATATATTTCGTACATTTATATAATTTATATAATTCATATATTTTAATATATATTTATATTTCGTAAATTTTGTATATTTCATATATTCCTTATATTTAATATATATTATTTACAAAATAAATACATATATATTATGTATATGTATATTATATTCTGTATATATAATATACATATACATAATATATATGTATATATTTTGTAAATAATATATATTAAATATAAGGAATACTATAATATGTTATATATATTATTATATGTATATATATACATATAATATGATATATATATTATTATATGTATATATATATTATTATATGTATACTATAATATGTATATATATATATATTATAATATACAGAATAATGTATATTATATATGTGTATATATACATTATTTTGTATATATATTCATATTGTATATGTATATTATATATGTGTATATTATATTGTATATGTATATTATAATATTCTGTATATATATTCATATTGTATATGTATATTATATATGTGTATATTATATTGTATATGTATATTATATATATATGTATATATTCTGTAAATAATATATATTTAGTATATATATAATTTACATATATACAGAATATAATATTATGTATATATTCTATAAATAATATATATTTAGTATATTCTGTATATAATATAATATATATTCATATATTCCGTAAATAATATATTATATTTTCATAGATTTTGTACATTTAATAATATAAAAATCTATTATATTTAATAATATAATAGATTTTTATATTATTAAATGTACAAAATCTATGAAAATATAATATTTTATTTACGAAATATATTCATATATTAAATATATTATTAAATTATTATATTATTTGCGGAATATATATATTTCGTAAATTATTATTAATTTTCGGAAAAATATACAAAATATATGAATATTCCGAAAATTAATAATAATTTACGGAATGTATATATTCCGCAAATTATATTAATTTTCGGAATATAAATATTCCGCAAATAATATAATATATATTCATATATTTTGTATATATGGAATATATATATTCCGCAAATAATATAATATATATTCATATATTATGAATATTTTGTATATTTAATAATATATATTTATTATATATATATATATATATATATATATTCCGTAAACAAATTTTCCACTTTTATATCTATTTTCCAGCTTTTGCGTTTGATAGAAAATGTGAAAAATTGATGATTTTCCAACTTGTATCAAACAGACACAATTTGAAAAATATTCATTTGCCTTGGAATTGTTTGCCCTGGAATCAAATGTCCTGGAATCATTTGCATTTTCCCAGTTTTCTATCAAACGGACCCTAACATCATACACCAAATATCACAATAACTGATTTTGGAGAGTAATCATTGATATTCTTATTTAATGCAAAAGTCAAAGGAATTCTTAAATTGAGAGTGAAAAAATGGGATATATATTATTTTTAAGATAAGGTTAGAAAGATGACTAGAACACCGACTTATAGTTATGTGTGAAAATTGAGGAATCTAAGATAAGGTTATCTTATGTACTAACCTGATTTAATAAGTAGGACGGTATTGTCTGCTGGTAGAGTGGTAGTAGACTGGCTGTGAAGGCTTGCGCATTTGACGTGTTGTAATTCAGTGTAGCATGCCTCTTTTATTCTGCAATGTGTTGTTTCTTTTAACGAATTGTATGATACTTATAAAATAATATTATAAAGTCTTGCCAAAAACACAAACTGATTACTTCCAGCTAATAGTTTAATGAAGATTTGGTATCAGGGAATCTATTTTGCATACTGGGGTCGTAAATTAACTCTATTACTCCGCATAAATGTCCCCACACGGCCACACTTAAAGTCCTAGCAGGACCTCACTTTTCTAAGGAATACACAATAATTAAAGAAGATCCTACTTTAAGTCTTTGTTGTACAATCCCAATTAATTGATTGCTTAAATGAAAGTAACAATTATATTTTAATAATTGAAATAGAAAATTGATAAAAAAAAAAAATATTTGAGTTATTACTACTCCCATGTAGTGAATACTTTCAGTTTCAAAATGTGTTTGAAAAACTTTTCATCAAGTACAATAAAGTAATTATTTTCACCTACAAATAAATAAGTTTGCGATTAGGGGGGGGTGGGGGTGTTCATATTGATGGTTCAATCAGTTTATGACCTTTTAGCATCCATTATTGCGGCGGATAATTATAAATGGAGCCATAAAAAGGAAGGAGGGGAAACGCATCTCAACCATGAGATAATGCTTGTTTTGTTTTATATTCATTTACCTTTTAGCATCTAAATCCTTGTATTTCCTTAGTAGTTTAGATTATGTTATTTACTTTGAAAGTTTTGTTACTTGTAATTTTTATGGGTCTTGTATCCTTTGAATTCTCTATTTTTTCTACCTTTCAATTCAGTTTGTTGTGACACTTGCAAACTCAGAAGTCATATTTGTAATTTGATTTCAAGAATCAAATTACATTTTTACCCCTAATGATTTGTGCTTGTTTAAAATATGTGATTCTTCTTCTAAAAGATTCTGATTGAGTGAAATGTGTTGGAAATGGATATTGGATCGAAATTTTTGAGAAACTTTGAGTTCAATTTTAAATGGGATCCACACTACGATATTAGTGAGACTATATACGAACGCGTTCTTCTTTGAAAGATGAATAATATGGTATATTTATATGTCCAATTCTATTAAGTTATGAATGACAAATTTATCTTCAAAGTGACTCATTAAGCAATGAAAGTTTATGAAGTTGGAAATGTATTACTCTTGTCCCACATAGATACAATAGTAAGAATTTGAAAAGTTAATAAAATCACAAATATACATGAAAGCTTGGATGCCTTCAAGGTATTCTAACTCTTTGAAGGGGAGATAGCATACACTATATGCATATGTTATGTTGTTGGTTGAACTCTGATTATTTCTTCTTTTTCTGTTATTCAATTTCTTCAATGCCAAGTAAGTATTTTTTATTTTTTAAAATTTGGTTTTATTATTTTTGTAATTATAAATATTAGTAATTTACTATTTAATCTATAAAATTAGTAGGAATAACAAAATGATCATGAAATTGAGGCAAGCAAGTGGTTGTTTAGCTTGGTAGTTGGTTTGATTGCCATTTGCAACCTAAGCAAAGCCAAAGAGTTATAGTTGAGTGTGGGTCTTCATATAGTGGGACTCACGTTAAAACATAACTAACATAGTAGATGGTTGGTTCTAAAAATTCCATAGTTATTAACTCGTTCATTAATAGGCGAAGAAGACACATTCGTACCCCAGAAGGACCACAACGTATGAATATGGTTTCTAAAATGAATGTGGGCATTAAACGAAAAGACTTTTTAACTAATTGATTCCATAGCCAAATTAGTATAAACTTTCTAATTTTAAACATATAAAAATTTAAAGATCCATCATGCAATGCAATGCTTTAATATACAACAACTATCATTGCCTGTTTTACACAATTCTTCATTATTATTTTCTTTCGTTTTTTCCTTTCCCTCGTGAGATATTCATTATCCATAGATACCCACTACATGTTTATTACCCTCGATTGTGTTCTAAGAAGACACACTAAAAACTTATAAATAATAATGATACTGTGTATGTTGATTGAACTTGAGTTTTGATTGAACTCATTGAGCATTTGTTGATTGTGTATGTTGCTATTTTACCCAAATACAAATTCATCGTCCCATGCTTCAAGACAGAAGGGACCGTCAAACCTATAGATAATCTTAATATGTCATAATTTTCATTTTCTTTTTTTTTTTTTTTTTTTTGCTAGCAACTAAAACTGGTTTAATTTAATTTAGGCAGATAGATTTTGAATTCCTAATATCAATTTGGTACCGAATAATAGTACATTTTTATTCTTCAAATGTCAATGTAGGAAAAAATACGTCGACAGCAGGGTTCGAACCTGCGCGGGCGAAGCCCAACAGATTTCAAGTCTGTCTCCTTAACCACTCGGACATATCGACCAACTTGTAATCGTGTAACGTGATCTGCAAAATTTATTAATATTTCAAATATGAAAACATTCTAACCACCGGGAAACGAATATGAGAGTTGGAGGATTATGTGAGAAGCTGGACTGGGGATCAATTTAATCATTTTTGAAGTTAATTTTTCAATTGCTTATTTTATAGAAATCAGAGTCTTTCCCCACCGTATGGAATATTTTTCTTACTTTGAAATGCAACAAAATCTCCATTGGCTGGCTAAGACTGGCTTGCTCATGGACTAGCTGGTCGGTTGCTACCTTTGCCAGCAGAATTGGTTTTGTTAATATGTAATTGAAAGTATCTCAGAAGCGTTGAAGAGAGAGTGGGTTTATTTTTGGGACATATACTAAATAGTCCCTCAAATATTTTTTAATACTCATTTAGTCCAAGTCTTTTTATTTTGCCACAAAAAGTCCTTTGCCACATATTTTGAAAAGGGAGTGCCGCTGGCGCGGACCTCTAAAAATAAGAGAATATTGAGTGCTTGAGGGACTAAATGGGTTAAACTAAAAATATATGTCCTTTTTAAAAAATATATATTTATAGTAGGGACTATTAAATAATTGACCCTTTATTTTAGGGTCAATTATTAAATAGTCCCTACTATAAATATATATTTTTTAAAAAGGACACATATTTTTAGTTTAACCCATTTAGTCCTTAAAGCACTCAATATCCTCTTATTTTTAGAGGTCCGCGCCAGCGGCACTCCCTCTCCAAAATATGTGGCAAAGGACTTTTTGAGGCAAAATAAAAAAGTTTGGACTAAATGGGTATTAAAAAATGTCCGAGGGACTATTTGGTATATGTCCCATTATTTTAAGAGTGGTGATACGGGTACCAAATAAATTTATCAAATCTTTTCCAAATTGTATTAATGGGTTGTGCTCTCGCGGGATACATACCACAAGATATAATACTTAATGTTATTTGATGGAGGACTTAGGGAATTTGTTTGGAATACAAAACATTTCCCTTATTGAGTATTTTAAGGGTCAATCTACGAATACGCTCATGAACTTTTTTTAATAAATATTCATTTTAATTCTTTTTACTTTGTTCTAAAAACTCTCTCATCATATAAAAACACTCAAAACATGAACACATATAAACCCATTTACCCACCTCCTTATCCCCACCCCGTCCTCTCACCCCACTGTCGGAGCTCCGGTAGTTCCCGACAGAGCTTTGGCGACCCCTCTTGGAGTTTCAAAGAGGCTCGTCGGAGCTCCAGTGGGGGTCACCAGAGCTCCGGAGAAGGCAGTCGAAGCTCCGATAGTGAGGTGGGTGGAGGTGGAGGTGGAGGTGGGGTGCCACTAGCGCGGACCTTTAAAAATAAGTGGATATTGGATAAATTGGTGTTTAAATGACTAAATGGGTTAAACTAAAAATAGTTATTTTTCTTTACAAAACATGTAATTATGTTGGGAACTATATATTAATTGACCCCTTTATTTTAATACATTATTAATTTTCAATTTTACACTTAAATAAAATTTTATTTAAAAATTACTCTTTGCCCAAAATTAAAAGTAATTTATCTATTAACTTTAACTGCCACGACGCAATTTATATTAAAAGTAATTTAAAATTCTATACAAAACCCGAAGAAAAAGATAAATAAATTAAAAATGGCATCTTCTTCGACCTTAGCCCACCCTCACCCGTGCCTAACCCACCATTCGCTAGTCACAACCACCCATCTCTTATATGTATAAATAGGAAAATCAATAATTCAAAAAAAAAATTTAACAACTTATCATGATATTGAGGTGCGTGTTAGACACGTAATCCTAAGACAAAAATATTGCTCTTACTACCAAGAGTGAAGTCGTCGAGCCTCGGATATTTGCCCCCATGATTCAACGGCATAGTTCATCCAAGTGTAACACTCAATGGAAAACTCCAAAATCGCATAGAGTTGCCCATAAAATTAAAAGTTGTTGAAAGGATAATTAAGTGGGGAGAGAGAGAGAGAGAGAGAGAGAGATTTATCAGAATAAGTTGGCAAAGAGGTTGAATATAAAGGTAGGAAAAATAACTCACTCACAAAAATATGGGTAACTGCCTCCCCACTAACCCTCACCCAAATAGCCATAATGGCCAAGTAAATTAATTAATTACGAAATAATTAACTAATCAAAATCGGGTTTGAAAAAGTTAATTTATAATGTAAAACTTAATTGTTTGAAGGCCCAAGGCCCTATAATATTTATATCTATTATCCGTGTAAACCCTCTAGTGGGACTTGAACCTATGACCCCAAATAAGATCATCTCAAAAGTTACCACTACTCCACAACCATTTGTTGGAAGTATTTCATTCAGACCAATATAAAATGACAAATAATATAATAATTAACCACATGAATTAAATACAGGTGAGAAAAGAAAAGAAAACATCGTGGGCAAGTGACATGTCATAAATAGGAAAAGGGGTCTTTACTTGAACCTTGCTTAGTACAAGTCCATTAAGTTTACAAACTATTGAGTGAATTACATATAGTGAACGAACCAATTATATAGGCAAATCAGTTCAATAGACTACACACATGATATTGCAATAAGATTTTGTGGTTTTATAATAGTTTTGCTTATTAAACCCATAAGTTATATCTCAGTATCGTAAGTGCTCTAGAAAATTCAGCCAAATTTCTCAGAGCCAACAGCCCCATTGCCACACTCACTTAAGTAAATCTAATAGGAATGTCCTTCCACATACCATTTGGGAATTCAAACCATAGATTAATTTAAATCATTATCATCCTTACAATATACAAGTAACTCTATCAACACTATAGGGATTAGATGAAGACAAGTCTTCTAAGTAGTGCTTACTCATAACCACTCACAATTAATTTTTCCATTGAACCTATATCATAGGATATCCATTCACATAGGTTGGGTAGCCATCATGATGGTTATACTCATTAGGCTATATATCCATCCTCCTCGATGTTTTATATATAATGCCTTTAGACAACCGTTTAGTCAACGGATCCGTTATGTTCTCTTATGACTTCACAAAGTCAATGGTTACAATCCCATTATAAATGAGTTGTATACTATTATTCTTGCAACGAATGTGCCTCGACTTACCATCATAAGTCTTGTTGTTTACTTTTGCTATAGTTGCTTGGCAATCACAATAAACAAGAATCGCATGTATAGGTTTAGGCCACATAGGTATGTCTGCCAAAAATGTCTTCGACAATTGGGTTTCCTCCCCCGCTTTGTCTAAAGCTATGAATTTAAACTCCATTGTTGATCTTGCAATGCATGCCTGTTTAGAGGATTTCCAAGATACAACATCCCCTGCCAAATTGAATACATATTTATAGGTAGATTTTTATTCCTCTAAGTCAGAAATTCCATTAGCATCACTATAACTTTGTAAGAGAGTAGTCTAATTTAGGGGAAATACTCGATTTTAGCACGTGTTTGACTTGAGCAACTTCGGTTGCGCCTACGTATCCGTTATGCTCGGAATCAAAGTCAGCGTAGTTCGTGGGTTCGTACTATTCACCGGAAAACTCATTGTGGTGGTTTTTTGGAGAGATGGGAGGTGTTTCCACTCTTCTCAAAGAACTCATCTCAAAACTCTCTCTAAAACCTCATAAGATAAGAAAATCACCCTCCTCTTCCAAGAAGCTCCCTTAAAATGTATGGGGTAGGGCTTATTTATAGCAAAACCCACCCAAGTGGGTCGCCACATGTCAATTAACCCGTGGTGACACATGTCCTATTTTAAGTGGCATGTGTCCCATAACATATGTCAAAACTCTCAATACTAGAATATTGTCTAGTTAATACATAAATAATACACAAATACGCGTGATATGTTCGACGCACATAATAATACCTCAGTCGCATAAACACATGGACTTTTGTCAATATTAATCATCTCTAATCTCATTTAATAGTTTAATGAGAGGCTTATCATTAAGCCCCTCCTACATTTGCCCCCTCGTACATATAGTTGATATATTGATACATGTCTGAAATATATCGACTGTATGTACGAAATAACTTTAGTCAGTTTTCATATGTTCGATCGACCTGTGGATCGTGAGTAATAATCTCATATCTCATTTCATCTTGATGATGTACTTTTACCTCATATATCACATTTTATGATATAATGCAATCTCATATTTTATATCTCAGTTATATGATATACATCAATTTTATATCTCTTATCTTAAATCCTATTTTGCAGCTTTTGATCTCATAGGTTATTCCGAAGGACCTCGTTTATCAATATTTTCATACGAATGATATACACCGAGTGTTGCCCCCATTCCTACTTAAATGAACATGCATTCACGTTTTTATTGTGATTGTTCGTAACTCTGCTTTGGTAAAAAGTATTATCATGGACACATAATAACTACCTCAGCATTCTCTTTCGTCATTCTCAACCAAGCTTGGTGAAAGCATTATTATGGTTTACATAATAACTACTTAGTCGTTCTCAAGTTTGGTGAAAGTATTATTATGGTTTACATAATAACTACTTCATTGTTCTCGATTAATCTTTTAGTGCATGCACATGTTTTTGATTTATTTTATTCTCGATGAGGTTTCTTGTGCGTGTACATAATATTTGACTTGCTCAAATTACCACTTTTTAATGTATTTCGCAAACTCACACCTACGAGGTGACTTAATGGTGAGAACACACTTGTCAAGGTTTCTCGTAAACTCCACCGTTAGGGGTGACTTAACAATGAAAACACACTTGTTAAGGTTTTTTCACAAACTCCACCGTTAGAGGTGACTTAACAATGAAAACACACTTGTTAAGGTTTTTCGCAAACTCCACCGTTAGAGGTGACTTAACAATGAAAACACACTTATTAAGATTTTTCGAAAACTCCACCGTTAGAGGTGACTTAACAATGAAAACACACTTGTTAAGGTTTTTCTCAAACTCCACCTATAACGGTGACTTAACAACGAAAAACGCTTTGTTAAGATTTTTATATATAGTCTCCACCTTATAACGGTGACTTAACAACGAAAACGTTTGTTAAGATTTTTATATAATCTCCACCTTATAACGGTGACTTAACAACGAAAACGTTTGTTTAAGATTTTTTTTATAATCTCCACCTTATGACGGTGACTTAACAACGAAAACGCTTGTTTAAGATTTTTTTTTTTTTTTATAATCTCCACCTTATAACGGTGACTTAACAACGAAAACGCTTGTTAAGATTTTTATATAATCTCCACCTTATAACGGTGACTTAACAACGAAAACGCTTGTTTAAGATTTTTATATAATCTCCACCTTATAACGGTGACTTAACAACGAAAACGCTTGTTAAGATTTTTATATATAGTCTCCACCTTATAACGGTGACTTAACAACGAAAAACGTTTGTTAAGATTTTTTATATAATCTCCACCTTAGAACGGTGACTTAACAACGAAAACGCTTGTTAAGATTTTTATATAATCTCCACCTTATAACGGTGACTTAACAACGAAAACGCTTGTTAAGATATTTATATAATCTCCACCTTATAACGGTGACTTAACAACGAAAACGCTTGTTAAGATTTTTATATATAGTCTCCACCTTATAACGGTGACTTAACAACGAAAACGCTTGTTAAGATTTTTATATAATCTCCACCTTATAACGGTGACTTAACAACGAAAACACTTGTTAAGATTTATATATATAATCTTCACTTTATAACGGTGACTTAACAACGAAAACGCTTGTTAAGATTTTTATATATAGTCTCCACCTTATAACGGTGACTTAACAACGAAAACGCTTGTTAAGATTTTTATATAAACTCATTCTTCTGTATCTCTTTTCAGGACAGGATCCCGTACCTGACAAACTGAGCGTGGTCCTTCATCTGTTTGCTTCCATGACCAACTTCTTCGGACGAGTTAAGTCATAACGATCGTGGTTCAACTACCGACCAATTTGATAAAGTTTTTTGGAATATAATACACCTCTGTAGAAGACTTATCTCAACACTCGCAAAGTTCTCATAATATGATGTCATATCTGAAGGATGACTGACTTTGTCAATTTCTGAGTGATAACTAATTAACCCGTTTGAACTCTTTGCGAAAGAAACTGAAGAAGCTTTTGTAATGGCCTGCTTGGATGTTACTATACTCTGAAGGTTCATCAATCTAACCTTGGCGTGGATGATGTCGAAGAAGCTTTAGACTACAAGCTACGTTACATCATAATATCCATTTGCCCCCTTTATTTTATTTTATCTTAAGATAAAATAAAATAAATTACATATATCCTTTACAATTCCCACCCGAAGAAGAAATGAAAGCAACCTAATTATTACATTTCATGGGGTGTATCTCAAACTGTCGAATCTTTGAACAATGATTTGATATTTGTGTCGCTCAATATCTACTCGTTCAGAAGCCTCTGCAAAATAATATCTTTCTGACACAATAATATAATATTGCAAAGGGTTAGTAAAACTCAGGAAATATCCAAGTACAATTCTCATCATGCCCCCTTTATTTTTTTTTATTATTTATTTTATTTTATTTGATATAATAAAATTTAAATAAATTCCGGGGATATTTGTGTAATGAATCATAACCACCCATATTCGTAGGTGTATCGTACACAATTTAATGTCTTTTAAGCACATGTCCTATCGAACCCAAGAATGTGTAAAATGTCAAGGTGGATTCTGAATTATGAAACATACTCAAATTGTTTCGTAAATGATTCATAATGTATGAATATGATGTACAAATTCAGGTTACTATTTGCAACTGTCATAAAATACTCGAAGCTTCATTATGCTTCCTCTATAAAAAAAAAATCTATATGCCAGATTTAATGATTTTAAAGCTTCTTAAATCATCATCATAACTCGTGAATTTGGCATATCAATTTCGGTAGTACCATATGGCAAGGATATATATATATATATCAAAATAAAATACACGTTTGTACTGTGCTTCATAATCAAGAAAGTACATATGCGTTTAAGTTCTCAGCTTCATCTCATGTATATTTACAGACATAAAGTGTAAACAAACTAAATCATGCTTTATAATGTGCCAACATAGATGCAGTTTATATACTTACCCATATACTAATGTGCTTGGCAAGAACAATTTATCCCGAGAATTTTTTTTCTTCATTCTCAGATTTGATATTGACAATTTGATTGTATCGCAAAAAGTCACTATTAATCATCTCTAATCTCATTTAATAATTTAATGAGAGGCTTATCATTTTTTTTTTGAGAAATACACTAATGAAAAATTGTATATGTATTTACAACGAAACCCCATTCAGGTCTCTTGGATAAAACCTATTCAAAAGAAAAGTTTTATCCCATTATTTACTAAATATATACTCATAAATGTTTTTGGCACACCTAGTTCGTTCCAACAGATGTTATAATCGAGGAAACACGCAAGTCCAAATAGCGTGGACTGTCAAAGACCCTTTCGCTTTAGCATATGGGTCAAAGACATGGTACATTCTTGCAACCAACTGCTTCCGTGGTGACTTGCTTTCTCTTTTTTATTTATTTAACGGTACCACGCTCATATTATCAATCATATAAACATATGACTATTTTCTAATTTTGTACGGGAGACAATACTTATTAAGTATATTCACACTTTTTTAGGACATCAATTTTATTTGACATGTGTGATAACGAAGGAAACATCCCAACATATGCCATGCCCGAAGAACCATAAGTTGTAATGGTTAAATTATATCTGGATCTTTTACACTTAACTCATAGTTGGACCATATTCAACATATCCCCCCCCCCTTTTTTTTTAAAGCGAGGGACCATAACTGGTATCATTGACCGCACTTATGGTTAGGTCCCATTTGGACCTTCAGATGGACCTCAAACCCAAAATCAAAGAACATTCAAAGAAAAAACATAAAACGATGGACCTCAAACCCAATATGCCGGTTCTACCCTACCCACGAATAAGATCAGATCACCCATATGGTGATCAGGCTTTGATTTTTTTTTTAACAGGTGCTTCGGTTTGACGGCTCCTTCTTTCCAGTTGGAGCTTCATCGGGTAGATGTTCCTAGAAGTAAGCTCCGACCGTTTCTACCTGAGGTCCATCGGATTTTTAAGCTCTGGCGGTGATATTTAGTATTTCAAGATCCCACGACGGTTCTTCAGTTTGTAGCTCCCACGGAGGTTCGTCACATCTCAAGATGCCACGGTGGTTTTGTCAAGGTTTTGTGGGATTTCAAGTTCCCATGGTTTTGTTGATTTGGGTAGCATCAAAGGTTTCCCACCAGTTCGAGTTTCATCGGATAGAGGTTCCTCGGAGCAAGCTCCATCGGTTTTGAAAAATCTCAGATTCATCTGCAGAATTTTATGGCGGATCTACAAATACACGCGAAGGTGGTCACTCTAATGGTGATTGGGTTTTGAGTTTCTTCGAACAGGTGTTACGGTTCAGTCCAAGCTTCATCGGGATGAGGTTCATCGGAGGAAACTCCGTTGGTACTCATATCGTAGATGTGAATGTTTGGGATCTTGTTTAGGAGTCATCCCGATAAGGGAGATAAACAATTCTGATCAACCGTCAGCCGTGGTGATTCGGAGAAAATCCATCAAACGTGTGTTCTAAAGGGGGGGCATAAAATACATCTCCGGTGAGTTGGTGTAACAGAGATGGTCTCCTGCTGGTCCTAGCTTCATCTAGTTTTCAAAAGTTGCACTAGAGAAACTTATTGGTTTGAATTTAGTCAAAGGATGAGGATACACCACCAGGAAGATGGAGAAGATAACAGATGGGAAAACCATTTTATCATGACTATAAATGCATATGTTTGACAACTGACACACGTTAAACATTTATTGATGAATTTGCCCCCTTATCCCCTCTTAAGCAAAAAGTAAGAAGCGTGGTGATGTTTAATTTTGTCAGATGCTTTCGGCCATAATTTAAAACTCAGAAGTCTTTTCCATCAATAGCTGGAATCAGTACGTTAACATTATTTTACACAGTTTAAATGCAAGCAATGCTTTAGTATACCAACTCTTTTTCGGCGTGTGTGCTATTCTCTATTTTGTCAGATAACTTTGGAATATTGTATTAAAAGTACACCTTTTACCTGTAAGTGGGGATATAAAGGGTGATTTATTTCAGATCATAAATCACAACTGTCTACTATCCATGTGGGGATATCAGGCATTGGTTTTGAAAATATCTCCATGAACTTCTACTTTCAGGATCATTAATTATTTGCACACGGCGTACAGAACAAGCATGGTCACAACCGCAAGCTGACGACTGCCTACTATACAATATTACTATAAATGCAGAAACTCACGCGAGTGTCTAGCTTGATATTTTTCTTGTATAATCATTTTCACACACACATTTTTCGGTATTAACATAAGGTAATTTCTGAATTACACATAAAAATCTACTAACTAGATAGATAAACTACTAATCTCAGTTTTACATGATAAATATTTTTTTAACATTTACGCATATTCTCATTAAGCATGGTAATGAATATGCAATATGTAAATCATGTAGTCTCTTCTAAATCTCAATGCAAGTCATGAAATTTTATCAAAGCTTACCAAAAAGATTATATTTCAAGGAGAGAGGTTAAAGTTCTTATCTGAAATGGCATAATATGAATATCTTTCATGTTTATGAGCAGAAAGCTTTCCTATCAACACCTTGCTCCATTTCCACCAAGTTTTTCATGTACGAATGAGGCGTTACACGATAAAAAATCGCGAATACCTCCCCAGCAGAGTCGCCAAATGTAAGAGAGTAGTCTAATTTAGGGGAAATACTCGATTTTAGCACGTGTTTGACTTGAGCAACTTCGGTTGCGCCTACGTATCCGTTATGCTCGGAATCAAAGTCAGCGTAGTTCGTGGGTTCGTACTATTCACCGGAAAACTCATTGTGGTGGTTTTTTGGAGAGATGGGAGGTGTTTCCACTCTTCTCAAAGAACTCATCTCAAAACTCTCTCTAAAACCTCATAAGATAAGAAAATCACCCTCCTCTTCCAAGAAGCTCCCTTAAAATGTATGGGGTAGGGCTTATTTATAGCAAAACCCACCCAAGTGGGTCGCCACATGTCAATTAACCCGTGGTGACACATGTCCTATTTTAAGTGGCATGTGTCCCATAACATATGTCAAAACTCTCAATACTAGAATATTGTCTAGTTAATACATAAATAATACACAAATACGCGTGATATGTTCGACGCACATAATAATACCTCAGTCGCATAAACACATGGACTTTTGTCAATATTAATCATCTCTAATCTCATTTAATAGTTTAATGAGAGGCTTATCATTAAGCCCCTCCTACAAACTTTTAATCATAACTAGCTAAGAAACATAATACAAAGAATAATCTAAGGTAAATCCAGGTATCTCCATACTCTATTAAGTGCACCCCCAATGATTATTATTAGGCTTATATGTAATCTTCTTAATATTCCTATTGCATATACAATGCCAGGTCAAGTGTAGTTCATGGTACACATTAGGCTACCAATTATTCTAAAATATTTAAGTTGTGACACTCATTCTCCTTTATTTTTCTTTAATCTACTATTCCGATCATAAGGATTTCTAGCAGGAGTAAAATCATATCGATTAAATTTCTTTTACACACTTTCTATGTAATGTGATTTGACATTTTGATTTCCATAAAATCTCTTATTATTTTAATTCCCAATATGAAATCTGCAATTCTGACGTCTTTTATATCAAATTTATCACATAATATTTTTTTAGTACTTTTGATAATACTCGCATGTGATCCAAAAATCAACATATAGGCGTACAATCACATAAGTGTCTCCACGGCATTTAAAATATATGCATTTATTAGATTCATTTATTTTAAATCCACCAATAATCATTACTTGATCAAATTTCTCAAGCCATTGTTTATGAGTTTGTTTTAGTCCATAGAATAATTTAACTAGTTTGCATACTTTATTTTCTAATCCTTTAACAAAAAATTATTCTGGTTGTCCATGTAGATTTCTTCTTCTACTTATCTATTTAAAATTTAAGTTTAACATCTATTTGATGAAATTCCATGTTATAAATAGATGAGAGGGAAACTAGGACTCCAATGGATGTAATCCTCATAACAAGAGAATAAGTGTCAAAGAAATCCACTCCCTCCTTTTGTTTATAACATTTATCTACAAGTCTTTCTTTGTATTTATCTATGGTTCTATTCAGATTTAATTTTATTTTAAAAATCCATTTATAGCCTATACTTTTATAACCTGGTGAAAAACTGACTAAATCGATCCCACATGTAATTTTGCATAATCGATTCCATTTCATTATCAATGTCTTCCCTCCAAAAGGGAGCCTCGGGATAAGATAAGTCAACATGATATGATTAAGGGTCCCCCTCCAATAAGAATGAAACAAAATTAGGAACAAAAGATGTATTTATCCTACGTCTCTTGCTTCTCCAAGGCTCATCAACTTCACTTTTATTTTCTTGCCTAATAATAGATGGAATATCATATTTTCTATATCCATTCTCTATTTATTAGTATAGTTGTGAGGAAAAATATGCTCAAAAAATTCTGCATCGCGTGATTTAATAATAGTATTAACATAAACACTATCAACATCATATTTACACACAAGGAATCTATGAGCACTACTATTTTGAGCATTGTCAAGAAATAAGAGAGCAAGTGTCCTAGGACCTTATTTGGTTTTTTCTAGGTTGTGGCAATACTACATTGTATAAACACCCCCACACTTTTAGGTATTTATACGAAGGCTTTCTCCCTTTCCATAAGTTTAAGGATGTTTATCAGATTTTTCAGGAGGGAATTTATATAAAACATAATACGTCGAAAGCGCCACCTCACCACATAAATTAAAAGGAATACCAAGACTATTAAACATCGCACTTACCATGTCTTTAAGAGTACAATTTTTATGCTTTGTCACACCATTTAGTATGGATAAGAGAGAGTAGTAGTTTCGTATATCATACCATGTAGTTTGCAAAATCATTAAACGAGTCAAAATATTTTCCACCTCTATCAGATTTCATGATTTTAATTTTTGATTTATTTTATTTTCCATTTATGCTTTGTAAAACTTTAATCTTTCTAAAGCCTCTTCTTTATATCTTAAGAGAAAATTATAGAATAATCTCGTGTAATCATATATAAAGTTTATAAGATATTTCTTGCCATCCACAGTTTAAATCTCTTTTAAGTCACAAAAATTAGTATGAGTTCATTTCAAAATTTTAGTTAATCGTTTAAAATTTTGAAAAGGTTTTCTTTTAAATTTTCATTTAACACATATTTCACATTTGTGATCCAAAGTTGCCGGCAACTTTGAAAATCTCCTAAAGTCATTAATCTTCTATGTGAAGAAATATTAACGTGTCCAAGTCTACTATGCCATAAATATAAGGAATTAGAGAGATACACAAAAAAACTAACTAAATAAAAAATAGAGTCAACGGTTACATTTAGCTTAAACAACCCCTCAAACAAATAACTATTCCCAATAAAAGGTTCATTTTTAGTTAAGACAAACTGATCAGACTCAGACACCATTTAAAAAACCCTTTTACTCAGCAATGATCTGGAGACCAAATTATTTCTAATATTGTAACATGAAGCACCTAATTCAACATTATGACTTTTCCAGAATTGAATTTCAAATTCACCTTCCCTTTTCTAGCAATCGCAGATACTGAAGAATTTTCCATGTGGAGCTTCTCATAATTCCCTACCCCTTCGTATGAGGAAAGTACACTTTCATCACCACAAATGAGTCAACTAGTCTAATATCCAACCACTAGTCCTTGACATGGTTGACTTCTGAAACCTTAGTAGAAAAATTATCAATTTCTTCCACTGAGGCTTGTGCAACCCCGTTAGATTTCTTTGGGTTATCACTAGTTTTTATTTCTCATCAGTCACGAGCACGGTGATCAGGTTTATCACACATAAAACAATCTCCTACGAATTTCTTAACACCCCCTTTAGGCTTTTTAAATTGGGTACAATCTTTCCCTTTACCTTTAATTATATGTTGGTCCTTATTATGATTAAATAATTTTTAGCTCCATCACTACTTTCAATAATGTTTTCCTTGGTCGCCATATCATGGAATGTTCCTTCTTTTCCTTAAATAAATTATCTCCCTCAATCCTAAGTCTAATAGTAAGATCTTCGAGAGTCATATATTTACATTTGTGTTTTCAGTTGTCCCTAATTCTTTCCAAGAAGGGGATAATTTTTCAATTATATTACTAATAGATATATACTCCACATTAATTTCATGAATGATAACTTGAAGTTCTTCTAGTTGAGACACATAATATTTTTCATCAACTATTTATAGTCCAAAAATCAACTTATGAAAAATTGCTTACTTTTAACATCTTTACTTTTATATTTCTTATCTAATATGATCCATAATTCTCTAGTAGTATAAGATTAAAAAAATAGACATCATACAGGCACCATCCAAACAATTCGGAATATGATTTTTGTACAATAATTTGGTTTTTTCTCACAGCATATTATAAGCAATTTTCCTGGGCTCTTCTTCATCAGATTTATCAACATGTTGTTCTAACGTATGACCAGCAGATTGAATTAAAATGGCATCTTTGGTCGCCAACGTTTATAACTCATACGAAAAAAAATTAGGCTTAGCAGTAAAAATCGCACCAGATTTAAAATTTTCCATTGTAATAATTAATATTCATGTCTTATATTGTTATATGTATAAACGGGAAAATGATATAATTAAAAAAAAATGGAACAACTTATCTTACGAAATGAGGTGCGTGCTAGACACACAATCCTAGGACATAAATATCACCGCACTATTTCGAGTGATGTCGTTGAGAATTTACAAAAGTCACTAAATTCCCCCAAATGTTAGAGATATAAACTGATTTTGGTCCCAAATAAAAACGCATCAATTTGTTTAATTTGTAGAAAATTTGAATTTGAGTGGTGTAAAAGGTTTTGGGAGTAAAGGTGGTGAGCTACCTTATTTTATTTATTTATTTTGTGAGGGGGGGGGGGGGGGGCAGATTCGATGGTGGATTAGAGGGGCTCACGATTTAAAACTCCATTTCGCAATGATTTCACAAAGATGATCAATCGGATTTTGTTGCCTACTTCTCAGAATATCATCAATGGATTATAATTTGATTATTGATCTCTTGAACAAAAGATGAAAAATGTATATGGTTCGAAAGAACACTTTGGTCCCAACATTTTGTAGGTTAAGAGTGTTGATATATATATATATATATATATATATATAGAGAGAGAGAGAGAGAGAGAGAGAGGCAGGCTCCTGTGCACACTAAGTTTGCACAGTGCTGGCGCACACCAATTTTTTTAAAGGATTAAAAAAAATATTTATGAGTTTATTTTTTTATGTGATATTTAAACATTTCAACGGACCCATGTAAAAAATCAGTTCAAAAAAACTTTTTTTGCTATTTTTAAAAAATCGCTCAAACTTTCGCAGCTTTTAAAGTGCTTAAAAGATACGAAAGTTTGACCTATTTTTTAAAAATAGAAAAAAAAGTTTTTTTGGGCTGATTTTTTTTACATGGGTCCATTGAATGTTTAGATATCACATAAAAAAAATCAACTCAAAAATATTTTTTTTACTATTTTAAAAAAATGATGTGCAAACTTAGTATGCACTTGAGTCGGGCTCTCTCTCTCTATATATATCAAAGATAGAATTTAGTTTACAATAACTAAATACTATCAGATCTACACAAAGTCATTAAACAATTTTCATGTCATTAGAATTACGTATGAAATCGTTGTAATAAGATTTTAAAGACTTCCATAAATTGGCTTCGTTAGAAGGTTGTTTGACCATTCAAATGAAGTCATTAGAACTGCTTTAATTTCATAACAAGAATTATAAATTCGTTGTAATGACTTCGTACAAACCACTTCTGGCTTATTAAAATGAATTTTTTTAAATCTATTTTTCAATGAAAACAATCAAATATGGACATGGTCCTTTGCATAAATATTTTTTAGCCATAACATCACGCGTTTTTAGTGAAAGTTCATATCCCCTTGAGTATATATATTACTTTTATATCATACCTTAACTAAAAGATGTCGGTCTTTCATTTTTAGGGCCACTAAATATTATTGGACAAATATATCAAAACACCTTTTTGCATAACAATGTGATTTCATTACCGTTTGTCATTCGGTTACCCAAATATCTTGCCCAATCCAAAATTTTAATTGCAATTTCAAATGTGATAATGAGAGTTATAACATCAACTTTTGTTGTTCATACGCGTAGTGAATCCATTCAAAATGAATTTTGACAATAAGAACCTAATTCAAAACGAATTTATTACAACCTCTATGGAAGGTCCAATTGTGGAAAGATCGAAGTACAAGTTTATCATAATCATGGTTTCATATAAAAAAATTATGCTATAAAATTAAGTCAAGTCATAAATTCTTTAAATAACCATATAATATTAAAACATGAATGTTAACATAACATATTATGTAAGTAAGGATTAATGTGTATATGTAAAGTGAATTTTTTAAGAAACAATTCGGGAAGGGAGCATTTAGTATATTTACCTTTATACGAGTACATGAATACTCAAGTGGCCCTGTTTTAATTTGGTTGTCTTATTCAATATGACCAAAATATTATTATAGTCTTAATACAATTAGTTATTACAAAAATCTTCGTAGTCAATATGTTTCACTAGACTTCGCCATATTTATCATATCTTTATTCATGCTATAACCATTGAGATATGATGCATATGATGAAGGTGAAGAACTTAGACGACAAAGAAATACCCATTTTTTTATCGTATCTTACAATTATATTTTCTTAAATTGGAAAATGTATTAGCCTTGTGTGTATGTGATTTTAGTGGATTTTTTTAGTGATAATTAACACCTTATATTTATGTTTGCTATATTGTAAAAGAATGAAAATTAAGACACTAAATGTACATGGTTCGGCTTCATTTGGCCAGCATCCATTGGGGAAGGGAAAGGGGATTGTTTAATACAAATGGATGAAGGAGAGATTACAAATTTCTAACCAATAGGATCTTGTGTACAATATAATACTTCTGTTAATGGCATTCCATACTAGTGATACATGAATATTATTCCATGTCCCACTAACTACTAAGTTAATACTGGTGAACATGGTTGTCCATGTGGTGATCGTTAGGGTTGGACAGTTATTTCTTAATTTTCCCCCAAATGAGGAAGTGTTTATGGTTGATAGGTTTTGCTTATAGTGGGTTCACTGGCCTATAATTTAGGTTCTTCACTCTTAGTCCACATAGTAGACTAGGTCAAATAGTACAATATACTAATGTCTTATGCCTTCATCAATTTATGAAAATGTATTATATCCATTTATATATAAGATTATATACTCCTGTGTCAAAATATTGCGTCTTGTATAAATCAGGTCCAAAGATTGATTCTCGTATAGATGTCATAGGTGAGTGATTATTTGTTTCCTTTTGGACTTTGTTCGGCATCAACAATTCAGAATGTTTATCCGAAGCTTCTGAATCGACGTGTACTTTGATATCCTTTTGTTGTTGGAAATTAGCATCGTAGATATATACATACTTACGCATTTTCCCCAACCTAAGTGTGTTTTGAAGCAATTGTAGAAATCTATTTTTAAAAGGTGTAAAGTTTTCAAACTTTATGGGGCTTGTGGTTAAAACCTTATATAGTTGTAATTCGAGATTTATGCATAAAAGGATATGCATGATGCCAAATTACAACCGTGCGCGCAATTTAATAGCATGAGGCATATTAACATGTGGATCATTGTAGGATGATGAGATATGTTTCGTGCACACAGAGTCAATGACCTCGTGTTTATATTCTCATGCATATAAAGTGTTTTTATAATTCGGGGTTGCTTGGTATTTTATAGTTATTATGTTATTACAAATGTGATATTCTGAGTTCTTAATATGACAAAGCCCATTTTTAAATTTGAAGAATCAATTATAAAATGGGTCAAATTGAAGTTTTATGACGCATCTTAAGCTAAATGATAAGTTTGGGGTAGAAAATATAATTTTATGAAACTTTAGGGACTTGATTTTAATAAAAAAAAAATTAGGGACCAAAATGAAAAATAAAAATGGACCTTTTTGTAAATAAAATATTTTTAATGACCTCTAAGAAATATTAAAAATATATAGTGTGAAATTACCAAAAAGCCCTTTATATGTAAAATGACACCCTTAATACCTTTCCACCTCGTGCTTACACACGTCATCCATATAGATAAATCTTAAACACGTGCTGTCTTCAGAGAGAAAGCTAAACCACATGTCGTCGTTCGGTGAAATAAGACTATAAGACCCCTTCGTTACGCGACACTTCAACTCTGACTCGCCGTTGTAAAAGTTTGGCCAGCTAAACACGTGTCAATGCCATGATATCTTTGGAAAACTAAGAATAGGGCCTTTAGGATCATTTGAACTTATACCAATTCCTTGAGAAATAGTTTAAAAAATTGTGGAAAAGTTTAAGAAGAAGTTTCATCTTAACAAAGTGATCCAAGACTCAATATTGGTAACTTCGGACTTCTGTTTTAGGTGAGTACTCTATGAGATTCCTTGCGCATTTTGATTATATGATATTATGCAAACTATATACTTTGTGAACTGCTTTTATTCTCAAAATTCATCTGATATCGATGATTGATTCATTGTGATATGTTTATACTTGTCCATATAGGCATATCGATTATAATAAGTATTGAAAATGATATTGAATATTGGAAATAAGATTCAGCCTAAGGGACCTCTTTTCTGACTGACCTTCCCAGTTGGGTTATCACTAGGGGTGTTCAAAAAACCGACTGGACCGACGGACCGAATCGAACCGAGGTCTCAGTTTTTTTTTTCGTGGACCAACTTAATTGGTCCGGTCCACAGTTTACAGTTTCAAAAATCCTGTTTGGACCGATTCGGGCCAACTCTATATAAAATAATATATATATATATATATATATATATATATATATATATATATATATTAGTTTGAATTATAGTTTAATCCAATAATAGGTTTGTTTAATTGCAAATTTTGATTTTTTTAGTTTTTAATGTTGGGAAAAAATAGACTCGGGTATATTTTTGTAATTATCAATGATGTAATTCATTAATGTGGGGATCGAAGGGTTAGATCGGACTGACCCTATATAAGAATGAACTGACTAGGGTCGATTAACCAACATTATCGGTTAGGTCTCTTTCCATTTTGCTAGAGGACCGACCAAGTCAGTTCAGTCCAAAAAAACCTCAAAACCAAATCGAATCGCACCTCGAACACCCGTAGTTATCGCTGGTGTGCCCTAAATAAGTCATTGTGACGAACAAATTCGATTAACCCTCAACTACCAGGAAATAATACGGCAGAAGAATATAGTATTAAAGTGTACTTGACCATTAAAATAATATGATTGAAAGAAAAATATATTTCATTTGATTTTTCGCATTTGTTCTATTCCGAGTTATTCATTTCTATATACTTTCATTCACATATAAATATATTACTACAAGTTCCTGTCCATATAAGTATATGACTTATGTTCTTGCTTGAACAGGTATCTATTTTATGATAAACCTTGGAATGTCTGGAGATTGAACCTCATTCGTCTTTCAGCTGACGTTGTATAAATAATAAATTTTCAAGAACTAATTAGGCTCGTGGATGGAAGGTAGAAGGACTATGTTGAAGATTTATCTTTTGGATCTATTTTTGTTATTTTAAGTAGAATGTTATTTTATCAGATAAAACATGTTTATCTCTATAGCATTAGGTTTTAACGTTTGTCTCAAGTTGTAACTTGTTGATACTTTTAATATATATATGAAGTTTTCTTTTAGAAAGCTCTGATGACGTAACTGCTTCATCTTCATTAGTTTATGATCTTCGACCATGTGAATGTATTTTCGTTGCATTTATTTTAAGAAATATTTTAAATCCAGAATATTGAGTGCCTTCATGGCATGTTAAGACACTCATTCTCTACTAATTTTGGGTCAGAATCGTGACAGTTAATCCCACACTATGCGCACTACTGCCCAAATTTTTTTATGACGACTCTAAATATGAGTCTTTGGATTTAAAAATAAGAATTTGAAAAAGTGATAACTATCTGAATTGTTATTCTCATTTATTTTTAGAGGTTTTATATATATTCTCTGTAGTTACTCATAGATCTTCACAATTGAAATATATTCATATATTTAAACTCGATCTATGGATTTGTGAGTTTTTTTACACGATTGTTAGTCAAATTCACTAAAACCTAGATCAATTCAATTACCAAATCATATCCATTCCATATTTTATATTTAAATCTAGATTGAGGAAGAGTTGATCAATTTGTTGGAGGGTTGTCTAAAGTGTGATGCTCAAAGGATAATAGACTTTTCCTATCAAGCTTGGTGGATATCCTAGATTGATTCTCAGCAAATGAAGGAAAGGTGAATGTCCAAATGTAATTATTTCTTCAACAAATCATGCGAGAGTTGTCCTCTTGGATTTTATAAAATAATCTTTTCAAGTTTAATAAGTGAGAGGAAGCATGCATTCGAGTTTTTTCCCTAGGTGGTTTTTCCTCATAGCTTTATTGTTGCTTGATAGTTTGAATTGTTAATTAAGATCCGATCAGATCAAGTCACCGGGATCCGGGGTGAAACACCCCGTAATTTTGAGTATTTAATATTTAATTATTTTGGGAGTTATAAAAATATTTAAATTGGAGAAACTTAAATTTATGATTTGGAGAATTTATTTGAGTAAGAAGAATTAATTATTTTGGCAACTTTTAAGTTTAATTGTCCGAATTAAATGTGTGTCGCATTTTGAGGTTGAAATTTGGAAATATCAAAAAATATTTCGAATGACAATTCTGAGTGTGCGGTTGATTCCGGATGGGTCGAGATAGTCAGAAAATAGTACCCGAGGATAACAATTGAGTCTCGGGGAATTTTTGGGCTAAACCGGGCCCATACGAGGGCATTCTGGCTTTTTACATTTTAGGGTGAGGATACCCACCCACAAATTTTAGAACTCTAAGTCAGATTATAATAGTTGGAGGCTAGGTTTAGGGAGAAGAAAAACACACCATAGCCATTAGAGAGAAGAGAGAAACAATTCCAAGGCAAAAAGGAAGAAGTGGGAAGGATTCAAAGGAGACTTTCACCACAAACTCATTGGGAAGAAAGATTGAAAGAGAAGGATCATCAATCACCAACCAAAATCACAAAATCAGACCTACTGAATATAAGTCAAGTGTTTATTGCAAATCAAATTCAAGTTGTAATACCCATGTGTAGGGAGTTTTAAGAATTGGTTGATTCTATTGAAAAACCTTGATTTAAATGTTTGAATTGATCACATGTTTGGGTAGGATTGCATGTAGAATGAATCCCTAAGTAAAGATAAAATGAAATTTGAATATATTTGATGATTAACATGGAATCTTTATGAGTTCTTGGATGAAGAACATGAATCTTGAATGACTTCGGGTTTAATTGATGAACACAAGATATCAATCTGCCAGAATTTTTAACACAACTTTAAACGTATGCAATTTGATTTGTACTTCGAATTAGAGTGTGAAACATACATGCCTGGAAAGGTATTTCTCTTGGATATCCAATGAACTTGGAATCAGGTCAATCGGAGTTCTGTAGAGGGAGTAATCGACATTTTACTACACGGTGTTTGACCTGTCATCATATTAATCTGCCAGAATTTTAATGTGATTTTAAACGTGTACGATTTGAATTTTACTTCAAATTATAATGTCAACCATACATGCCTGAAAAGGTATTTCTCTTGTCTATCCAACGAACTTGGAATCAGGTCAATTGGAGTTCTGTATAGCGAGAAATCGAAATTTTACTAGAGGGTGTTTAATCTTCCAGAAAATTTGAGATTTTTCTTTTTAAGCTTCAAATGTCTAAAATTTTATCGGGGAAGTGTTTGGGACCTTGATGAAATATATTGATGGAATAATGATATGACGGTAGGTCTATGATTGAGTGTTGGACTTTAATTTTGTGAGAGAGTTAAAGTGTAGATTCATAGGCTTGATTGTGGCGTACTCTAATTCGAGATAAGAATACAATTACGAAAAAGCGTGAGCGAGCTTAAATTCATTAGGTTAGTGGGTTAACAAGGGTAACTACTGAATTGATATAACAAGGGGTAACTAGGACCCTTAGAGTTGTGTGAATACTCGAATTAATACGAAAGTGAAATAAATTCGTAAAGCAAACAAGTACGGTGAATATTAGAGAGAAATATATTACGTACAAGTATGAATAATTGGTTTGTGTGAATACCTACTGTTTTATAGGATTACTTGGGTTGTGAATGCCTATTGTGTGTTTACTTGTGATAGGATTATTAAGTTCGATGAGACATTCTAAACTATGCTCGATGAGATATTTCGAGCCAGGTTCGAGGGGACATTCCGAACCATGTTCGAGGAGACATTCCGAACATTACTCGAGGAGACATTCCGAGCAAGGTTCGAGGAGACATTCCGAATCATTTGTCCTTAATGTGTGAAATAGGACCAATAATAGGATATGCTGTACTGGGTATAGGTGTGTGTGAAAGATATACCATCTGAATAATCTACTTATGTGTGATAGTAGTAAGATTAGGTGTGGTATACCTAAGTATTGTTTTCAATATATACTCAGGCGTGATAGTAGTGAGAAGTATTAGTGCATAACAAAAATTTTATAAACTACATATGGGTAAGAGTGGTTGGAACATAAGTGGACAACTAGAATATATATAGAAAATCTACTTGTGTGTAATTAGTAGAAAAAGTAGGTAGTATGTACCTAAGATTTGATTAAGTATGAGAACTTAATTTTAAAGTATTGATACTAAGGTAAGAGTAATGATAATTACTAGACGTTCGGGCACGTACTGTATGGGCGGTATGGGAAAGTTAAAGTGAAACTTAACTAACGACTTAATGTAAATTAAGGGTAGCATGTAGCGTACTATTTGGGCGGTACTGATGAATTAGATTGTGTGAGGTATGTAGATGTTGGAGACCTAGTTAATATGGGTAGCGAGACTAGGTAGGAACGTTAGATGCGCACAATAGACGAGAGGTGAGGAAACTTAAGAGAGTGTGCGTGAGCCTAGCATGTGTAATCAATAACTGATATTTATTGCGATAAATTACTTGCTAAATATTTTCAAAACGTTTTGTGTACTAACACTTTCTATATAAATTTTTTAAAACCTTTTAGGTGTCCAGTCATAGGGACGCCAAGCGTGACTTCATTCCAGGGATTTTGGAGCTGCTGCATAGGTTTGTGTTGCAGGGCATTGACTAAACACTTCGTTTACTTTCCAGAGCTAGTTTAGGATCTTAGTTTTTAGAACTCTCATTTTGGGACATGTTTTCTACTCGTTACATTTGCAGTTATTCTAGTGTGTTGGATTTTAAGTTGGTTTTATTTTAGCCGTAGTTTTCGGCAAGACTTTATTTTATTCAGTTATTTATGATGGTTGGTTTTAGTACTGCTTAATTTATATTGTTCCTCTTGAGTTTTATCTGTTTAATAAAGATAAAAATTTGGCACTAGCTTAATTTCACTTAGATGGTTAGAAATATAAAGGTTTTCGACAGTGATGCTAAGAATGAACCATTTAAGAAACCTGTTTTAAATTAAATTAAGGCTTGATCACCCAAGGTTTAATTAGGCGGGGTGTCACAGATTGTATCAGAGTATCAGGTTCTAGTGTCCTTAGGATTTGTGAGGCTTACTACGATTCCAGCGTATCGTTATGTTGATATAGAGCCCTATTGATAGGATTGTTGCATTATCCTTGCGTGCTTATGATAACGCTCTTCTGCTATTAGAATTTTGTATACACTGTGTACTTATAAAAACTTGAATTTTATTTTAGAATGCCGCCAAGGAGGGAGCGAGCCGAGAGGGCAGACGCTAGAGAGGAGGCTAGGGAGGGATAGTTTTGCACGAGTCGTTGGCATATTAGAGATACCCGATAGCCCCTTTTTGTGTAAGGAGTCACCAGTGAATTGTGGCACATTGATGCATTCGATCTGAAGAGGAGTCGATATTATATTTAAGGAGATGTTTGGTCGTTAGTACATGGGTTGGGTACCCCGGGCAGTATATATATATATATATATATATATATATGTGTGTGTGTGTGTGTGTGTGTGTGTGTGTGTGTGATATGACTACGGGTTAGAAGTTATATTACGGTCTATGACTAGCATAGCCGCGTAACTTTCGTGCGGTAAAGCATGGGGATGGGCCTATGGGCACCCGGGTTAATTAAGACAATTTTTTTGCGGATAAGCACGGGTATAGGGTGTATGGACACCCTAGTTAAATTAATCCATATGTGTGTAAGTTATGGTTAGAAGCGGGAGAGATAGATATAGGTTAGAAGCGGGAGAGATAGATATAGCGAGCTTATAAGCACGTGACTAGAGAGTAATATTCGAAGCTTGGAACACTAGGCTTATCTTAATTTCGAGGACGAAATTCCTTTGTAAGAGGGGAAGTATGTAACACCCCATAATGTTGAGTATTTAATATTTAATTATTTTGGGAGTTATAAAAATATTTAAATTGAAGAAACTTAAATTTATGATTTGGAGAATTTATTTGAGTAAGAAGAATTAATTATTTTGGCGACTTTTAAGTTTAATTGTCTGAATTAAATGTGTGTCGCATTTTGAGGTCAAAATTTAAAAATATCAAAAAAGTATTTCTGATAACAATTCTGAGTGTGCAGTTGAGTCCGTATGGGTCGAGATAGTCATAAAAGAGTACCCAAGGGTAGAAATTGAGTCTCGGGGAATTTTTGGGCTAAATCGGGCCCATACGAGGGCATTCTGGCCTTTTTACATTTTAGGGTGAGGATACCCACGAATTTTAGAACTCTAAGTCAGATTATAAGAGTTGGAGGCTAGGGTTAGGGAGAAGAAAAACACACCATAGTTGTTGATACCAAATTTAGTCTGCTGACACGGACCAATTGAATGAAGACATGTGGCAATCTACATGGCAACAACAAACACTTCCGAGGAACTCACGCGCTCCGAGGAACAAGACTACAACGAGGAAGACTATTTCCCCGAGGAACACTGCTTCCCCGAGGAACTCACACGCTCCGAGGAACAAGACCTCTCCGAAGAACTCTTGAGTACCGAGAATCTTAGGCGGTCCGAGAAACTTAGGCGGTCCGAGCTGCACCTCGAACAAAGCATTAATAGCTGGACAACCAACAGTTTGACTGTTCATTAAATGCTTATCATTCAGATGCACACGCTTAAGGGGCATTGAATGTATTACCCTTTCATATGTACATCATTTAATGTATTACCCTTTCACTTTACAGCCTCAGGGCTATAAATACATTGTACAATCCTCATTGTGGAAAAAAAAACCCGGATCCCGAACCGGAATTTCTTGATAGAACTTGTAATCGAGAATTCCCAAAACACTCAGCAATAACACAACAGTGGACGTAGGCCATTCTTATAAGGCTGAACCACTTTAAAATTCTTTGTCTCATTTATTTATCTGTGATTGAATAATTAGAGTGATCTAATTTTTTACATCAACAGATTGGCGCCTTCTGTGGGAACGACTGGTAATATCGTTTTTCACCAAAAATAATCCATTATGAATGGCTGATATTCTGGAATCCAGCAATCGAAACGCTGGAACCCCTCCAAATCCATCTGCTCCGCCAAATATTCCAGATCTGGCTGGAATAATGACAAATCTGTCTCAGGGCCAGACCGTCATGCAAGATTCAATGAGACAACTCATCCAAACCCTTCATGGCGGTGCACCAACCCATTCAGGACTGCGGAGTATTCAAAGAAACATTTGTGCACCATCCTCACGTACCAGGCGTACCAATTCATATCGCAATGAGGAATCTAAAGATTTTTCTTATCAACCTGGACGAACTTCGTCAGTGCGAGCGACAGATACAGAACAACGTATCACTCTTTCTCCTAAAAGGACTAGTGCGTTAGAGAGGTTAAGCAGGGTATCACCTTTTGATCGATTAGGACTTAGAAGGAGTAGAAGTCCTCCTAAAGTCGTATCGAGGAGTTTTCGACGACCATCTGATTTAAGGGAAGGATCTGCCCAGTCACGAACAGCTGCTCGTCAAGATAGATCCCATGAGCGACCAGCTGCTCGTCAAGATAGATCTCAGGAAGCCACATCCACGCAATCAGTTGCTCGAACCAACAGGCCCGAGGAAGGAAATGATGCATGGAAAGGCTCTATTCAGAGGCTGGAGGATAGATTAGGGGAAATGGCTAAGGCCAAGAACCCTCTACAACGAACCTTTGTTCGAGGAACACCTTTTGTCCAGGATATTGTAGATTTTCTAACACCATCAAAGTTCAAAGCACCTGTTTTGACCCCCAAATATGATGGAAAGACTGACCCTGTTCTTCATATAGAACAATATCAAGCTGCTGCCGACATCTATGTTGTTCCAGATGAGATGAGATGCAGGGCATTCTCGAGAACTCTTACCGGATCTGCTCAAATATGGTATAATAATCTTCCTCGGGGTAAGATCTCAACTTTTCTTCAACTGGCCGAGTTATTCATTGGGAATTTCTGTTTTGGGGCAAAGCCAGTTAAACGAGTAGCACATTTGTTAAGTGTTAGACAAAAAGCTGGTGAGAGTACCAGAGATTATATAACTCGTTTTAATAACGAGAAACTTGAAGTCATTGATTATGAGGAAAAGACAGCGATTACTGCTTTGATGAATGGACGACTGCCCAACAAGTTGTACTACACTTTGGCCAAAGATCCACCTAGAACCATGTCAGACCTGGTGGGAAAAGCGTCCAAGATTATGAATGTCGAGGAGGCTATGGTTGCGAAGAAGAATATGGATGCTAAAGAAACCAAGGTGGAAGGTGATAAAGCCAAGAAGAAAGAGCACAAGAACAATGGTAATGACAAACATTCAAAAACTAGGTCGGTATGGGATGTAATGAAGAAATATGATAATTATACTCCTTTGAAGAAGGATATCAACCATGTTCTAGAAGAAATCAAGAACAACGAGGAACTAAACTGGCCAGAGGAAATGAAGGCAGACCCTGACAAGAGGAATAATCCGAAGTATTGCGAGTTCCATAAAGATCATGGACATATGACCAAGAATCGCATAGCTCTTCAAAATGAAATTGAAACACTCATCCGACGAGGAAAGCTGTCAAAGTATGTTGATCGTGGAAACGAAAGAAGAAACAACGACCGAGCAAGAGAGAGGTCTAGATCTCCTCGTCGAGTAGAGGAGAACAAGAAAAGAAACCATGAAGTTGATCCCGAAGATGACCCCGATCTTCCCAAGAGACCAAGGCAACAAGAACGTGAGGTATTTTCAATACGCTTTGGGTCATTTGACTGTAATGTAATAACAGGTGGAGATAAAAGAGGAGGAGACCTTACTGCTGAGAGAAAAGCTTACCTCGGTGAGGCTCAAGCTTGCTCGTACATTCAGCGAATAAATCTAGCTGAGGATGATCGCCCGAGAAAGGTGAACAAAGAGAAGTTGGTCATTGGGTTCTCAAAGAACGACCTTGCAGGTGTTCTATATCCTCATGATGACCCACTGGTGATCAAGATGAGAATGAAGGAGGTAATGATTTCAAGAGTACTGGTAGACAATGGTAGCTCGGCAGACATCATGTTCTACTCGTGCTTCGATAGTTTAAATCTAAAGCTATCTCAACTAGAGCCTTATCACAGACCCCTCATCGGTTTTGCTGGCGAGAAAGTATTTCCACTTAGGACGATCAAGTTGGATATATTCATTGGTACATGGCCTGCTTGTCGAACAGAAAGAATACGCTTCTTCGTGATGGATAAGAATGTTCAATCATCATACAATATCATAATGGGAAGAGTAGGATTGAAGAAGTTTAAGGCTGTACCATCTACAGTGCCTAAAATTTCCAACAAATTTTGGAGTAGGAGTTGTGAAAGGTGATCAGAAAGTAGCTCGGGAATGCTATTATTCATCCACCGAGCAAGAAGAACTGGAGGAATCAAGGAAAAAGACTACTAAATATCAAGTGGATGAAGGTGCAGAAATTAAAACATTGGATCCTAGAGATGAGTCGCAACTCGTGAAGGGTCAAGTGGTGGAAGCTACTGAAAGCATCATTCTGGACGACAAGCACCCTGAACGTACTACTCAAGTAGGTTCGTCGTTGGAAGCCTCACTAAAACAGGAATCGATAACTTTCCTAAGAAGTAAAAAGAAAACTTTTGCGTGGAGTCATGAGGATATGCCTGGGATAGACCCAAATTTCTTATGTCACGAGCTCAATGTGAATAAGGAGATCAAGCCAGTGAAGCAGAGAAGAAGAGTGTTCAGCCCCGAGAAGAATCAAGCTATACAGGAGGAAGTCGAGAAGCTCCAGAAAGCTTGCTTCATTGAAGATGTTAAATACCCAGACTGGTTAGCCAATGTGGTGATGGTAAAGAAGAAAAATAACAAGAGGAGGATGTGTGTAGACTTCACCGACCTCAACAAAGCATGCCCAAAGGATCACTTTCCATTTCCCCGAATTGATCAGCTGGTGGATGCTACCTCGGGACACGAGTTGCTGAGCTTCATGGATGCTTATTCTAGTTACAATCAGATCAAAATGAAACCTGAAGACAGGGAAAGTACTTCTTTCATTACCCCTAGGGGAATTTATTGTTATAATGTTATGCCTTTTGGTTTGAAAAATGCAGGTGCGACATATCAGCGACTGATGCACAAGGTCTTTGCTGAACAAATCAGTTGAAATATGGAAGTCTATGTTGACGATATGCTGACAAAAATCAAGAAAGCTGCCGACCATCTAGTTGATTTAAGCCAGACTTTTGATCAACTGGATAAATATCAAATGAAGCTGAACCCGATGAAGTGCATATTTGGAGTACGCGAAGGCATATTTCTCGGGTACATTGTCAATTAGCGAGGCATTAAAGCAAATCCTGAAAAGATCAAAGCTCTATTAGGGTTGCGATCTCCAACGACGAAGAAGGAAGTATAGAATCTCACAGGACGAGTAGCAGCACTCAATAGATTTGTGTCACGAGCAACTGATAGATGTCTCCCATTCTTCAAGACACTCCGAAAGACTTTTGAGTGGAATGATGAATGTGAGAAGGCTTTTCAAGACTTGAAGAAATACTTGGGAGCACCTCCACTGTTGTCCAGGCCAGTGATGGGAGAAAAATTATACTTATATCTTGCAGTGTCCGAGAATGCAGTTAGCTCGACGTTGATCAGAGTGGAGAATAGAGTGCAAAAGCCAATTTATTATACGAGTAAGGCCTTTCGAGGAGCAGAGATCAGATATCCAAGGCTGGAAAAGTTAGCAATGGCGTTGATTGAATCGAGTAGGAGAATGAGGCCATACTTCCAGGCTCATACCATAGTAGTATATACTGATATGCCATTGAGGCAAGCCCTTCATAAGCCAGAAAAACCAGGGAGATTGATGTACTGGGCAATAGAACTCGGTGAATACGATATAGTCTATGAACCCAGATCATCGCTAAAAGGGCAGGGTGTTGCAGATTTTATAACAGAGTTCACCTATCCTGATACCCCCGAGGAGCAAAAGTTGCTCGCTGAACAACCTGTGGATGTTACAGGATCAACAAACACAAGCTCAGACCAACTCTGGTTGGTAAAAGGGCAAGTGGATGTTACAGGATCATCAAATTCGAGCTCAGACCAATTCTGATTGGTAAAAGGGCAAGAAAAGATGATCGACGAAGAGCAAGAAATATCCGGGGAGGATGAAAGGAAGCAACAAATATTTCACCGAGGAACTCTGACTGATCAGAAATTTGAAGACGAGTTACCTATATGGAAGCTATATGTAGATGGCTCATCTTGCACTACAGGATGTGGCGCGGGGATAGTTTTGAGCACTCCGGATGAGGTCGATATGGAATACACCTTGCGTTTCCAATTCAAAGCTTCCAACAATGAGGCTGAGTATGAGGCCATGATTGCAGGACTTAGTTTGGCAAAAATTATGGAGGCGCAACAGGTCATTGTTTTCAATGATTCTCAATTGATCGTAAACCAAATGATGGGAGTATATGCAGTTAGAGGAGAATTAATGATCAAATATCATGCAAAGGAAAAGGAGATGGTGTCAGAATTTGCCGCTATTCAGCTGGTCAAAATACCAAGAATGGAGAATGCGAGAGCAGACGCCCTAGCTCGACTAGCATCAGCTACTCATACCGAGCTACGGAGAACAATCCCAATTGAAGTTTTAGCTGGTCAAAGCATAGATGAAGATCTGACGACGAACTTTATCACCCTTGATTTAGGACCATCTTGGATGGATCCCATCAGGGCATATATTGAAGAGGGAGATTTACCAATTGACAAGCTCGCAGCCAAGAAATTAAAGTTTAAAGATGCTCGGTATGTATTAACTAACGGTATTCTGTATAGACGAGGAATTATGGCAGGTTTGCAGAGATGTGTACATCCCTCCGAGGTGAAAGAATTGATTGAAGAGATCCATGAAGGGTCCTGTGGAGCACATGTAGCAGGTCGGACGCTTTTGCAAAGGGTGATGACACAGGGATACTACTGGCCGACGATGAGGGCTGATTGTATAACCTATGCCAAGAAATGTGACAAGTGTCAGCGCTTTTCCTCCATCCGAAGAACTCCACAAGCATTGTTGACACCCTTAACTTCCCCTTGGCCATTTGCCATGTGGGGAATTGATTTGGTTGGGCCACTGCCAACGACCCGAGGAAGGTTCAAATACCTCGTCGTCGCAGTGGATTATTTTACTAAGTGGGTAGAAGCTGAGCCACTCATTGATATGACGTACGAGAAGGTGTACCAATTTGTTTGAAAGAACATCATTTGTCGATATGGTCTTCCTCATGCTTTCATCACAGACCATGGAATACAATTTGATAACGAGGAGTTCGTTGCCTATTGTCATCAATCAAATATTTTGAAGGTCCACTCAGCACCAGGCCATCCTCAAAGCAATGGACAAACTGAAGTGACAAACAGAACGCTGCTGAATGGCTTGAAGAAAAGATTGGATGATGCAAAAGCAAACTGGATCAACGAGTTACAGTCAGTACTTTGGCCTTACCGAACTACTCCCCGAGTAGCAACTGGAGAATCACCATATATGCTGGCGTTTGGAAGTGAAGCTGTTATACCTGCCGAGTTGGGTCTCACAACACACAGGGTACTGAATTTCAATTCCCCTGTCAGCGACTTAATGAGAAGACTTGATTTAAACATGCTCGAGGAAGTTAGAGAAGAAGCAGCCATTAGAAATGCTGCTTACCAGCAACGAACAGCTTTGTTCTACAATAAAAGGGTGAAGAAGTGCGACCTGAAAGAAGGAGACTATGTACTGAAGAAGGTGATTCAAAAACACAATAAACTAGAGGCAAACTGGCATGGACCATACCGAGTTACAGAAGTTGTTCGACCAGGAACTTACCGAATAGCAACTCTAGAAGGGGAGGAGTTTAAGAATGCATGGAACGCGGAGCACCTGCGCAAGTATTATCAGTGATGAATAAAATGAAGATATTCTGCCGAATTCTTTCTTTTTATTGAAAGTTTTTTGGGGAATACTAGTGCTACACACTACTCGGCAAAGCTCAGGCTACTCAAATTTTTTCTCGAAAATGCCAACTAAGGTTGGTCGAGAAACCTATATTCCTCCGGGAAGTAAAGCTACCAATATTCCTCCGGGAAGTAAAGCTACCAATATTCCTCCGGGAAGTAAAGCTACATATATTCCTCCGGGAAGTAAAGCTACCAATATTCCTCCGGGAAGTAAAGCTACTAATATTCCTCCGGTAAGTAAAGATACATGTATTCCTCCGGGAAGTAAAGCTACTTGTATTCCTCCGGGAAGTAAAATTTGTATTCCTAAGGGAAATAAAACTATATGTTTCTCGGGAAATAAAAGTATTCCTAAAAATTCCAACTTATGTCGGTTAGGAAATGAATATATTCTCGAAAATGCCAACTTGAGTTGGTCGGGAGGTAAAATTATTTCAAAAAGATTAACTATGGCTGGTCGGGGATAAAAACCCACCAACTGTAGTTGGTCGACAAGGAAAATTTACCGACCTTGGTTGGTCGGAAACATTTAAGAGAAAAATCTACTAACTATGGCTGGTCGGGGATAAAAACCCACTAACTGTAGTTGGTCGACATGGAGAATTTAACGACCTTGGTTGGTCGGAAGCATTTTAAACATTTTTTATGCTCGTAACTTTATTATTAAGTGATCGAGCAACATTTTTTATACTCGTAACTTTATTATTAAGTGATCGAACAACATTTTTTATACTCGTAATTATTACTAAGTTGGTCGAGAAACAAAATATTGTTTTTGCCATATGACTACCATAAATTCAAGCTATTCGACAATAAGTTGATCAACAAACTACGCAATATTGTTATTTTTTAACAGATACACATGCGTAAATATAAAGTGTTTGATATTTACAAGACAATAGCAATTAAGATTGTAAACAAAAATGAAAGTCTTTCATTAAATCCAAAAATAAATTACATTGATAATGAAATGAAAGTTACATTGATATTGAAATGTATACTAACTATTACATCAAAATTCCTATTCTACTGGTCTTTTCCCCTCTGCTTTTGACACAGATTCCTCGCCAGCAAGCGGATCATTTAAAGCCAGAGGAGAATTTATGAAGTTGAGATCTTTCAACATCCTGATATTCGTCACGGATGGTCGATCTAGGAGATGCTCGGGACGAGATATCTCGGCTTTTGAATGGAGATTGTAGTCACCGATATACTTTGAAATCAAGCTTCGAGGAATGGCCCGTGCAGGGATCCAACTCATATCCAATTTGTACGGTGGCACAGGTAAGTCGAGCAGCCCGGGATCATGGTTGTCCCACAGGTAATGACCCTGTTCGAGTTGCAGCACACCTAGGGCATTCAACCAGCCCTGCTTGTAGCCCTCATTATTGGCATTCTGGATACGATCGTCCAAGTGGTATAGTGCTTCGTTGTATCCAGCCATCCAGAACTCCCTGGGCTATTTGTGGAACTGATATGTTAGTCTGTCTAGCTGCTCGTGGAGATTTTTGATGAAGATCTCTTTGTTCTCCAAGGTAGACTTCTGCGTGGAGAGCTGCTCTTCCAGGTCTCTGATCTTTTTTTACATTTCAGCCAACGCATGGTTCTTCACCATTAATTGGAAGGCCTAGTTCTCTAAGGCAGACTGAGTCCTCTGTTCCTCGACAAGAATCCGAGCTGCTCTTGCTCATCCCCGAGGAGCCCTTGCTCGTCCCCGAGAAGATGTGGAAGGGCCAGACCTCTTCAAGGTTTCCAACTCGTCCCTCAAGTTGGCGTTCTCAACTTCCAGGAATGAAAATCCCTCATCAGTCACTGGGATCAAGCCTTTTGAAGTGGAGGCTGCAGACTTCAATTGTGACAGCTCCCTTTGCAGGTTGTTGTTTTCTTACTCCAGCAACTCGACAATCTGTCTGCATTCCTCGACCTCACCCCTCAAGGTTCCTTCCCTTAAATCGTAGCCAGCAAAAAGCTTCTCGTAGCCCTTGTCGGCAATAATCTGCTGGTACTTCTTCTCGTAACCCTCATGCAACAGGGCAGTGGATTCTTTGTATTATTGCTGAAGGTCTTTGAGGGTGCCATGGAGATCCTCGATCATATCATAATAGGCCACATTATTGGCCACTACTCTATCAAGAAGACACTTCAGATATTAGTATGCTTCAACTGCCTGTTCTGAAGCATCTTGGCCGAGGATGACGACAACTTGTGCTGCACTCAGGTCTGTATGACCAGCCTTAAAGTATTCATTGCATTGTCGCAACAGCTTTGTATCATGGGCAAATAACAATTCCATCCTGGCCAGAAACTAGCAGAGAAAGAAAGAGCAATCATAAATAAGAAGTACAAGTAGAGTATGAATAGAAGATAGACAACAGTATGTAAAAAAGTCCAAGTTTTATTATATCATAGTTCAGAGTTACAAGTTCTGGGTTACATTTGATAAAAGAAAAATAAAATGTAAAGATAAACCCGAACAACTCTACACCTTTTCCTTGTCTCCCAAAACCTTCTCGGGAGGCTGGGACGAGGAAGTAGGTTGCTCGGAGGGAATGGATAGTTGCTCGGGGAGAACTGGCAATTGCTCAGAGGAAGTAACGATTTGCTGAAGTTCCTCGGCAGCAGGCTGAATGGCTGGGGGATGATCTCCCATCACCATAGAAGACTCTTCGGAGGCAGCTTCGTCCTCTTCTAAGTCTTCAGGAGTTGGAGGGGGACCAGGGATGTGTTGCTGAAAGAGCTCGGAATTTTCATCCACTTTCATCTCCTGAAGAGAAGCAACCCATCCATCCCTAAAGTATTTGAGGCTGCCATAGTCCACTTGCAACACCATGGAAGCCAATCCCTTGTTCCACCCCTTGTCCCAGCCAGCGCTGAAGGACTTCTTCACAGCCAGTTTCCTTTTCAACTTTTCCGAGGAAAGCTTCTCGGACAGCAGGTCATCAGCAGCTTTCAGTTTTTTCTCACCCTCCTCCTTCTGCCGATTTACCTCCCGAAGTTGAGACAACTCCTCTTCAGCAATCCTGAGCTTATCCTCAAACTCCCCAGCAGTTTTGAGCTTCTCTTCGAGCTCTTTATTTTCCTTCTCCAGGGCATTCATTTTTTTCTCCAACTCTTTGGAGACTTCAACAGCTCGAGCTTTTTCCTGCTCGGTGGAGGCAAGCTTCTTCTCCCAAACAGCCTTGTCAGTGGCATATTTTTGGCGAGAATCGTCCAAAGACTTGATAGCTTCTTCCAGAGCTCCCTCCACACTGGACGAGGAGCATGAAGCTTTAATTGCTTCATCCTTATTCAGAATTATATTAAAGCAGCTTGTCAACTGTGAAAGTAAAAAGAAAGCAAGTCAGAAACAGAAATGACAAGGGAAATATGAAAAGTTCAAAGACTTACAGAAGCAAGGTGGCGAGCAGCTAATGAAGTAACCATGTCCCGAGTAAGGTTTTCTTCAGTACCTTGGACCTTGGGAATGATCCAGGACTTTATCGAGCTCATGGCAGAGCTCGGGGGAACAAAAGTTGGAACACCGGTTCCAGTAAGTGGTGGTTGAGTAATGGTGTCATACAAATTGACCGAGGAGCTTTTCTTAAGCCTCCTCGGGGGAACAGGAACAGATTCAACCAAGGAAGAACCCTTGGTCGGTGATATTACAATCACCTCTCCAGGAGCAGCAGACCTGCTCGGAGCCACTACGGGTTTCTCGGTAACCTTCACAACAGCAACCGAGGAAGGTGCATCATTCTTCTTTGTCCCTTACCCTGGGACATCAACTTTACTTATTTTTGCATCTCCAGAACCAGAGTCAGGCTTCTCGAAGAGAGTGGGAGGTCTTCTCTTTTTCATTCTTTCACTCAAAGGGACGTGAGATTCAGGCGAGGAACTGGTCGAAGCTGGTACTGGCTCTGCGTCACTTATTACTGGACGAGCAGTAAAAGAGGTTGTGTAGCTCTTGTACTGTAGCAGATATGAGGCTGATCTAATGTTCTCGTCGACAATAGATTGATGCAGACTCCAGATAAGTTTCAAATGCCTTATATTGACATCTACTTCTTTTGGGCACTTTCTTTTGCTATCAACTGCAAATAAATAAACATTGCCATCAGTGACACATTTTATCAAACATAAAGGAAGAATAATTTCAAAATAAATAAAATGAAATAAGAATAACCTATCCCATTGCCATAGGGAGGGCATCTGGGACCCTGATAAACTTCATCTCCTGATAAAGGAGCATGTTGCCAATTTTTTATGACAACCCCGTGCTCAAAATAATCCCTATTGGCATCAGGGAGATTGACCACTAAAGCCCTATTTAACATTCTAGTTTTTAAATAAAAGGTGTTGTCACCCATTACCCATCTATAACAAAACATAATCTAAGGAATTCCTATGCGAGTTCCATGGATATAATTTAATCTATGCACCCCATTAACTATTCTCCATGTGTTGGGGGCTATTCTTGCAGGAACAACGTCAAAATACTGACAAAATTCTAGACACAAAGGATTGGGTGGAAAAGAAAATCCACACTCAGCAATAAAGAGACTAGGGAACCAATATCCCTCAGCCAAACGAAAATAATCAGAAGGCTCAGAAAGCTCTTCCAAAACAACCCAGGAGGGAATGGAAAAATCAGAGCAAAATTTATCAAGAGATTCAACAGGGTAAACCATGGTGAATAAAGGAAATGAAGAAGGAAGAAGATCTTACAGAAAAAGAGTGGAGCTGTTGACAACGAACGATGAAAAAGATGAACGCACAAGGGAGTAGAAGACAATGGAAAATTTGAAGGTACAAATTTGAAAAGGTAGAAGACGATGGTATTGTCTGTGACGCTTAAATACCTTGCCTTGGGAAAAGGAAAAAGTAATGATTACGGGAATCGAAGCGGGTAGAAAAGTTCAAAAAAGCATGATTCTACGAATTGGGAAGGAGAAATAAATACAAAAGACTCCTAAATATCAGGAGGACCATTTAAAACTTCCATATTCCGAGAAAGAATGTTCCATACTCCTCAAAGTTCGAACTATGAAACATTGGGGGCTTCTGTTGATACCAAAATTAGTCTGCTGACATGGCCCAATTGAATGAAGACATGTGGCAATCTACATGGCAACAACAAACACTTTCGAGGAACTCACGCGCTCTGAGGAACAAGACTACAACGAGGAAGACTATTTCCCCGAGGAACACTGCTTCCCCGAGGAACTCACACGCTCCGAGGAATAAGACCTCTCCGAAGAACTCTTGAGTACCGAGAAGCTTAGGCGGTCCGAGCAACTTAAGCGGTCCGAGCTGCACCTCGAACAAAGCATTAGTAGCTGGACAACCAACAGTTTGACTGTTCATTAAATGCTTATCATTCAGACGCACACGCTTAAGGGGCATTGAATGTATTACTCTTTCATATGTACATCATTTAATGTATTACCCTTTCACTTTACAGCCTCAGGGCTATAAATACATTGTACAATCCTCATTGTGAAAAAAAACCCGGATCCCGAACCGGAATTTCTTGATAGAACTTGTAATCGAGAATTCCCAAAACACTCAGCAATAACACAACAGTGGACGTAGGGCATTCTTATAAGGCTGAACCACTTTAAAATTATTTATCTCATTTATTTATCTGTGATTGAATAATTAGAGTGATCTAATTTTTTACATCAACAATAGTCATTAGAGAGAAGAGAGAAATAATTCCAAGGTAAAAAGGAAGAAGTGGGAAGGATTCAAAGGAGACTTTCACCACAAACTCATTGGGAAGAAAGATTGAAGGAGAAGGATCATCAATCACCAACCACAATCACAAAATCAGACCTACTGGATATAAGGCAAGTGTTTATTGCAAAACAAATTCAAGTTATAATACCCATGTGTAGGGAGTTTTAAGAATTTCTTGATTCTATTGAAAAACCTTGAATTAAATGTTTGAATTGATCACATGTTTGGGTAGGATTTCATGTATAATTAATCCCTAAGTAAAGATAAAATTAAATTTGAATATATTTTATGACTAAAATGGAATCTTTATGAGTTCCTTGATGAAGAACATGAATCTTGAATGACTAAGGGTTTAATTGATGAACACAAGATATCAATCTGCCAGAATTTTTTACACAACTTTAAACGTATTCCATTTGATTTGTACTTTGAATTAGAGTGTGAAACATATATTTATGGAAAGGTATTTCTCTTATCTATCCAATGAACTTGGAATCAGGTCAATCGGAGTTCTGTAGAGGGAGTAATCGACATTTTACTATAGGGTGTTTGACCTGTCAACATATTAATCTGCTAGAATTTTAACGTGAGTTTAAACATGTGCGATTTGAATTTTACTTTGAATTAGAGTGTCAACCATACATTCATGGAAAGTTATTTCTCTTAGCTATCCAATGAACTTGGAATAAAGTCAATCAGAGTTCTGTAGAGGGAGAAATTGAAATTTTACTAGAGGGTGTTTAATCTGCCAGAAAATTTGAGATTTTTCTTTTTTAGCCTCAAATGTCTAAAATTTTGTCGGGGAAGTGTTTTGGACCTTGATGAAATATATTGATGGAATAATGATATGGCAGTAGGTCTATGATTGAGTGTTGGACTTTAATTTTGTGAGAGAGTTAAAGTGGAGATTCATAGGCTTGATTGTGACGTACTCTAATTCGAGATGATAAGAATATAATTACGAAAAAGCGTGAGCGAGCTTAAATTCGTTAGGTCAGTGGGTTGACAAGGGTAACTACTGAATTGATATAACAAGGGGTAACTAGAACCCTTAGAGTTATGTGAATACTCGAATTAATACGAAAGTGAAATAAATTCGTAACGCGAACAAGTACGGTGAATATTAGAGAGAAATATATTACGTACAAGTATGAATAATTAGTTTGTGTGAATACCTACTGTTTTATAGGATTACTTGGGTTGTGAATTCTTATTGTGTGTTTACTTGTGATAGGATTAGTAAGTTCGATGAGACATTCCGAACTATGCTCGATGAGATATTCCGAGCCTGGTCCGAGGGGACATTCCGAACCATGTTCGAGGAGACATTCCGAACATTACTCGAGGAGACATTCCGAGCAAGGTTCGAGGAGACATTCCGAATCATTTGTCCTTAATGTGTGAAATAGGACCGATAATAGGATATGTTGTACTGGGTATATGTGTGTGTGAAAGATATACCGTCTGAATAATCTACTTATGTGTGATAGTAGTAAGATTAGGTGTGGTGTACCTAAGTATTGTTTTCATTATATACTTAGGCGTGATAGTAGTGAGAACTATTGGTGCATAACTAAAATTGTATAAACTACATATGGGTAAGAGTAGCTGGAACATAAGTGGACAGCTAGAATATATATATATATATATATATATAAAATCTACTTGAGTGTAATTAGTAGAAAAGGTAGGTAGTATGTACCTAAGATTTGATTAAGTATGAGAACTTAATTTTATAGTATTGATACTAAGGTAAGAGTAATGATAATTACTAGACGTTCAGGCACGTACTGTATGGGCGGTATGGGAAAGTTAAGGTGAAACTTAACTAACGACTTAATGTAAATTAAGGGTAGCATATAGCGTACTGTATGGGCGGTACTGATGAATTAGATTGTCTGAGGTATGTAGATGTTTGAGACCTAGTTAATATGGGTAGCTAGACTAGGTAGGAACGTTAGATTTGCACGATAGACGAGAGGTGAGGAAACTCAAGAGAGTGTGTGTGAGCCTAGCATGTGTAATCAATAACTGATATTTATTGCGATAAATTACTTGCTAAATATTTTCAAAATGTTTTATGTACTAACACTTACTATACAATATTTTTAAAACCTTTTAGGTGTCCAGCCACAGGGACGCCAAGCGTGACTTCATTCCAGGGATTTCGGAGCTGTAGCATAGGTGGCTGTTGTAGGGCATTGACTAGACGCTTCCTTTACTTTCCAGAGCTAGTGTAGGATCTCAGTTTTTAGAGCTCTCATTTTGGGACATGTTGTCCACTCGTTACATTTGCAGTTATTCTAGTGTGTTGGATTTTTTGTTGGTTTTATTTTAGCCGTAGTTTCCGGTAAGACTTTATTTTATTCAGTTATTTATGTGGTTGGTTTTAGTACTGCTTAATTTATATTGTTCCTCTTGAGTTGTATCTGTTTAATAAAGATAAAAATTTGGCACTAGCTTAATTTCACTTAGGTGGTTAGAAATAAAAAGGTTTTAGATAGTGATGCTAAGAATGAACCATTTAAGAAACCTATTTTAAATTAAATTAAGGCTTGATCACCCAAGGTTTAATTAGGCGGGGTGTCACACGGGGTTGATTATAAATCAGACAAATTAGTGGGGGCCAAAGTCTAAATGACCCTTTGTCTTATTACTCACATGTTTGAGTTGTCTTAATATTATGCATTGGTAGTTGGTGTACTTATTAGTGCATGATAGAAAAACATAAACAAAACCTCTTATGCGGTGGTCAGAGCGTCTTGTCACTTATTACATGTGAATAAAATGTTCTATCTTTTATGCTTTTATTTGGGTGCGTTGTATCATATGTGATAGATTTAATTTATTTACTTGAAATTTTTATTTTTGTGCACTTTTTTCAAAAATTAGATAGAGAGGAAGATTATAAGAGTATAATATACTCATTGTTCCTTCGTAGTTAAGGTTATCAAGAATTCCTCAAACAAAACACTCTTTGAGTTTTGTCCGCGAGTTCTTTAAAAATATTAACTAATCAAGGTCAACATGATGGATCACTATTTTTCATTATCCAGGGTATAACACTTTAGGATATAGGTATATTAGACTAGTGAATAGATTTACCCCCATTCTTATCCAATTTCTTAAATTGAAAAATACCTATAATTTAACCATGTGGATTGTTTTGAAATTTCCTAATACAATATGTAATATACGCTTCATGTAAAATTACATTTAAAAAATGCATATTACATATTTAGAAGTTCATAGATTGAACAATAAAATTTCTTTCAAAAGCCTTTACTCACAAAATCAAAGCCTTGCTTAGATCAATATGAACTCAACAAACACTTCATGGAAAATTTCCTCACTCCTTTAGTGAGATCGTTTCACTATAATTTCGCTGCAACAAGGTTTGTTTCTTTAATGAAGGAACTTATCACAACCCATAAAGCCCTACTAGGTTGAATCCCAAAATCCATGCAGAACTCTCGAATTTATGTCGCGGATGTTCGCTCCAGCGAATAAATTGTGAACTTTTCAGCTAATACCCCTAGATTATGGGATTTAGATATCTTTAGTGGTTATTTCATTGGGAATTGTTCTCATGGTCAATTCTTAAATATTGAGTAGTTAATACTTTCCTTAGGTGTTTTAGAGTATTTTACACACAAGTTAATAGCCTTCTAAATACCCATTTAATCTATTTGACCTTATGTTGCTCTCCGTTACAACCACAAGAATTTTTGTATACAAGCTTTAAACAAATCAAATTTCTCGGGAGAAATTAATTTTATTTGTGTTATTTAAACTCTTTGTTTCTTTTATGTGAAACCCTTTTGAAATATTTTGATTTAGCTTCTTTAACTCAACACTTGAAAAATCATTTTCTAAACTTTATTCTTGAGATAGTTCTAAGACTTTTGAGTCTGAATCATGCTTTGTGATATTTTGACTTCCATACATTTTCTCTAATATCTTTTTAACCTATAGGATATCCTTGCATATCTTAAGAGTAGATTTTATGGGTTACTATTGGTTCCATTTTTCTTGGAAGAAGTTTCTGAGAATGCGGTGTGATATCGATTTCAACCAATTCGCAAATTCTAATTTAAACTTAATTAATTGGAGTCAATTTTTAAGCCAATTTTATTTAAACCCTAACACATACATATAGGTGAGTATAATCAAACCATCACAATTAAATTGTTGACACATAAATTTCAGGAAAAAACACAAAGGGAAAATCTTTTTCTTTTCACTATACAAAAGTAAATCGCAACTTACATACACAATGAAAGCTGTAACGAAATCCTCATACACTCACATAAACACATATCCTAGAGTCAGTAATGGATCAACCGCAACTAACCCACAATAACATGCAACTCTGAAACAGGCGGGAACACCCGCAAGCATTCCCAATAACATGTAGTCGTCAGTCGTGGATTCATCCTCTCTATAAGAGAAACTTTAACACGATAGTATCTTGGGTTGCAAAATAATTCACTAAACTATTGGGATTTTTTGTGATTTGAAAAACAATGTTTAAACCCTAAATGAATAAGACAAAATGATTTTGCAATTTGCAATTTTCGTGTACTAAAAAACGTAAGTTCTTAAGGAAAAATGACTCCATTAATCAGGTTTATATAATAAAATTGAGTCAATGATCTCGCTCGAACGAAAACAAGATGTCACTTGAATGAGGACATCGGGCGACATGCTTATATCGCTTGAATGATAGTAAGATGTCGCTTGAATGACCTAAATGACAAAAAAGATTTATAAAACTCCGCCTCAACACTTAAAAAAAATTCTTTGACGAAAACAACGCCTCGGGTGTTTAAAAATAGTTTATAAAAATTATCCCAACACTTTAAATGAATCGTTAAGGGACTTAAACACAACCTTACCAAAATCTATCTTGCAGAGGCTTTTCTGTTGAAGAATGTTTATATTCGGATCTGTCTTGATGCATGATTGATCTTGAACTTTACTTCGACAGTTGTAGCGGTATACGACGTACTCTAATTTTAAATCGGACAATATAAAATATGTCCCTACAAATCTCTCCTTATGTCTATGTCGATACAATCTAAAAACGTTTTAATTATCAAATCAAATGTCATAAACAAATCTAATACCCTTCCATGAACCTAAAACTGAAAAGGTACAAAAAAATGCAACTCTGTAAACTTTCTTAAGAAATCTTCATCATGTACAAATCGACAACATTTATTTTTCATCATCAGTGTGAGCAAAATAATCTTCAATTTTTGTACATATAAACATGAGACAATAAACAAATACCTTCGTGATGTATCGAGCTTGAAATGACATGAACATAAATCAAATCAAATATCAAATCTCAAATCAACCCGTAATTTAAACTCCTCCATTAAATCATAATTTATTCTTCCCCTTTTTATTTATCCGAAATAAACAAGGAAAAGAATAAATAATAATAATAAGCACAGAGTGTCACGATAAGCAAAGCAAATCAACTATGATCATCAAGGATAAACTTGAAAGTATTCACCAACTATTTTTGAGTTTTCAATTTTTTCAAACAAAAAAGTCTCACACATGAATTTCCACTAAGATAACCAAATCATGGAAAAGAAATGAATGGGTGTGAACATATTCAATAGGTAAATCAACTTAAACATACATAACAAATGTGCACAATGAATATGGATACTCCTAATGAATAAACTTCACAATCATCCTTAGGGGTAAAAATTATTGAATTCAAATGACATCGACTCAATCTAATCAACAAATCAAAGTCTAAAATGATTTTCACACCAATAACATATAAAACTATGTAATGCTTTTTCAAGACTTTGTCAAGACGTGCAAATATGTTGATTTATATTTCCAACCAAACTCCCTCAAATATATATTTCTTTTTTAAGCTCTTTTGAGGTTTCTATTTTTTCTCAACTTAAAGAAATCCTATTGGCCCCATTTTTAGCATATGATTATTTTTATTCCCTTAATTTTTTTATCAAGGTAGCTTTCACGACGAGATTATTATTCTCTTACAGACCTTTCCCCTGTTCACTCATCATTTTTTCATATTTAAACAAATCCCTCACGGACAACGGTTCTTACATGTACTCTTTCATTGTCAAATCTTATCGCATTTGGTTCGTTTTAAAGACAGGATTGAGATGAAAACGCTTCAACCAACATGTGATAGACAAGTACAATAATCAAAGAAATCTTTTCAAGTGTGCATTAAAGGAAATAATTAGTCAAACATGTAGAAAGTAATCTCGAATCTCATTTTAATGACCCCAAACATTATAAAGCACATGGATGAAATGATGTATCATCTCAAAACACTATCGAATAGTCACATGGATTTGGAAAACTCTTTTTGACTTTTTCCAAAAATTTTATCAAAATAAAATATTTTTGACCTTTTCAATTTTTTCTAAAAGAATATATAATTTTCCAAAAATTTTCAAAAACAAAAACCTTTTTGGTTTTTCAAAAAATATATCAAAAATGGTACACGCTAGCAATAGGCATAAAATATCATCATGAAAATCATCATATGCTAGCAAATTAGTCTAAACCTAAACCGTTAGGTGCAGTGGAGTTTTCCAAAAATGGTGGCATTCTATGAAAAACTTCCATAAAATCATGTGAAGTCTTGATAAAAAAAACTCTACTTGCTCCCTAATACGTGCAAACTCCCTCGTGTAATCATCTGGAGCATCATGTGTGGGTGCGTGTGTGGTAACACATGGCAAAACTCTATGTGATACACTACCCAACTTAAAGCAAAATTCCCTAAGTTGTCCTTTCTTCTTACAATGGGTGCAAACATACACAGGCCTAGGAACTCCTCTCTAAAAACTTCTACGGTGCACTCTCCTATCAGGTAACGGACGCCTAACTAGGTTTGGGTTGAGATCCATATGGATCAATCACAAATTCAGGAATCGGCTCGAGTGCAAAATGAGAAGTAGACGCACCGTCATGACCTTACCTAATCTCTCAAATTACCCAAAGTGGGATCGAGGATAATCTTTCCTACCTTCTTATATATATCCTCTATAGTGAACTTTACCTCCCGAGCTCATTCGATATCTCTCTCTAATTGAACCACACGAGATTCAAGTTCACTCTTTTCCCAACCTATGATGATCAACTGCTCACTCAAAGTAACTTTCACATTCTCGAGTTGACTCACTAACGCCTCAAATCCATTCAAAACAGCTCTTTCTCTATCCAAATCTATCACCCTAAGACCTAACTCCTTACAACTTCTGTGTCTTTAAGGTCTCAATATATAAATCTCTAAATGCAATTTGGAGCTCACTTTCACCTTCACTAGCGCACTCACTCTCACAATCTCTAGAAACACTCAAATCATCCTCGGGGTCTCACGTGCACAAGAATCCTCATCATCGTTGGATAAACTAGGTGTGTTCACGTGACTAGATAAAAAGGCCACACATACCATGTGAAGATTCATCCCCGAAATCTTTCACCTCTTCCTCACTATCGCTAAGAGTGGCTAGCATGGGAATCTTCTTGCCCTTTCTCTGTAGCCTAGCGGGACACTCAAACGCCCTATGCCCCTTGCCCTAGAATTCAAAACATATCTCCTCTTCCTCATTCTCTTTCTCACCGCTCCCTTTGGCTTTCTTTTTATTTTTCTCAGAGAATATTTTATTGAAAGAATTTTCTTTTGAAAATTTGAGAAACTTTTAGCAAGGATTGCCATATCAAAATCAAACTCTCCCTCAGACTCGAAACCAAAAAATCTCACTCTATTTTTCTTCTCTCGCTTGGATACTTCCTCACTCTTCCTAGACTGGGCTTTAAGTGATATCCCTCTATCCTTAGGCTTGACAGTGTCAGGAAACATGTCAATTTCATATGTCTTGAGGTCTCCTACCAGTTCTTCTAGCTATTTATTGCTCAAATTTCCTAAGGAATTCAACACAGCGACTTTAGGGATAAAACGTTTGGGCAACGATCTCAAAATCTTTTTAACCACTCATGCATCAGGAATGTGATCACGAAGATTGAAACTAGTGTTGACAATCTCAAACAAATGAGCATAAAATTCATCGAAACACTCAAATTCAGGCATGGTAATTGTTTCAAATTGAGTAGTTAAACCTTTTAATTTAGGCTCTTTGACGTCATTTGTGCCTTCATGCGTAAGTTATAAAACATCCTAAGCTTCTTTTGATGCAGTGCACTTCATGACACGTCGGAACTCGTCAGGGGTGACGGCTTCAAAAATTGCACTTAGCCCACGAGAATTAAAAGTGATCCATTTAAATTCGTCCTCGGTCCAGTCTTTCACAGACTTAAGATTCGTGACATTATTAGCGGTGACAGTGGGATAAGCCCAACCTCTTTCACAAACAACTCCAACTCGCTCATCGATTGCTTTTAAATGAGATTGCATGTGGGCTTTTCGATAGCATAATTAGACTCGTCAAAAATGGCAACCGATTATATAAGTTTTCATTTGGAAACATTGCAATTTTTCAAAAACAGATTTTTAAAAACTATCAATATCACAAAAATTTTGCGAAAAGTAAGGATCACTCGATAAATTACAAAAACTCGCTCTGATACCAATTTGAGAATGCGGTGTGATATCAATTTCAACTAATTCACAAATTCCAATTTAAACTTATTTAATTAGAGTCAATTTTTAAATCTATTTTATCTAAACCCTGACACATACATCTAGGTGGGTAAAATCAAACCATCACAAATAAATTGCTGACACACAGATTTCAGGAAAAAAAACAAAGGGAAAAACTTTTCATTTCACTATGCAAAAGTAAATCGCAACTTACATACACAATTAAATCTATAATGAATATCCACAGACACTCATATAAACAAGCATCATAGAGTGAAGTAGCCCCACAAGAACACACAGCTCTGAAATAGCTAGGAACACTCCCAAGTACTCCCAATGACACACAGTCATCAATCGTAGATTTACCCTCTCTACAAAAGAAATTTCAAAAAGATCATATCTTGGGCTCCAAAACAATGTACTAAACTATTACGATTTTTTCTGAATTGAAAAATAAAGTTTAAACCCTAAATGAATAAGACAAAATAATTCTGCAGTTCTCATTTTTCGTGTGGTGAAAAACATCAGGTATTCTTAAGGAAAAATGACTCATTTAATCAGGTTTATATAACAAAATTGAGTCGGTGATCTCGCTCGAACAAAAATAGGATGTCGCTCGAATAAGATGATTTGTCCCGTGAATGAGGACATCGCGCGACATGCCTATGTCGCTTGAACGACAGTAAGATGTCACTCGAACAACCTAAACGACAAAAAATATTTTATAAAGCTCTGCCTCAACACTTAGAAAAAATTCTTTTGACGAAAAATAACGTCTCGGGTGTTTAAAAAAAGTTTAAAAAAATTATCCCAACACTTTTAATGAACCGTGAAGGGATTTAAATACAGCCTTACCAAATTCTATCTCATAGAGGCTTTTCTGTTGAAGAATGTTGATATCTAGATCCGTCTTGATGCATGATTGATCTTGAACTTTGCTTCAACGGTTGTAGCGGCATATGACATACTTCAATTGTAAATCGGATAATATAAAATATGTCCTTACAGTTTCATCAACTATAAAGAAGATTTGGTTTGGTTAGATTTGAAGATATCAATTATAGAGTTGAAAAGTTTCATTGTTGTGTAGCATTCTCCATCTTTTGGTGTTTCTCCTTGAAAAAAAATATAAGGTGTGAAAGAATGTAAGTAAGAGTTGTGTGTAAGGAGTGTAAGACAGTTTTTCCATGTAAGTCTCTAACTCAGTACATTTTTCGTTCAAATCGCTCCGAGATTTTTCATGTTAGTGTGTTTTTTCCTCGTATTTCTGTTCTTATGTGATTGTTTTACTTTTCTAAAATTTTAGAATCATTTTTCCTAAATAATAAAATAAAAAATTAATTGATTCCAACTATGGAAAAACTTGTTATATTTTAATTATAATTTGGGAATTAAAATAAAGCCTATAATTATGTGGTTATAATTACAGTCCAAAATTTAAAGAGTTTATAGAATAATGAAAGGTTTATTGGAAATATCAAGAGTTTGCTTTGATGGCTAAGCAAAATAAAGGATTAATTAGGAGACTTTTAAGTCGTCTTTATACCTTTAAATAAGTTGTTGTGTATTTATCATTCTCCACACTTTTGGCCATTCCAAAATTTAAAGGGCAAGGGGGAGAAAATTCAATTGTCTATTTCAGCATACTTTGAAGGGTTCAAGTCTATTCCAAATTTGGGATTAATTCATGCAATAAATCTGAGTTCAAGATCAATACCAAAGGTGATATGGATAGGTACATTTGCTTATAATCCATTTTGTAGGCATATTTAGATGTGAACTCATATGAGATTAAAGGTCCTTATTAACATGCATGACTTATTACAATTGACTCTAAATTATTGTCCATGCCTTAGAGAATAAATGAAATGTTCCTTTTTTTTATTTATGTTTACATGTGATTTTAGAGACTTGTTTTAATCTCATATAGTTTCGTTTATATTCTACCCTAAACAGAACCATAAAACAACATGAAATACATGAATTGTTGATTTTCAGCGACGACGTTAGTGGTGATTCTCCAATTTTTTATGTGTCAAAATTTATTGGAAATGACATGGTTTGACTGGAAAAAGGCATTTCGTGTCAAAATCAGTAGCTAAGCTACTGATGAACATTATTTTTCATCAATTTGAGATCGTTTAGGCCTCCGAAAATTACTTTATTCTTTTAAAATTATGTGAAATAGTTGTTTTATAATGATAAAGCATTTTGTGTTTTAAATCATTATTTGTTGAAATGTGTTAATTATGTACAATATGATTATGGATATTGAATGCATATCCTAAAGGTTTCCACATCCATACTTTATATTATGTTTAGATTATGATTCCACTGAAATGGTCTAAACTAAAAATTGTAAATACCGAACTTTGAGAAAACATTCAAATACTATGTTTAGGTTGCTCCAAAGAGTCTAGATATGGTTTAATATTTATTTCATTACGATAATGAAGCCACTATTATTTGGTTTCTCTAAAGAGTCTGGTTGCAATGGTTAAGTTAAATTAAGGGGCAATGTGCTTTTTTAATTTAGGTATATATATTGGTCTCTCTAGAGAGCCTGTATCTTACCTTAATTTATAAATATAGTGCATACTCATGATTTTTTTAAAACAATTCATGTTTGTTAAAATCATTATACGACCCATAGATTTTGTCCCTTAAAAATTATCGTTCTTAGGTTCATTGCCAATTTTTAATATATAAACATAATTTTATTGCAGCAATATCAGTTAGCCTTTTTAGTGTAGCTTTATCCATTCCAAAATTTGATGGAAAAAAATTTTCTTATTAGAGTGAGCACATCCAGTTCACCCTAGGGGTCCTTTACCTAGATGTCTCCTTTCTTGTTGAAAAGCCCACTACCATAACTGATGACAGTAACGACACTGAAAAGGAGTTAGCTGAAGCATGGGAAATGCCTAATAGGCTGAGCCTAATGTTTTTTAAGGTGACTGTTATTCCATCCATTAAAAATTATCTACCCAAGACTAAAATTGTCTAGGAATTTTAGAATAATATTAAACAGATATTTCAACGAGCTGATAAGTCCCTAGCAGGGACATTAATGGGAAAACTCACTACAATGATATTTGATGGCACTCGTACCATAAATGATCACATTCTAGAAATAACCAACATTGTCGCTAAATTAAAAAAATTTGAAATGTATTCTCAAATCTCTTACAGCTCAGTATGCTTCATTTGTAATAAAATATAATACTATAAATGACAAAGGGAGTATAAATAAGGTGAAGTCTAAACTAATTCAAGAGGAGGAAGGTTTAAAGGAGTAGAAAAGTCAAGTAGCTCATTTCACTGTGCTAAAGAATTCTGGTAAGAAGAATGCACCAAAGAATGCTATTAGGAAGGACATAAAACGAGGCCAGCCTACTGAATCTGAACCAATGCCAAATTTAGTGTCGAATAAGAAGAATATGAAGTGTCACTTTTGTAAAAAGAGTGGGAATTTTCAGAAGGATTGCTCAAAAAGGAGAGCTTGGTTTGGAAAAAAGGGTAAGATACTAGCTTTATTATGTTTCGAATCAAACTTTACTAATGATTCTTCAAATTCTTGGATTTTGGATTCTGGTTCAAGAACTCATGTTTTCGCATCCTTACAGGCATATCTTTCAACTCGGAACATAAGACTAAATGAAGTTTTTTTCATACAAGGGGAAACTAGAAGACAACCAAAGTTGAAGCCATTGGAACTTTTAGACTTGTTTTAAATTCCACATTTGTTTTAGATTTAAAATACACTCTTTATGTTCCTAGTATTTTGAGAAACTTAATTTCCTTATCGAGAGTTTATGTTGATGTTTTCTTTTAATATAAGAATAAAGGCTTCAACTTATTCAAAGGTCATAATTATGTTGTGAAGACACATGGCATATATGGATTCACTTATATCTTAGGGTAACAGACACAAAGATCCAATTTTTAACCAAATTTTATCTTGATTAGAATTAAGTGTGCATTTAAGATAAATTCCAAACTAAATATTCCAAACCAAGCAATCACACTAAACACACGAAGAAGAAGATGTGAGGAAAAATCCCTTTCAGGCAAAACTTTTAATTCAAAACTGTATCAGAATTGACAAGCACAAGGAGACTTACAGACTACTTAGAGATCCACTAAGAATAATGAGATATTGGTCTTCAAGTATTCAACATAAAGTGATGCAGTCCAGCACCACCAACAAGAAATTAATCTTCTTTCGATGTCTACCGATCAACCTTAGGATTGCGAAATCATTTCTTTTTCAGCAATGGAGTCACAACTCCGTAAAATTTAGCCGTAGCGTAAGCTTTACAAGGGTTTGATGCAGAGTTTGGAAAGTGGGTTTGACAAATTATTTAATGGATGTATAATTTAGAAAAAAAATGTTGTTTCAAGGTAACAAGAAAATAAAAACTTTTGGTATAGGTTTCTGATTTGATTGTGGCCAAAAATGTTGTGTTAAGCAGTCCAAAAGTGTCCAATTTATAGAAAACATGATTTTTTAGGAGGCGAAGTTCGTCCAAATGAAAATGCCCCTTCATTCGAATGAAAACCTATGTTTCATTCTAAAAAGATGCAGACTCATTAGAATGAACAACTTAGTTTATTTCAATAAGCTTCCAAAGGACTTCCAATGGGTATACATCTATTAAATAGATAAACCCCGTTTGAAGTTCAGTCTAACGAACTCAAACATTTGTTATAATGAAATCCAAACTTCGTTTGAACGAGACCCGGATATCGTTTTAACGAGATTCCAATCTCGTTCCAATGAACTTGAACATAAATTTTTTATTTTAAAAACTATTTTTATAAAAAATGCCTTGAGTAAAAAGGATCATTCCAAAATACATTTGACTGAGTAAAATCAAAACCTCAAATCGGTATACCTCAAATATTTTGTTTGTGACTTTTCCAATGGCTTGAGTTTCAAAATTGATGCTTGGTCACTAACATGTCTTCAAAGATCGTGGAAGCATATGCAGATGTAATGTTCGGTTTATAATGGTATACACAAAATATCTAAACTATGAGAAATTATAAAATCTTTCTCTTACAAATATCTCCCTTCGGCTACTCCACTACGAAAAAAATGAACCAAATGATAATTAAATCCCTAAGATAATGTTCTACTTAATCCCTCCCAACTCCAAAACAAAATGACATTCGAGACTTTATCTTAAACTAAAATTGTTCATTTTGTGTAGTCCATGAGATCATTATCTAAGTGAAAGATACCTACAGAGTGAAACAAAAGAATATCGTGACACATACGAGAGTTTAAAATAAAATTAAAAAAATCCCCCTAAATTTGTTCTCCCCCATCTTATCCGTAACACACAAAGGGTAAGGTAATAAGAATGAATAAAAACATCAACCGAATCCATATGAAATAACATCACAAAGATAATTAATCAAGCACATGCGATGAGATTTTCAATAAGCATACCTACTATTTTTGAAGTTTTTTAAAATTTTCAAGTACAAAAATATATGTATCAAAAGTACACATAGGTACAAAATACATAACACCAATGAATAGCACTAAAATATCTGAATCGGGCTAAGGGAATACAATTGTCCAAACATTTTCCATGGGTAAATCAACATAGAAATTCATAACATAGGCGCATGAAGTCAATGAGATACTTTTAAATAAAGAACTCAATTTCAACCTTGGCTGTAAGAATGATAATGATGATGAAATTGACTCGACTTATGCAACAGGCCATGTATTTAAATGCTTCTAAAAAAAATAACACCAAACTATTTAATATTTTTCAAGAGAGCCCGTTGTGTAAACCCATTGATCTTATACTTTACAACACCTTCAAAATCTCAAATATTTAAGAAATCACTCTCAAATTTTGAAGATATTTTAATTCTCATATGTATCGAAGCATCAATAATAATAATTTAACATTGACACTTTTGTTTTTATGTGTCGTTAATATTTTAGTCTCTTTTTCAAATGGTGGATTTTAATGCAAAGAGAATTTTCTTGTTCGTGCCTTTATGTTTCTTAACATAAAATAAATTTTATGTGAAATAAAATTCAGGCAATGGTTCTTATAAGCACAACGTATCTCTAGTACATTTGGTTCATTATTAAACACTATTGAAATGAGAACACTGTATTCAGCATATGACAAGTAAATACAATGTTCAAAAATTCCTCACATGTATGAAATAAAGGTGATAAAGAGTCTAGCATGAAGAAAGTAATCATCAATCACAAAGAAATGCTAGCCATGCATTATTAAGTACACTTAAGAAATGAACCCATGTATCAAAAAACCATGAAGAAGTCACATGAATAGATGGAATGTATAGGTGATCTGAATATCTTAAATGCATATCCATATATCATGAAAAGAAAAATACAAAATATTTTTATCTTTTTTCAAAAATTTTATCAAAAATAAAATCTTTTTGTAATTTTTCAAACTTTTTCTAAATAATAAAAATGTCTTTAGATTTTTCAAAATATATCAAAAGGCATTAGCACGTATAAACATAAGAATACATAGACATATAATCTAGCAATAAGGATAAAAGATATAAACATGATAATTACCATACACTAGATAAAGTACCTGAACTCAATCAACAAAACAAATATCCAAAGATTTCCTAAGATCCTCAAATCTAAGTGCAACTAAAGGTTTCATAAAAATATCGGCTTATTGACGTTCAGTGCTCACAAAGCTCAAAGATACGACCTTCTCCTTAAAGAGATGAGGAATAAAATGCTCACATATCCTATTTTTCTTCGTGCGGGAATGTTAAATTGTATTACGGGATATGTGAATTGCACTTGTATTATCACATGACATATTCATCATGCCTTGGGAAATCCCATAATCTTCCAACATTTGCTTCATCCATAAGATTTATGTTCAACAACTCCCAGCGGCTATGTACTCATTCTCTGTCGTGGACAAAGAATGGAGTTTATCTTATTTCTCAAACAAGAGATAAGAGTACTCCCAAAGTAAAAGCATCCACTTGAGGTGTTCCTACAACCATCTACATCCCCGGCCTAATCGGCATCCAGATAAGCTGGAAAAGAGTCATCAATTTAAGGAATATTAAATACCATAGGAAAGAGTGTCACTCACATATTTGATGATACACTTAAGAGCGAGTAAGTGAAACTCTTTCGGAGATGCTTGGTAACACACATAAACTCCAATGCTAAAGGCAATGTCGAGGCGACTAGAGGTTAAGTAGAGAAGACTACCCATCATGCTCTTATAAAGGGTTTTCTCTATATCCTTACCTAAAGTGTCTTTGCTAAGCCTGGTCTAAGTAATCATAGGGGTGCATGAGTTCTTAACAGAGTCTAAACCAAACTTCTTCACTAGGTCCCTAGCCTAATTGTATTAAGATATGAATATCTCATCCTCAAGTTGACGCACTTGGATTCCTAAGAACAATGTAATCTCAAAAATCATGCCCATATTAAACTCACTCTTTATCTCCTCCTCAACTGTGTGGGCATGTTTGGAATACATGGATCCAAATACTATGTCCTCAACGTAGACTTGGGTAACTAACATAGAACTACTATCTCTCATCATAAATAATGTCTTATCTACTCCCCTTGTCTAGAATTATTGAGTTAAGAGATAAGAACTGAGCCTCACGTATCAAGCATGGGGGGTTTTCTTTAAACTATACAAGGCCTTATTAAGATAAAAGATGTGTCCTGAGTACTTTGGGTCTTCAAAACCCTTAGGTTATTTCATTTACACTTCTGCCTATAGAACTCCATTAAGGAAGGCACTCTTGCCATACATTGTTATAACTTGAACTGCAGATAACTTGTTATGGTGAGTAATAAAAAAACGGACTCAAGCCTAGCAACAGGAGAGAATGTCCAGTCAAATTCTACACCCTCACTCTGTGTGTAGCCTTGAGCGACCAACTTAACCTTATTATGAACTATGGTACCATTCTCATCCATCTTATCCACTTGGTACCAATCACATTAGTCTTGATAGGTCGGGGGACTAACTCTGAAACATCGTTCTTATGAAACTAAAGCAACCCATATTGCATAGAGTATATCCAATGCTCATATTTGAGTGATTCCTTCACATTCTTAGGCTCTAGTAAGGAGATGTGTCGAAAGTAGCTAAATACATTCTCAAGTTGAGCGCGAGTCTTGACACCTAGTATGGGATCACCAAGTATAGAGGAAGGGTCATGATTCTTTTGAACCCAAGAGGGTGGATCCTCTAAATCAAGTGAAGGGTCCATTGAGATAGTATGAGGAATGATGAGATCATCACGAGGGGGTGAAGCATTCTCATATTTGAGGCCAGGGTTAGCAAATGCAAGCAGCTCGTCGTCTCTAATCGTGACATTTATTGATTCCATAACCTTAGATCTTGCAAGGTTAAACACCCTATAAGACCTATTAGATGATGAATAACCCAAAAATATCCTATCATTGCTTCGGGAGTACTTTACTAAATGCTCTCTATCTCTCAAAATGTAGCAAGGACTTCCAAAAATTAAAAAATACAATAGGTTGGGTTTCTTCCCTATCCATAACTCATATTGCTAGTGTAATGTGTATGGACAAAGATATACCTTATTCACCGTATATCATGCACTATTAACCGCCTCTGCCCAAAAATGTCTAGGCACGTTTCTCCGAATAATCATTGATATATCCATCTATTGTATCTTCTCGTTCTTCCTCTCGACAATTCCATTTTATTGAGGAGTACGAATGGATAACAACTCGTGTTTGATGCCCACTCCATAACAATATCTATTCACTTCGTCTTCTTTAAACTTAGTGTCATTGTCACTACTCATCCATTTAATAGTGACACCATGTTAGTTTTATAGGATACGACACGTGGTTGTTAGAGACTCAACCACATCAAACTTTTCTCTAAGAAATCACATAATAGGTTATCTTGAAAAGTCATCGACCATCACGAGAATGTCTCTCTTACCACCAATGCTTTCCATATGTGTAGGGCCCATAAGATCCATGTATAACAATTCCAACACACGAGAGGTGGTAATGTATTTAAATTTTGATGGGGACTTCGAATTTATTTTCCTTATTAACAAGGACCACAAATGGAGGAAATTGGTTTCCTAAGTGATGGTAAGATCCGAATTAGGTATTTTTTAATTAATCTCTCAAGATCTCTAAAGATCACATGACCTAGTCATTGATGACAAAAGTCTGTATAGGAGATCCTAACATTATTACACACAAAGGAGGACTTGGGAATGATCCCATAAAAATATCTTTGGACCTAACTCCTTGTAGTAATAATTCACCGATTTTATCATAAACATTACACTTGGACTAATCAAACTTTATCGCAAAGTTTGCGTCGCAAAGTTGGCTTATGCTAATCAAGTTCACTTTCAACCCTTCGATGTACAACACATTGTCTAGCTTAGGAAATTTGGATATCTCAACACAACCACATCCTAAAATGCTATACCTACTCCCACCTCCAAAGGTGACTTTCTTTCCTTGCGATCCACAAGGGTAGTAAAAAATGACTTTTCACTAGTTATTTTCCTAGATTACCCACTATAAAAAATCACTAGGAAATATCTTGAACCTTAAGAGCAGCGTGAACAATAAGGTATTTGTCATCTTTCTTAGGTAACCAAATGGGGGTAACCTTTTGTTTGCTTTTATCATTATTGACTCTCGTTATAGCATTGAAAGTGTTCTCAAGAGGCATAGACATCATTTGAAATTCTTCCGTTAAACTTTGCGAAGTGGTGACTAGGAACTCAAATTTCTCTCTAATACTAGAAAATTCGTTATAGCGGTGCGCGAAAGTATGTTTACATGGAGTTCTTCCTAACTTGTATCAAAATTTCCTAAGGTGACCTCTCATTTTGCAATGGGTGCAAAGATAACAATATTTTTTACTACCTTATTTATCTCTCTTAGGTTGAACTCTTTTTTATGATTAGGTAGATCCCTTATGGATCCACCACAAATGTAGCAAACGATTCGGGTATGGCATGAAAAATGTATGCACCGTCGTAACCTGTCCATTGCATCTCTATAAAACATAACACGGGACCGAGGAATATCTTTCCTACCTTATTCCTTATATCCTCAGTAGTAACCTCAACCTCTAGGGCACATTGTAGATCCTTCTTGAGTTGGGATACAAGGGTTTTGTAATACCCCGTACTTTTGACTATATTTATTTTGAGGATTAATTAATTAAATTGCGTATTAATTGGAAATTAATCTGGGTTATAAATACTAATGTGATACGAGTTAGTATTTGATTATGTGCATATATGATTATATATGAACTTGGATTTATAAAATTTGTCGTGGGATTTATATACGGCATTTTAGAAATTTTGTTGAGACGCGTGGGACCGCCGCGTCACGGTATAATATTTTTGATAATAAAAAGTGAATTTAAAATCTATAATCCGTATGGTCGTTTTGAGTGCGCCAACGCGTCCGGAAGGGTCGAGATAGTCAGAAAACACTAGCCGGGGGTATAGTTTGGGTCCCGGGGTATTTTTAGGCCATACCGGCAACTTAAAGGGTATTTTGGTAATTTTACATTTTGAGGAATTAAAAGTGACGAAAATTGGAGATGTAAATCTGATGTGGAATTTGGCCCACTAAGCCCATAACCAACCAATATTAACCTAGAAAGCTACGTAAGTTATCATTTAGATTTTTCCAAGTTCCCCAAATCAAAACCCTAGCCACCTTAAGCCACCATTGGAGGAGAGCTTGGAGAAAGGAAAAATCTGCAGAAATTCTTCATCAAATCAACACCAAAGTCAGAAATCAAACCAAGACAAGTGACTTTATTCCATTTAATTTCTGAGAATGTCTTTTCCATGTTAGAAAATTCGGATTTATGGTTTGTTCTTGATAAAATATGAAAACCCATGTAGTTTAGATCATAAAACTTGAGGAAATTGAGAAGGATTGCATGTAGAATAGTTTGGAGACAATTAATTTGATGTTAATACATGTTTGGGTGAAAGAAAAACGAATTAAATTCTGGGATTTGATGATGATATGTAGTTAGGGTTCATGTTCTTGAGATATTTGGAAAAAGTGTAGAAAGCTGTAAATTTAATTGATATTTGGGTGGATTGATCCCTTAGAAACATGTTAGGATGTGACTATATATGTTTAGTATTGATTATAGACCCTAAAACGTTGATTGGATGAACTTTGGAAGAGATTAGAATTGATAAAAATGGTGAAAAACAATTTTGGGAAAAATCTGGGCCGAAACTGGCCAGTCGTTAGAAGCAGCCCCCAGGTCGTTCGAACGAGCTCGTTCGAACGAGCTTCTAACGAGTTGACCAGTCGTTACTAACGAGAAGGTATTTCGTTCGATATCTCGTTCGAACGAGATATCGTTAGAAGTGACAGTTCGTTCGAACGAACTGGGATCTCGTTCGAACAGCCTCGTTCGAACGAGACTTCTAACGACCTGACAGTCCAAACTCGTTCGAAGCCTCGTTCGAACGAGACTTCTAACGAGCTGGCAGTTTGGTACTTTTTGGACTGTTCCGTAAACTTGTTCGAGGATATAGTTAACCTTCCAACGATGATGTAGTGATAGGTTTGGGACACTTGGGTATTTATGAGAAGGAATTTACGTACGAGAGTGTGTTACATGGACGGTTTGGGTTGAGACGTGAGTGTCTACTACGACATGAGATAATTATGATGCGTATAATTACAAACCGGAATAGTATGAATCATGATAAGTATAAACTAGTACGAGTATGCGATATGTACTACGATTAAAATACGGTATTACTAAGACGTGTGTTTACTTAGTATTGGTATATGGATTGTGTGTATGACATACCTACCATACTTGCTATCACGGGAGGTTGCGTTCGCTTAGGACCCTCTAATCCTTGTGTGCCTACGGGGGGGGATATAGACTGGTACCTTGATGAACATAGGTCATAGAAGGACTTATTGTGATATTAATAAGTCTGCATGATCATGGGAGCGTAGGTATGTGCGTGACCCATGTGATGGTGACTGTGTTCGCCTCCACTATTTGTGATTTGTGTTATCTGAACTATTCCTGAAAGATTCGGAATATGTGATCCTTATGTACGTGATGTACCGGGATGGATAGCAGAGTATGTGTGCACTACAGCTTAGTTGCGGGGTGCTTGTATTGTATATTTATGATGTGAATAATATACATTTAATTAATGAGAATCATCATGTTAATATTGTAATTATATTACGGTATTGTTTCGAGAAATATAACGAGTTAATTGACAGTTATAAATATTGCACATTGAGTATCTGAGTTGACGTTAAACCCCTATTTAATTACGAGCATTATTATGTAAATGGAACCAAGTATTATTGGCAGGACCTTTGGCAGTCTAGCTAGATATGTTGTCACTTAGCTAGTAGTATGGGTAGTTATAGATGGTTACTTGCGTTAGGAGTGCACAGTTAGACGAGAGGTGAGAATATAATGTGAGTTCACGTCCTAACATGTACTTTGCATTTAATGTTTTAAATGTTTTTAAAGCACTTGCAGGTTTTTAAAATATAACTCCACATTCGGGCTCTGACCCGTTTGCTTTTCAAATCTTTTTCTTGTAAAACCTTTTTAGGTGCCCAGCCACAGGGACACCAAGCATAGGATACTCATTCAGGTGACGAGCGGTAGCTGTTTGTGGAAGCTACAGGGATTTGCATGTAGACGCTTCTATCGTTTGGATTCCAGAGTCACTATCTATCAGTTGTAGGGCATGTTGCCCATTTCTATTTAGAGACATCTTTTATATTTCAGTTTTCAGACTTTAGCATTTATTGTTTCAGTTTATTCCTTTCAGTTATGGGATTGTAGTGAGGAGTTTTTCCTCCAGACTTTATTTATACTATTGTGATGGTTATTCATTTTACTTTAGCATGGTGAATGGTGTTATTTATTTCTTCTTTACACTTGTTGCATGTTAATCAGACTTAAATTAAAATTTGGCAACTTGCTTTTTAAATACTAGGTGGTTAGTAATATTAAAATGTTTTCGACAGTGATGCTATTAACTGAGCCAACTTGGCATTTTGAATTAATTTAATAAAGGAGTAGCTACCCGGTATTTAATTAGTCGGGGTGTCACAGGTGGTATCAGAGCATCAGGTTCTAGTGTCCTTTAGGATCTGTACGGCTATTATGTTTATGCTACGTTTCTTTGATATAGAGCCCTATATTTTAGGACTGTTGTACTCTTTTTGTGTATGCTTCGTTCTTCAGCTATTTTAAGTTTATAAACAGCGAACTTATAAACTTTGTTCTTATTTCAGATGCCTCCACGACGTGCACGACGAGTTCCCAGGAATGCAATGCCCGAACCCCAGCCCGCTCCAGTTCAGGGCATGTTGAACGCCGCTGAGGTTGCTACTATAGTAGCCCAAGCGGTAAATGCCGCGATTGCCGTGATTCAGCAGGCACCGCATCAGGCGCCGGTTACCGCGCCAGCACAGGTTAATGCATTCCCGTCTGCTTGGGAGCGTGTACGAGACGCTTTTCAGAAAGCGCATCCGCCAGAGTTTGCAGGTAGCTCAGACGTAGTAGTCTCGAGCCAATGGAGGAAGGACATACAGAGGCATTTGAGGATGCATGAGTGCACAGATGTTCAGAAACAGGTGCTAGCTACTTTCAAGCTAGTGGGATTTGCACTACAGTGGTGGGAGTCCATTACCACCGCGGAGGAGAGGGATACCCTCACGATTCAGGAGTTCTGGGTGCGGTTCGACCACAAGTACTTTCCATCCGCAGTTCATACAGAGATGAGGAGGAAGCTGATGAGTTTGAAGCAAGAGGGCAAGACAGTGGCCGAGTATGAGGCCGAGTTTACTAACCTGTTGAATATCATTCCAGACGAGATTCCAACAGAGAAGAAGAAGATAGAGAAGTTCACCGATGGGTTGAATTGGAGGATCCGTCAGCATCTGCTAGGGAACCTATCGTTGGCCACGTATTCTGATGTGGTTAACGCTGCACTATTGCACTGCCAGGACCACCGTTTTCATATGGCCGAGGGCAAGCGGTCGGGGGAGTCTAGCCATCAAGGCAGGACTGGAGGACATAGTGCCAGCGGGGCACAATCTGGTCAGGGGCAGAGACAGAATGAGCAGGGTACCCAGCAGGGGGATAATAAGAGGTTCCGATCAGGGAACTACAGGCAGGGACAGGGAGGTTTCCGTCAGGGCCATCAGGGTCCAAACGGCCATCAGGGCCAACAGGGACAGAATGGGCAGCAGTTTCACCAGGGCCAGCAGGGCCAAGGGAGGAATGGTAACGGCCACCAGGGCCGGGGACAGCAGGGGCAGAGGGGAGGGAACTTCCCAGGAAAGTGCTTTACTTGTGGCAAGACTGGCCATAAGAAGCAGGATTGTCCTGATAAGGGCAGGGCCCCACAGCAGCAGCAGCAGGGTGCTCGCCAGGAGCCACAGAGGCCGATGTTTCCCGCAGCTCTTCCCGCACCGCCACAGATGGAAGCATTGCCACCCATTCCAGCAGTCCCAGCTCAGCAGGGGCAGCTACAGTATGGACGTGTCTACAACGTTCACCAGGCTGCAGTTCCACAGGCACCGCCCGCGATCGAGGGTACATTTCCTATCCATGGCACTATGGGTCGGGTGTTATTTGATACGGGTGCTACACATTGTTTCATAGCTACACACTTCGCGAAAGCTTTAGGATTGTTAGCCACGGCAGAGAGCACAGTGACGTGTGTCGACTCACCATTAGGGAGTGGGTCACTTATTTTCTTTATATGCCGGGGAGTGGGGGTAGAGATTGGTGGTTTGGTATTGCCTGCAGACATGTTAGTGTTAGACATGCATGTTCACGATGTGATCATCGGTATGGATTGGCTAGTAGAATATAGGGCCATGATTGATTGCTTCAGCGGGAGCATTTTTTTTGCCATTCCGGGGCAAGAGATGTTTATAGTGGCGATGCCTCGCCCAGAGGGAGGATCGACCGCTCATCTGTATTACATAGAGGAGGATACCTCTAAGGAGGTTGTTATTCCTTTAGATTCGATCCCGGTTGTCAGGGAGTATTCGGATGTGTTTCAGGAGATACCAGGCTTACCACCAAGTCGAGAGATAGACTTCGTTATAGATTTGCTACCGGGTACGAGACCTATAGCACGTGCACCGTACCGTATGGCTCCAGCTGAGATGCGAGAACTACGGGATCAGATAGAGCAGCTGTTAGGGCAGGGCTTTATTCGCAGGAGTACCTCACCTTGGGGCGCTCCGGTTTTGTTTGTGAAGAAGAGGGACGGTTCACTGAGATTGTACGTGGACTACCAAGAGTTGAATAAGGTCACGATACGGAATAAGTATCCGTTGCCTCGAATCGATGACTTATTCGACCAGTTGAGAGGAGCTTCTTTCTTCTCGAAGATTGACTTGAGGTCGGGATACCATCAGTTGCGTATCAGGGAGGAGGATGTCTCGAAGACCGCGTTCTTGTCGAGATATGGTTCTTATGAGTTTCGGGTTATGCCTTTCGGCTTGACCAACGCTCCAGCAATGTTTATGGACTTGATGAACAGGGTGTTCAGAGATTTCCTAGATCAGTTTGTCATTGTCTTCATTGATGACATTCTGGTTTACTCTCAGACAGAGGAGGAGCACGCCGAGCATTTGAGGCAGGTTTTGCAGACACTTCGTCAGAACGAGTTGTATGCAAAATATGAGAAGTGCGGGTTTTGGCTGAAAGAAGTCCAGTTCTTGGGTCACATTATTTCCGACCAGGGAATATCTGTTGATCCGGGGAAGGTATCAGCGGTGAGGGAGTGGGGACAGCCCACGACACCAACGGAGATTCGTAGTTTCTTGGGTTTGGCAGGATACTACAGGAGGTTTATTCGGAGTTTCTCGGAGATAGCAGGTCCTTTGACACATCTTACTCGTAAGGGTGTGCCGTACATTTGGAGTGATGCCTGTCAGTTGGCATTCGATGAATTGAAGGACAAGTTGACCTCAGCACCTGTGTTAGCATTGCCGAGACCGGGAGTTGAGTATTTGGTATACACCGATGCATCTTTGCAAGGACTGGGAGGTGTATTGCAGCAGGAGAGACAGGCCATAGCTTATGCTTCCCGTAAGCTTAAGCCTCATGAGAAGAATTACCCCACCCATGATTTGGAGTTGGCGGCAGTGGTATTTGCCTTACGGATTTGGAGGCACTATCTTTTGGGGGAGAAGTTTCAGCTGTTCACGGACCACAAGTCACTACAGTATCTGTTCACGCAGAAGGAGTTGAATATGCGGCAGCGTAGGTGGCTTGAATTTGTGAAAGACTACCAGTTCGACATCCAGTACCACCCGGTAAGGCTAACGTGGTAGCAGACGCGTTGAGCCGCAGGCCAGCAGATGAGGTGGCAGAGGTGTGGAAAGCTAAGTGGAAGGAATTGGGACACCAGGATGCAGTGGCCCGATCTTTCATGTCTGTGATGACCGTTACACCGCAGATTGTCACGAAGATAGTACGGGCACAGGCTAACGATTCGTTCTGTCAGGAGCAGATAGTCCGATTACTTGCAGAGGGAGCCGAGTCCTATACCGTTAGCTCAGACGGGGGATTACGCTTCAATGGGAGATTGGTAGTTCCGGAAGGGGAAGAATTACGACATGATGTGATGGCAGAGTCGCACGGCTCACGGTTCGCGGTACATCCCGGAGGGGACAAAATGTACCAAGACATGAGACGGCAGTATTGGTGGAGCGGTATGAAGAGAGATATCGCTGAGTTTGTCTCGAAATGCGCCACTTGTCAGCTTGTAAAAGTGGATCATCAGAGACCAGCAGGATTGCTACAGCCGTTGGAGGTTCCGGTGTGGATGTGGGAGATCATATCCATGGATTTTGTCACGGGGTTGCCTACGTCGCAGAGGGGTCACGACTCCATTTGGGTAATTGTGGACAGGTTGTCCAAGGTCGCTCACTTCTTACCCGTAAGGACTGACTACACTACGGGATAGTATGCCCAGCTCTTCATTTCAGAGATTGTGAGACTCCACGGTGTACCCTTAAATATCGTGTCTGACAGAGACAAGATATTTGTTTCGCGGTTTTGGGAGAGTTTCCAGGAGGCAATGGGCACGGAATTGCGGTTGAGTACGGCTTATCATCCGCAGACCGATGGGCAGACAGAGCGCACCAATCAGATGTTGGAGGACATGCTACGCATGTGCATTATTGACTTCGGGGGTGGATGGGAGCAGTACCTTCCACTGGTGGATTTTGCTTACAACAACTCCTATCAGTTTACTATTGGCATGGCTCCGTTTGAGGCATTGTACGGTAGGCCTTGTCGTTCCCCTGCATGTTGGTTAGAAGTGGGGGACAACAAACTACTTGGGCCGGAAGTGATTCAGGACACTTCGGCAAGGATTGAGTTGATTCGGAGTCGCATTCGGGTAGCTCAAGACAGGCAGAAGAGTTATGCTGATGCGAAGAGGTTTTTCAGGGAGTTCCAAGTGGGGGACCAGGTTTTACTCAGGGTATCTCCAATGAAGGGGATTATGCGTTTCGGGAAGAAGGGGAAGTTTGCACCGAGGTACGTGGGGCCGTTTCCTATTATTGAGCGGATCGGACCAGTTGCGTATAGACTTGGACTACCGGAGCACTTGCATCGGATTCACGACGTGTTCCATATTTCCTCGCTGAGGAAATACCTTAGAGATGATTTGGCTCATTCTCACATTGTTGTGGAAGACATCGATCTCCAGCCGGATAGCTCCTACGAGGAGGGGCCAGCTGCTATTTTGGACCGAAGCGAGAGGAAACTGCGGTCAAAGATAGTCCCGTTAGTGCGTGTTCAGTGGCGACATCACAATGTCGAGGAGTCCACATGGGAGCGCGAGGATGAGATGCGCGAACGTTATCCAGAGCTATTTTCAGCAGGTACTTTCTAGTTTCGAATTTCGGGACGAAATTCAGTTATTAGGGGGGAAGTATGTAATACCCCGTACTTTTGACTATATTTATTTTGAGGATTAATTAATTAAATTGCGTATTAATTGGAAATTAATCCGGGTTATAAATACTAATGTGATACGAGTTAGTATTTGATTATGTGCATATATGATTATATATGAACTTGGTATTATAAAATTTATCGTGGGATTTATATACGGCATTTTAGAAATTTTGTTGAGACGCGTGGGACCGCCGCGTCACGGTATAATATTTTTGATAATAAAAAGTGAATTTAAAATCCATAATCCGTATGGTCGTTTATAGTGCGCCAACGCGTCCGGAAGGGTCGAGATAGTCAGAAAACACTAGCCGGGGGTATAGTTTGGGTCCCGGGGTATTTTTAGGCCATACCGGCAACTTAAAGGGTATTTTGGTAATTTTACATTTTGAGGAATTAAAAGTGACGAAAATTGGAGATGTAAATCTGATGTGGAATTTGGCCCACTAAGCCCATAACCAACCAATATTAACCTAGAAAGCTACGTAAGTTATCATTTAGATTTTTCCAAGTTCCCCAAATCAAAACCCTAGCCACCTTAAGCCACCATTGGAGGAGAGCTTGGAGAAAGGAAAAATCTGCATAAATTCTTCATCAAATCAACACCAAAGTCAGAAATCAAACCAAGGCAAGTGACTTTATTCCATTTAATTTCTGAGAATGTCTTTTCCATGTTAGAAAATTCGGATTTATGGTTTGTTCTTGATAAAATATGAAAACCCATGTAGTCTAGATCATAAAACTTGAGGAAATTGAGAAGGATTGCATGTAGAATAGTTTGGAGACAGTTAATTTGATGTTAATACATGTTTGGGTGAACGAAAAACGAATTAAATTCTGGGATTTGATGATGATATGTAGTTAGGGTTCATGTTCTTGAGATATTTGGAAAAAGTGTAGAAAGCTGTAAATTTAATTGATATTTGGGTGGATTGATCCCTTAGAAACATGTTAGGATGTGACTATATATGTTTAGTATTGATTATAGACCCTAAAACGTTGATTGGATGAACTTTGGAAGAGATTAGAATTGATAAAAATGGTGAAAAACGATTTTGGGAGAAATCTGGGCCGAAACTGGCCAATCGTTAGAAGCAGCCCCCAGGTCGTTCGAACGAGCTCGTTCGAACGAGCTTCTAACGAGTTGACCAGTCGTTACTAATGAGAAGGTATTTCGTTCGATATCTCGTTCGAACGAGATATCGTTAGAAGTGACAGTTCGTTCGAACGAACTGGGATCTCGTTCGAACAGCCTCGTTCGAACGAGACTTCTAACGACCTGACAGTCCAAACTCGTTCGAAGCCTCGTTCGAACGAGACTTCTAACGAGCTGGCAGTTTGGTACTTTTTGGACTGTTCCGTAAACTTGTTCGAGGATATAGTTAACCTTCCAACGATGATGTAGTGATAGGTTTGGGACACTTGGGTATTTATGAGAAGGAATTTACGTACGAGAGTGTGTTACATGGACGGTTTGGGTTGAGACGTGAGTGTCTACTACGACGTGAGATAATTATGACGCGTATAATTACAAACCGGAATAGTATGAATCATGATAAGTATAAACTAGTACGAGTATGCGATATGTACTACGATTAAAATACGGTATTACTAAGACGTGTGTTTACTTAGTATTGGTATATGGATTGTGTGTATGACATACCTACCATACTTGCTATCACGGGAGGTTGCGTTTGCTTAGGACCCTCTAATCCTTGTGTGCCTACGGGGGGGGATATAGACTGGTACCTTGATGAACATAGGTCATAGAAGGACTTATTGTGATATTAATAAGTCTGCATGATCATGGGAGCGTAGGTATGTGCGTGACCCATGTGATGGTGACTGTGTTCGCCTCCACTATTTGTGATTTGTGTTATCTGAACTATTCCTGAGAGATTCGGAATATGTGATCCTTATGTACGTGATGTACCGGGATGGATAGCAGAGTATGTGTGCACTACAGCTTAGTTGCGGGGTGCTTGTATTGTATATTTATGATGTGAATAATATACATTTAATTAATGAGAATCATCATGTTAATATTGTAATTATATTACGGTATTGTTTCGAGAAATATAACGAGTTAATTGACAGTTATAAATATTGCACATTGAGTATCTGAGTTGACGTTAAACCCCTATTTAATTACGAGCATTATTATGTAAATGGAACCAAGTATTATTGGCAGGACCTTTGGCAGTCTAGCTAGATATGTTGTCACTTAGCTAGTAGTATGGGTAGTTATAGATGGGTACTTGCGTTAGGAGTGCACAGTTAGACGAGAGGTGAGAATATAATGTGAGTGCACGTCCTAACATGTACTTTGCATTTAATGTTTTAAATGTTTTTAAAGCACTTGCAGGTTTTTAAAATATAACTCCACATTCGGGCTCTGACCCGTTTGCTTTTCAAATCTTTTTCTTGTAAAACCTTTTTAGGTGCCCAGCCACAGGGACACCAAGCATAGGATACTCATTCAGGTGACGAGCGGTAGCTGTTTGTGGAAGCTACAGGGATTTGCATGTAGACGCTTCTATCGTTTGGATTCCAGAGTCACTATCTATCAGTTGTAGGGCATGTTGCCCATTTCTATTTAGAGACATCTTTTATATTTCAGTTTTCAGACTTTAGCATTTATTGTTTCAGTTTATTCCTTTCAGTTATGGGATTGTAGTGAGGAGTTTTTCCTCCAGACTTTATTTATACTATTGTGATGGTTATTCATTTTACTTTAGCATGGTGAATGGTGTTATTTATTTCTTCTTTACACTTGTTGCATGTTAATCAGACTTAAATTAAAATTTGGCAACTTGCTTTTTAAATACTAGGTGGTTAGTAATATTAAAATGTTTTCGACAGTGATGCTATTAACTGAGCCAACTTGGCATTTTGAATTAATTTAATAAAGGAGTAGCTACCCGGTATTTAATTAGTCGGGGTGTCACAGGTTTCAAGTTTCTCACAAGTATCCAACGAAGATTGAAGATTTCTAATAAGACTATCCACTTTGTTGGTCAAACCACCATTTTCCCTCTCCATTAAAATGACTCTTTCTCCCAAAGAAACTTTCATCGATGACTCGTTCTCTCTCAAATCTCTCACCACCCTCTCTAAAGATAACATCCTAAGTGCAAAATGTTTATTTTTCTTTTTCATTTTAAAGGACTTGGTACAAGCGCGTTGAAGGTCACTTTCTCTTTCACTCAAAACATCATTTCCCAAACTCTCTCTGGAATGACTAGACTTGTTATCGAGGCCATCATGTTTGGAAATTCCCTTGTTGGTGTGAGACATACTCGAAGTAGTAATATGACTATCCATGAACACAGTGACATTACATTCATGAAATGATTTATCCCCATAATTCACCGTCTCGACATCACTATCGTTAAGAGTAGTATTGTAGGCAGTGTGGCCATTCGAGGTCGAATTCCTTCGGCTCGCATGGCTTGGGCCCCATAATTATCAGGACGATGGGGTGAATTAACATGTGGGGTAAGGAGGTGAGGTAAGAGTATGTGGAAAATGGACTTTTTGGGAAAGAGAAAGGCTCTTATTACGAGGAGAATGTCCTTCGATTTTCTGAGAGGGGTCTCTTCCAATGGTGAGGTCATGACCTATTTATAAGGGAATTTGGAACAAGGAGGTGACAATTGGCTGGTCCCATGGCCTACATATTGGTATGGTATTTGCCTTGTCGAATAAGGAAAAGGACACCCTGCCAATAGGTAAGGTTCCTGAAGTGCCTATAGGCACTTCGAAATGATTTTTTTAGAAAAACGAGCATAAAATGCAAACTATAAGCCCAAAACACGCACGAGGCAGACTTTTGGGAAGTGAATTCATTAATAATATATTAATCCTCTCCCGGGTTTGAGAGTTGACCGGATTCAAATAGGGCTCGAAAGTGTCCGGTGGTCTCTAGACAGGAGGTTTTCGAAGGAAAACGGATCATTCGTCCAAACCATAAAGTTGATTCATGCATGATATGGACTGTTGGAAAGGAAATTCAATGAAATTGTCTCAGTTCAAAGATATAACAAGCTCAAACGGCGCCCAAAATTGCTCGATGACCCCTCTAAGTAAAATGAATCCTTCGTCCGAACCCTAAGTCCGATTCGCACACATGATGGACCATTAGAAAGGGTATTTAGATCCATTCGAATATTCATTAATATTCACTCAAGTCGGACCGAAGTGAAATGGAGCTCAAAAGCTCCAGTGGCCTCCAAATCAGTACTAGGAGTGTGACCTATGGTTTTTAGTGAACGAATTAGTGTTAGGGACCTAAGGAGGTGCTTAGGGGGATCCTACGATAGGGTGTCTACAAAGCCCTTTGATGGGAGAGATTAGAATAAGTGAAGGTTGTCAAAAGATAGATTCTACATCGACCCTGAAAAGAGGGATTGAGGTCAATTCTTCGAACTCTAAGGGACAAGGGTGATCAATTTAGACGGTCGAGGTCAAACCAGAGGACCTAATGATGAAGGATCGATTCATATGGTCGAAGTTAATTCTATAAATCTTGAATTGCAACCACCGATTCAGTGGATCGAGGTCAATTCTGTAAACCTTAAAAGTGTAGTGATCGATTCAGCGGGTTGAGGTCGATTAGGCAGACGTAAGGAGTGCTGATGTCAATTATATAGGCCTAAAGGGTGTAAAAATTAATTCAGTGGGTCGAGGTCAATTATGAGCGCCTAAGGAGTATTGAGGTCGATTATGTGGACTTAAGGGTGTAGCGATCGATTCAGCAGGTCGAGGTCAGTTCTGAGGAACTAAAGATGTGCATGACCAATTCTGCAGGTCGAGGTCAATTATGCGTTGCTAGGTACTGTAGTGATTAATTCAATGGGTCAAGATTAATTCTACAAACCTAAAGAAGGATGATCAATTATGCGGGTCGAGTTCAATTCTTCAGACCTTAATTGGATGACCAATTCTGTGGGTCGAGGTCAATCACGAGGACCTAAAGTTGGGATGACCAATTCTACGGGTTGAGGTCAATTCTAAGGACCAAAAGTTATGATGGCCAATTATGTGTGTCGAGGTCAATTCCGCAAACCTATAAGTTGTAATTTTATGGGCTATACTTGCACTTGGGGAAGATGTTAACCTGCGATTTTTGAGGGGAATATGTTGTAGGTTTAGGTGCGGGTGCACTTTTAGCTCCGCTGGGAGTATGTTTATGATAAGAGTGTACGATTGATCCATCTGGGCATTTTGAGAGTATGTAAGGGGCTTAGTAATTCAAAAGTTATTTTCTTGGGGGAAATAATATTTTGTGTTTTTCAGGGATTTTATGGGAATTTTTAAGGTAGTTTCGAATTTTTTCTGATATTTTTGGTATGAAATTTGGAGGGGATTGTCGAAAGTCAGGTCTAAGAAGGTGCCTATCGACATAAGGCATGAACTCTTGGGCTTCTTGAGAAAGGGGAAAGGACACTATCGATAGGCATGCCCCTTATCCTTCTATAAAAGGGGGTGTCCCTTCTTAATTTTTCACACCTTCAAGTGATTGAATTTTTTGGTTTCCCTCTCTAAGAATCAGTCTCAATACCTTTTTTCTTCAAGACATCAATGGCCGATACTTCTGGCAACATTAACAACGAATGGTTGTTTGTTGATGATCGAGCATTCCTAGAATGGTAGGTTATGGTGCCGCTTGTATTGGGCAATGAGAATGCCTACAACTCCTTTCAGTCGTTTACTGATGAGAGGGTTTTATTACTCGATGTCGTACACCACCATTCGGAGAGGGTGAATAACCCTAATGGTAATGTCAATATTTTGACCATTGGCTTTCCATTTTATTTTTTTTATTTTCTTGTTCTTGTTCTTAAGCTAATGGAGGGTTTTCTTTGAAATTTGTTTATAGACTGTTATTTCTTCTTTGAGCATCCGATCTCGGGGGATGACTGGGTTGAAGGAAGTTGGGAAACATATTCTTGAGTGGGTACGTTAGACGGTGTCATTTACTGGGTTTGCTCCTTTGGCGAGTGCACTGGATGAGACATCGCGCTCTTCTACAGTATTGTGCACACTTGGTGAGAGTTGGTGGGAGATGGCCCATGCATTCCACCTAAGGATCAGGGAGATGATCTTTACTCCCTTGGACATCCAGAATTTGGCAGCAATGGATTGTGAGGGGCATCAGATTATGGTGGACTGTATTCTGCAAGTCACATAGGAGGCAATGCGAGATGTCTTGAGGGATGTTAGTAAAATCGTGTAAAGGGATTCTATCTATATTTTTATGATGAATGAGATGCTGTTAAAGAGGAAAATTGATGAGATAGATGGGCGATAGGTGAGACAGGTAGCCCGTTTATTTATTTTGCTTTTGTTTAGAGGATTTGTGGTGGTAACGAGCGGCAACGTCATCCACTTGTGGTTTTTAATGTATTTAGGGATTATCTCGAAAATCCACTTATATGATTGAGAGCCTACCTCTAGCGTCCTTTTATGTTTCTTTGGATGCATTCAGACAGTGCTGCCAATAGACATTCACCAGACCCACGTACCTTCTTGAGGTAATCTTTAAGTTTAATTTCCTATATTTTTTTGTAGTCCTCTTTTGTTTTCATTTTCTCTTATTTTTATCTTCTTGTAGACGTGATTTTATGTGGTGATCGGGCTCAACGCGGGGTTGGTGTCCTTGAAGGATCAAGTTGGGAGACTTCTGCGAGATGTACTAATGGCAAAAGTCGAACGGTTGTCGATCCAATCCTTGTCTTTGAAGGATGTGCGAAAGACACTGAATGACCTGACAAGCAATTAGATTAGCTTTTGTCTTTTTCTGAGTTTTTTTGGTAACTATATTTTTTAGTAGATTTTGATTATTTATTGGGGATGTAGGTAACCTTCTACCCTTGGAGTATTTATTCACGGGCCACAAGGGTTACAGGCATGCACGTGTAGAAAAAATGACTGCTGGCACATGAGTTTTGGTACATCTAGTAACTTAGGGAGAGAGTTGTGAAGAAAATTATGGATGAGGGGGTGGACGTCCCACTGTCGGCCCCCTCGGAGTACATGATATGGGTAGGAGAGATGACAGACGATGTCAGGTGGTGAAAATAATGGATGAGCCCTACTCGCTCTACACTAATACGACAGTGGGTTACGACTACCTAGATTTTATGACCAGTTGGTTAATGACTTCCTGCATATATGACGTGGAGAACATGTCTCAACCTTCCACTACTTTGGGGAGGGGTACTAGTGCACCGGTGGCGTCAACCGACAGTACGGGAGGTGATGCAACTGTAGTGGCGAAGGAGGTTCCACTTATTCAGGCCACTCGTCCTTCCTACAACTTTTGGTTAAGCAGTGGGGTGATGTTGAGGGTACCCCATTGTCCCCATGCATCGTTAGTCGGGTTGACGGGCCTTAATGATGAGGCGCTCCAAGCTGAGGTATACTTCTCTTCTTTCTTTTTTTTCATTTTATATTTCTCGCTTATTTTTCTTTGCTCGTTAGTGACTTGCTCGACTTTGGAATTTTTTCTATTTTCTTCCTCTTAACAGACTGTACGGGTGTCGATAAATTGGTTATTGGATATCAAGGACTGGATAGCGTCTATATCTAACTATGTGAAGAAGTCAGTCGCTTCATATATGGTGTCATCAGCAGCTTCTAATGAGGGATTCAGCTTCGGGAGTGAAGGGTCCACTGCTCGTCACAAGGGGAAGTGCATGCACCGCGAGGGCTGAGGGTTCAGGGTTGTTTTGAGAGGTTTTTACAGGGTTCGAACAATGTCCCGTTGTATTTATTTTTTTTTGTTTTTTTATTTTTATTCCTGCAAAAATTGTAATAATGCGAGAGAAGAAGTATATATGAAAAAATACATTTCTTTTTTGTATTTTTCTTGATTTAATGACTTATTCTACATGCACTTTTTATGCTGAGATTTATCATTTATTTACAAAGACAAAGATGAGAATGAAAATGGTTTTGAAGAAAATTTTTATTTTATGAAAAGTGGAATAATAAAAAAGGAATAACCCGTGGATTAACTTTTTTCAATGTAAGAACTTTTGGAAATTGATTTTGGGCAAAAGCGTGAAAAGAAATTTTTCTAAAAAAAGGGGCTATCTATCGACATACCCCTTGTCCTGCCTATCGACGTAAAGGTTAAGTAAAATAACTCCTTTGGCTTTTATTTCACTTTATCCATACTTGGAGTACTATTAGGGAAAAGGTTTTGATGGGGTTTCATATGGTTTGTCCTTTATGAGGACATTTCGATATAAAAAGGGGGGTTTTTGGGGTGCATTCTTCACCACTATCCACATTATCTATTTCGTGTCTTTCTTCTCTTTCACAAATGGCTCTCCTGATGTCTGAAGTCTTTTCTTCCAATGTTGAAGGCTTAGAGGCCATGTGCTTCTATATATTGACCATGACACCTTTAGTTTGATTCGGGTCTCCTTACGGTGAAACCATGTTATAAACTAGAATTTACTGAAGGTGACGATACAAATCTGGTACCCCAAAAATAACATTTTTTGGTTTGGCATATACGAAGCATTCCTTACTTATAAGTAATTTCCAGCGATGTTAGTTGTTAGCCACAATGTAGCGGCAGCTATGCCCGACTTATCCCGTTCTCCCCAGGTGTCTTTGGCTGAGTTACTTCATATCTCTCCCCCGACGACTCGACCATTGGTCCACAAATGGACCATTATTGTACTCTCGACGATTATGAACTCGATGTGCCAGAGGGATTTCTCTAATGTTGGTTTTGAAGGAGTTGTTGCCTTGGGCCAGACTGCTAGGCTATAATTGCTGATAAGTGACCTTACGGTCGATCCTCCGGTGTCCACGATAGTGGCATGGATGTCTCACCACTGACTCTTGGTGCAGTGGTGCTGGAGGAGACCTTGAATGATCTTGATGTTTGGAAGGAGGGTCGTTCTGAATTTTTACAGGGAAGCCTTGTCATGCTATTTGTGTGGATTTCTGAGGGGTTTCATCTGGCGACCCCTGACTATCCCCTATCGGGTATCCCTAACTTCTTTATTATGCCCTTTTTCAGTTTCGGCCCTTTAATAGAGAAATGGCCTAACTGGTTCGTGGAACATGGGGCCCGGTGTCTTCGTCAGTCTGTGACCTAGTGGTGGTACTTGCAACCCATTTTGCAATTGGAAGAGTACCGGTATGTGCGGTTGCTTGGCCTTTGATAGACTTCTTTCTATTTTCCTTGGCCACTTCTACGTCAAGTTAGGTAGGAGCAAATAGTGTCTCCTCGTATAACTAACTTCTTACCGGTAGAGAACTTGACCAAGTCTCAAAGGATGACATGGGAACCTTTGTGGAAACGTCGTCGATCGTCTACCCGTCCATCACAATTTATTGGAGGGGCTTGGTATTTTTGGGGGATTATCTGAAATGGTTATGGAAGCAGGTAGTTAGGAAAATTTTGGAGAACTACACCAAAATGATCAAATTGACACCCTTCAATCGGCCAGCCTTGTCACGGTCATTGATCGTGACAAAAAAATATGTATTTTTTGTCACGGTCAATGATCGTGATAAGGTCGTGATAAAGATTTGTCACGGTCATTGATCGTGAAAAGGCCGTGATAAGTGTAGTTGTCATAGACTTGTCACGGTCAATGACCATGAAAACTCTTATAAACTTGTCACGGTCAATGACAGTGATATGTCCGTGATAATTATGTCCGTAAAAAAGCATCCCCTCTTCTTTTTTCCCACCAATTTCTATTCCATCCATTTCTCTCTTTCTCTCTTTCTCTCTCTCTCTCTCTCTCTCTCTATAAGCGACTACACTCTCTCTATACGATTTTGGTACGTTTTCTCCCTCTATTTCTCTTCTATTTGTGTATATGTGTGTATATATGCATGTGTGTATATATGTGTGTGTAAATGTGTGCGCCTGTGTGTGTGTGGTGTATATATGCGTGTACGGGGAGGGGGAAGGGCTAGGGGGAGGGGGAGGGGGTGTATATGTGCGTGTGTGTGTGTATGTGTGTGTGTGTGTATGTGTTTATATGTGTGTGTGTATGTGTGTGTGTGTGTGTGCGTGTGGTGGGCAGCGGAAGGGGTGGGGGCTGTATGTATGTGCGTGTGTGTGTGGTGGGGTGGGGCAGGGGAAATGGGACGAGGGGTGGGGCTTGTTAATTTTTTTTAATTAAATTTTTATTGGTTTATTAGATATTGTCCTTCATATGCAAGTAGTTCCCCTTGTAAAAGAATTGATTGATTAAATATTGATTGGTTGTTAATTTTTTTAGTAAATTAATAATTAGTGCCCCTTTCATATGCAAGTAGGAATGCCCCTCATTGTAAATTAGTAAATTAATAATTGTATACTCTAATTGTTAGTTTAATTGATGAAATGAATTAATTGAGTAGATGAATTAGAAGGAGTACGGAATACACATTTGTTGTTGCTATTGCGGTTAGATTATAGTGGATTGATGTTTGGTTGGTTAATTTTAGAAGTGGCATAACCACTGGATTATTGTCCATATAGGGGTGGGATTTTTCAACTTTTTTAAAAAAAATCACTTTGTATCACAAACAATATATATATAGTATGATAATTAAATGAAACACACTTGAAATTACATATAGTGCGCATAGATACTAGTCTTCTAGTTCTTATGCGTACGCATTCAATAGCCCTTAGACCCGTTCGAGAGTCATTACCCCTGTAATGAGATCTCTCGAATTGTTCCGTTTGGACAGTTTGGGACGGCATAATTTTTGTATAATAATATTCTTAATGGCTTAAAGTAGTTACTTTTGGAGGAAGTTCTGCAGTCGTATCCTAATGTTCTCTGGGTACATACTAGATTGAAAAGTGTGACTATTATTTCAATTGATCAATTGAAATAACACTCACACTTTCCAATCTACATCGTGTACTTGCAGAAATGCGTGGATATGCTGTCGAATTTTTCTCAAATCATAACAATGTGCATGAGCTGTTAAGTATATTACAAAAATATACGGTCTTGAATGGGATAGGACCACTCACCCTTTAGCAGTCTTGAATGCCGAATTTAAAAATCGAATATAAATAAGACATAATTAAATGAAACATACTATAAATCGAAGTTTTGTTTACACTAATCCATGAATATATGCTTCTTACCTTTAATAGGTGATTAGTTTAAGTAGTTGTGATGGGATATCCTAAATATAAAGACTATATGGGTGAGACAAATAGAATGGGGGATGTGTTTCGCAGAGGTGCTAATGAATTTGTGAAGTACGCAAAGAGATGTCATAATGATAAAGAGTTTCCATGTTCGTGTGTTAGGTGTAAGAATGGTAAGGTGTTTGAGTGGAAAACAGTTGAACTACATTTGTTAATATGGGGTATGCGAGATATTTATCGATTTTGGAGTTTTTACGATGAATTGAAAGTTCCTTTTGTCCCCGAACAACCTTAACAACAACCTTCAACAAGTAGGATAGATGTAGAAGGGGATGACGTAGATCGTAAGATGTTAGAAGATTTTGTTGATGATGCGTACGAAGTTTATGAAGCGGAGCAAAATGAGGTTACTGATGATGTACAAGGTTCAAATACTCGTGAAGATATCACGATAAACCTTGACGATCACTACCAAAGTTTAAAATTTAAGGTGATCCAGTCGTCATATTCTGGCTGTGAGAAAGATCAAACAACTTTACATTCCATGGTTGGTTTGCACAGTTTAAAGATGCAGTACGATTTTTCTGGCAATAGCGTGACAGGAATTCTGAATTGGGTGAAGGGCTTACTACTCAAGGAGAATACGCTTCCAAATAGCTATCATGTTATGAAGAACAGTTTGAAAGGTTTGGGAATGAAGTATAAATTGATTCATGCTTGTGTGTATGATTGCATACTATACCGAAAGGTGTATGAAAATCTCGATCGTTGTCCGGTATGCGATGAACCTAGATATGTCCAATCTACTTGCAAAGAAGCCAAAAGCTCAAAAGTACCTCAAAAAGTGTTGAAATATTTTTTCGTTGGGCCTAAATTAAAGATATTTTTCAAAGTACCATGGATAGAGGAGGCAATGACTTGGCACGCTAGGGCAGAAGTAGGGGATAATCTCATGCGTCATCCTATTGATTCTACAGCTTGAAGGAGGATGAATTACGAGTATCACGATTTTGCTCGAGAATAGCGCAACATTTGTTTGGCTATATCAATGGATGGTTTCAATCCATTTGGAAATCTAAGCACCAAACAGAGTGTATGGCCAGTGATCATATCCCCACTCAACCTCCCTCCTTCATAATGTATGAGATCTGAATTTTTGATGTTGTCTTTGTCGATACCTGGGCAAAAGGCCCCAAGTGATGACATCGACGTCTACCTGGCTCCTTTAGTAGAAGAACTAAATGAGTTGTGGGAAGAGGGCGTGTAATCATTTGACTCTTTTAGAAAAGAAGATTTTATGCTGAAATCTATATTGATGTGGGCAATTCATGATTTTCCAGCTTACGGGACATTATTCGATTATGTAGTACATGGTTATTCGAGATGTCCTATTTGTGGAGAGGAGATTGAATCTCTTCGTCTATCCGCTAGATCAAAAAATGTATACCATTGCCATATGAGGTTTTTACCCCCATCTCATAGTTTCAGATTTGAGAAAGTTTCCAATTTTTTATCGGGCGGGGTTGAACATAAGCTACCGCCGAGACAACTTCAAGTTTAGAAATTGAAAGTAAATCTTTTGAATGTGGCCCTAATATGCTAGGTAAGAATCCCAAATTTAAGAATGTCAAACATAAAAAGACCCCAACTGGGAATGAAACTGAGATAAGAAAGGCGTGGTCTAGGAGGTCAATTTTATTTGACTAGCCTTATTGGAAGAATAACCCGGTGTGCCATGTATTGGATGTGATGCATGCAGAGAAGAACCTCACTGAACATATTGTGGCACTTGTCTTGGGGGGAGTCATTTGAAGGATGGAGAAAATGCACGAAAAGACCTTAAATCGTTTAAACTTAAGCCACAACTATGGTTGAAAGAAGATAGTAGGGGAAGGAAAATAATTCCCCCTGGTTCATTTACTTTGACGAGTGGGGAAAGGAAGGTGCTTTTAGACACAATATATAATTTAAAGGGTCTATCTAATTTTTCGTCCAACTTGCAAAGGATTGTGAATTTTGCTACTCATGATTTATATAAGTGTAAGTCCCACGATTGGCATGTGATCATGCAATTGGTTCCTCTATTATTTAAGCAATGTTTCTCCAAGCACAAGGATTTACAGAGGGCTATTATGCAAATTAGTATTACCTTCTCACTTTTGTGTGAGAAGGTAGTCAATCGAGAACACATAGTGGCCGCAAAATTGGCGGTAACCGAAGCGATTTGTGTGTTGGAGAAGTAATCCCCCCAGCATTCTTTAACATAAGTGTTCACTTGTTGTTACACCTATGCGACGATGCACTTCTTTGTGGTCCAGTTAGATATCGGTGGATGTATCCGTTTGAAAGATTGACGAAAGTTTTTAAAAATTATGTCAAGAAAATGTGATACATTGCAGGATCAATTGCAGAGGAATACATCACCATGGAGTCATCAATCTATACTCGGGAATATATGCCTGACGCATCCAACGTTGATGACACTAATGAGTTCGTCAATGATGGTGGTCATGTGATGGGAAAACGAGTGAAATTAACGAGTTTGCAACATGAGCAAGTAGCTCGTTATCTATTTGACACACATGAAGATGTCGAAGAATGGAAAAAGTACGTTTAAATTATTTTAATTTTTAGATTATTTTGATCATGATTGATTTTGTAATATGCAGAAAATATGAAGCCTGTGAGAACAATAAAAGACGAAAAAAAATGGTACAATCAGACAGCGAATTTAGGTTGTGGTTGTCACAAGAGGTAATTATGATGAAAATGGTCGTTATATAACGTTACATTACACCCAAACTTTACAATTAACCTAATTAATTTATCTATATTCTCAAATCTTAAAGACGGGTGATGCGACATCAAGGCTTGCTCGTCTAGCCACTATACCCTTGTTCATGGCACCAGAGCACAAAAAGTATCGATTGAACGGTTACGTATTTGGTGCAAAAGTGTACGAGAAAAGTACAAATGTACTGAACTCAAGCATTTCATATAAGGCTCTTACTTTCTTTCGAGCGAGCGCAAAAGATAAAAACTTAGTTGAAGCTGAAATGACTTACTATGGTGTAATTCGAAATATATTTGAATTGGATTATATAAGCTTCAAAGAGGTTGTATTTTACTGTGACTGGGTAAGAATTGAGGATAAAAATGCCTATAAAGTTGATCCTAGCACCAATTTGATCATGGTTGACTTGTCCAAGTTGAAGAGCAAAGACCACGTCAGTGATGAGCCATTTATTTGTGCATTTCAAAAGGTGAACCAAGTGTTTTACTCGGAGTATATCAACAATGAGCCGTGGTCAATTGTCCTACATGCGCCAAAGCGTCTAAATAGTAGTGTGGATGACTTGGCTGCTCCTATCGAATATCAATCCATTTTTTATGTTAGCTCGAATTTGAAATAATTTTTCAATTTGTAATAAATATTCCAATTTGTACTTTATCAATCCATTTTTAATGCTTTAAATTGATTTGCACTTTATCATTTTCACTTTTTTTATCTTTCTCTCTTTCTTTTGTATATGTATGTGTGTGTGTTGGGGGGGAATGTGTGTGTAGTGTGCGTGTGTGGGGGGGCAGTAGGGGTAGGGGTGGCAATGTGTGTGTAGTGTGCATGTGTTTGTGGGCAGTAGATGTTGTTGTTTTGGAATTCAGAATTGAGGTATTAAACAGTAATAATTCATTTGGATTTGTAGTAATTGTACATATTTTCATGTCTTCTTCTAATTCATTTGGATTTGTACTAATAACAACATTTTTTTATAAAAATGTCTCCTTCAAGTATTAAGGCGAGGATGATGATGTTGATTATGATGATGTCTTCTGGGCTCAATGGTAGCAGAGTCGACGAGGGCTCCTCGGCCCCTAGGCTCCCCAAATGGGGCAAATTGGGGATGGTCGTCGAGAACAAGACGGGGCTATTAGCGAGATCCCTCGAGCTGGTAAAGACGATCATCGGCCCGGGGGACACTAGTTGGAGGGAGGTGCCAAATGAGCTCAAGTTAGATATTTGGGTGGCATTATAGGTAATGTATTTATATTTATATTTATATGAATATTTCAATTTCAATTTCTATTTCAATTTCATTTAATATTAATATTTATATTTATTCGCAACTAACATTGTATTTGTTGGACAGGAACAATTCAGCCTAGACCCAAAACTACGCGATTCCATCTTGGAGCAGTTGTCTGTTATCCGAATGCGTGACTCCGTCCCGTCGAAGGAGCCGATCTCATTGGCACAATGGCAAAAGTTCATTGACAATGAGATCGGGGAGCGATAATTGGCATCTCGTCAATCGGGGAGGGAAAATCGGGCGAAAAAGAGGGACGTGCTCTACTCCGATCGGACGTCTTATGCCTAGGTGGAGCATAGGATGATGGTAAGACTTAATTTTTCTATAATTACAGAAATATGTTATTCTGCATTATTTTACTTTGCGGGGACGTACAAATTTTGCATTATTTTATTTCAAGGGACTGGGAGTAGTCCTGGGGGTATGCCACATAGGCTCGATACTTATGTGGCTATTCGGATGAAGAAGGGGAAGGATAAGGAGGTGTCCCCAATTGTCGCGTCCACGATTGTATGTAATTCGATAGCTTACTTTTTGTTAATTACGTTATAATTTTTTTATTTACTTATTTAACTAATCATGTACTTTTTGTCATTTCAGGAAAATCCTAAGGAAGTTCATGAGTCGCAGTCTGATGCCGACAAAGCATCTTTGTCCACAGACACACTCACCCAAGTGCTTGACGTTGATCACAAGGGGAGGACAAGGGGGTGAGCTTGCGGGTGGCGAAATATAGGATCATCGGATTAGAGACGAGCAACACCGGGTTGGCTCGAATGGTGGACTCGCATGACGCGAAGTTGTCCCATTTGGAGGCGACCGTCCAAGATATGTTCTCATTCATGAAGCGTTCGTTGGGCAAAAATCATAAGGGGAAAGGGAAGGAGAAGGTGGTGGAGGAGGAGGTGCAGGAGGACAAGGATGTGGACCTCGTTTCTTCATCACCGATACGTACGGACTCTGATGATCCAGTCCCCTATTTGGCTCCCTTCGATCGATTGATGTCGACACTTATTTGGCCAAGCATGTTTATACAAGACATATTTGATGGCCAGCGGATAGGGCGGGGGTTTAGGGACCTGAATACCGTCCAGGGTATGCCAGTTAATGAATGTGTGCTTCAAGACATCAAGGCCAAGGTGCTCGTAATGCATGTGATACTCGGGAAGGAGAACTCCCCATTGTGGTTGCACGAATAATGAGGCATGATGAATATACAAGAGTGTATGAATTAGTATTGTCCATATAAACCTGAAGTGAAGATCACACAGTAAACTAGTGTAATCGGCTCTGATACTAATTTGAAAACCCAAGGGCTATATAGACTCACTTGTATATTATGGTGGTAGACACAAAAATCCAATTTATAACCAAATTTTATCTTGGTTAGAATTATGTGTGCATGCAAGATAAAATACAAACTATTTATTCCAAACCAAGCAATCAAACTAAACACATGAAGAAGATGATGTGAGGAAAAATTCCTTTCGGCTAAATTTTTAATTCAGCAGTGTATCATAATTGACAGACATAAGACCAACTTATAAACTACTTAGAGATCCACTAAGCATAACGCGATATTGATTCTCAAGTCTTCAATAGAAATTGATGTAGTCCATCACCACCCACAGGAAGCAGGTCATCCCTCGATATCCACCGATGAACCTTAGGATTGTGAAATCCTTTCTTCTTGAGCAGTAGAGTCACAACTTCACAAAAGTTAATCATAGAGTAAACTCTAAAAAGGATTTATGAAGTGTATGGAAAATGAGTTTTACAAACTTAATAAATCACCTAATGGGTGTATCATTTGGAAAAAAAATATTATTTCAAAGAAATAAGAAAAGGAAAACTTTTGGTACGGGTTTCTGATTTGATTTTTGCCAAAAGTATTTTGTTAAATAGTCTAAAAGTTTCCAATTTATAAAAAGAATAACATGATTTTTAAGGTGGCAGAGTTCGTTCAAATGAAAATTCCACTCCGTTCGAACAAAAAACCTGTGTTTTGTTCTAATGAGATGCAGACTCGTTCGAACGAACAACTTAGTTTTACAAAGAGCTTCCAGCGGATACAACCCTATTATATAGAGAAACCCTATTTGAGGTTCGTTCGAAATTAGTTCCAATGAGATCAAACATTCATTCTAACGAAGTTCAAACCTCTTTCAAGAGAGGGTCAGATCTTGTTCTAATGAGATGCCACTCCCATTCCAACGAACTAGAAAACATAACAAATTTATTTTGAAAAATGTTTTTATAAAAAATGGGTAAAAAGGAACATCCCAGAATACATTTGAGTGATTAAAATCAAAATCTCAAATTCGTATACCTATAATATTGTGTCTGTGACGAATCCAACGGATTGAATTTCATAAATGATGCTCGGTCACTAACATATCTTCAAAGATCGTGGAAGCATATCTAGATGTAGCATTTGATTTGAAATGGAATACGCCAAAATAACTGAATTATGAGCGATTATAACATCTTTCTCTTACATGTCGGTTCTGGTTTTATGCTAGATGGTTTGTATCCAATTTATCTAGATAAAAAAATTAATAGGCATTACTTACCATGCAACCTGACTATGGAATTAGACGTGCTTTAGCTGATGATAATTCTTCTTTCTTATGGCATTAAAAATTATGGTACATATCTAGGGATATATTTCAAAGACTCATAAGAGAGGGAATTATCCCTTCTGAATTTTAGTGATCTTAGTGTATGTGTGGATTGCATTAAAGGAAAGCAAACCAAATATATAAAGAAATGAGCCACAAGAATTAATGATCTCTTAGAAATAATAAACATGGACATTTTTGGTCCTTTCGATCTCCAAAGAAAAGTACTTTATCACCTTTGTAGACAAATTTTCACGTCTTTACACTCTATATACTTTGCATGATAAATCTCAATCAGTTAAGTTCGTTAAAATGATATAAAAACAAGTTGAAAGACATATAGAAAAGAAGTAAAAATATTAGGTATGATTGGGGTGGTGAATATTAAGGTAACTATGATGAAACAGGATAACCTCCTGGCTGTTTGCTAAGCTCCTTGAAAATTTAGGTATAATTTCACGATATACAATGTCAGGTACAAATCAATAACATGGTATGGCTAAAAGGCGTAACTGTACACTTATGGATATGTTTATAAGCATGATAGGTAATACTAAAATTCCTTTATCTCTGTGGATGTATGCTCTCAAAACCATTGTACATATCCATAATAGGGTTCCTAGTAAGTCTATTCTAAAGACTCCTTTTGAAATGCAGACTAGAAAGAAATGCAGTTTAAGACACCTGCATGTTTGGGGTTGCCCAGTGAAAGTAAGAATTTTTAATCCCTGTGAAAAGAAACTGAAATCTAAGACTATTAACGGTTTTTTCATTGGGTACTCAAAAAATTCAAAGGGATATAGATTTTACTGCCCTAACCATAACACTAGAATAGTTAAAACCGATAATGTTTAATTCATTGATAATGGTGAAGTCAATAGTAGAGGGAAAATTAGGGAAGCGAATATTCAAGAAGTCGAGATATCAATCCCCTTAACCCGAATTCATAATGAGTTTGTTGTTCCTAATAATGTTACTTTGGGAAACAATAATGAATTGCAAATTAATAATTACCAATCCATTAATGAATCACATAATAAACCCCACCTTAAAATTGTCACCATTGAAACTGTTGTAGAAACACCACCTTAAACAACATTAATAACATGTAAAAGAGCTACAAGTCCACCTATTACTGATAATTATGTGGTGCTTTTACAATAATATAAACATCACATCAGAGATATAGGCGAGCCAATTACATATCAACAAGCCATTGATAGTGAGAATTCTGAAAAATGGATTGATGCAATGAAAGATGAATTAAAATCTATGGACTATAATAAATTCTGGGAGTTGGTCGATTTTACTTAAGTATGTAAGAGAATCGGGTTTAAATGGGACTTCCAAACCAAACGTGATTTAAAGGAAAATATTGACCAACATAAAGCAAGACTATTGGCCGAAGATTTTAATTAGAAATAAGGCATTGATTATAGTGAAACATTATCTCTTGTTTCCAAGAAGGAATCATTCAGAATTATTTTGGAATTAGTAGCTCAATATAATTTAGAGTTTCATCAGAAGGACGTCAAAATAAATATTCTAAATGGGAGTTTAGATGAGGAAGTCTACATCGCACAACCCAAAGGCTTCATTATCGAGAGTAAACATGACATGTCATGTTTATTAAAGAAGTCAAAATATGGACTTAAACAAGCTTCTTGATAATGGTACCTTACATTTCATGATACCATTACCTCCTTTGGGTTTAAGAAAAACACTATGGATCGGTGTATTGTAACAACCCCGATTTTTTAAATAGGTATTTTAAAACTAATGTTGAAAATTCGAGAAAAATAAAATTTTGGATTTAATTATTTTAATAATTAAATATGTTAGTTTTTATATATAAAAATGAGGTTTTAAGTAGAATTTAAATCGGGATTAAAATTTGGAAATTATAACTTTTTGTATAAAAATCGGGGGAGGATCCGAGCTAAGGAGGATAAAAATAATATTTTTAGAAATCCGACCGTCCGATCGAGCTGAATTTTTAACAGAAATCCTGTCTTATCGTTCTCTATAACATATTAAAATTTCAAGCCATTTTGATTGTCTGACCGTCCGTAATGATTTTTCGAGTGTTTGTATCTGATTAGAACTCTTTTCTTAATCAAACTCTTAATCCTTTATATATCACAACTAATTCGTGGATGGACTTTTCAAATCACTTTTTCTCAAACTTTTTAACCAGAAGACCTCTCCAAAATTACTCCCTTTCATCTACAAACCATATCCCCAAATTTATTCAATATTTTAACCTTAGATTAGAAGGCTTAATTGGTGTTTTCTCAAGAAGAGTTCAACCTTCTACTCAGATTTTTGTCCAACTAATCACAGGCATGAATACTCTATTCCTTTCCTTTAGTATTATGTGTTTTAAGCGTTGCCTAAACTTTAATCTCATGTTTTTCTTTAAACCAATTTGGAATCTAATTAGAGAAAGCAGACACATAAAACTTGGGGTTGCTTTTATGAAATCTCTTAAAATGAATAATATTTGGGTGCGTAGGATTCATGAGTGAATTTTGGATTTTATTGGTGTAGGTTGCATGTAGAATGAGAGTGTGCTTTTGTTCAAACAAAGAAATTATTTAATTAAACTCAATTTTTCAATTAAATCCTAAAACATGCATCTAGGTGTGATTGAAGACAATATGATCATGAAAGAACATTCAATCACAAACAAACACACAAATGAGGAAAAATCCCTTAAAGGGGAAAATCCTTTTTATTTTCATTATAATTTGTAAAAAACGATTTACACGGATTATACTGAAAACGTGAGTGACATATGAAATACCCTCAGGTGTCGGTTCCGATGTCATCTGCTGGAATCTCCCGCAAGAACTCCAGATGGGCAGCAATGGAAAAGAGTCGGCTTCTCCACAAGTTACTCCAGATGAGTAAAAACGAACATTTGAAGGTTTAAAGATTGACACACATATATGGGAATGGTTTTGTGAATCAAAAAGGCATGAAGCCTTAAAAACTTGAAGTATGTTTTCTGGGCTGTAAATCGCAGAAACGTGTACGAAAAAGACTTGGAAAAACGTGCAGAATGGATACAAATATTTATATAAAAATCGATGTGGCGCCGTCCCTCGAATGACATAGGCATGTCACTCGAACAAGACTACTTGTCACTCAAACTAGATCGCACAACATCCTCATGTCGTTTGAACGACAGAGCGATGTCGTTCGAACGAGCTCGGCGTCTAAGAAAAGTCCGCTTCTACACTTAGAAAAAATTCTTCTTTTGTGTTAAAAATAAATCAGACTTCGAAAAATATTTTTTAAAACATTCCCAAATATTTATGCAAATATTAAAAATTTCAATAAACCATTTTACCAATAACACGTCGTGGAGTGATGGGAACAGTTGAGCAGCACATTGCATGTAGCATGATTCACGTGTGAAGATGGTGGATGCATGGATTCAGATCAAGGTCGTCGTGGATGATCGTGTTGACGTGCCGAATGTAGCGATATCAGACATACATACTGTGATCTAGGACAAATAGAAAATTCCTAGATACTACCCCAGACATTTATAAAATTATGTCCTTACATAGAAAAACCATAATTTTAAAATAAATGAATTTGGGAGCGTATTACTCACATAATTTGTATTAAAGTAATGAAATTGGAATTTTGTTGTATTAATGATGAAACCTCGGTGTATTTAATTTAAATTAATTATATAAGATTAATTTGGGTGTTTATGACGATGAGATAATTAAATTAAGATTAAATTGAATTGGACTATCATGCGTAGTTTGGTACATTGATTTATTTGTGCTTATTTATGTGACTTGTTGGTTTTATTAAATTTCCTTTGTAACGACGATTTGTTGGGTATTTATGCTATCCCTTTATTTTAGGATTCCTTCTAGGTTTGGGACTAGTGGGTAGGCCTTTTAATGATTTACGCCTGTTAGGTATGGGACTAGTGAGGGTAGATTATTACGACTTCATTATGTCGGGGGTCGGCTGATTTTTATCACTTTATTGTCGTTGCGCTAGCCTAGGCATGAGACTAGGTCGAGGTTTATGTCAAAAATTTATCATATACTTAGGGTAGGGCGTTTGATAACTTGGGGACCCTTAGGTATGGGACTAAGGGGTATTTTGAGGATCTCACATCGATTAACAGGGTGAGGTAATTTATAAATTGTGAAATTGAGAATTAATGCCTAAGATAAAAACGGGTATTAAAATTTGTGGCGACATAATGTGTCAGGGACTGACAGTTTAAACAGGTCAGCTTGGGCGATTTATATCGTGTCGTGTGTTGGAACCTTGTCATATTACGGGGGATCGACAGTTTAAATGGATTCGGCTGGCTATTGACAAGGGGAAGTGTGACATTTTTTGCGAATTATCACCCATGGCGGGAGGACCGCTATAATGAATTTTGGTGAATTATCACCCGCGGCGGGAGGACAGTCATACCTAATAATTATTGAAGTAAGAAAAATAATTAATTGAGAAATTTGGTAATTTGGGTTAATTAATAAAAGATTAACATCGTGGGACTTGAGAATTTAAAATCATATTGGTGTGCCTTTTTAAATGGGGACCTCTATGGATAGTTAGTGATTTATAATTATCGCGTTTAATTATCTCGTTTAATTTAAAATATTCTATTGGGATATTTATTGCGTACAATGCTACTATCTGGATTCAAGGATACTTATTGAGGAGAGTAATCTGTATTCATGCTCGGGGCTCTGACCTCGTGCGTTGACTAACTTTTCAGGAATTAGTAATTGAAGAAGCTGCATAGAGTTATTTGAGGATTTGCTTAGAGGTGCAGTTGGAGTTGCTATACCTTATGCGTGTTGATTTAGTTTAGTTTTCCATTCCTTTGTATGTACTTTGAGATACTGTTTATGGTTTTGATTGGACCATTCGGTTCCAAAGTTGTATCGATTTTATTCAGTTTTATATTATTGGAGATTAGTTTATTATTTCGAGTTTAGCATGTGATGGATCTTTTATCATTCAATTGTTGTTATCAATTGAGTTTGATTTATTTATGTCTTATATCTGTCTCATGCTAAGAATGTTATTTTATTGACTCACGCCCGACTTAGTTTTGGTGGCAGCCAACGCCAGAATTAGGTGGGGTGTGACATGTATATACCTGAATATCAGTGGGAGCAAATTTGTATTCTTAGTTCTATATTGTGATGATGTGTTGATAGCCAACAATGATTTTGGTTTGTTATGGGGTACCAAGAACTTTCTTTCTCAAAATTTTGAAATGAAATATATGGGTGAGGCATCATATGTGATCGGGATAGAAATATTCAGGGATAGATCATGTGGATGGTTAGGATTGTCTCCGAAACCTTACATTAACAAAGTTTTGGAGATATTTACGATGGATACTTGTGGTTATATTAATGTTCCAATTCTAAAAGGAGACAAATTCAGCTTAAGTCAATGTCCCCATAATGACATAGAACGAGAACAAATGGAGAAATATCTTATGCTTCTATTGTAGGGGAGTTGGATGTATGCATAGATTTGAACTAGACTTGAGATTAGTTTTGTGGGAGGAATGCTTGGAAGATACCAAAGTAATAAAGGTTTAAATCATTGGAAAGATGGAAAGAAAGTTTTAAGTTACTTGCAGGGGACTAAAGATCACATGCTTACATTTAGGAGGATTGATCATTTTGAGATGGTCGGTTATCCAGATTCAAATTTTGGAAGATATTTAGCAATAGAAAAAGAACTATCAGTTATATGTTCCTTCTTCGAGGAGGGAAAATTTTATGGACGAGTGCAGGTAAGATTGTTATTGTGTCATCCATTATGGAGGCTGACTTTATAGCATGTTTGAGGCTATGAACCATGGATTATGGTTGTGAAATTTCAATTCAAGGCTTAGTATTATTAGCACCATTACTAAACTATTGAAAATTTACTGTGATAATGTCGTAGCAATCTTCTTTTCAAAGAATCATAATACACTAAAGGAGCCAATCACATTGAGATGAAGTATTTATCAGTGAAAGAAGAAGTTCAAAGAAAGACTGTGTTTATTGAACACATTAGTACAAGTGTTAATATAGTAGATTCTCTCACTAAAGCATTGCCCATAAAGACCCTTTTGCAACATGTTGAATCGATGGTTCTAGGGCATTATGTTTAGATTATGATTGCGAATTTGTTAGTGTTTGTTGTGCAAAGACACTATGTAATGATATTAATAAAGTTATTTCCAAATATTCATATTTATGTCTTGCAATATTGGTTACGTGCATATTATTGCTGGTATATATCACAATAATGGTCTCTTACAAGACATTTTTCGACTATTAAAGAAAAACCCAACTTATAGTCTTCATTAAATAAGCAATTGATGTTGTAGTACATGTAAGGGAACATTCTCTTGAATTAGTGTGAATCTGCCAAGAATCTCATTAGTGATTTGCTCAAATAAGGTATTGGAAACCATGATATAAAATTATTACAACACATACTGGTCTCATGTTAGTCAATAAATCATAAGATCATTATTTAGACTAAGTGGGACAATGTTAGGATTTTATTATAATTTAGGAATCAAAATGAAACCTACAATTATGTGGTCTTAATAATAGTTCGGAATTTGACGAGTTTTATGGAATAATGAAAGGTTTATCAGGAAATATCAAGAGTTTGCTTTGACGGCTAAAAAAAATAAAGGATTAATTAGGAGACTCTCGGTTCCACCCTGTACCTTTAAGTAAGTTATAGTCCCTCCATCATTCTACAGATTTTTGGAAATTCTAAAATTTAAAGGGTAAGGGGGAGAAAACTCAATTCCCCATTTTAGCATATACTTTGAAGGGTTCAAGTCTATTCTAAATTCAGGATTAATTCAGGAAAATAGCTAAGTTCGAGATCAATACAGGAGGCAATAGGGACCAAGGTAATTGTCCTTATAATCCCTTTTGTAGGTAGATTTAGATCTAAACTCATATGATATTAAAAGTCCTTATTAATGTGCTTAACTTGTTAAAACTGATTCTAGATTATTGGCCATGCCTCGTAGAATAAATTAAACGTTCATTTTTTATTTATGTTTACAAAACATTGTCACATAGATGTATGGTGATATATTTTGAGTGCCCATGTAAAATAAAATAATTTTTTTAACTTGTTAATTAATTTTATTTGGGTATTGGGTACCTACCATTGACACAACACAGTCTCATACAATTTGATAATTCTTCTCACACAACGCGGTCTCATACAATATAATGATTCTTACTTCTTTCCCAATAATTATGATTTTTTCTTGATGACTAAGTAATTAACTTTGAGAGACTATATGTTAGAAGAAGAAAAATCAACATGTTATTAGTTTTTTATTTGGGGTATTGATTTGACATACATGTTTTTTTACATTTTTTCTTATTTTAATTACTTTCACATAAATTCATGATTTTCATCAAAAATTCCCCATTATATGCCGTTTTATTAAGTGTTTGTCAATTTGTGCTACTATTTCTTGTCATAAAATGTTTATAATGTTTATTATTCGTTTTCTTACTATCCAATTCACCTGCTATGAATATCATATGTTGTCGAATCCCTAAGGAATGCACCAATAATTTAAAATGGGGAGACAATCCATCTTCAAAAACCATTGTCTTCATTGAAATATATAATGTCAAAAATAATTTTCCGAACTGACTTAGAGACATAAAACTCCCAAATATTTATAATCATTTCAATGGGGAGAAGTACGATATAATAAAAGGAGAGAGAGAAATAATTATGTCTCCAAGTATGGGGAAGATATATGATAAAAGGGGAGAAAAAAATTTTATTCCAAAATAAGACTTCAATTTTTTTTAATCTATGTCAATTAAATTGTCATCATCAAAAGGGAGAGATTTTATATTAAAAAGGTGGTAAAAATAATTACCAATTATTTTTTATGATAACAATAATTGATAACATTTGTGTTACAAAATATTTCTTCTGATTATGATTTAGATTTCAGGATCAAACAAGACTGGTGATTCAAGTGGATGGGAATCCTTACACATGTCATTGAGAGATAAATTTCAATAAATAATCAAATAAGAAATCAGTATTGATGATTCAATATTAATAACATCTTTACACATGTAAACAAGAGGTATATTAAAATTACTGATGAAGACACTAAGGAAATTGTACATATTCTTAACAAAGCAAGCTAATACAAAGCAATAAAAACTAGTCAGCAAGATGATCACTTACCCAAGCAATATGAACTTCATAGAAACAATATACTTAAAATATCATCATATAAGAAATTCAATTTCATGAACCAATCCAATCGAACAAAAGCTTGCGGTGAACTACAGCTCAACCTGTCAACTCAGTTATTACACCTTTCAATAAACATCTTCCCAATTTTCTTAACTTCTACCAAAGAAATTCATTCCTCTCAAAATCATGTATAATAAGGCAATAAAAAGAAGGTGAAAAATCTCTAAGAGAGAAGACTACACAAGTGATCAAATCTCCAGAAATACAACCTAAAATATTTAGTAGTTAAGGAATAAATGTGAAGATGACACACCAAGAATGATTAAACTAGGTACAAATAACCCAGCTAAACTAAAATTAAACGAACCCATTATCTTAGGAAAATAAAATATATCAAAGTAAACACTTTAAGTCAACTTAAACATTATAGATTGATCTGCCAACTTTAAGTCGACTCAAACCCACAAACTTGGCATATTTCTAAGGGCTAGTTTTCAAAGTTCAAAAGACCAAAGCCCCAAAATTTAATAAAATACCCTCCAAATGCTAGTTTCTTATTAAAACTATAAATATACCCTCAAATCTCCTTACAAGATACCAATCGCATTCCAATCTTGTGTTATTCGTCCCTTTTTATTTTTAGTAAGAGAAATAAATACCCATCTCAAGGTATCGAAATACAAAATCACATAATCCAGGATATCCATGACTGTACATAACTCACATCAAATACCATGGGATATACACAAGCCTTCAAATACAATATACAAAGGCTTATCTCGAATACCTTCGTGGATCACTCGTGTGTACTAGGTATATTTATAAGGCGGCCCATCCTGATAACCTCATGGCATCAATCTAAGGGAAATAACTACACCTTCCTCGCCAGTCGTACTAACCCATACCCAAGACTGCATTAAGGCATATCCCCGTTTGTCCCCATCGGGATAAAAATGATCAAGGTAAATCCTTTCTATATCAACGGGGTACCAATGTGGTCAATATCGTACACGCCTTATCAAAGCCCTCCTCGCACATCCCCTACGAGAAAACACACAGCCTCAGTATGATTTCACATAAATAAAATAAATGGGCACGATCCTAAACAACTGAGTCAAACAAAAAAACATAAACCTTACTCCATTTCATTACACATAATGTCTCTTTATTATTAGCTAATACGCACGTTAGCAATAGTCAGTTATATACAATATTGACCCGAATTCCCCAAGCTCTAAAGTTTAGGTTTCGTCTCTTACCTATCATCCATATGAATCATCATTATACTAAAAAAAAACTATTACCATACTCCATAGGTTATAAAATATTTTTAAAATATTATATGATCTACATAATAACTAAGCATCTCATTCTTATACTATAAGTATATATTTTACATGGTGCGATTTAAATTAGAATATGTCGTATACCGCTACAACTATTGAAGGAAAGTTCAAGCTCAATTATGCATTAAGACGGATTAGAATATCAACATTCTTCAATAGACAAGCCTCTGTAAGATATATTTTGGTAAAGTTGTGTTTTAGTTCCTTAATTTTTCATTTAAAGTGTTGGAATATTTTTTCTAAAATGTATTTAAACATTTGAGGCATCATTTTTCGTCAAAATATTTTTTTCTAAGTGTCGAGGTGGAGTTTTAAAAGAAAAAAAAAATTCGCTGATGTCGTTCAAACGACAGGGCAAAGTCACGCGAAGTCTTGTTTGAAGTTCGCTTGATCAGTTTATCAAACGACATCTTACTGTTTTGGTTTTCTATAGTCATGTGATGTCTCACGCGAAGTCGCTTCAAGGGACATTTAAAGTCGTTCGAGCGACACCTTGATCTCGTTCGAGCGAACCCGCCGACTCATTTTTTCTATATATACCTGATTAATTGAGTTGTTTTTCTTAAGGAGACCTGAGTTTTTCATAAACACGAAAACTGTAAATTGTAGAATTATTTTATCTTCTTCATTTACGGTCTAAAACTTTGTTTTTCAATTCAAAAAAATCCCAATAGTTTAGTGAATTATTTTGGAATCCAACATACGATCTTGTTGAAGTTTATCTTGTAGAGAGGCTCTGACGACTGCGTGTCATTAGGAGAATTGTGGGTGTTCCTGGTTGACTCAGTGTTGCGTACTCTTATGGGTTGTTGCGGTTGATCCATTACTGATTCTAGGATGCGTGTCTATGCGAATGTCTGCGAATATTCATTGCAGATTTCACTATGTATGTAACTTGCGATTTACTTTTCATAGTGAAATATAAATGTTTTCCCTTTGGGATTTTTTCCTAAAATCTTTGTATCAGCAATTTATTTGTGATGGTTTGATTTAACCACCAAAATGAATATTTTTTGGGTTCTCTAAAATTGACTCCAACTAAATAAGTTTAAAATTGGAAATTTGCGACTCCACATATAATGGATATCACATAGATTTTACCAATTTATATCAGAGCGTGTTGTACTAAGTTATTGTGATTGATCCTTTTTTTTGCAAATTTTTTGTGATATTGATTTTTTTTTAATCTAATTTTGAAATTTTTTTGCAATGTTTTCGAATGAAAACCTTTATAATCAGTTGCCAATTTTTGATGAGTCTAATTATTCCTAATGGAAAGCCTGCATGAAATCTTATTTAAAAGAAATCGATGAGCGAGTTTGGGTTGTTTGTGAAAGAGGGTGGACTCCTCCCACCATCACCACTAATAATGTCACCAATCTTAAGTTAGTGAAAGACTGGACAGAGGATGAGTTTAAATGGAGCACTTTTAATTCTCGTGGGTTAAGTGCAATTTTTGGAGTCATCACCCCTGACAAGGTCCGACGTATCATGACGTGCACCACGTCACAATAACCGTTGGATGTTTTACAACTTATCCATGAAGTCATGAATGTGGTCAAAGAGTCTAAATTGCAAAAGTTAACTACTCAATTTAAAACCATTACCATGCTTGAATTTGAGTGTTTTGATGACTTTTATGCACATTTGTTGGACATTGTCAACACTAGTTTTGAATCTTGGGGAGAATATTCCTGATGCACGAGAGGTTAAAAAGATTTTGAGACTGTTGACTAAATGTTTAACCCTGAAAGTAACTGTTTTGAATTCCTTAGGCTATTTGAGCAATCTTAAGTTAGAAGAACTGGTTGGAGACGTCTAGACATATGAAATTGACATGTTTCCTGACCCTGCCAAGCTAAGGATAGAGAGATAGTAAGAGAAAGTTTGTGAGTCCAAGTATGAGGGAGAATTTAATTTTAATATGGCTATGCTTGCTAAAAATTTAAAAAAACTTCTCAAATTTTCAAAAGAAAATCCTACCAATAAAAGATTTTTTGAGAAATATAAAAATAAAGATGAGGCCAAAGATAGCGGTGAGAAGAAGAAGAAGAAGAAGAAGAAGAAGAAGAAGAAGAAGAAGAAGAAGAAGAAGATAGATGTTTAAAATATGAGGGTAAGGGTCATAAGACATTTGAGTATCCCACTAGTCTAAAGAGAAAGGGCAAGAAGATTGCCACGCCATCCACTCTTAGCGATAATGAGGAAGAAATGAAGGATCCCGAGGATGAATATTCACATGGGATATGTGTTGCCTTTTTAGCTAGTCACATGAGAACACCTAATTTATCCCACAACGATGAGGATTCTTATGTACGTGAGACCCCCGAGGATGATTTGAGTGTTTCTAGAGAGTGTGAGAGTGAGTGCGCAAGTGAAGGAAAAAATGAGCTCCAAATTGCTTTTAGAGATTTGTACGTCGAGACCTTAAAGATGAAAATGTGTAATAAGGATTTAGGTATTATGGTGATAGATATGGAGAGATAAATTGAGAGTTTAAGTGGATTTGAGGTTTTAGCGAGTCAACTTGAGAAGGTGAAGGTTACTTTGAGTGAGCAGTTGATCGTCGTAGGTCGAGAAAAGAGTGAACTTGAATTCGTGTGGTACAGTTAGAGAGAGATCTCGAATGAGCTGGGATGTAAAGGTCACTATAGAGTATACATCTAAAAAGGTTGGAAAGATGTTCCTGGGTCCCACTTTTAGTAATGTTAAGAGATTAGGAATAAGTCGTGATGGTGTGTCCACTTCCCACATTGCACCCAAGCCGGTTCCTGAGTTTGTGATTGATCCATATGGATCTCAACCCAACCCACCAAGGAGTCCCATTTTGAATAGGATATGGCATCCTAAACGTTTTATAAGATGTGTTCCTAGGCCCATATATGCTTGCACCCATTGCAAAAAGAGAGGACACCAAAGGGAATTTTGCTTTAAGTTGGGTAGTATATTGCATAGAGTTTTGCCACGTGCTCCCACACATGTACCCACAAATGATGCTCCGGATAATTACATGAGAGAGTTTGCACATATTAGGTAGCAAGTAAAGTTTTGAGTCAAGACTTCACATGACTTGTTTGCTACTATGGTATGATAGTATGATTTTCATGATGACATTTTATACCTATTGCTAGTGTGTACCACTTTTGTGTTTATATTTTCCATTTTTGATATATTTTTTTAAAAAAAAGATTTTAGTTTTAGAAAAAAAAATCAAAAATACAAAAAAAATATTTTTTTTTTTGAGAAAAAAATTGAAAAAGCCAAAAAGATTTTATTTTGATAAAAAAAAATTCGAAAAATAAAAAAAGAGTTTTGTATTTTGTTTAAACCATTTAAGGATGGAAGTTTAGGATGGCCAAGTCACAACATCATTCCATATCTATGTGACCATTCGATAGTGTTTTGAGACGATACATCAATTCATCCATGTGCTTTATAATATTTGGAGTCATTAAGATGAGAATCGAGATTACTTTCTACATGTTTGACTCATGATTTCTTTTAAATGAACACTTGCACGGATTTATTTGATTATTTTACTTGTCTATCAAATATTGGTCGAAGTGTTTCCATCTTAATCAAGTCTTTAAAATGAACCACATGCGATAAAACTTGACAATGAAAGTTGTACATGTAAGAACCGTTGCCTGTGAAGAATTTATTTTATATGAAAAAATGATGAGTGAATACGAAAAAGGGCTGTGAGTGAATAATAATCACGTCGTGAAAGTCACTATTTAAAAGAGCCCGGGAAAAAATCAAGGCAATAAAAATAATCATATACCAAAAATGGGGCCAATAGGATTTTATTAAATTGAGAAAAAACAGAAACCTCAAAAGAAATTGAAAGAGAAATATATATTTGAGGAAGTTTAGTTGGAAATAAATCAACGGGTTTGCACGTTCTGAAAAAGTCTTGAAAAAGCATTACATAGTTTTAGACGTTATTGGTGTGGAAATAATTTTAGACTTTGATTTGTTTATTTGATAAAGTCAATGTCATTTGAATTCAATAATTTTTACACCTAAGGATGACTGTGAAGTTCATTCGTTAGGAGTATCCATATTCATCGTGCAAATTTGTTATGTATGATTGAGTTGATTTACCTATTAAATATGTTCACACCCATTCATTTTGTTTCCACGATTTTGTTATCTTAGTGTAAATTCATAGTGTGAAGCTTTTTTTGTTTGAAAAAAATTGAAAACTCAAAAATAGTTGGTGATTGCTTTCAAGTTTATCCTTGATTATCGAATTTGATTTTGTATGCTTGTCGTGACACTCCATGCTTATTTTAATTTATTCGTTTCCTTGTCTATTTCGAATAAATTAAAATGGGAAGAACGAATTACGATTTAATAGGGAAATTTGAATTAAGGGGGAGATTGTTATGAAATATGTGGGAGGTTTGATATTTGTTTTTGTTTATGTTTTCTCATTTTAAACTCGATATGTCAAGGCATTTGTTTCTTATCTCTTGTGTGTAGGTACAAAAGTTGAATATAATTATTTTGCACACCCTGATGATTACAATAAAAGGTTGGAGATTTGAAGATTTCAAGTTGAAGATTTTGAAGAAAGTTAAAGACTTACATTTTTAGTACCTTTTCAGTTTTGGGTTCTTGGGAGAGTATTATATTTGTATAGTACATTTGATTTGATAATTCAGATGTTTTTAGTCTGTACCGACAAAGACATAGTGGAGATTTGTAAGGACATATTTTATATAGTCTGGTTTACATTAGAGTATATCGTATACCGCTACAACCGTCAAAGGAAAATTCAAAGCTCAATCATGCATCAAAATGGATCTGAATATCAGCATTCTTCAGCAAGCAAGCCTCTACGAGATAGATTTTGTTAAAGTTGTGTTTAAGTTCCTCAATAGTTCATTTAAAGTGTGGGGATAATTTTTCTAAAATTTTTGCAAACATCTGAAGCGTCATTTTTCGTCAAAATAATTTTTTCTAAGTGTTGAGGCGAAGTTTTAAAAGAAAAAAAATTCGCTGATGTCATTCAAACAATAGGGCAAAGTCGCACAATTGAAGTCTTCAAGCGACAATACATGTCGCGCGAAGTCTCGTATGAGGTTTATTTGATGAGTTTATCAGACAACACCTTACTGTTTTGGTTTTCTGTAATCGTTTGATGTCTCGCGTGAAGTCGCTTCAAGCAAAATCTAAAGTCGTTCGAGTGACACCTTGATCTCGTTCGAGTGAACCCGCCGACTCCATTTTTCTATATATACTTGATTAAATGAGTCATTTTTCTCAAGAAGAGTTGAGTTTTTCAGATACACCAAAACAGCAAACTGCTGAATTATTTTGTCTTCTTCATTTAGGGTTTCAAACTTTGTTTTTCAATTCAAAAATCCCAATAGTTTATTGAATTATTTCCGAACCTAAGATATGATCTTTTTGAAGTTTTTCTTATAGAAACAGTAAATTTATGTCTAACGACTGCATGTCATTAGGAGTACTTGTAGGTGTTCCGAACTAATTCAGAGTTGTGTGTTCTTGAAGGTTATTACGGTTAATCCATTATTTTTCTAGGCTACGTGCCTATGTGAGTGTTAGTGGATATTAATTGAAGATTTTACTATGTATGTAAGTTACGATTTACTTTTCATAGTGAAATAAAAAGGTTTTTCCTTTGGAGTTTTTTCCTGAAATTAGTGTGTCAGCAATTTATTTGTGATGGTTTGATTTACCCACCTATATGAATGTTTAGGTTTCTCTAAAATTAACTCCATTAAAATAAGTTTAAAATTGAAAATTTGCGAGTCCAGGTATAATCGATATCACATAGATTTTACAAATTGGTATCAGAGTCTGTTGCACTAAGTTATTGTGGTTGATTCTTATTTTGCGCAAAAATTTTGTGATATTGACTTTTTTTGAAAAATCTGATTTTGAAATTTTTTTTGCAATGTTTCGAATGAAAACTTATATAATAGGTCGCCAATTTTTTATGGGTCTAATTATGCCTATTGGGAAGCCCGCAAGAAATCTCATTTAAAAGTAATCGATAAGCAAGTTTGGGTTGTTCATGAAAGAGGGTGGACTCCACCCACTGTCACCGCTAATAATTTCAGTAATCTTAAATCGATGAATGACTAAATTGAGGATGACTTTAAATGGAGCACTTTTAATTCTCGTGGGCTAAGTGCAATTTCTGGAGCCATCACCCCTGATGAGGTCCGACGTATCATGACGTGCACCACGTCAAAAGAAACGTGGGATATTTTACAACTTACCCATGAAGGCACGGATGTGGTCAAAGAGTTTAAATTGCAAAATTTATCTACTCAATTTGAAACAATTCCCATGTTTGAATCTGAGTGTTTTGATGACTTTTATATATGTTTGTCTGACATTGCCAACACTAGTTTCAATCTTGGTGAGCACATTCCTAATGCACGAATGGTTAAAAATATTTTGGGATCGTTGCCTAAGCGTTTTATCCCGAAATTAACTGTTTTGAATTCCTTAGGAAACTTGATCAATATCAAGTTAGAAGAACTAGTTGGAGACCTCCAGACATATGAAATTGACATGTTTCCTGACACTATCAAGCCTAAGGATAGAGGAATAGAACTTAGAGCCCAGTCTAGGAAGAGTGACGAAGTGTCCAAGAGAAAAAATAAAAAGAAAACAAAATCTTGTGAGTCTAAGTCATAGGGAGAATTTGATTTTGATATGGCCATGTTGCTACAAATTACAAAAAGTTTCTCAAATTTTCATAACAAAATTCTTCCAATAAAATATTTTTTTAGAAAAATAAAAAGAAAGATGAGGCCAAAGAGAGCGGTGAGAATGAGAAAGAGAAAGAGAAAAAAATAAGGAGAACGGTGTTTTGATTGTGACGGTAAGGGGCATGAGGCATTTGAGTGTCCCACTAAGCTAAAGAGAAAAGGCAAGAAGATTGTCATGCCAGCCACTCTTAGTGATAGTGAGAAAGAAGTGAAGGATTTCAGAGATGAATCTTTACACGGGATGTGTGTTTCCTTTTTTGCAAGTCAGCTGACCACACCTAGTTTGTCCTGCGAAGATGAGGATTCTTATGCACTTAAGACCCCCAAGGATGATTTGAGTGTTTCTAGCGATTGTGAGAGTGAGTGCGCTAGTGAAGGAGAAAGTTAGCTCCAATTTTCTTTTAAAGATTTGTACGTCGATACCTTAAAGATGAAAAGGTTCAATAAGGATTTAGGTCTTATGGTGATAGACTTGGAGAGAGAAATTGAGAGTTTGAGTCAATTTGAGGCATCTGCGAGTCAGCTCGAGAAGGTGAAGGTTACTTTGAGTGTGCAGTTGATCGTCGTAAGTCGGGAAAAGAGTGAACTCGAATCTCTTATGGTCCAGTTAGAGAGAGCTATCAAATGAGCCTGTGAGGTAAAGGTAACGATAGAGTATACATCTAAGAAGGTTGTAAATATGTTCCTCGGTTCCGCTTTGGGTAATGTTGAGAGATTAGGAATAAGTCGTGACGGTGCGTCCATTTCTAACGTTGCACCCGAGCCAATTCCCGAGTTTGTGATTGATCCATATGGATATCAACCCAACCCACCTAGACATCCCATTTCTTATAGGAGAGAGTGTTTTAGACGTTTTAGGAGAGGTTTTCTTAGTCCCGTGTATGTTTATACCTATTGCAAAATGAGTAAACACCTAAGGGAATTTTGCTTTAAGTTGGGTAGTGTGTTGCATACAGTTTTGCCACGTGTTCCCACACACGCACCCACAAATGATGCTCCGAATGATTACTTGAGAGAGTTTGCACATATTATATAGCAAGTAAATTTTTTGGTCAAGACTTAACATGACTTGATGGATGTTTTTAATAGGATGTCACCATCTTTGGAAAACTCAATCTGCACCTAACGATTGAGGTTAAGACTTGTTTGCTAGCATAGAATGATTTTCATGATGATATTTTATGCCTATTGCTAGTGTTTACCACTTTTGTATTTATATTTTCTATTTTTGATATATTTTTCAAAAAAATTTGGAAAAATACAAAAAGATGTTCTATTTTTTTGATAAAAAAATTGAAAAAGCAAAAACGATTTTATTTTGATAAAAAAAAATTAGAAAAAGGAAAAAAGAGTTTTATATTTTATTTATACCATTTATGGATGGACATTTAGGATGACCAAGTCACAACATCATTCAATATCTTTGTGATCATTCGATAGTGTTTTTAGACGATACATCATTTCATCCATATGCTTCATAATATTTGGAGTCATTAAGATGAGAATTGAGATTACTTTCTACATTTTTTACTCGCGATTTCCTTTAAATGCACACTTGCATATATTTATTTGATTATTGTACTTGTCTATCACATATTGGTCGAAGTGTTTCCATCTCAATCATGTCTTTAAAACGAACCAAATGCGATAAAACTTGACAATAAAAGTTGTGCAAGTAAGAACCGTTGCCCGTGAGGAATTTATTTTATATGAAAAATGATGAGTGAACATGAGAAAGGGTTGTGAGTGAATAATAATCACGTCATGAAAGCCACCATTTAAAAGAGCCCGAGGAGAAATCAAGGCAATAAAAATAATCATATGCCAAAAATGGGGCCAATAGGATTTCTCTAAGTTGAGAAAAAATAGAAACCTCAAAAGAACTTGAAAAAGAAATATATATTTGAGGGAGCTTGGATGGAAATAAATCAATGGGTTTACACATTCTGACAAAGTCTTAAAAAATCGTTACATAGTTTTAGACGTTATTGGTGTGGAAATCATTTTAGACTTTGATTTATTGATTTGATTAAGTCAATGTCATTTGAATTCTAAAAATTTTACACCTAAGGATGATTGTGAAGTTCATTCGTTGGAGTATCCATATTCGTCGTGCACATTTGTTATGTATGTTTGAGTTGATTTACCAATTGAATATGTTCTCACCCATTTATTTCATTTCCACGATATGGTTATCTTAGTGGAAATTCATGTGCGAGACTTTTTTTTTAAAAAATTGAAAACTCAAAAATAATTAGTGAATGCTTTCAAGTTTATTCATGATGATCGTAGTTGATTTGCTTTGCTTGTCGTGACAATCCATGATTATTTTAATTATTCTTTTCCTTGTTTATTTCGGACAAATTAAAAGGGGGAGAGCGAATTATGATTTAATAGGGGAATTTGAATTATGTGGGAAATTTTTTTAATTATGGGGGATATTTGATATTTATTTTAATTTATATTTTCTCATTTTGAAATTGATACATCACAAAGGTATTTATTTCTTATTTCATGTGTATAGGTACAAAAGTTAAATATCATTATTTTGCACACCCTGAGGATTACAATGAAAGGTTGGAGATTTGAAGATTTCAAGTTGAAGAATTTGAAGAAAGTTTAAGACTTACATTTTTAGTACCTTCTAAATTTTGGGCTCATGGGAGAGTATTAGATTTGTATAGGACATTTGATTTTCTAATTCGAATGTTTTTAGTTTGTACCGGCATAGACATAGGGGAGATTTGTAAGTACATATCTTACATAGTCCGGTTTACATTAGAGTATATCGTATACTGCTACAACCATCGAAGGAAAGTTCAAAGCTCAATCATGCATCAAGATGGATCTGAATATCAACATTCTTCAACAGGCAAGCCTCTACAAGATAGATTTTGGTAAAGTTGTGTTTAAATCCCTTAATAGTTAATTTAAAGTGTTAGGATAATTTTTCTAAAATGTTTTTAAACATCTAAGGCGTCATTTTTTGTCAAAATGATTTTTTTTAATTTTTGAGGCGACGCTAACTTCAAGTGACAATATATGTCACGCGATGTCTCGTTTGAGGTTCGCTTGATCATTTTACTAGACGACACCTTACTTTTTTGGTTTTCTATAGTCGTTGATATCTCGCGTGAAGTCGCTTCAAGCAACATTTAAAATCGTTCGAGAGACACCTTGATCTCATTCGAGCAAACCCGCCGACTCAGTTTTTCTATATATACCTGATTAAATGAGTCATTTTTCTCAAGAATAGTTGATTTTTCAGATACACGAAACTTATAAACTGCTGAATTATTTTATCTTCTTCATTTGGGGTTTAAAAATTTGTTTTTCAATTCACAAAATTCCAATAGTTTATTGAATTATTTTGGAACCCTAGATACGATCTTGTTGAAGTTTCTCTTATAGAGAGGGTAAATCTACGGCTAACGACTGCGTGTCATTGGGAGTACTTGTGGGTGTCCCTGGCTAATTCAGAGTTGCGTGTTCCTATAGGTTTTTGCAGTTGATCTAGGCTACGTGTCTATGTGAGTGTCAATGCATATTAATTGAGATTTCATTGTGTATATTTACTTTTCATAGTGAAATAAAAAGGTTTTTCCTTTGAGTTTTTACCTGAAATCAGTGTGTCAGCAATTTATTTGTGATGGTTTGATTTACCCACCTAGATGAATGTTTAGGGTTCTCTGAAATTAACTCCATTTAAATAAGTTTAAAATTGGAAATTTATGAATCCACATATAATCGATATCACATAGCTTTTACAAATTGATATCTGAGTCTGTTGCACTAAGTTATTGTGTTTGATCCTTGTTTTTCGCAAAAATTTTGTGATATTGATTTTTTTTTAAATCTGATTTTGAAATTTTTTTGCAATGTTTCTGAATGAAAACTTATATAATAGGTTACCAATTTTTGAAAGGTCTAATTATGCCTATTGGAAATCTCGCATGAAATCTCATTTAAAAGCAATCGATGAGCGAGTTTAGGTTGTTCATGAAAGAGGGTGGACTCCACCCACTGTCACCGATAATAATTTCCGTAATCTTAAGTGGGTGAATGACTAGACTGAGGATGAGTTTAAAAGGAGCACTTTTAATTCTCGTGGGCTAAGTGCAATTTCTGGAGCCATCACCCCTGACGAGGTCCGACGTATCATAACGTGCACCACATCAAAAGAAACGTGGGATATTTTACAACTTACCCATGAAGGCACGAATGTGGTCAAAGAGTTTAAATTGCAAAATTTAACTACTCAGTTTGAAACAATTACCATGTTTGAATCTGGGTGTTTTGATGACTAATTTGTACGATTGTCTGACATTGTCAATACTAGTTTCAATCTTGGTGAGCACATTCCTGATGCATGAGTGGTAAAAAGATTTTGAGAACGTTGCCTAAATTTTTTATCCTATAGGTAACTGTTTTAAATTCCTTAGGAAATTTGAGCAATATCAAGTTAGAAGAACTAGTTGGAAACCTCCAGACATATGAAATTGACATGTTTCCCGACACTGTCAAGCCTAAGGATAGAGGGATAGAACTTAGAGACCAGTTTAGGAAGAGTGAGGAAGTGTCCAAGAGAAAAAAGAAAAAGGAAAAAAAAGCTTGTGAGTCCGAGTCATAAGGAGAATTTGCTTTTGAAATGGCCATGGTTGCTAAAAATTACAACAAGTTTCTCAAATTTTCAAAAGAAAATTCTTCCAATAAAAGATTTTTTTAGAAAAATAAAAAGAAAGATGTGGCCAAAGAGAGACGTGAGAATGAGAGAGAGAAAGAAGAAGAAAGATATGTCCATACCAGCCACTCTTAGATATAGTGAGGAAGAAGTGAAGGATTTCGGGGATTAATCTTCACATGGGATGTGTGTTGCCTTTTTAGCAAGTCACTTAACCACATCTAGTTTGTCCCACGACGATGAGGATTCTTGTTCACGTGATACCCCCAAGGATGATTTGAGTGTTTCTAGCGAGTTTGAGAATGAGTGCACTAGTTAAGGAGAAAGTGAGCTCCAAATTACTTTTAGAGATTTGTAGGCCAAAACCGTAAAGACGAAAACATTAAATAAGGATTTAGGTCTTACGGTGACCACTATAATTTTTCTATGTTGAGAAAACAATAGAAACCTCAAAATGACTTAAAAAATAAATATACATTTGAGGGAGTTTGGTTTGAAATAAATCAACGGGTTTGCATGTTCTAACAAAGTCTTAAAAAAATGTTATATAGTTTTAGACATTATTGGTGTGAAAATCATTTTAGACTTCGTTTTGTTGATTTGATTAAGTCAATGTCATTTGAATTCAACAATTTTTACACGTAAGGATGATTGTGAAGTTCATTCGTTGGAGTATCCATATTCATCGTGCACATTTGTTATGTATGTTTGAGTTGATTTACCTATTGAATATGTTCACACCCATTGACTTCATTTCCACGATCTGGTTATGTTAGTGTATTCATGGTGTGAGTTTTTTTTGTTTGAAAAAATTGAAAACTCAAAAATAGTTGGTAAATGCTTTCAAGTTTATCCTTGATGATCGTAGTTGATTTGCATTGCTAATTGTGAGACTCCATACTTATTTTTATTTATTATTTACCTTGTCTATTTCGGACAAATGAAAAGGGGGAGAACGAATTATGATATTTGAATTATGGGGGTGATTTTCTGAATTATGGGGGAGATTTGAGATTTGATATTTGTTTTGATTTTTGTTTATCTCATTTCCAACTCAATACGTCTCGAAGGTATTTGTTTCTTGTCTCGTGACAAAAGTTTAATATCATTATTTTGCACAGCCTGATGATGACATAGAAAAGTTGGAGATTTGAATATTTCAAGTTGAAGATTTTGAAGAAAGTTTAAGACTTATATTTTTAGTACCTTTTCGATTTTTAGTTCATGGGAGGGTATTAGATTTCTATGGGACATTTGATTTGATAATTCGAATGTTTTTAATTTGTACCGTCATAGACATAGGGGATATTTGTAAGGACAGATTTTACATAATTCGATTTACATCAGAGTATGTCGTATACCGCTACAAATGTCGAAGGAAAGTTCAAAGCTCAATCATGCATCGAGAGGGATCCGAATATCAAAATTCTTCCATAGACATGCCTCTGTGAGATAGATTTTGGTAAAGTTGTATTTAAATTCCTTAATAGTTCATTTAAAGTGTTGGGATGATTTTTCTAAAATGTTTTTAAACATCTACGGCGTCAGTTTTCATCAAAATGTGTTTTTCTAAGTTTTAAGGCAGAGTTTTAAAAGAAAAGGTTTTGTTCATTGATGTCATTCAAACAACAGGGCAAAGTCGCGCAAACGAAGTCTTAAAGCGACAATACATGTCACGTGAAGTCTCTTTGGAAGTTCGCTTGATCAATTTATCAAACGACACCTTACTGTTTTGGTTTTTTATAGTGTTTTGATGTCTCACGCGAAGTCGCTTCAAGTGACATTTAAAATCATTCGAGTGACACCTTGATCTCGTTCGAGCCAACTCAATTTTTCTATATATACCTAATTAATTGAGTCATTTTTCTCAAGAATACCTGAGTTTTTCAAATACACAAAAATAGCAAACTGCGAAATTATTTTGTGTTCTGCATTTAGGATTTAAAACCTTATTTTTCAATTCACAAAAATCCTAATAGTTTGGTGAATTGTTTTGGAACCCAAGATACAATCTGGTTGAAGTTTCTCTTACAGAGAGGGTAAATCTACAACTAATGACTACATGTCATCGGGAGTACTTGTGGGTGCTTCTGGTTGATGTAGAGCTTCATGTTCTTGTGGGTTATTGCGGTTGATCCATTATTGATTCTAGGTTATGTGTCTATGTGAGTGTGTGTGGATATTCATTTCAGATTTCATTGTGTATATAAGTTGTGATTTACTTTTCATAGTGAAATAAAAAGGTTTTCCCTTTGGGGTTTTTCCCTGAAATTTGTGTGTAAGTAATTTATTTGTGATGGTTTGATTTACTCACCTAGAGTAATTTATTTGTGATGGTTTGATTTACCCACCTAGATGAATGTTAGGGTTCTCTAAAATTGACTCTAATTAAATGAGTTTGAAATTAAAAATTTGCGAGTCCACATATAATCGATATCGCATAGCTTTTACACATACAATATCTCGATAATCGACTATGTACTTAAGGTCCTCAAGCAATTGTAGGATAATTCAAAGTGTCTTATGTTCTAGATTAATTTTTACCCATTAAATAATAAGTAATCTCCAATCGTTTCAAAGCCATTCTAAAGGGAACCCTAACTCGATGGAACGATACGCCTTATAATAAAATCCTAGGATTATCCATACACCCTTACCAAACATCCACACATTAATAAAATCAACAATTCTAGATCTCTTGTGAGAACGTGCACACGGTGCTAATCCTATCCATATGCATACTTCCATTTGCAAGGCAACTCACTATGCACATGGCGCGCGTATCAAAACTTTCAAAAATAGGTTTATTATACTCCAAACCCAAAGTTAGGAATTCAGAACCCTAGTCCGCCATGAACGACCGTGCCTAAGGTCCTAACACCTCATGAACAATTAATAATGATCTTTTAACACTTTTTTTAATCAAAGTACAACCTATAACTACAAGTTTTAGGTGGTCTAAATAAAGATTTAAGAATTAATTTCAAATTATGAGTTTAAAACCCTATATTCATAAATCTACCCAATTCATCTCAAATTTGAATCAACTATGGATTAAATATGAGGGATTTTATACAAATCATCACTATGATTTAGGATATACCAATTTCAATAGGATTACAAGATCAAGTACATAGGATTTAACATCAAACTATCATAATTCATTAACTAAGATTAAGGTTTAATTTAGAAATTAAACTAATTTTGAAAATTAGTTTTAGATGCTTAAAATTAGATTATACAAGTGTTAATATCATATTTCAATGACTACTACTATCATAACACAATCCTAATTAAATTCTTAATTGATGTATACTTGCCTTGGACCTATTGATGAATTAAAGTCCCCAAAATCCCCAAATCCTCTTCCATCCTTGGTGCCTCTTCTCTCAATATATCAAGAATTTTCTCAAAAGACAAATGAGTATTTTAGATTTCTCTAACTAACCTAATAAGAGTGCTTCCACAAAATTAAGCCTACGCCCAATTTAATCCTAGTTTACAATCTGGTACAAGTCTATTAAGTTAAAACTTAATTATTGATTTGTTATGTGTGACTCGACATTATAAGAAATAGTTCACGGTCGGTGGGACACAATATTGAGGGGATAATCCATAAAATGAAACCCTAGACACCTCTATCTCTAACCCTTCCATCGTCGCATATAATACTAGTCACTTAAAATATTTAGTTAGTGTATGACCGTGTATTATGCCAATTTCCCAAAGGTGTCAATTCACGTAACACATCGACGATCCCATATGCTAATCAAATAACATAAAACCATTATAATGAGTGATATAACACATGCCACGTGCAAGAAACAACTCATCACAAGAATTAATCAATTTAAAAATCAACTTTTTACCACAAAAAATATGGGGTACTACACTCTTCCCCCCTTAAACAAGGAATTTCGTCCTCGAAATTCGATTCATTATATACATTCTTGAAATTATAAGAATATCTTGTCGTAGCATCCAAACACAAATATACAGAATCTACCCATTCTTTGAGAACACACTAAGGTCACTTGTCATAAATCGTGTTCGGCTAATAATCCAACTAAATTAGGTTAACTATTGAAATGCCAACTTGTCCCTAAAGAACTCCTTCCATTATGTAGCCACGAAAAACATCGTGCACAGGTTGGAACATATTCGGTAAGCTCAATTGACATCAGACCCTGTCTAAGATCGTGAAAAGGACCTATGTATCGGGTGCCAACTCTCTTTGGAACCAAACTTCATAATTCCCTCCATCAAGAAGGTCTTAAAAAGCCTTTTATATCCCTTCAAGGAACCTTAACCACGCATCCACTTGTCTTCAAAACACTTTTGCTTGCTCCACTCATCTGTATATGCTCTATTATGAACATCGCATCCTCTGAGGTGTCCCCAACACATCATAATATGAATAAATTGCTAGATCTTATCTCTAATCAACTTGATCAATCTAACTAAAATGACCCAGATAGTCCCATGTCTCCTTTGGGACCTTCTCCCACGACACTATTATCATCCTCTAATAGAGCCAACTTTATAAATATACCCTCGCTACGGGACTAAAGTTAATGCCAATACTAAGTTTTCAATTTATCTCATGCGTAGGTGTTAAATCGACACCTTTTTTAATACAACTGAAAATGTATTGAACACTTAGTAACGTCTCTAACAAATCGTAATCCCCTCTAATGTGACCAATTCTATATATAGACAAGTATGTCTTAAACCCTTTTTCGAGCCTAAGTATAACTATAAGAAACATACCCTGGCCAAAACGACAAATGTAAAAGCTTACACACGGTAGTCTATATAAGTGTAATAAATATCCCCTCATCAACGCTCCATAATAAATGATAAGTCCGCATGTCTTAATCGACAAAAGCGACCGAATACCAAGCCGTCCAAATATGTTGTTATGTCTCTACAATCACGATGTTAGGAAGCACCCCTACCCACTGAGGTATTTACATATAAGGAAAGCTTGATGATAAAAATCTATATATCTTGGAATCATAGTAAATCCACTACTAATAAAATAATAATAACCCCTCGATGTCAAAACAAAACTCGTGTGTGTGAGCCATAAACATAAACATAACAATATCCCAGTGTTCCCCTGAATAAGATTGGTTTCCCTAAGGCATCTACTGATGAAGTAGTACCACTCTCCCAAAGTGTAACGATTCCCTCTAATGTAACCATCAAAATGGTGGCTCTATCGACGGCTCTATTAACCCTATCAATACAATCGATTCGGCTAAAAATGGCCTCGTAAACCCTATCCTCATTGTTCATGGACTCTGATTGTCTAATCCTGGAATCTCTTAGGGTTCAATTCCCCTATGTGGTTCCTTCTATTAGTGAGTGCCTCCCCGGCTCGGGGTAATGCTAAACCATCTATAATCTTTCAATCATAGTTTGACCCAAAGCTTTGGAACTTGATAAGCACCCAAAACTGTACAATTTATACCCCAAATAGATGTATTTTAGTTGCTATTTCTCGACAATATGGGTCTTATGTGCTTAAATGTTTAGTATGCAGGTTTAATATGCGTTGCGGTGTTCAAATGCGTATTTCAAGGCAATTGTGCATTTTAATGGAGCTAAATACCCTTATCTTGTACCCCAATTACCTCTCCCGTACCCTAAACCGAGCCTAAACCTAGCCAAACTTACCCTAAACCCGTGTGTGTTTTATTTGTGTCATTTTATTAATTTTTAGATTTTTAGTTTGAGTCTTTTCTATTTTTAGGATTTATTTTAGAATTTTTAGATTTTATTTTCTATTTTTCTATTTTATTTTTTATTAATATAATTTTATTTTATTTTGATTTTTATTGATTTTTAGTTTTATTTTATTCTATTTTATTAGGATTAATTTTAGGAGTTTAGTTTAGTTTATTAGATTTTATATTTTAGGATTTTTGTTTATTTTTATTTGATTCTTTATTTTATTTTTAGAATATAATTTTATTTTTAGGTTTCTAGTTTATTTTTATTAATTTTATTTTAGTTAGTGTTATTTTAAGGTCCAAATTAAACACACACATCACCATTATCAAACACACCCTATCCTACACCTAAACATCCCCTCACCCTCATCCTATTACCTACACCCTCACACACACAACCTACCCCCACTTCATCTTCTTCCTACCTCACCCACACTTTCTCTCTCTTCCTCACCAAAACACCTCACACCTCCATTAACAACCTCACCCTTCCCCTCTTTCTCTACTACCTAAACCACGAACCCGAAAACCCAGAACGGCGGTCGAGCTACACCCCTCCGACCCCCTCTTCCAACCCCTCGCCGGAGACTGCCTGAAGCCGGCAGCCCCTCTCTATCCAGCCCCATCTCTCACTCTCCCTACGGCGGCGAACTCTGAAACCGCCGGCGCACCTGCCGCCGTCGCCTGTCACCATCGGTACTCGGATCTGACCAAAACCCGGCAGCCCCTGATCCCCTTTCCCGCAACCCTGCGTCCAAATCCGACGGCGACCACTCCGACCTCTCTCCGGTCGCTGCCTGAGCCACACCTTCGGCCTCCTACCCGGAACCTAACCCCATACACCCGCTGCCTCCGGCCGAGGCTCACCCGGTCGACGCCAGTCCGACCCAATTCGGCGACCTGAACCCATTCATGTCATACCCATTTCCCATGAACCCATTTCCAAACCTTATCCATGTCCATTTTCAAAAAGCCACGACCTGCAAAGTTCCAAAGCCAAAGTAACAAAACCCACATGTGCCTAACTAACCCCTTTTACCTATTTACCCAAAATACCCTCAAACTACCTTCTTTACCTATTACCCAAAATTACCCCTCAACCCAAAACAGATTTTTTCCAAATATCCTCACACCTCACACAATCCATGCACAATTGTGCATTTTCTCCATATTACCCTCACCATTATATTCTCACACCTCACACCCCTCATGTGGACATCCTTATTTTCCCAAATTAACCCCTTAGCTCCATTGCATATAAAATGAAGAAGAAGACCCATTTAGAGATTTCTAGATTAGAGAAAGGAAATTGTAGAGAGAAATTTTAGGGTTAGAAATAAATAGTAGATTAGAATTAGTTTTTTTATTTTCTTCTTTTCAATTTAAATTGAGTGAAAGTAATTCTAGTGAGAATCAATTTGTGTGTTAGTGCTTCATGTGTATTTGTTGATGATTCAAATTGAGAGGTGTATGCTTCAAATTGGAAGACTAGAGTTCAACTTTCTCAAAGAGATTTGGTTTGATTGTTTTCTTCTCTTCTCATTTATTTTATGCCTTTAATTATTAATTTGTCATATTTCATATCATGTTAGGCTAAATCCCCTTTCAAGGGGTGGGGTGAAACCCTTATTTGATATTATTTTAGTTTAATTACTTTGATTACTTGAATTATCCCTTTGAATATTAATTTTGATCACTCACCCTTAGATTTACGCCTCGAGAGAGGGTAAATGATTTTCGAGAGAAAATCGAAATTATAGTGATAATACCCATTTTAGATTCGAACTAGAGATAGGGGTTTCTTAAGTGGGGTATTATCATTTGAATTTCAACTCTAAATTTAATTTCTAAGATTGACATAAATTCTAATTGATCGATCCTAGCGGGTGATTAATTAAAAGGAGTGTAGATCTACTTTTCTAGAGTTGTGGGGTGTTAATTTTAACTTTCTAAAAGATTACTATTCTAATTACACTTGCAACGAGAGTTGATTTGTAATTTTGATATTAATTTGGGAGAATTCAAATAATTAAATTAATTAATTAGAATAACTAAAATTTGTGGTGTAATCTCACTCCTTGATTGTTCTCACTTTATCTTTTATTTTAGTGTTAGAATTTATTTTCATTTTAGTTACTTTCTAGTTAGTTATTTTCATTTAGTTTAGCTTAGTTTAGATCTCACCTCACCCTTTTGTTTTAATATTGAAAAAGCTAAAAAAAAATTAGAAAAGTGAAAAAGCACAAAAAGAAAATAAAAAGTGAATTACAATTGAATTTGTCTCTAGCTTACTCCCTAGAAAGTGGATTGATACCCTTACTTACCTCTACACTTGAGTTTATTATATTTGTAGGTACATAAGGTTTTGATTAGAAGGACTTTTCAAACAACGACCACACGCAAAAGTCACGTTATCAGAACTCCATCCTTCAAATAGTTGTTATGACTTTGGTGATGAAGGGAGGTTACCAATAACGCCAATTGAATCCCTTACATAAGGTTTCTTCGAACGTAATATGTCTTCTCGTATGATTGTTGATAACGCTAATGGCCTTATTTTCTTCTGTATCAATCTCTCCCTATGAAAAAAAGAGAAAGATAGTTGAAGTCCTCCTCATATAGGCTACCACACAGTCACCGTAATGAACTTACTTCTTGTGCTCTTATGGATGGTGAATGGAAACACTTCCCCTAAAACCATGCATTTAACACATACTATATCATGCTCAATAGTCCCTAAATCCCGACCGTAATCAACCTCTTGCGAGGTATGTATCACAAAGGAAATCCAAATACGAAACCCTTCTGATACCCTTCGGTCTATTAAAATCGTTCGTCTGGAACAATGGACCAAAACCCCCTAAGTAATTATCATTATTAATAGTACAAACCCTAAACAAAAAGGCTCTAAAGTAGTTAAAGAATGTAATGTAGAAAGTGACGGATGCACTCAAGACCCTAGGACACTGGAACCTGTAATGATGATACCAATTGTGACACACTATAAAATCCATAAATAGATTGATCAGGTCTAATACAAAAATCACGAGAATCAAAACATTTAGTAACATTATCAGCATAACGAAATAAATGAAGCGATACAGATGCGTACAATACAAAATAATAAAACTATTGAATAAAATAAAGCATCTCTAATATCAATCATTGCCATAAGAATTAAATGCAACTCTGGAATAAAAATCTCAAAATTATAATATCCATTTCGAAATACAAGTACATCTCAAAAAATCTCTGATTGCGAAAAATCTGAAATACATACAATCGCTTGCATTGAAATACAAATATATATACAGATATTAAGGAAAGATGCGCTCGACACCTACATCCTGGGAATGAATACAAAATGTTGTTAGAGATTCTCCTCAAGTGAATAGCCCAAGTTTATGGCAGCAACAACGGTTTCATACCTGTGTAAAACAGTTCAACAATGAGGATTAAACCCAACAAGTCTACAAAGAGTAATAATTTAACTGAAGTTAGGCCACAATAATTCGAATGCATCTTCCTTATATTTTAAATGGATTTTAAGTTATTTAAGTTACTTAATCCAAACAACATAAAATAAGCATGCGGTTCTACTCCCAAGACCCAGTGAGACACAAAGTGAAAATGATTTCTTCATTAATTTAGAATTTATATTTTTGCAGTTTAAAGTTCATTTATTCTACTAATTAATTCTTACATTAATAGTAATTCTCTTATTAAATCTTATTCTCTTGTATTAACTGTCTCATGTGAGGATTATAAATGTGTACATCTTTAATGTATTTGTCTTAAATGTTTTCAAGTCACAGTCTAGTATATACACGTCTAGTATATTATAACCACAAAATTCCCTTAGTAATATTTTTTAACATGCACGCTAACTATGACCGTGTATTAATAACACTGACTCGATTTCCCAAAGCTTGACAAAACTAAGCGTTATCTCACCACTAACTTATATGAAAAAATTGCTAAATATAATAACTACTCCATCCTAGGGTTATGGCCTAATTCTAAACTCCTCATAGGATATACACCCTAACCAAACAAACATAACACCAGCCCAACTCAAAATCATCAACCGCAAATTTCAACCTTGCACACCGTTGGTAAAATATCCATGAGAAATTCATAAAAATCCAAAAAATATGAAACCCGCGCCCACTCATTCATAATCCAAACATTAATAATTTCATGTTTCCCAAGTCATTCGAACAACATAGGCTAGGATGTTCAAATGAGATCACTAAAGTCGGTCGAACGACCTCCTCAGTGGTTCAAACGAGTTATAGAATCTCTTTCGAATAAGAATTAAAATACACCATTAACAACCTTAAAGCCTAACCCCAAAGACTCTAATCGGTCCTACATATAAGTTGCTTGAAATCTATGATCTGTAATAGCATTACTAACCCAATTACTCTATTTTTAGGTGATCAATAACATGTTTAAGCATTAAATTTAGTTCGGGGGTTTAAGAACACAAAATTCATCAATTTAACTAGTTTCCACTTAGATTCAATATGATTACAAAGGGCTTTTGTGTTTTGTTAATATCATTAGAAGTATAACAATCTAATTAATATTCCAAGGTTCCTTTCATGAATTTCTCATTAAATCATTCAAGATAATTATCAAGGGATTAAGGGTTAATTTAATCAATTAAATTAACTTCCAAAGTGGGTTAAAATTAGATTATACTCAAATAATTTTAGAATCCAATGGACTATTACTACTACAACACAATTCTAATTAAATTCTTTAACGATGCAAACTTTCCTTATAGATAGATTGAGAAATCGATCCCCAAAACCACTTAATTATTCTTCCAACCCTTGGTGTTTATTCCCTTAAGATCTCTAAAGTTTATAAAATGTTCCAAAATGTGCTTTGGTTAGCTAATTAATTTAAAAAATAGGCTTCCCACGAAATTAGTCTTTGACCTAAATTAAGTCTGAACCTAATGAACCCAAATTATCTTCTAAATGGTCTAAAACCCTACCAATTTTTTATGTCGACGTAATGGGCTTAAACCCCAATATATTAAGTCAAAAGGGACATTCTAAGCATCTTAAAACCCAACCCGGGATATGATGCTACATAAACTAAGCCAACATGAGATATGATGTTACACAAATCAATATTTATCGGTGTGAGCCCAAATATAAATAAACGAATTTTATCGCTTAATTAATCTGATTTCAAATACGAATAATATAATAAATAAATACAAATAGTGACATCATATGTCATAGGAAGCACACATAGTTAATTTCCACAGTTATATAATGCACAGAAAATACGGGGTATTACATATATGATTATAAATCACTAGTATGTCATAATTCAGTATAACCATCTCAAGGTATCGCTATACCAAATCATGTAATTCAGTATATCCGTGAGTGTACGTAACTCACATTAAATCCCATGGGCTATACACAGCCCAAAAATACAAGATATGAAGGCCTATCTCTAATGCCTTCAAGGATCACTCGTGCATACTAGGTATATTTATAAGGCATCCCAACCCTATAACCTCACGTCATCAATCCAATGGAAATCATGTACCCTAATCAATGGGTCACAAATAGTGTCTCTTTTATTATTCATTAGTACAAATGCTAACTTTAATCGGTTATATATAATATCGGTCTGAACTCCTAACATCATGAAGTCTCGGTCTTCTCTCATAGCTACCATCCATAGATATCATCATTATAATAAAATAACTATTTCCCTACTCGATGGGTTATAAAATCATTTTAAACTATCATATGATCTATACAATCACTAAGCATCTCGGTCTCACATAATATCTCTATAATCAGACCTATACTCAAGGTCCTCTAGCGACTGTACATAAATCCCATATTCATGTGGATTATTCAAGTGTATTATGTTCTAGATTAATTATTCCCCATTAATTAAGAACTAATCGCACATTGTATCAAAGTCGTTATAACAGTAAGCCTAACTCGATGGAACGATACGCCTTATAATAACATCCTAGGATTATCCATATATCCTTACCAAACGTCCCCACATTAATAAAATCAACAAATCTAGGTCCCCTAACCAAAACCATGCACTTGGGTCTAATCTTAATCGTGCGCACACTGTCGTTCGCACGGGGCTACAAACCGTAACGGGTTTTTTCTTGCCCAACCCAAACTTATGAACTCATAAACCCTAGTGCTCCATGAAAGACCCTTCCTAAGGTCCAAACAACTCAAGAACAACTAAAAATTATCTGTTAACCCTTTAGATCAAAGTTAAACCTATAAATGCAAGTGTAGGTGGTTTAAAAAAGGATTTAATTATTAATTTCAAATTATGAGATTTAGAACCCTAGATTCATAACTCTACCCAATTTATCTCAAATTTGTTCCAACTATGGATTAAACATGAGTGCTTTTATATAAATCATTACTATGATATAAGATATACAAATTTTAATCGGATCACAAGATCAAATACATAGGATTTAACATCAAACTATCCTAATTTATTCACATAAGATTAAGGTTTAATTTAGTAATTAAACCAATTTTCAAAATTGGTTTTAGATGATTAAATTCAGATTATACGAGTGTTAGTCTTGGATTCTAATGACTACTACTATCATAACATAACTCCAATTAAATTCTTAATCGATGTATACTTGCCTTAGACCGATTGATGAATTAAAGTCCCAAAAATCCCCAAATACTCTTCCATCCTTGGTGCCTCTTCTCTCAAGATATTTAGGGTTTTCTCAAAAGACAAACAAGTATTTAGGTTTCTCTAACTAACCTAATTATAGTGTTTCCCATAAATTAAGCCCATAAATTAAGCCTACACTTAATATATGCCTCAACTAAGTGACCCTAAAACATGTTCTAAATACCCAAAACTCAACCTAAACCATATACTAACATAATAGACTTAAATATCACTATTTTAAGCCAAAAATGAACATTCTAAATGTCCTGAAAGACAATCAGAAATAAAAAAAATAATAATAAATTAATTATCTCATTATCTTAGCTTATAAGTCTTTACGAGTCAATTAAGTTAAAACTTGATTATTAATCTATTACGTGTGACTCGTCATTATAAGAAACTAGTTCACAATCATTGGGATCCGAATCTAGAGGAATAATCTAAACAAGGAAATCCCCGGCACCTAATTCCTGACTATTTCATAACCACACATAATAATAGTCACTTAAAATATCTAATTAATGTATTAGCATGTATTATGCCATCTTGCAAAAGGTATTAATTGACTTAGAAATTATACTATCCCATATACTAATCATATAACAATATACATCATTTAGAATAAGTGACATTCCACATGTCAAATGCAAATAACAACTCATCATATGCAATTAATAAATTTAAAAATGATTTATTACTATTAAAAATACGAGATATTACAAATGTTATGTACTTCAGGTTGTCTATGACCTAAGGAATAAAATTTATTATAATAATCCCAAATCCCCCCAACCACCACCACCACCACCATCATCCCCCCCCCCCCCCCCCCTCTCACCCCACGTCCACCATGTCATGGACTAGATTTTGTGAGATTAATATTTTGCTGAGAAACATGATGGTAGACGTTGCGTAAGGATTTTAAAGATTGAAATTATTCTCTTTGGTACCTTTACAAAAGAATGAAGTCATCTCCAAATGTATCCCTTGTAATTTTTTATTTTCCATTACTTTATTTATAATGAGAGGAGAGAGAGACAACTGACAATGAGGATGAAAATGTCAGGGGGGAATAGATTACCTTGTCCATGGAATCTTAAACGTTAAACGTTTTGATATACTACCCCCATGGAATACAACTTTGAAGCTTGCAGTAAATACGCATTCATTAATCAAGTCAACCCATATTTGATTAAATCCATAACTCAATAGGAATTTTTTTTTTAAAGTCCCACTCAACTTTGCCAAACCAATTTATGCGGTGTTCTGTTTTTTAGGCTGAAAGGAGGAGGTGGTGGTTCAAATATTAAGGAAAATGGTCAAGAAGAAGTGAGGGGATATACTCGAATAAATCAAAAAGGGGGTTTTCTAACAGATGGAAATGTTTGTTTGGTTCTTGGAGGTTATATCCAATTTTTGAACTTTTAGGGGTTTAAGTCAAAATACACTATTATCTAAGAAGTTTATGTAAAAAAAAGCCCAAATATTTTTTAATGGGGGGGGGGGGGGGGGGGAATAATATCTTTTTATGAAATATTCTCACATGGGAAAAAAGATGGATCCACCTTTATCAGGTCTATTTTAAGCAAAATTTAGTTTCATTATCTTAGATTAAGGGAATAATAATTCACTTTTTCATGTGGGAAGAAATTGATGATTTTTATCACTCATAACCACATAGCTAAAATTGCCTATCACTCACTTTGGCTCATAAGTACACACTTTGATCTTATGAAGTTTACGCTTTCTTAAATATCACATAAAAAGGGGGGAGACAACCCATATTTAAAAACAATTGTATTCATTGAAATATAAGATATTGAAAATATTTTTTCAAACTGAGATAGTGTCACAAAACCCCAATCCTTATTGATAATCCCCATGGGGTAGAGGTATGATATAACAGAAGTAGAGAGAAAAACAATTATGCCCAAGTATGGGGGTATCTATGAGAAAGGGAGAGATAAATTTTTTATTCCAAAATAAGACTTTAAAATTTTCTAATTTATATCAATTGAATTATCATCATAAAAAAATAGGGATATTTTGATTCCAGAAGACATTAAAAATAATTACTTTATGATAGCATTGACAATTGATAACATTTGTGTTACTAACTATTTCTTCCAGGTATAATTGAGATTTCAGGATCAATAACATTGGTGATTCAAGTAAAAAGCATTTCTGCACATGTTATTGAGAGAAATTATTCTGAAGAAACAAAGAAGACATCAACATTGATGATTCAAGATTAATATCATCTTTACACATGTCCATAAAAGGTCAATTAAAAGAACTGAAAAGAGCATCGATAACATTATATATGTTCATAACAAAGCACCCAAAACAAAATAAGCAAAGATACTTGACAAGATGCTCACTTACCAAAGATCCATGAAATTCATATCGAAAAAATAATATGCTTCAAAGATAATCATCCAAGAAAGTCAAGTTCATGAACTAATCCAATTAAACATAATCTAATAATGAATGATAGTTAAACCAGTCAATTAAGTTAGTGCGTCTTCATAAGTTTCATCTACCAAAGCGATTCATTCCTATCAATATTATGTATAACCAAATCAATCAAAATAAGGTAGAAAAACTCTAGGATCAAAGCCTAAATAAGTGTTCTAAGCCCCAAAAGTGCATCCTAGAATGTTGAGTGGTTAGTGATTGAATATGAAGATGTAACGCACTCCGAATGTTCAAACTAAATCCCAATAAACAAACAAAACTAACAACAAACTAGCCATCCATCCTAATAAAACAGATATTGGACATCCTATCTCGATACCCCTTCAATCCTAAGCCATTGGTTCTTCTATAAACCCTAACCAAAGAATAACAGTGTTCTCTCTGGGCCCATTTGACTTTTTTCAACTCTCTAACTAGAGAGTTCTTCCCTTAGAAAATCATAAATCTTTGAATCCTATTTTCAACGGTCCCGACCATGAACAAATCGAACTTATGAATCAACAGTTATGGTTTAAAAATTAAATCCTATAGGTCCTGTCTATAGGGGACAATTTAATTGTCAAGCAAGTCTAGCTAGCTTGCCTATAAGCAAGATAGGTGACCTTCCGATTAGCATACCCCTGAGAGTTTCCCTATCTAAGGAAGCCCTGACCTCACATGCAAAGGAACTTAATTTTAGTGAAACAACCATTTTTAATTTAAGTTACATCATTTTACCACATATTATATCATATATATCCTTACATCATCCTACCATACCATTGACAACCATTCGACCATCATCATCCGTACACCAAAAATCAATAAATCAAGTGTTCAAAATAGAATTTAAAAGAGCTTAAAGGCCCAAAACCCTTTTACATTTAATATTCTCATAAATTCCACTTTGCATATTTTAGTGTTTTATTTCTCTTTATAGTTGTTACATTCTATCCTAACCTCTAATAGTTCTACCTTTTTATTATAATATATACTCTCAAATATATTTTCATAAACAAAGAAACCCAAAAAGGAGGTTTAAACCATATTCCCAATTTGGAGTGTCCTCGCCATATTTTCCACCATTTCATTACATTTCACCTTCTCTTCATAAACCAAAAGAATCACCCCATATTTGGATTATGATTTAGACTCAACCTTGTTCATTATGAAAAATATGTGAGCTTTGATGATTTTCTTGGCTATGCATGCATCCCAAAACTATTTTTGGGATTTAAGCCTTTTTTATTCATTCCATTTAGTACATTCCTTATTTTTTTCATGTAGTTGGTACATAATATTCATATAGATTAGTTTTTCTAATTTTCATTGCCCTTTAGCAGTCGCATTAACGCATACTCACTTCTTCCATGGTGAAGTAACAATTTCATGGCGTCGCTCACATTTGTTGATATTTTATACATTTTCATTTTCGTATTACTCATATTTATTTAATTTTCTCTTCTTTTAGTAGTCCCATATATGCATACGTATTCCATAGTGAAGTTACGACTTCGAGGCGTCTCTCACATTATTGCATATATTATTCCTTATTCACTATATATAGTTAGTATCATCATATATTTTTTTCTTTTAGTTGTCCCACACGTGCCTACTCACTCTTTTATAGCGAGGTTCAGATGTGGATGTCACTCACATTTTGTGTCCCTTAGAGGATAAGTACTCATCTTTTCTCATGGTGTGGATATGTTGGCTCCATTCTTTACATACACCCATATGCACATCCATATGTATATTCATCTTTAATCCATCCTTATTCATTTTACATATTACACATTCGTCACACACACGCATTCACGAATTAAGGAGAACTAGAACATATTGTAGAGACCATAAGAGATTGAAAGGTCATAGTGGGTGTCTAACGCCTTCTAACTATGTAATATAGTGTCTGTTGATACCAAATTTAGTCTGCTGACATGGCTCAATTGAGTGAAGACACATGGCAATCTACGTGGCAACAACAAACATTTCCGAGGAACTCACACGCTCCGAGGAACCATACTACAACGAGGAACACTACTTTCCCGAGGAACTCATACGCTCCGAGGAACAAGAACTCTCCGAGGAACTCTTGAGTACCGAGAAGCTTAAGCGGTCCGAGAAACTCAGGCGGTCCGAGCTGCACCTCGAATAAGGCATTAATAGCATGATAACCAACAATTTGACTGTTCGTTAATTGTTTATCATTCAGATGTATACGCTTAAAGGGGCATTTAATATATTACCCTTTCACATGTACAGCATTGAATGTATTACCCTTTCATATTACAGCCTCAGGGATATAAATACAATGTACAATCCTCATTGTAGGGGGACCGAAATTTCTTGATAGAACTTGTAATCGAGAATTCTCAGACAATCAGCAATAACATAACAGTGGACGTAGGCCATTCTTATAAGGCTGAACCACTTTAAAAACTCTTTGTTTCATTTATTTTATCTGTGATTGAATAATTAGATACGATCTAATTTTTTACATCAACAGATTGGCGCCGTCTGTGGGAAACGACTGGTAATATCGTTTTTCATCAAAAACAATTCATCACAAATGGCTGATATTCCAGAATCCAGCAATCGAAACGCTGGAAGCCCTCCAAATCCATCTGCTCCGCCAAATATTCTAGATCTGGCTGGAATAATGACAAATCTGGCTCAGGGCCAAACCGTCATGCAAAAAACTATGCGACAACTCATACAAACCCTCCATGGCGGTGCACCAACCCATTCAGGACCACGAAGTATTCAAAGAAATACTCGTGCACCTTCTTCGCGTACTAGGCGTACCGATTCATATCGCAATGAGGAGTCTGAAGATTTTTCTTATCAACCTAGACGAACTTCGTCAGTGCGAGCCACAGATACTGAACAACGTATCACTCTCTCCCCAAAAAGGACCAGTGCGCTAGAAAGATTAAGCAGGGTATCACCTTTTAATCGATTAGGACCTAGAAGGACTAGAAGTCCTCCTAAAGTCACGTCGAGGAGTTTTTGACGACCATCAGATTTAAGGGAAGGATCTGCCCAGTCGCGACCAGATGCTCGTCAAGAGAGATCCCAGGAAGCCACCTCAACGCGATCAGTTGCTCGAACCAACAGGCCCGAGGAAGGAAATGATGCATGGAAAGGCTCTATTCAAAGGCTGGAGGATAGATTAGGGGAAATGGTTAAGGCCAATAACCCTCTACAACGAACCTTTGTTCGAGGAACACCTTTTGTCCAGGCCATTGTAGATTTTCCAACACCATCAAAGTTCAAAGCACCTGTTGTGACCCCCAAATATGATGGAAAGACCGACCCTGTCCTTCATATAGAACAATACCAAGATGCAGCCGACATCTATGTTGTTCCCGATGAGATGAGATGCAGAGCATTCTCGGGAACTCTTACCGGATCTGCTCAAATATGGCATAATAATCTTCCTCGGGGTAAGATCTCAACTTTTCTTCAACTGGCCGAGTTATTCATTGGGAATTTCTATTTTGGGGCAAAGCCAGTTAAACGAGTAGCACATTTATTAAGTGTTAGACCAAAAGTTGGTGAGAGTACCAGAGATTATATAACTCGTTTTAATAACGAGAAACTCGAAGTCATTGATTATGAGGAGAAGACAACGATTACCGCCTTGATGAGTGGACTACTGCCCAACAAGTTGTACTACACTTTGGCTAAAGATCCACCTAGAACTATGTCAGACCTGATGGGAAAAGCGTCCAAGATTATGAATGCCGAGGAGGCTATGGCTGCGAAGAAGAACATGGATGCTAAAGAAACCAAGGTGGAAGGTGATAAAGCTAAGAAGAAAGAGCATAAGAACAATGGTAATAACAAACATTCAAAAACTAGGTCGGTATGGGACGTAATGAAGAAATTTGATAATTATACTCCTTTGAAGAAGGACATCAACCATTCTAGAAGAAATCAAGAGCAACGAGGAGTTAAACTGGCCAGGGAAAATGAAGGCAGACCCTGACAGGAGGAATAAAGCAAAGTATTATGAGTTTCATAAAGATCATGGCCATATGACCAAAAACTTCATAGCTCTTCAGAATGAGATTGAAACACTCATCAGACGAGGAAAACTGGCAAAGTATATTTATCGTGGAAACGAAAGAAGGAACAACGACCGAACAAGAGAGAGGTCTAGATCTCCTCGCCGAGAAGTGGAGAACAAGAAAAGAAACCATGAAGTTGATCCGAAAGACGACCCCGATCTTCCCAAGAGACCAAGGCAGCCAGAACGAGAGGTATTTTCAATACGCTTTGGGTCATTTAACTGTAATGTTATAACAGGTGAAGATGCAGGAGGAGGAGACCTTATTGCAGAGAGAAAAGCTTACCTCTGTGAGGCTCAAGCTTGCTCGTACATTCAACGAATAAATCTAGCTGAGGAGGATCGCCCGAGAAAGGTGAACAAAGAGAAATTGGTCATTGGTTTCTCAAAGAATGACCTCTCAGGTGTTCTATATCCTCATGATGACCCCTTGGTGATCAAAATGAGAATGAAAGAGGTAATGATTTCAAGAGTATTGGTCAACAACGGTAGCTCGGCAGACATCATGTTCTACTCATGCTTCGATAGTTTAAACCTAAAGTTATCTCAACTGGAGCCTTATCATAGACCCCTCATCGGATTTGCTGGCGAGAAAGTATTTCCACTTGGGACGATCAAGTTGGATATATTCATTAGTAAGTGGCCTGCTTGTCGAACAGAAAGAATACGCTTCTTCGTGATGGATAAGAATGTTCAATCATCATACAATATCATCATGGGAAGAGTAGGATTGAAGAAGTTCGAGGCTGTACCATCTACAATACATCAATGCCTAAAATTTCCAACAAATTTTGGAGTAGGAGTTGTGAAAGGTGATCAGAAAGTAGCTCGGGAATGCTATTATTCATCCGCCGAGCAAGAAGAACTGGAGGAATCAAGGAAAAAGACTACTACCTATCAAGTGGATGAAGGTGAAGAAATTAAAACATTGGATCCTAGAGATGAGTCTCAACTCATGAAGGGTCAAGTGGTGGAAGCTACTGAAAACATCATTTTGGACGACGAGCACCCTGAACGAACTACTCAAGTAGGTTCGTCGTTGGAAGCTTCACTAAAAAAGGAATTGATAACTTTTCTAAGAAGCAGAAAGCAAACTTTTGCGTGGAGTCATGAGGATATGCCCAGGATAGACCCAAATTTCTTATGTCACGAACTCAATGTGAATAAGGAGATCAAGCCAGTGAAGCAAAGAAGAAGAGTGTTTAGCCCCGAGAAGAATCAAGATATACAGGAGGAAGTCGAGAAGCTCCAGAAAGCTTTGTTCATTGAAGATGTTAAATATCCAAACTGGTTAGCAAATGTGGTGATGGTAAAGAAGAAAAATAACAAGTGGAGGATGTGTGTAAACTTCACCGACCTCAACAAAGCATGACCAAAGGATCATTTTCCACTGCCCCGAATTGATCAACTGGTGGATGCTACCTCGAGACACGAGCTGCTGAGCTTCATGGATGCTTACTCTGGTTACAACCAAATTAAAATAAAACCTGAAGACAGGGAGAGTACTTCTTTTATTACCCCTAGGGGAACTTATTGTTATAATGTTATGCCTTTTGGTTTTAAAAATGCAGGTGCGACATATCAGCGGCTGATGAACAAGGTCTTTGCTGAACAAATCAGTTGCAATATGGAAGTCTATATTGACGATATGCTGACAAAGAGCAAGAAAGCTGTTGATCATCTAATTGACTTGAACCAGACCTTTGATCAACTAGATAAATATCAAATGAAGTTGAACCCGACGAAGTGCACATTTGGAGTACGAGAAGGTATGTTTCTCGGATACATTGTCAATCAACGAGGCATTGAGGCAAATCCTGAAAAGATCAAAACTCTATTAGGGCTACGATCTCCAACGATGAAGAAAGAGGTGCAAAGTCTTACAGGACGAGTAGCAGCACTCAACAGATTTGTGTTACGAGCAACTGATCGATGTCTCCCATTCTTCAAGACGCTCCGAAAAACTTTTGAGTGGAATGATGAATGTGAGAAGTCTTTTCAAGACTTGAAGAAATATTTGGGAACACCTCCACTGTTGTTCAGGCCGGTGATGGGAGAAAAATTATACTTGTATCTAACAGTATCGGAGAATGCAGTTAGCTCGGCGTTGATAAGAGTGGAGAATGGAGTGCAAAAACCAATTTATTATACGAGTAAGGCCTTCCGAGGAGCAGAGATCAGATATCTAAGGCTGGAAAAGTTAGCACTGGCGCTGATTGAGGCGAGTAGGAGAATGAGGCCATACTTCCAGGCTCATACCATAGTAGTATATACTGATATGCCATTGAGGCAAGCCCTTCATAAACCAGAAAAATCAGGGAGATTGATGTACTGGGCAATAGAGCTCGGTGAATATGATATAGTTTATGAACCCAGATCATCGCTAAAAGGGCAGGGTGTAGCAGATTTTATAGTAGAGTTCACCTATCCTGATACCCCCGAGGAGAAAAAGTTGCTCGCTGATCAACCTGTGGATGTTACAGGATCATCAAACACAAGCTCAGACCAACTTAGGTTGGTAAAAGGGCAAGTGGATGTTACAGGATGATCAAATTCGAGCTCAGACCAACTCAGGTTGGTAAAGGGGCAAGAAAAGATGATCGGCGAAGAGCAAGAAATATCAGGGGAGGATGAAAGGAAGCAACAAATATTTCACCGAGGAACTCTGTCAGATCAGAAATTTGAACACGAGTTACTTATATGGAGGCTATATGTAGATGGCTCATCTTGCACAACAGGCTGTGGGGCAGGGATCGTTTTGAGCACTCCGGACGAGGTCGACATGGAATACGCCCTACGTTTCCAATTCAAAGCTTCCAATAATGAGGCTGAGTATAAGGCCATGATTGCAAGTCTTAGTTTGGCAAAAATTATGGAAGCGCAGCAGGTTATTGTTTTCAGTGATTCTCAATTGATCGTAAACCAAATGATGGGAGTATATGCAGTCAAAGGAGAATTAATGATCAAGTACCATGCAAAGGTGATGAAGTTGGTATTAGAATTTGTTGCTATTCAGCTGGTCAGAATACCAAGAATGCATAATGCGAGAGCAGACGCCCTAGCTCGATTAGCATCAGCTACTCGTACCGAGCTACGAAGAATAATCCAAATTGAAGTTTTAGCTGGTCGGAGTATACATGAAGATTTGACGATGAACTTTATCACTCTTGATTTAAGACCATCTTGGATGGATCCCATCAGGGCATATATTGAGAAAGGGGAATTACCAATTGATAAGCTCGCAGCCAAGAAATTGAAGTTTAAAGCTACTCGGTATGTATTAACTAACGGTATTTTGTATAAACGAGGAATTATGGCAGGTTTGCAAAGATGTGTACATCCCTCCGAGGTGAAAAAATTGATTGAAGAGGTCCATGAAGGGTCTTGTGGAGCCCATGCAGCAGGTCGGACGCTTTTGCAAAGAGTGATGACGCAGGGATACTACTGGCCGATGATGAGGGCTGATTGTATAGCCTATGCCAAGAAATGTGACAAGTGACAACGTTTTTCCTCCATCCGAAGAACTCCACAAGCATTGTTGACACCCATAACTTCCCCTTGGCCATTTTCCATGTGGGGAATAGATTTGGTCGGGCCACTGCCAACGACCAGAGGAAGATTCAAATACCTCGTCGTCGCAGTGGATTATTTTACTAAATGGGTTGAAGCTGAGCCTCTCATTGATATGACATACGAAAAGGTGTACCAATTTGTTTGGAATAACATCATTTGTCGATATGGTCTTCCTCATGCTTTCATCACAGACCATGGAACACAATTTGATAACGAGGAGTCCGATGCCTATTGCCATCAGTCAAACATTTTGAAGATCCACTCAGCACTAGGCCATCCTCAAAGCAATGGACAAACTGAAGTGACTAACAGAACGCTGCTAAATGGATTGAAGAAAAGACTGAATGATGCGAAAGAAAATTGGATCAACGAATTACAATCAGTACTATGGGCTTACCGAACTACTCCCCGAGTAGCAACTGGAGAATCACCATATATGCTAGTATTTGGAAGTGAAGTTGTTATACCTGCCGAGTTGGGCCTCCCAACACACAGGGTACTGAATTTCAATTCCCCAGTCAGCGACTTAATGAGAAGATTGGATTTAGACATGCTCGAGGAAGTTAGAGAAAAAGCAGCCATTAGAAATGCTGCTTACCAGCAGCGAACAGCTTTGTTCTACAACAAGAGAGTGAAGAAGTGCGACCTGAAAGAAGGAAACTATGTGCTGAAGAAAGTAATTCAAAAGAAAAATAAACTGGAGGCAAACTGGCATGGACCATACCGAGTTACAGAAGTTGTTCGACCAGGAACTTACCGAATAGCAACTTTAGAAGGGGAGGAGTTTAAGAATGCATGGAACGCAGAGCACCTGCGCAAGTATTATCAGTGATGGATATTCTCTCCTTTTATTGAAAGTTTTTCGAGGAATACTAGTGCTACACACTACTCGGCAAAACTCGGCAAAACTCAGACTACTCAAATTTATTCTCGAAAACGCCAACTAAGATTGGTCGAGAAATAAATGTATTCCTACGGGAAGTAAAACTATGTATTCCTTCGGGAAGTAAAACTTGTATTCCTCCGGGAAGTAAAACTTGTATTCCTCCGGGAAGTAAAGCTACTTGTATTCCTCCGGGAAGTAAAACTTGTATTCCCGCTACTTGTATTCCTCCGGGAAGTAAAGCTACTTGTATTCCTTCGGGAAGTAAAACTTGTATTCCTCCGGGAAGTAAAGCTACTTGTATTCCTCCGGGAAGTAAAACTTGTATTCCTCCGGGAAGTAAAGCTACTTGTATTCCTCCGGGAAGTAAAGCTACTTGTATTCCTCCGGGAAGTAAAGCTACTAATATTCCTCCGGGAAGTAAAACTATGTGTTCCTCGGGAAGTAAAAGTATTCCTAAAAATGCCAACTTATGTTGGTTAGTTCCTCAGGAAGTAAAAGTATTCCTAAAAATGCTAACTTATGTTGGTTAGGAAGTAAAAATATTCTCGAAAATGCCAACTAAGGTCCAAAAAGTGCCAAAGTTTCTCGTAGAGGAAAAATACACTAACTATGGCTGGTCGGGGATAAAAACCCACTAACTGTAGTTGGTCGAAAAGGAAAATTTACCGACCTTGGTTGGTCGGAAGCATTTTATGAAAACTAGAAAGTGATCGAGCAACATTTTTTATACTCGTAACTTTTTACTAAGTTGGTCGAGAAACAAAACATTATTTTTGCCAAATGACTACCACAAATTCAAATTAGTCGACAATAAGTTGGTCGACAAACAACACAATATTGCTATCTTTTTAACAGATACACATGCACAGATGTAAAGTGTTTTACAAGACAATAGCAATTAAGATTGCGAAAAAAAATGAAAGTCTTTCATTAAAATCAAAAACAAATTACATTGAGAATGAAATGTATACTAACTATTACATCAAAATTCTTACTCTATTGGTTTCTTCCCCTCTGCTTTTGACACAGGTTCCTCGCCAGCAGGTGGATCATTTAAAGCAAGGGGAGAATTTATAAAGTTGAGATCTTTTAACATCATGATATTCATCACGGATGGTCGATCTAGGAGGTGCTCGGGACGAGAGATCTCGACACTTGAATGGAGATTATAGTCGCCGAGATATTTGTAAATTAAGCATCGAGGAATGGCCCGAGCATGGATCCAACTCATATCAAGTTTGAATGGTGGCACGGGTAGGCCAAGCAGCCCAGGATCATGGTAGTCCCACAGGTAATGACCCTGTTCGAGTTGCAGCACACCTAAGGCATTCAGTCATCCCTATTTATAGCCCTCATTATTGGCATTCTGGATACGATCGTCCAAGTGGTAGAGAGCCTCGTTGTACCCAGCCATCCAGAACTCCCTGGGCTGTTTGTGGAATTGATATGTCAATCTTTCCAGCTGCTCGTGGAGATTTTTGATAAAAAGTTCTTTATTCTCCAAGACTGACTTCTGCGCAGAAAGCTGCTCTTCCAAGTCCCTGATTTTCTTAGACATTTCAGCAAATGCCTGGTTCTTCGCCATCAGCTAGAAGGCCTGGTTTTCTAAGGCAGATTGAGTCCACTATTCCTCGATAGGAATTCGAGCAGCTCTTGCTCGTCCACGAGGAGCTCTTGCTCGTCCACGAGCAGAAGAAGAAGAAGGGCCAAACCTTTTCAAGGTTTCCAACTCATCCCTCAAGTTGGCGCTCTCGACCTCCAAGAACGAGAATCCCTCATCAGTCACTGGGATCAAGGCGTTTGAAGTGGAAGCTGCAGACTTCAACTGAGACAACTCTTTTTGCATGTTATTATTTTCTTTCTCTAATAGTTCAGCTATCTGTCTGCACTCCTCGACCTCAGCCCTCAGAGTTCTCTCCCTCACATCATAGCCAGCAAAACGCTTCTCCTATCCCTTGTCGGCAATGATTTGTTGATATTTCTTCTCATATCCCTCGTGTAAGAGGGAAGTGGATTCCTTATATTGTTGATGAAGGTCTTCAAGAGTTCCATGGAGATCCTCAATCATGTCATAATAAGCTACATTATTGGACACTGCACGATCAAGTAGACATTTCAAATATTGGTAAGCTTCAACTGCCTGTTCCGAAGCATCTTGGCCGAGGATGTCGACGATTTGTGCTGCACTCAGATCTGTGTGACCAGCCTTAAAATATTCATTGCATTGTCGCAACAGCTTTGTATCATGAGCAGACAGTAATTCCATCCTGGCCAGAAACTAGTAGAGGAAGAAAAAGCAGTAATCAATAATCAAAACAGAACATGAAGAAGAGACAATAGTATGCAAAAACAAAAGTTCAAATTTTATTATATCACAAGGTTCAAAGTTACATGGTTCAGGATTACATTTGTCAAAGAAAAATAAAATAGATAGAAGTCCGAACAACTCTACACCTTTTTCTTGTCTCCCAAAACTTTCTCGGGAGGCTGGGACGAGGAGGTAGGTTTCTCGGATGGAGCAGATAGTAGCTGGCGAAGTGCTGGAGGTTGCTCGGAGGAAGTAGCGAGTTGCTGAAGTTCCTCGTTTGTAGGCTGGATGGATGGGGGATGAGAAACTTGATCTCCCATCACCATGGAAGACTCTTCGATGGCATCTTCGTCCTCTTCTTCGTCTTCAGGAGTTGGAGGGGGACCAGGGATGTGTCGTTGGAAGAGCTCAGAAGTTTCATCAACCTTCATCTCCTGAAGAGCTGCGACCCACCCATCTCTAAAGTATTTTAGGCTGCCATATTCGACTTGCGACATCATGGCAGCCAAGCCTTTGTTCCACCCTTTGTCCCAGCCAGCGCTGAAAGACTTATTCACAGCCAATTTCCTCTTTAACTTTTCTGAGGAAAGCTTCTCGGACAGAAGATTTTCAGCAGTCTTCAGTTTATTCTCAACTTCTTCCTTCTGCTGACTTACTTCCCGAAGTTGGATTAATTCTTCCTCAGCAACCTTGAGCTTATTCTCAAGCTCTACAGCATTTTTGAGCTTCTTGTCGAGCTCTTTATTTTTCCCTTCCAAGTCCTTTATTCTCTTCTCCAATCCTTTGGAGGCTTCAATAGCTTGAGCCTTCCCATGCTCGGTGGAGGTAAGTTTCTTCTCCCAAACAGCCTTGTCAGCATCGTACTTCTGACGAGAATCTTCCAAAGACTGCCTCACTCCCATCAGAGCTTCCTCCACACCAGATAAGGAGCTTGAAGCTTTAATAGCTTCATCCTTCTTCAAAATTGTATTGAAGCAGCTCACCAACAGTGAAAAGAAAATGAAAGCAAGTCAGAGACAGATATAACAAGGGAAAGATGAAAAGTTCAAAGTAATAAAACTTACAGAAGGGATATGTCGAGCAGCCAATGAGGTGACCATGTCCCGAGAAAGGTTCTCTTCAATACCTTGGATCTCGGGAATGATCCAAGTCTTCACTGAGCTCATGGCAGAGCTCGGGGGAAAAAAAGTTGGAGCACCCGTTCCAATAGTTGGGGGCTGGGAGATGGTTTCAGCCAAATTGACCGAGGAGCTCTTCTTCAGCTTCCTCGGGGGAACAGGAATAGTTTCGACCAAGGAAGAACTCTTGGTCGGTGATATTACAATCACTTCTCCTGGAGCAGCAGACTTGCTCGGGGCCACTTGGGGCTTCTCGGCAACCTTCATAAGAGCAGCCGGAGGGGGTGCATCATTTTTCTTTGTCCCTTATGGGACATCATGTTTACTTCTTTTTGCCTCTCCAGCACTAGAGGTAGGTTTCTCGAAAAGGGTGGGAGGTCTTCTTTTCTTTATCCTTTCACTTAAAGGAACGTGTGACTCAGGCGAAGAACTGGTAGAAGCTGGTACTGGTTCTGCGTCGCTTATTACCGGACGAGCAGTAAAAGAAGTGGTGTAGCTCTTGTACTGCAGCAGATATGAAGCTGACCTAATGTGCTCGTCAGCAACAGTTTGATGCAAGCTCCAGATAAGTTTTAAGTGCCTTATATTAACGTCTGCCTCTTTTGGACACTTTCTTTTACTGTCAACTGCAAATAAATAAACATTAAAATATCAGTGGCACATTTTATCAAACATAGAGGAAGCATAATTTCAAAATAAATAAAATGAAATAAAAATAACCTATCCCATTGCCATAGGGAGGGCATCTGGGACCCTAATAAACTTCATCTCCAGATAAAGGAGCATGTTGCCAATTTTTTATAACAATCCCGTGCTCAAAATAATCCCTATTGGCATCCGGGAGATTGACCACTAAAGCCCTATTTAAAAATCTAGTTTTTAAATAAAAAGTATTATTCCCAAGAGCCCATCTATAACAAAACATGATTTCTGGAATTCCTATCCGAGTTCCATGAATTTGATTTAGTCTATGAACCCCATTAACTATTCTCCATGTATTGGGGGCTATTCTTGTAGGAACCACATCAAAGTATTGACAGAATTCCAGACAAAGAGGGTTTGGAGGAAAAGAAAATCCACACTCAGCAACAAAGAGACTGGGGAACCAATGTCCCTCAGCCAAACGGAAATAGTCAGAAGGCTCAGAAAGCTCTTCCAAAATAACCCAGGAGGGAATAGAGAAATCATAGAGAAACTTATCAAGAGATTCAACAGGGTAAACCATGATGAATAAAGGAAATGAAGAAGAAGGAAGAAGATCTTACAGAAAAAGAGTGGACCTATTGACAACGAACGATGGAAAGGATGAACGCACAAGAGAGTAAGACAATGGAAAATTCGAAGATACAAATTTGAAAAAGTAAAAGACGATGGGATTGTCTGTGACACTTAAATACTCTGCCTTGGGAAAAGGAAAAAGTAATGATTACAAAAAGAGACGGTTACGTTATCGGCGGCTAAAAAGACAAAAAGGGCGCGGGAATCGAAGCGAGTAGAAAATTTCAAAAAGCCTGGTTCTACGAAGATGGAAGGAGAAATAAATACAAAAGACTCCTAAATTTCAGGATGACCATTTAAAATTGCCATATTCCGAGAAAGAATGTTCCACACTCCCCAAAGTTCGAACTATGAAACATTGGGGGCTTCTGTTGATACCAAATTTAGTCTGCTGACATGGCTCAATTGAGTGAAGATACATGGCAATCTATGTGGCAACAACAAACATTTTCGAGGAACTCACACGCTCCGAGGAACCATACTACAACGAGGAACACTGCTTCCCCGAGGAACTCATACGCTCCGAGGAACAAGAACTCTCCGAGGAACTCTTGAGTACCGAGAAGCTTAGGCAGTCCGAGCAACTCAGGCGGTCCAAGCTGCACCTCAAATAAAGCATTAATAGTAGGATAACCAACAATTTGACTGTTCATTAATTGCTTATCATTCAGATGTATACGCTTAAAGGGGCATTTAATATATTACCATTTCACATGTACAGCATTGAATGTATTACCCTTTCATATTATAGCCTCGGGGCTATAAATACAATGTACAATCCTCATTGTAGGGGGACCGGAATTTCTTGATAGAACTTGTAATCGAGAATTCTCAGACAATCAACAATAACATAACAGTGGATGTAGGCCATTCTTATAAGACTGAACCACTTTAAAAACTCTTTGTTTCATTTATTTTATCTGTGATTGAATAATTAGATACGATCTAATTTTTTACATCAACAGTCTCCGAGACCATATCTCGTTTAGTTTTGCAAGGACTAGTTATCTTTAGCCTATCTCTTATGTGAATTTTTTTTTCTTTTGCCTGTTTGAATAAAATAGGTTGGTGACTCCGACCTCTACACATTGACACACCTCATATTTTGATGATATCTGTTTATGTCCTTTGTGCCCTCGAGCGCTGCATGGCAAGCCTCATTTTGTATTTTTATTTCTCTGTCGCCGAACGAGAGGTACACCGCTCCGCACGCATTGGTGGGTCAGGATGGCCACAAAAAAATATTAAAGTACACACTTTAAGTCGACTTAAGTTAAGTTTAAGTCGATTTAAGCAGTGCAACTTGATATTCCCACTTTACATAGACTCAAACTGACCAAGTTGACATATTTCTAACGGTTAGTTCTTAAAAATTAAAAAATCAAAGCCCCGGAATTTACTGAAATACCCTCCAACGACTAGTTTCTTGTTTAGCCTATAAATAGACCCGCAAAGATACATTACAAGCCACCAAGCTTGTATCATTAGTCCCTTGTGATTTTTAGTACGAGAAATGAATACCAATGTCCAAAGGTGTGGGTTTTAAATCCCATTACTCCATTAAAATAAGGATTAAAATTCAAAACTCATTTGAACCAAAGCTTCAAACTCCAAAATCTCCTTAGTCAAGTTTCAAACCCAATACCCACTTAAGCTAAAGAATCAAACCCAAATATCATTTGTTCCAAGAATCAAAACTCAAACCAAAACCTAGACATTTCTAAAGAGGGATATTAATACCAATTTTAAAAGATAAAGTTACAAACTCAAATATTGTGATTTCTATTGAGAGAAATAAATACCCATTTAAGTTGTGGAAGTTTCAAACCTAATACCCATTTGAACCAAGATACAAAACCAAAACCCCCATTTAAGCATGAAAATTTTAATCCAAATTCCACTTTAAACCAAGAAAACCAAAATCTCATTTGTTCTTAGATATTCAAACCCCAATCTCACCTAAGACAAGATTAATTACAAATATCCATTCTAGACAAAGTATTTATGATTGCTAGAAATGATACATATCAAAAGAGATAAAGTTCCACTCATTTCACATGATTTCCTTTGAGAAACAAAAAACTCCAAACCAAAATACCCATTTCTAACCCAAAGAAGAGAGACAAATATCATGTTAACAAACACTTTGAAACACCAACATTAAGGGTTTCAAAATAACAACACATTCATGGAAATAATAATGAAGCTACAATCATAAATCTTCATCATCATGCGAAAGAGGATCATATCGGTATATTTACTGAATAATGAGATTAATGTGTGATACAATGTATTTATTTACTCATTTAGGAGAAAAATCATTGTAAAAGTGTTCAAGATATAAGAAGACTCAAATAGAATACTGTTTTCAATCTATGATATTTTACAAAGCCTCGATATTTGGTGACCTGAGAAAGTCATGATGATATCCATTGTATTATTCATGAACGATAAAGTCATTATTGTCAGAGTCAATGAGTTATAAGACTTTGGGACCTTCCTTGTACCACTTGGTCAAGGAAGGATGTAGTTACCTTGTTGGTTGTGGTTTACAAGGTGTGATAATTCCTTGTGAGGTTTTGGTTCTGCCTAAAAGAATCAAAAGATAATGGATATTCCCAAGTATCATCTCGACGTGGATGTAGGGAATGCCAAACCATGTAAAAAAATCCTTTTTCAATTTATAATATCTTACTCTCTTTACATTCATGCTTTACATTGATATGCTTAATACTTATATTTCTTAAATCTGAATATAAGTGGGGGTGGATGCAATACAATAATAATATTGGAAAATCATTTTATCAACCTACTATGAAAATCTTTTGATAAAGTTGGAAAGAATATAAAATAATTTGTGAAATGAAATAAAGAAATTTTAATTTGTAAAAATACAAATAAATGTCATAATCCCAGTTCTCCCCCTCATGGGATAATTTCCTAACCAACATACTTGAAGTGGTTACTTGATTTAAAGGACACTTCAGAATGGATCAAAATCATTGAATGACGAAAGAGAATGGTATACGACACCCCTACCTCAAAATAACTAAACTAACGGGAAAAAAAGGTAAATGAACCCTCATAAAGTGATCCCCCCCTATGAGGAGAATCCCTCTAAGCCTCACACCTGAAGCCTAGCCTCCTCTGCCTTGATCTTTAGTGCCTATGAATCCCATCATGGCATGTAAAGGGCGTGACTTAGGTGAAGAGGAAATGAATATCTCTTCCCACGAGGGTCGTCATTTCTTCTCTTCTTTGGTGGCAAAGGCTTATAAGGGATTTCAAACACCAATCATAGTTCTCTTACTTGAAATTTCAAAGGTACAAAACCTTTATTCTTCTTTCTATATCTAACTTGAGTTGCAGAATATCTGCTCATCCTTGGTGGAAAAGGGGGATAAGGGGTTTTGAGACACCCCTTATACTTTCTTCACTTTTGATTACAAAGGTACAAAACCATGATTAGTATTTTTCTCTCTAACTTGAGTTGCAGACTCTTTGCTCATCTTCTTCTTTATCTCATTATTTTGATTTCATTTCCTCACAACCATGGCTAAGCCTTTGACGAAGTACAAAGGGACCTCATAAAACAATATTATAGCATTTCTTACTAAATTCCTCATACTTAGCAATGTTAGTATAAGGGCCTTGCTAGATGATGAAGAAATTTATGACATAAATGGGGTAGTTTCCTTCATGAAGATAGCCATAATAGAGGGAGGGTTTCTATTTATCCCTTCACCCATTACTCGTGGAAGTATTCTATTACTATGGAATACTTTCGGTTCAAGAAAACAAAAGCTTTTTCCTTATTTTAATGGGGATGGTTGCCATTAACCAAAATTTTGGGACTACTCTAGGTTTGAACAAAATCAGATATTGTTACAACCTAAGGACTTATCATGTGTCTAACATATATAATTTCCAAGCTAAACACAAGTATCGTAATCTGGTGGCTTGGCTTCCTAGATCATAAAAACAAAGTCTATAGGCATGTCATGGTATTTTCTTGGTTATTATACGGTGAAGAATATACAGGTCTTCATGTTCGTGTTCATGTCGAATCTCCTTATAGATCCTTTACCGTTTCTTTAAATAATTTTATGAATCTAGCCATTGATCCTTACTGCAAAAGTAAAACTAGAGTGCAAGACGTCAATTTGGTTAATTTAACAAGTCCCCCCATACAAATAATGTCTTAAAATTTTTAAGGTAAAGACTACTACCATTAACTCTAGATCATGGGTAGGGTAGTTATGCTCATGTGGCCTTAGCTTCCTAGAGGCATAAGTTATGACCCTTCCATTATGCATCAACACACATTCAAGCTAAAAACATCATTATAGATCATGTAGCCTCCAAATTCTTTAAGTATTGCCAAAATAGGCGTAACCACTAACTTTTCTTTAACTTTTGGAAACTTGCTTCATACTCCTCGTGCCATATGAATTTATGGTCCTTATGCGTCAATTAGTTTAAAGGAATGAAAATTTTGGAAAACTCTTCAAAAAATCTCTTACAATGACATGTTAGGCAGAGGAAGCTTCTGATCTCGGTCGTGGTGGTTGGTCTATCCAAATCAATGATGATCACGACCTTTCTTAGGTCCACGTCCAACCCATCTTTATTCATAATACGGATATGGAAGGATATATCCTCAAGATAGAATTCACACTTATAAAATTTAGCATACTTTTCTCTCCTAAAAACCTCAAAGACTCCGTAGAGGTGTTCTTCATGATCTTTCATGGTTTTAGAATAGATTAATATATCATGAATGAAAACAATCATGAATTTATCTAGGAATGGCCTAAATACCATATTCAATAATCCATAAAAGTAGACTGGTCATTTGTCAACCCAAACAGTATCACCACAAACTCATTATGACCATACCTAGTTCTAAAGGGTTTTTGTGAATGTTTTCATCCTTTTTCCTTTTTCCTTTTTCCTTTATCTTAAGTTGGTGATATAGTGATCTCAAATAGATATTAAAGAAATATTTAATAGCCTTCAATTAGTCAAAATGATCATCAATCCTAGGAAAAGGGTACTTATTTTTCACGATCATTTTGTTCAATTCTCTATAATCTATGCATATCTTCATAGATCCATCCTTATTCTATATGAAAAGTACCGAGAATACCCATGGGAAGTACTAAGCCTTAGGAAGCCACGACCTAATAAATGATCTAGATGTTCTCTTAATTATTTTAACTCGGCAGGGGCCATCCTATAAGGTGTACGACCTCGGCCACAAGGTCAATAGTAAACTCAATCTCTCTATTTGGGGGCAAACTAAATAATTAGTTAGAAAAAAACTTCGCTAAAGTTTGCCACCATGGGGATGTCTGCTAAGATTGCCATGGTTTTCTGAAGATCCTTCAGATAGGATAGGTATTCACGACACCCTACCCTTAACATCTTCCTATATCTCAATGTTAATATTAAGTTTTTTTCCCCTTAAAACTCACCTCAATCTATCCAAGTTTACATAAGGTGATTTCCTTGCTAGCACAATCTATCTTAGCAATGTGGATGGATTGTTAATACATACTTAGGATTACATTAAAATCTTCCATTTTAAAGTAACTCCAAAATATTTCTCTCCAATTTCTGTGGAAGATCCCTTATATATAATCATGACTTTTGATGAAATTCTAATGGGGTTATCAATCACTAACGAAAGATTTAAGTTCTGCAACCTTTTTTCAAACTTTCATGCAAAATTCGTTCACACAAAGAAGTGCGTGGCCCCGAAATAAAAGTACATAGGCATTCCAATCATTAATAGTAATAGTACCTGTTATAACATCTTCGACCTTCTCCTAATACCTAGTATTCAGGGAAAATACTCTAGCTGAATCTTATGACTTCTTTGTGTCCTTCTTCAACAGTCTGTAGTCCTTGACTTTGTGGCTTGGCTTGCCACAGTCATAACAACTCATTCCCAATAGGAAATCCTTAACAAACTACCCCTTCATGGCGTAGTTAAAGAAGGTAACAATTGTTGTGTTAATCTTCTCATGTTTCTTTCGTTTGAAGAACCCATCATTTTATCACGATTTTTAAGCCTAGTGTTGTGGCTTTTCTTCCTTATTTTCTCCATTTGGGCCCTTTACCTTTTTCTTGTTCACCTTCAATACATCCTTAAAGTCTTGTTGCATGATTTGAGAAACCTTAACTAGTTCTGCGTATGTTCGTAACTTTATCCCCACTACTCTGTTGCGGAGTACTCGCTTCAGGCCCCTCTCTAACTTCATATCCTTATTGCCTCGGTTCAACAAGATAGGAGAGAAGAAAAGTACAACAACTTATCAAACTTTATTTCATATTAGGATACTAATATAGTTCCTTAAATTAGTTCCATGAATTCCACTTCTAACTTTTTCTTTACCACGGTGGGGAAATACTTTTAAGGAAAATCTCCTTGAATCTAATCTAACACATGGTTGCGGCGTCCCCTACCAACTAGGTCCTTTTGACCATAGACAACATGTAAGGGCAAATTTTCGATAAAGTCAATTTTCATGTATATCTAATTTATTCCATGTTTGGACAAAACTTTTGTGTCATAGGTTAGGACTTGAGTGTGTTAACCTTTTAAGCTATGACGTGGTTTCTTTAAGAGGTAATGGACAAATTAGAATATCTTCATCACTGTGTCGTGTTTTTATACTCGTTTTCATCTTAATGTTTTAAGGATATCTCAGGTACAAATGTGTATTTACTTTGAGCCTTGGATATTTTATTTTTGGCTGTTTGGATTTTTTTGAAAGATTTATACTTTTTTATATGAAAAATGTTATTTTTTCACGAGGTCCTTATAACGATTTTTTAATATCTTTCAAATGAGTTACCTTGACTCGTTAGAACATGATTCCAATGAAATATCGAACGAGGCATTTCCATGTTACACTATTTTCTCATTTGATGATTCGTTAGAGGCTGTTCGAACGAAATAAGGGGCTTCGTCTGAACGAGATGTACCTCATTTAAACAAGTCCGAGAAAAAAATTTATTTTGAAAATTTTCAATTATTTCTTCATCCTTTTCTCGAAATTGGAAAACCTCCTATAATTAGGAATGAGGAGCAGCAATTTTCTTAAAGGTTAAAACTTATGTTTTGAGTTCCCAAACTTTATCAACAAGCTCTTTAACACCCTAGTTGTAACCCAAGTTATTTTAAATACAAGTATTCATCATATATATGCATTGATTTCAAGTTTGTGAGCACCATTGGTTTGTTCTCTTCATCTTATTGAGAATTATTTTGTGTGGTGAATTTTGTATTTGTGCTTACACACAGTCGACTTCGTGTTGTGACGGTTATTGAGCATGTTTGGTGGATATCAAGGTGTTTATGGACTCATATATTCTAGCACTATATAGGTGGACTACTACATATTGCTATAGAGGAGCGATTAAAGATTGAAGATGCGTCAAGGCTTAAAAGGGTGTCGAGTCATTGTGTAAGTCTTATGCCAGTCTTATATAATTTTGTATCATAGTGAATTGCGTTGGCTGAGTCGTCCGATATTTTTCCTATTTAGATTTTCCTCGTACATCGGGTGTTATGTCATTGTTTATTTGACTTTATCATTCTATCACCTAGATACATGTTTTAGGATATAATAAAATTGGCTAAAATCTTTTTACATAACTTTCATTTAAAATTGGTACTTAGATTTACTTGGTTCAATGGAACTTAATTTTGAAAAGCATAAAATTAGTTTTTGTGTTTTTTGACCATCCATATTAGTTTCCCACGCATATAGGGATTTCTAATTGGTATCAGAGCGGATGTCTGTAATTTACTTGGGCATGAATCCTAGCGATTTTTATATGGAGGTTCAGTTACTTTCTATACCACTAATATTTGATGGGCCTAATTACATGTACTCGAAAGCGATAATGAAATCAGCACTTAAGTCGATAGATGAGCGAGTATGGAAAGCTTCAAAACTCAAAAATCTCGCCACTCAATTTGAGACGATTAAGATGTAGGAGAGTGAAATCTTTGACGAGTTCTATGAGAGATTTTTTTATACTTTTAACTTATCGTTTAACTTAGGAGAGAGAATACTCGAAACTCGAGTAGTCAAGAAAATCTTAAGGTCCTTGCCTGAAAGATATAATTCTAAAGTGACTCTTTTGAATTCCTTATATATTATTAACTTTAAAAAACTAGAGGATCATTTATGTGACCTTCAAACTTATGAGCTCGACATGTTTCCTTCTAAATAGAAGAAGAAAGGAAAGAGCATCGCTTTTAAAGCTCGGAAGGAGGAAACATGTGTTTCGGATGATGAGTCTGATATCAATTTCGCTAATATGGTTGTTTGCTAAGAAGTTTAAAAAAATTCTTAAGTTTAATAAAGAGAAATATAAGTATGATGAAAAGAAATTTGGTAAATCTAAGTTTAATAAGGCTATGAAAATCCCTAAAATTTGTGAAGATAATTGTAAGAGAGATAAGTAGGATAGATATTTTGGGTATAAGGATTATGGAAAGAGGGCATCTAAATGTTCCACTAAGATGAATAAGGAGGGGAAAATTGATTATATACAATGTTGCCCTCAGTTATAATGAACCATAAGAGGAACCCATTTCCCCCATTGAGCATAAATACACTACGTTCATGGCCAATCATGTGATCCTTTATTAAAAAAATTTCGATGAAGATACTTATTGCATGGCACTTTCGAGTCCATATTAGTTAAATCCCAAGTGATTGGTGGTGAAGAAGAAGAAGAAGAAGAAGAAGAAGAAGAAGAAGAAGAAGAAGAAGAAGAAGAAGAAGAGGAAGAGGAAGAGGAAGAGGAAGAGGAAGAGGAAGAAGAAGAGGAAGAGGAAGAAGAAGAAGAAGAAGAAGAAGAAGAAGAAGAAGAAGAAGAAGAAGAAGAAGAAGAAGAAGAAGAAGAAGAAGAAGAAGAAGAAGAAGAAGAAGAGGAGGAGGAGGAGGAGGAGGAGGAGGAGGAAGAGGAGGAGGAGAAGGAGGAGGAGAGTGAACTTCAAGTTGTCTTCCATGAGTTGTATGCGGAAACGGTGAAGTTAAAAAAGGAAAACTTGAATTTAAATTCAAAGAAAATGACATAAGTAATGATGAGAGTAAATTAATCGAGGTTCTTAGGGCACATGAGAGGAATCTTCAGGGGAATTTAGGTACGTTGAAGGAGAGAGATCACCTTCGTGGTTCGATAGAGGTTTTAAAGAATAAATCCCTTGAGTTTAAAGAGTCGTATCATTTTCTCGAGAAGAGAGTATTGGAGTTATATGATAGATTTAAAGACTCAAGTCATGTCAAATGTAATTTAGAATCTAGGTCAAAAAAGTTGGATAAGATGTTAGGCACTGTCCGAATAAAAAATGACATGTGTGGGATTGGCTTTGATGATCCAAATGCTTTCGTTACTAAATCCAAGACCATATTTTCTAGAGAGTTAGTCATTATTGGGAACGTTAAAAAATGTCAACCCTTTGGTAACGCTCCTCGTCGTGTCTACACTGGTGTAAATTGCATTAGGAAAGGTCACCTTAGGCATTTTTGTTTCGATCTTCGAAAAGGTCCTAGTAATTCTAAGTCTAGTGTCACCAAGGTTCTCCAAACCCAAGAGCATCACGTTACACCTATGTGGGTTAGGCAATCTGATTAGGAGGTGTTAAAGTTAGAGTTGTTTATTCTCACATGCTATTACATAATTCTTCCCATGTTATATATTATGAGTGATTGTGCTTTCATATTTTCATATACTAGCTTTTGTGCTTCATGTTATATGTTATTGTTATTTGTATGATGTTTGTGACTTTTGTATTTTGATTTTTCTTTTATCGGTTGTTATTGAAAAAAATATAAAAAAGATTTTTTTTTGTCTTTTGATTTTTTTTTCATTTGGTGACATAAAACGTTTAAAAACTCGAAAAGATTTTATTCATGTGTAGTTTAGTTTTATACATTTTGTGTGGCATATTACTGTGTTTGAATCCACTTCGTTTCATTTTCTATATGGCTAGAACATTAAATTATAGTTTGCATTTTGTAGGATTATACTTAATCATGCTTAAATTTTACTTAATAGATTAACTTTATATATGCATCCACGTACATATTCTTGAGCTCTTTGGGATTTTAATTTCATATGCTACATAAGCTAAGTGTGGCGTTCTCCCTTTAATATTGTCATATACATAAAAAATTTGACTATGGAGGATTTTTGCATGTAATAACCATTACTCGTGAGTTTATTAATCTTTATTGAAAATATGAGTGTGCATGAGAAATGACTACGAAGGGAGAAATCTTCCTTATGTGAAAGGCCACCATTGCTAAGAGCCTAGAAAAATTAAAGGCAAAAGAAAAAAAATTGCCAAGGCCAAGTTTGTTTCATTGATTCTTCAATTAGAGTAGTACCTGAAAGGACAAATATCCACATTGAGTCAATTTATAGTATTGACTTATTTTGTTGGTCAAAATACGTATATTCAATCCTAATATTGAAGAAATATAAGCAGTCGTTGTTATGCAAGACATGTTCAAAGTTTCATTATGTCGCTTTGGTATACATAGCCCTTTTGATATTTGGACAAAACCATTTTGAGGCTTTAAAATGTGTTAAAATAATTTCTTAACATGATTTTGAAAAGTGAGATTTTTACAGGTTGTTCTAATGACTTTACACAAGTCGTTAGAACGAGGTCCATATCTCATTCGAATGAGATATCTAACGAGGTCAATTTTGATAAGTCTATTCTCTATGAAATCTCGTTAGATACCTCATTCGAAGGTCATTCCAATGAGATTGGTACCCTCGTTCGAATGGACCTCTAACTAGGGTAAATTTTGCAAAACCTTACTCTATCTATAATCTCGTTCGAACACTCGTTAGATAATTGTTCGAATAAGATAAAGCCCGTCATTCGAGTTTGGTGCCAAGTCGTTCAAACGACCCAATGCATTTTTCAAGAAATTTCAATTTTTAACGGTTTCCTCCCACTACCCCATAATATAAAAAAAAACTCCTATATAAGGAGGGCGTGGAATAATTTTTAATCATGCCTTTTTTATGAATCTTTGAGCATAATTCAATTTGAAAAAATCTATCCAAATATCATTGATCGTTTATTATCATTTTTTTATAAATTAAACCCACAAAAATCTTTCATCATATTTCTTAATTGTGCGGTGGATTATGCACTGTGGGTGACGGTTTAAGTTATCGGACGTTGGAATGCACAGCTACTATAAGTGATCATGTGAAAAAATTCATCTGCATAGGCTTGAGGAGTCAAGTGTCTTAAGTCTTTTGAGTGTTTTTGTAAAACTTTCATTATAGTGAGTTTGGTCTAGGCTTGGCCGTCCTAGGTTTTTCCCAATTGCATTTTTCTCATACATCATCGTCTTGTGTGTGATTGTGCTTCTTGTTATTTATTTGGCTAATCTTGTATGCAAACTTAGTTATTAATTTAATAAAGATTAAAATTGATAATCAATTGGTAAGCATGTTTATGAAGGTATAGAGTGTATTTGGCAATCCTGGTAGCTCTTTAATTATTTGATTCATAAGTAGAAAATTTATTTTTCAATTGATATCAGAGCGGGTGTCTATAAGTTATTTAGGCATATTTTTTTGATGCATTATCTATGGATTCAATAACTAAGTTATTGATGTTTGACGGGTCAAATTATACATATTGGAAAACTCGTACGACATTTACACTGAAGTCTATAAATGAGAGAGTGTGGATAGCAGTAGTTAAAGTGTGAACTTCACCCACAAAAGTTGTAGGAGAGCGTATTATCCTTAAACTGATTTAGAGTTGGAGCGAGGATGAACATAAACTTTGCAATTATAATTATAATGGTCTCAATGATTTGTTTAGTGCAATCTCATCCGAAGAGTTCCATTGAATCATGACTTGTGAAACATCTAAGGAGGCTTGGGACATACTCCAACTTACGCATGAGGGAACAAATGTCGTGAAAGCTTCCAAGTTTTAAAATCTAACTCTTCAATATGAAACTATCCATATGAGTGAGAGTGAAATGTTTGATGAGTTTTATGCTCTTTTCTCAGACATCGTAAGTTCATCATTTAATTTGGAGAAAGAATTCTCGAAACTCGTGTTATGAATAAAATCTTAAGGTCCTTACCTGAGAGGTTTAACTCGAAAGTCACTGTCTTGAATATATTGGGGAACGCCGACACAATAATACTTGAAGAGCTTATTGGGGATCTTCAAACTTACTAGCTTGGCATGTTTCCTCATTTTAAGAAGTATAAAGATAAATGCATTGCTATTCGCTAAAAATTTTAAAAAAAATCTCAAGTTTAAGAAACAAAAATCAAAATTGAACAATTAAAAATATGATAAAAATAAATGTAATAAGGTGGGAAAGAATTTCAATGATTACGAAAGAATTTCAATGATCGCGACTTTAAGAAAAAAAAAGAATAATAGCACTAAGAAAGATAAATCTGAGAGGTGTTATGAGTGTGAAGGTTGTGGCCATAAAGCGTTTAAATGCCCCACGAAGCTTAAGAGGCAGCGCAAAAACATATCTATTTACAATGCCACTCTAAGCGATAGTGATTTCGAGTCAGATGATTCATGTAACTATTCATCTTCAGGATGTAACTTCCCTGTGTTTGTAGCTAGTCATGTCAGTAACTCTAGCATGTCTTATTCGAATGATGACAATCTTTTGCATAATGACCTTAACTATATGTTTAACCTTTCCCAAGACAATTAAAATGATGATGGTTTTAGTGATGGACATGTTGATGAAGGTGATCTCTAAATCTCTTATCCTAAGCTTTACACCCAATACTTGCAAATTAAAAAGAGGAATAAAAAGTTGACTATTAAGATGTTGACGCTTGGAAAGGAGTTGATTGCCTTGAAGGAAAATTAGGCATTGGAAAGTTAACTAAAGGTGAATAAAGTTTCGGTTTATGGGAAGCTAATTTTAGTGGGAAAAGAAAAGGATGACTTAATTTTTAAAGTCACAAAACTTTCTACAGATCTTTGTGATTCTTTGGAAGCCCGTGAGAAGCTTGAAATCAAAATTTTCATACTCAAGATAGAATTCTAGGCTTCTCGTGAGGTAAAAGTCACTCTTGAGGATAATTTTAGGAAAATGGGAAAGTTGTTTCTCGGACCTATCCTCGGGTTTAAGTAGAAAGGCTATCAAGAAATAAAGGTTATAGGATATGTTGAGGGTGAAAGTTACAAATCTAAATCTGTACCCATTGCCAAGTTTGTGTCTGAAACAAACGCTCCTTAACCAAACCCACCAAAAAGAACCCTCATAAGCAAACCAATAAGAATAAACTCATTCAACCCTATGTTTGTATTTATTGCAAAAGAACGGGTCATCTTAGAGACTTTTGCTACAAGCTTGATAAAGATTCTCATTCTCGTACTCCCTTACCAAACTATAGCCACATAGATAGCTTGAGAGAACAAGTTAAATATCTTGTTCATACTTCTAAAGGGTTATTGAAAGAGTTTCAAAGTTTGTCTATGTCTCATGGGAACACATTCAAACCAAATGCTAGAAATAACAATAAAAAGAGCAAAAGGAAGGAAACTCCCACGCGCTACACTCCTACTTAGATTGTGAAAGAAAATGAAACAAAAGCTCTTGTTGTTCATACTGCTCTCAAAGCTCAGAATAACTATCAATGGTACTTAGATAGTGGTTGTTCAAGGCACATGACAGGTGACAAATCTATTTTTATAAAACTTGAGGATCACAAGGAAGGTAAACTCACTCTTAGTGATAGGAGTCGGTCTAGCGTGTCGGGACGGAGCCCTATTGAGATTTTTGGGTTCCCAAAGGTATAAAATGTACTTTGCGTCAATTGGTTGAAAGGAAAATTGATTATCCTAAGCCAATTATGTGATGAAAATCTTACGATTAAGTTGAACCAGTCTGAATGATGTATCTATAATGATTCGGGTAAGATAGTATTGCAAGGTGTGAGGACTTTTGATAACTCCAATGATATCACTCTAAAATCCTCATTCGTCCGCAATAGTGTTAAAGTCCCCACTGCCGACCTTTGGAGCCAAAGACTCGGCCGTGTGAACTATAGAGATCCTGATTATCTTGTGAGTAAAGATCTAGTCCGTGGCTTACAATCTCTAGGAATACCAACTTATTTGGTTTACTTGTCCTTGACACTATAGAAAACAAATCAATAGTCCACATAAGAGGTTGAATACTATTACTAACTCTCAAGTATTAGAGTTGATACACATGGATCTTATGGATCCCATGCATACGAAGAGCCTCGGTGGCAAACGGTATATCTTAGTGATGGTTGACCACATTTTGAGGTATTCTATTGTAGTATTCCTTAGGGAAAAGTTAGATGCTTCTGATTTTCTTACGACCAAATGTCGTGTTTTACAAAATCAACATAATTTTATTATAAATCGATTTAGAAGTGTTAATGGCACGAAATTCATTAATGCCGGTGTTGGAGTATTTTTTTATGAGTTGGGCATCAAACATGAATTGTCAATGGTAGGCACACCTCAACAAAATAACATTATTGAGAGGAAGAATGGGACCATTAAAGAGAAGGCAACGTCCATGCTTCTTGGTTAAAATATGCCAAGGCTATTTTGGACATAGGCAATTAACACCGCATGCCACATAATGAATAGGGTTTATTTTCATCCACATACCACTAAACCGCCATATGAAGTATAGACCAAGAAAAATCCCAACATATCTTATTTTTGAGTCTTTGGGAGTCCTTGCTACATTCTTTGCGATAGAGAGAACTTAGGAAAGTTTGACTCAAGGATTGACGAGCGAATATTTTTAGGATATTCATCGAATAGTCGAGCATACAGGTTTTACAACTTTAAAATCTCCAAGATCATGGAATCGATAAATGTCGCTATTAAAGATGATGATCCTACAACATTGTCGATGATGATCTCATTTATGAGAATGATTCACCCCTAGTGATGATCCCATTACCTCACCTATTATTGACAAAGAGAATCCACCCTTTTGGGATCGTAAGAGTCATGACCACATAAACATTCTTGGAGATCCTAACCAAGGATTCAAGACTCGCGCTCAATGAGGATATCCAATTTTACTACACTTCTCAAATAGATACCAAGAACATTAAGGAAGCTCTCAAAGAGGAATCTTGGATTAATGCCATGCAAGAAGATTTACTTTAAGTTAAGAAGACTGATGTCTGGTAATTGATACCCTGACTTAGTGACACTAATGTCATTGGTACCAAGTGCATTTATAAGAACAAAATGGATGAAAATGGTATCATTTTTTATAGCAAAGCTAAGTTAGTTGCTTAAGGTTACATCCAGATTGATGGTGCTAATTTTAACGAGACATTTACTCATGTTGCGAGACTAGAGTTTGTTTTCCTTTTACTAGCCATAACATCTTATATTAAACTTAAAATTATTATATGGATGTCAAGAGTGACTTCCTTAACAGCATTATACAGGAGGAGGTCTATGTGGAACAACCAAAAGGTTTTGAAGACCCTAAGCACCTGAACCACATCTTTTACGTAAAGGAACCCCTGTACAGCTTGAATTAAGCACCACATGCTTGGTATGAGAGGTTTACATCTTATCTCCTAGCTCATGGATTTGCAAGAGGGGGAATGGATTTGACGTTGTTTGTTCATAGGGATAAAAGTGCAATTTTGGTTGCTCAAATCTATGTTGACGACATAGTATTTGGGTCCTCATGTGACCAACATAGTCATCACTTTGTGGGAGAAATGAAAAGTGAGTTTGATATGAGTATGGTAGGCGTACTCACATACTTCCTAGGTCTCTAAGCGTGTCAAGTCGATATTATGATATTTTTATCCCATTCTATATATGTGAGATATCTAGTGAATAAGTTTAGTTTAGACTCAGCTAATCATGCACGTACACTCATGAGTTCCACAGCTAAGCTTAGCAAAGACACTAAAGGTAAGGACGTTAAGCGCACGCGCTTTAAGAGCATGCTAAGTAGTCTTCTATACTTAACATCTGTTCATCTCTACATTTCCATTAGTGTAGGAGTATATGCCCATTTTCAGGCATCTCCAAAAGAGTCACACTTACTTTCTTTAAAAAGAATCTTCAAATATTTAATTAGGACCCTATCTTCTGAAATTTGGTATTCCTTTAACATCAATGATTATCTATCGGATTTTTCGGATGCCGATCGAGGAGGAGATGTTGATAAATGTAAAATCACCTCGGGTGGGTATTTTTATTTTAAAAGTGATATTGTCTCTTGGATGAGCATGAAGCAAAACTCCATTTTTTTGTCCACGACGGAAGACGAATACATTTCCATCGAGAGTTGTTGCACAAAACTCATTTGGATTAAACAAATGTTGGAGGATTATAGTATCTCATAAGGCACAATGACTATTTATTGTGATAACATGAGTGTAATCCTAATCTCTCGTAATGAGGTCCAACATTCTCGAACAAAGCATATTAGGATTCATGATCATTTATCTATGATCTCGTTTAGGAGATGATAGTTTCCTTAAGCTTTGTTAGCATAGAACGTTAATTGGCCAATATTTTCACAAAACCTCTAAACGCCCTTCAGTTCGAGGATCTTAGAAAATCTATTGGGGTTTGTTCCATTAATTGAATGCGGAATTGAAATCTAGTTTAGGTTAAGCTTTAATTTTCATTTCATATCCCATATGAACTAGATTATAGTTTTGTGTATTTGTATATATTTTTGTTACATATTTATTTTTATACATTTTAAAAATTCCTAAAAATATTTTTTTACCTTTTGGATGTGTAATTAATATATTCACTATGCCATTTCATTCCATGTTCATGTGACTTACCATGGAGAGATAGACAATGTTACGTCCTACTTGTGGTTAATTATGCATTTTTATGACCAATGATGCCCTTTTATGACATTTATTTCTATGTCGGTCTCATCTCGTCACCTTAGATGCACACACCTTATGCTGTCTCTTTTGAATGTTGTTCATGATTTGCGCGCACTAGGTGAAGTAAGGTGTTGTCTTATTAATTTTGTCATTTAATTCTTATGCAATAGGCAAAAATTGTGCATGTAAGAACCATTGCCCATGTATTTATTATTTTATCAAACTTAAGTGAGCAATGGAATGGGGCTACGAAAGAGCAATCTCCTTTGCGTTAAAATCCACAATTGAAAAGATCCAAAAAGAATATACGACATATAAAAACAGAATTGCCAATGCCAAATTTTATCATTGATGCTTTAAAAGCAAAATCCAAATTTTGATATCTTCAAAATATTGTGTGAGATTGAAATATTATTATATTTTAGGGTGTTATAAGTTGAAGACTAATGGGTTTGCATAAGTTCCACATATTGCTTATTTAAGTAATGCTATTGGCCGAAGAATCATCAAACTTCTGGGTCATTTCATATAAGTGAATTGACTTTTAATGAATCCAATTATTTCTAAACTAAGGTTTAGTTGAGTTCTTAACATTTAGGAATGTTATTTGGCATTTTGCACTTGTGCGCAGTCCTATCTTGATGCTCTTGTGAATTTTGCCCGCACCCCTTCATCCACTCGCATGTTCTGGGTATTTTGTTACTAGTCCTTAGTGTTTTTGCTCTCCTTAAAAGGTTAAAAAAATGTGCATAAAATATTTCATATTTTTATCCTTTTTATATTATTTTATTTTTCTATATTTTTTGAGTTTAGAATCAAGAGTTCGTATCCTCGTCCGAACGAGAACTAGTACCTTGTTCGAACGAGGTTAATAATTTCTACATTAAACCCTCCTCAATGCCTCTTTACATTCCAACTTCACATATCTCTCAATCTCTCTCATCAACGGCTGTCCTTTTTCCCCATACTCCAAACCTCCACTAACACTCAATCCAAAGCTTTCCAACCTTATTGTTCCTCCCCAATGTCATCCTCTCTTCCTCTCCACCTTCTTACCACAATTTTTTAAAAGAATTGAAATGTTTGGGTGCCCATTTCATCCTTGGAGTATTCTTGAGTTTTTGGTCTCTATTTGAGGTATTTTCTTCTACTTTCTTCACTTTTTTCTTATTTTGTTGGATATTATCACTTTATACACCTATAATTTCAAATGTTTTTTGATCCACCGTTATTTTTCTTGCAAAATTTCTAGACAAGTATGTTTTTTGGTGTAGAAGTGTTTAAAATCCAATTTTTGGATTTTTTTTCTATTTTTCTATTTATTTCAAAATTAATTGTACCTCATAAATGGAATATCATATTTTTTGGCCTTCATAATCTTTTTACCACAATTATCTCAAATGAACGCCGAATTCTTTTTGGATTTTCATTTATGTTTTTTATTCTCTTTGCAAAAATATATATATTTGGGTTGATTTGGGTTGATTCGATTGTCTGGTTGTTTTGTGCGGCTTGATGGATTTTTGATGGAGTAGGTTTCTTAGACTGTGTGTCGCACCCCTTAGGTTCCCTAGCCCTTACCATTTAGCCCATTTTTTCTTCCCTATTGAGATATCGTAACTCATCATCGTTGTGCTTCCGGTAACGACGAGTCTGGGGAGGATTCATCCTCCGAGGGCACTACGAGCTATCTTTATTTCTGCACATGATAGGAGACTCACCAGGCATGGCTGGAGTATATTTCCCTAGTTTTTCATGTATGGTCCATCGTACGTGAAAATATTATTCACCTCGCATCCCTATCGAAGACCTCCACTTTTACTTGGCTGGCCCATCGAGGTTGGGATTTGTTTTCTCCCTTCGTGATTATTTTTATCCTGACCTAGTCCGAGAACTCTTCTTTGGTATGATTGTCTCTAGTAGGGGTCTCATCTCTATGATTCGTGATTGAGAGATAGTGATTAAAGTCGACCCTATAGCTTTCCTCCTTTTTTCCCGGGGCCCCCAATGCTACATTTATATGGTCCAATCATGAGTGCCCCAATATTGAGGTCAATAAGAATGTCATGTTAGAGAAGCGTCATGTCATCATCTCCACCATTTACCATTCTGTCCTTCAAGCTGACTTTAGGATCCTTAATTAGATCATTTGTGTGTTCCTCATTCCATGTGCAAATCATACTCGAATCACATGGGATCGCGTGTGTCTTATGTATGCTCTTAGTTAGGGTACCATCATTGACTTCCCTCCTCATATTTTCTCCGTTCCAAGTTTTTTTTGAAACTTTGGGTTATCACCCATAAGGCAGGCTCCTCCATTTTCCATGATCATCCTTCGTTATTGGTTGGTTACTAAGTGACCCAGCCTTCCATCTGATATTGCTTTGACCACATTTCAACTCATTGATCATCATTATTTGAGTAGGACTAGGAGCCATTTTCCCGATGCCCAAACTCATTACCCGGACCCTCATCCCTCTCAACCAGCATCCTCCCATTTTCTTTTGTTTCCACTCCTTCAGGGTCCATTCCCTCCTATAATCCCTACCCGTAGAGTTTGAGGAGCTTAGGACTCTTTGTGCACAAGTACAATAGATAGCCTCTCAGTTCCAAGAGGACTGCCAAATGTTTTATAAATTGATGGCAAAGATGGAGTGGTCTAGGGAGCATCGGGATCGCATGCACTTCATGATGATGTAGTATTTTGAGGACATGCATCATCATGAGCAGCACAGAGGAGAAAATTCGTCTCATTTCATAATAGGTTGGATGATGATGCACCTCAGTGATTTATTCTGTTTTGAGAGTTGATTATCAGTTGTACATTAGAGAGAAATTCTTAATATTATCCTTTATGTATTTACTTCTCTATTGTACCATTTATGTACTTGCTACACTTATCAACTGTATCACATTTTGTACTCCTCTCTCTCTCTCTCTCTCTCTCTCTCTCTCTCTCTATATATATATATATATATATATATATATATATATGAGTTGTGGTTCATCTTTTGTGTCATTCATTAGCATGCTTCTGTGTGTGGTGGTTTTATCTCTCTTATTCTTATAGTTCTATTGTTTAATAATATTCCACTACATATCGCTTATGATGTACTGCATTTTCTTTTATATAGACTAACCTTGAAAGTGTGTGTTTTATCCCTTAGTCTTTTCCACAAAAAGGGGGACAATAACTTTAAGGGGAGTTTTTACTTTATTTCTTTATTCCATGTTTATATACTCCTATGCATCACAGGTAGTTTGTTCCGTGTGTATAGGTCTTATTCTACATGTAAATCACTTTTAAGCATCTAAGAGATCATTTGCAACTAGGTTATTAGGATGTCATGTGTCTTTTTCTTTTCGAGTTTGGGAAAGGCACTAGTTTGGCTTGACAGCCCGGCTTAGCAATTTAGTCCTTTTCTTTTATTTTTATTTTGTCCCCGAATAGACAAAGGGAACATTTGTAAGAACAAATTTCTACATTGAGTAAATTTATATTATTTTCTTATTCCGTTGGTCATAACACATAGGTTGTTAGGGCTTTCTATACTCAAGCCTAATATTGAAGATATGTAAGGGACCATCCTCATGCAAGACATGTTTAAAGTTTGATCATGTCTTTTGCTCATTACCAAAGGTCTACGTAGCCCTTTAGATATTTGTACAAGACCATTTTGAGGCTTTAAAATGTTTTTAAATCATTCCTTAAAATGATTTTGAAAAAGTGGGACTTTTGCAGGTCGTTCTAACGACTTTACACAAGTCGTTCGAATGAGGTCCATATCTCGTTCGAACGATATATGAAATGAGGTCAATTTTAGCAAGGCCTATTCTCCCTGTAATCTCATTATACACCTCTCATTATACACCTCGTTCAAAGGTCGTTCCAATGAGATTTATACCCTCGTTTGTACAAACTTCTAACGAGGTAAAACTTTACAAAAATAACCCTCTCTGGAATCTCGTTTGAACATTCGTTTGATAACGTTTTGAACGAGATAAGGCCTGTTGTTCGAATGAGGTGACAAGTCATTCTAATGACTCGATGATTTTTTCAAGAAATTTTATTTTTTGATGTTTTCCTCCCACTACCCCATAATCTCAAAAAAATCTCCTATATAAAGAGGTCGTGGAAGAAGTTTTTAATCATCACTTTTTCATGAATCTTTGAGCATAATTCGATTTGAAAAATCCTCTCCAAGTAGCATTCATCATTTATGATCAAGTTTTTATAAATCAACCCACAAAATTTTTTCATAATATTTCTTAATTGTGAAGTGGATTCTGTACGGTGGTTGACGATTGAAGTTATCAGAGGATTTCAAAGCATGGAGTTGTTGTGATGCTGACGCTGGACTGCGCAGTTACTATAAACAAAGGTGTGAAGACAATCATATGCTTGATGGGTCAAGTGTCGTATTCAATATGGTGAATTTTGTATAGGATTGGTCGTCCGAGGGTTTTCCAAGTTAGGTTTTCCTTGTACATCATCAACTCGTGTGTGATTGTGCTTCTTGTTATTTGTCTAGCCAATCTTGTATGTAAACATAGTAATTAAGTTAATCAATATTAAAATTGGTAATTAATTGGCAAGCATGTTTAGAATGGCTAGACTGTATTTGGCAATCTAGTTAGCTCTTTAATTATTTGATTCGAAAGTAGAAAATCTGCCTTTCAGTATCTTCAAAAATATGAGAGAAAAAGAAATAAATTGAGTGTCTAAATTTTGAGGGTGTTATAAGTTGAATATCAATGGGTTTGTACAATTAGTCCTTGTTAGTTCATCTTTGATAATATTAATTTAGGAATCATCAATATTTTCTAGGCTAGTGTACACTATGCTTGGTTGTCCGTTATGAGTTCACTTTATCTGTAACCATGAGGCTAAATCTTTATTTGATAAAGTTAATGTAGTCAAATATAACTCCTTGGACATTTTTTAGTGATTGGATCATAATTATTTTGTTTATATTTCATGCTCCTTCAGTCGGTTTACCACATATATTGGTACATCGATACTATGCTAGTGTGCAAAGCTTATGTATTTTGTGTCGTTTTATGGTGTTTATATATATATGTGTGTGTGTGTGTGTGTGTCTGTGTGTGTGTGTGTGTGTGTGTGTGTGTGTGTGCGTGTGTGTGTGTGTGTGCATTTTTTATATCTTGTGCATATTTATATATATGGTATTTTTTGCTTTGAGTCTTTATGTTTTCATTTAATCCATGTATGCCATATGTTCATCTTTGTTTCAAAGGAGGGTATGCTATATGATCACCTTGATACATTTTGTTGCTTTGATTGGTATCTTACGCGTTCTTGTGTATTCATTGTGGTATCATTATGCATCAAAAGTTGTACTGTTTGGTCATTATTTCGATTATTTGTCCCTCTGTACCAGAGTCATTATCGTAGCTTGTTTTACTACACACCATTGCATGATATACTTTTTTTTCCTATATACTTACCTTTGTTTCATTTTTTAGGATACTATATTATATTGGGGAGAAATGGTTTTATTATGAACTTTTATTCTTTGTTTATTCCTGAACAAAAAAGGGGAGAAATGATATCTCATTATTTATAGTCCGGAGGAGATTCTTGTCGTAGGGGGAGACTTCCTAACTTAGGTAGAAATGGTTAGAAAGGGTGAGGGTTTATTCATGTGCAAACTTAGGTTAATATATTCTCTTTCCATTTAAAGGTGTGTTAAAGTGTGTAGGTTTGTAACATGCGACAAAGTTTACAAGCGTGCAAATCTACTCAAGTTTATGAGTCAATCAAGTTGTAATTTTTCTTTTTGGGGTTGGGTATTGAGTCTTTTAGATGATCTTGACAGCCCCTAGGTTTTATTTTGAGTTATTTCCCATAATAGCCAAAGAGGGAGATTTGCAAGGACAAATTTTCGATTAAGTCAACTTCTGTGTATTTTGGCTTTATTCCATGTTTGAAAAAACCTTTGAGTCATATTTTAGGACTTAAATGTGTTGACCTTTTAAGCCTATGACACGATTTCTTGAAGACGTAACGGCCAAATTAGAAGATGTAAGTCATTGTGTTGTATTTTCATATTCATTTTTGCCTTCATGTTCCAAGAATATCCTAGGTACGAATGTGTATTTATGTTGAGCCTTGGATATTTTATTTTGGGTATTAGGATATAAAAATGATTTTATATTTTTTTATGAAAATATTATATTTTTGCGAGGTCGTTTGAACGAATTTTTGATGTCGTTCGAACGAATTGCGTTGATTCGTAAGAATAGGGTTCCCATGAAATATCGAACAAGGCATTTCCACGTTACACTATTTTCTCATTTGATGATTCGTTAGAAGAGGTTCGAACAAAATAAGGAGATTTGTTCGAACGAGATGTACCACGTTTAAATGAATCGGTGAGCAAAATTTTTATTTTGAGATTTTTCAATTGTTTATTTATCCTTATCTCAAAATTGGAAAACATCCTATAAATAGGAGTACAGAGCAGCAGTTTTCTTGGAGGCAAAACCTTATGTTTTGAGCTCCCAAACTCTATAAAAAAAAGCTCTCCAAACCCTAGTTTTCACCCAAATTATTTTAGATCCAAGTATTCGTCATATATATGCTTTGCATTTAAGTTTGTGGGAACCATTGTGTAAGGACACAAATTTCCAATTGAGTCCATATATAGTTTTGGCTCAATTCCGGACAAAAACATTTATTCATAGGATAGTATTCTATTGTAATATTCTCAAGCCTATGAAGTGTATGTTGAAGACGTAGCGGCAAAGAATATATAGCTTCATCAAAATGCCGGTTTGCGTGCCTCGCTTCTACGTCATCATCTAAGGTTCCATGCTCCCAAGGTATGAATGTAACTATATTTATATAGGAGTTTGGAACAATAGTTATTGGGTGTTAGGTGTAATAAAAAACGCGTTTTATTTTCAGAAAGAATCAATTAGAACTTTAAAATAAGTATATAAAAGTTTCTGGGCCAAAATTGAATTTTACAAACTTTCTGGTCGTTCGTTAGAAATGTGGTTCGAACGAGTTTTTTCGTTCGAACCAGGTTTCGTTCGAACGAGTTTTGCCAATGACCCTAACTGGTCAGTCGTTCGATATGTCGTTTGAACGAATTTTCTCGTTCTAACGAGGTATCTAACGAGGTTCTAACGAGCCCAGGCTGGTCGCTCGTTAGAAGTCTCGTTCGAACGAGAATCATGTTCGTTCGAACGAGATTCCAGCGGGAACAGTTTTTTTGGCAGTTTTATGCAGTTTTTCCCCACTACTCCACTTAGTTTTCAACCAACTTTTTTCATACATTATTATGTGCGGGAAACACATTTTCCAAAATAACTTTTCCATCCTAATACATCTCCTAGAGAGAGTTTGAGAGATTATTTTACAAAAGGAAAATGTTCATGTTTGAGTGTTCTTCAACTTAAAGAAAAATCTTTAAACACTTAGTTTACACCCATTGTTGTTTATTCCAAGTTCATATATATCTATCATCTTGCTTGGAGTTTGGCACCGGTTTCTCTACACCATTCAAAGAGAGTTTTGGTCGGTGTGCCTAATTGCCCGATCGGTGGAGTCCGAGACCACGGTGGAGCTCCGTTGGTTATACGCTAATTGGAGGTCAATACAAGAAGAAGCATCACGGCTTGAGAGGGTTCGAGTTTAGGAAGTAAGTCTTTTGTCTTGTATTTTGTAATACCGTTTTTAGTGGATTTGAGGCTAGGGCCGTCCCGAGATTTTTTTCCCGTTAGTGGGTTTTTCCTCGTACATCGCGGTGTAGTGTGACATTGTTTATTTTATCTTGCACCATAATTTAGAACGCATGCTTTAGGTTTAATTCAAGATAAAATTGGGTTTAATTCTCACACTATATTTAAATTGGACTTTAAATTTAATATTGGGTAATATTGTGTAATTCAAGTCACTTGCATTAATTTGGTTTGGCCTAACTTGGAAATATGAACAATTATAATTTAGGCAAATTCTAGGACTTGAATTGCATTAATGAATTGGTTTAATTTTGTTTTATTAAACTAAAATTTGTTTTGTTTTATTGTTGTTGAACCATCACACCGTTTACGCTTCCGCATTTAAATTAAGTTTTTACAAAAAGGAAATTACAAGTTTGTTTTTAATTGAAGAAAGTTTTAAAATCCGGGGACACTCACGTTCCAACAATTGGTATCAGAGCCAAAAACGATAAATTATTTCGTTAAGATCCTTTAATTTTTTGCTAAAATGGATTTTTCACCATTTTCAAAATTTCCTATTTTCGATGGTTCAAACTACGCGTATTGGAAAGCGCGAATGAGATCGGCACTAAAATCTATCGACGAGAGAGTTTGGATGTCTGTTGTTACCGGGTACTCCCCACCAACTTATTTAGTTGAAAATGAACGTGTTATCAAACCCGCCGATAGATGGACTGAAAATGAGTTTAAACTTGCTAACTTTAATTCCCGAGGTTTAAATGCCTTATTTAGCGCTGTCACACCGGATGAATTCCGACGTATTATGACGTGTGAAACTGCTAAAGACGCTTGGGATATTTTACAATTAACTCATGAAGGAACTAGTGTCGTTAAAGCTTCAAACTCCAAAACCTCACCACTCAATTTGAAACTATCAAGATGGATGAAAAAGAAACTTTTGATAAATTTTATGCTAGACTTTCTGACATTGTTAATTCATCTTTTAACTTGGGAGAGAAAATACCTGACGACCGTGTTGTAAAGAAAATTTTAAGGTCCCTACCCGATAGATTTATTCCAAAGGTGACCGTTTTAAATTCTTTACCCACTTTAGCCTCTACAAAATTAGAAGAGCTTGTAGGTGATTTACAAACCTATGAACTTGATATGTTTCCCTCTAAAACTGAAAAGAAAATCGAAAAGGGCGTTGCATTAAAAGCACGAAAAGAGGTTAAACAAGTAGTAGAGAGCGAGAGTGATAGTGACTCGGAAGACATGGCTTTATTTGCTCGTAAATTTAGAAAATTTCTTAAATTCAACAAAGACAAATTTAAAAATGATTTTAAGAAATTTGATTCTTCTAAACATGATAAAAGCGAGAAGATTTCTAAAGCCGAAAAGATCCCTAAGTCTAGTAATGAAAATGTTGATAGGGACGAGTCTAATAAATGTTTTGGTTGTGAAGGTTATGGCCATAGGGCTTATGAGTGCCCCACTAAACTAAGGAAAGATGGTAAGCGACCCATTTCGTATAATGCAACCCTTAGTGATAGTGATAAGGAAGAGAAGCCCGATTCCCCCACTAAGAAAAATTTTGTGGCTTTTATGGCTAGTCATGTGAGTGATAGTGACAACTCATCGAATGATGAAACGATAGAATATGCCACTTCTAAAGTCATTGTACATGATTCTCTTATTTTTTATGATAGTGAGAGTGAAGAAGAAAGAGAGAGTGAAAATGAAGATGAGGTTGATATGAGTGAACTTCAAAATGCTTTTCAAGAACTTTATAAAGAATCTATTAAATTGAAAAGAGCTAATTTGAAGTTAGAAGCTAGTTTAAGGGAAAGTGTTAAGGTCATTGATGAAAATGCTTTAATAGAAGACCTTAGGACACATGTGAGGACTCTTCAAGAGAAGCTTGAATATGTAGAAGGCGAAAGAGATAGCCTTAGGGGTTTAATGGAATCCTTGAAAAAGGAGCTTCTTGCTTTTGAAGAGCGAAATGTTTTACTAGAATCTAACATTGTTGAATTGGAAAATAAATTAAAAGATTCTAGTAATGTCAAATTTGATTTGGAGTGTCGTTCGGAAAAACTAGATAAAATGTTAGGAATAGTCCAAATTAAAAATGACACTTGTGGTTTAGGCTTCAATCCTTGTAATGAATTTACTCATAATGCCCAAACAAATGTTTTAGGAGAATCAACTAGGAATACTTGTAAAGATCACTCCTTAAGTAAATCTTTTCGACATGTTCTCACTTGTACACATTGTGGTCGACAAGGTCATCTTAGGAAATTTTGTTTAGATCTTAAACGAATTCCTAGTAAACCCCATAGTAAAGTAACCACGGTAGTTAAAGTTCCTACACCCCAAGATAGTCATTCCTTATTAATTTGGGTTAGGAAATCCGACTTGGTTGCCTTACAAAATAGGGTTGTTGATTCTCATTTACTTTCACATGCTACCTCCCTTGATAAATCTAAAGGATGAATGTGTTAGTGTATGCATACTTTAGCATTTGTACTTCATGCTATATTCATATGCTAAATGTATGCTTGTTTAGTCATTTTCTAGTCATTGCCTCATTTCATATCACATGCTAGAAATCATGACTTGTTTATCTTTTTGTATTATGTTGTGTTTGAATTAATTGAAAAATATAAAAAGATTTTTTTTTTATCATTTGTGTTTTATTATTTCATTTAAGCTTAATGAAAGATTCAAATGATTTTTGTTTGTCCTTTTGAGTATATATATATATTTAATTTTTGGATAAAAATGTTAAAAACTCAAAAAGATTTTGTTTTGTGTGTATTTTTGTTTGACACACTTTATGTGGCATATACTTGTGTTTGAATCCCATCTTTTACGCTCCCACGTGGCTAGAACTTTTGGTTTAGATTGTCAATCCTTATTATGTTCTTTACCATATTTTATGGAGTAGTTGGATTTTGTATTGTTTAAATGGATTCTATTTCTATATGCCTCTTTTCACACATGCACGAGCTCTTTTGAAATATTAATGTCACATGTTATATTTAAGCTTTTTGAGGTGTTCTCCTATCAATCTAGTCATCTACATATCAATGACCTAGGAGGACTAGTGCATGTCAAAATCCGTTGCATGTGAGATTTGTGTGAAAAATGAAAACATGATAAATTAATATATGCACGGGGAAGGGCTCCGAAAGGATGAATTAAATCCTTTGCGATAGTAAGCCACCGTTGATTGGATCTAAAAGAAATACGTGATCCAAAGGCCTAAAAATAGAATATTTGGCATTAAACAGAAAGCAATTGCCAAGGCCTATGTTTGTTTGATATATTCATTCAAAAATAAAAGAATATATATGCTCATTGAGGGAGAATTGGATGGTATATCAACGGTTTGCACAATGTCCGTTTATCCTAGTGGTCTTTAATGTCATGACTCTATTTGGTTTGTAGAATCATCATCATGCTAGGCTTGTATGCATTGTGTATGTTTGTTCTTTGAGTTCAATCTTTATATTGTCACATGAGGTTATATTTAACTGTGATGAAGTTTGCAATCAAATGAGAACTCCGTGAACGTTTCTTAAGTGTTTGGGTCTAAATTTAATTGTTGCTAGTACACACCCCGCACTTCCGTTTCCATATGATACATTTTTGCCATACGAGTGTGCAAACTTATTGTATTTTGTGTCATGTGTGTGTTTATATCTATCTATATATGCACGTACTTATTGGTATATCTTTAGTATATATATGTATATGATATTTGTTTGTCTTTGCCTTGCTTTTATTGCCCATATGCTGTCATGTCTTATCATTTTAACCTTCCACATGCTGTTTATTAATTCTTTATCCTTTGCCTATTCCTAAACAAAAAGGGGGAGAATGATGATAGGGGGAGAAATGGTATTTAATCCTATTATTATTGTATCTTAGTTTGGGGGAGATTTATCTTAGGGGGAGACGTCTTTCTAAGTAGGTCATGTGTGTTTAAAAAAAGGGGAGAATTAATTTAGGGGGAGTAATTAATATAATTGCATTTAATATTTTGATATTCCCTATGCACTTGATGCGTTTGCTTAAGTGTGCAGGAATTATTCTAAAAGCGGCATCTTTCATGGCAAAGCGTTTGATCCTTAGGTTGAGTCAAGTTTGGGCGGGTTATGTTTTGAGTCTAGTGAGCTTGACGGCCCTTTAGGATTTTTGTCCCGGAATAGCCAAAGGGGGAGATTTGTAAGGACACAAATTTCCAATTGAGTCCATATATAGTTTTGGCTCAATTCCGGACAAAAACATTTATTCATAGCATAGTATTCTATTGTAATATTCTCAAGCCTATGAAGTGTATGTTGAAGACGTAGCGACAAAGAATATTTAGCTTCATCAAAATGCCGGTTTGCGTGCCTCGTTTCTACGTCATCATCTAAGGTTCCATGCTCCCAAGGTATGAATGTAACTATATTTATATAGGAGTTTGGAACAATAGTTATTGGGTGTTAGGTGTAATAAAAACTGCGTTTTATTTTCAGAAAGAATCAATTAGAACTTTAAAATAAGTATATAAAAGTTTCTGGGCCAAAATCAAATTTTACAAACTTTCTGGTCGTTCGTTAGAAATGTCGTTCGAACGAGTTTTTTCGTTCGAACCAGATTTCGTTCGAACGAGTTTTTCGTTCGAACCAGGTTTCGTTCGAACGAGTTTTGCCAACGACCCTAACTGGTCAGTCGTTCGATATGTCGTTCGAACGAATTTTCTCGTTCTAACGAGGTTCTAACGAGCCCAGGCTGGTCGCTCGTTAGAAGTCTCGTTCGAACGAGAATCATGTTCGTTCGAACGAGATTCCAGCGGGAACTATTTTTTTGGCAGTTTTATGCAGTTTTTCCCCACTACTCCACTTAGTTTTCAACCAACTTTTTTCATACATTATTATGTGCGGGAAACACATTTTCCAAAATAACTTTTCCATCCTAATACATCTCCTAAAGAGAGTTTGAGAGATTATTTTACAAAAGGAAAATGTTCATGTTTGAGTGTTCTTCAACTTAAAGAAAAATCTTTAAACACTTAGTTTACACCCATTGTTGTTTATTCCAAGTTCATACATATCTATCATATTGCTTGGAGTTTGGCACCGGTTTCTCTACACCATTCAAAGAGAGTTTTGGTCGGTGTGCCTAATTGCCCGATCGGTGGAGTCCGAGACCACGGTGGAGCTCCGTTGGTTATCCGCTAATTGGAGGTCAATACAAGAAGAAGCATCACGGCTTGAGAGGGTTCGAGTTTAGGAAGTAAGTCTTTTGTCTTGTATTTTGTAATACCGTTTTTAGTGGATTTGAGGCAAGGGCCGTCCCGAGGTTTTTTTCCCGTTAGTGGGTTTTTCCTCGTACATCGCGGTGTAGTGTGACATTGTTTATTTTATCTTGCACCATAATTTAGAACGCATGCTTTAGGTTTAATTCAAGATAAAATTGGGTTTAATTCTCACACTATATTTAAATTGGACTTTAAATTTAATACTGGGTAATATTGTGTAATTCAAGTCACTTGAATTAATTTGGTTTGGCCTAACTTGGAAATATGAACAATCATAATTTAGGCAAATTCTAGGACTTGAATTGCATTAATGAATTGGTTTAATTTTGTTTTATTAAACTAAAATTTGTTTTGTTTTATTGTTGTTGAACCATCACACCGTTTACGCTTCCGCATTTAAATTAAGTTTTTACAAAAAGGAAATTACAAGTTTGTTTTTAATTGAAGAAAGTTTTAAAATCCGGGGACACTCACGTTCCAACACATTGGTTTACCCACTTCATCTTGTTGAGAATTCATTTTGTGCAGTGGATTTCGTATCTATAGTTTACACACGGTGGACTCCATGTTGTGACCATTGATGAGTCTATTCGGTGGATATCGAGGCGTGTGTAGACTCGTGTATCATGGAACTTCGTATATGGACTCTTATGTTTCACTTTAGAGGAGCGTTTGAAGATTGAAAATGCATCACGGCTTGCAAGGTCATCGAATCACTGTGTAAGTCTGCTGTCAGTTTTGTGTAATTCTATTTCATGGTGAATTATGTTGGATGGGTCCTTCGAGATTTTTCCCATTTGGATTCTCCTCGTGCATCGAGCGGTGTGTGATTTTTAATTTTATTTAATCCTTATATCACCTAGATGCATGTTTTAAGATAAAATAAATCGGTTTACATAACTTTCATTTAAAATTTGTGCTTAGGTTTATTTGGGTTAATTAAACTTAATTTTGAAAAATATAAAATTAGTTTGGGTGTTTTTAGACCATCCATATTAGTTTCCTGCACATATAAGGATTTCACCATCAGTGATCTGCCACGGCCTCGAACATAAAAATAAAAAATAAAAAATAAAAAGCAAATTGCACCTTTTGCTCGTCGGTACAATTAAGATGTTGAAAATCTTCTCTATTTTCATCAACCAGACATCAACCTTCAATGAGCTAACCTCTTTCTTAAAGGGCTTCGGTCCAAATTTCTTAAAATGGTCAATGGTCCAGCCAATAGGCCTTAGATAAGTTGTTCTTATAGCCATGACTCTAGTTATGACCTCCGCGAACCCGACTACAGCTTTCGATATTGGATCCGCGAACACCTTGTTATTGTTCAAGGCACTGTTAGCTCTGCGATTACCTGTTACTACAATTCCTTGGAAATAATCACATACGTATGAGTCTAATATCCTAATATGTCTTTACTAAATACGTCTACCTAGGTAATAAGTTCTAAAGCTCCTAAAGTCTCCAAGGTCGAATGCTCTGAAACCTGTTGTAATGCCTCGCGGCTTGCCCTATTAGGTTGCGACCGTTACTATCACTTGTTCTCACGTGGAAAATTTTGAAAATTATTATTAGGGCACTCTTACATAGCCGCGACCTTAAGTGAGGCTTGGCCCGACTATTATAGTTGGCAATCAAATAAATTATCACAGCTTAGTATCACAAAACATAATTCACCATTTGATAATTACTAATTCCCTTGATAATACTATAAAAGTATCCAATATAAGCGTTAAACATAATAGTTGAGAATGCAGTGTGATATCGATTATATGTGGATTCACAAATTTCCAATTTTAAACTTATTTAACTAGATGCCAATTTTTTATCCAAGTTAAATAAACCCTAACACATGCATCTAGGTAGGTAAAATCAAGTCATCACAAAATAAATATTGCTAGCACACGGATTTCAGGAAAAAAAACCTTTCGGGTAAAACCTTTTATTTCACTATGAAGAGGTAAATCGCAACTTACATACACAATGAAATCTTCAATGAATATTCGCAGACAATCACAAAGACCTCAGCCTATAATCAACAATTGATCAATCGCGGCAAACCCACAAGAACACGCAGATCTATCTTCAGCCAGGAACACCAGCAAGCACTCTGGATGACACACAGTCGTCAGCCGTAGATTTACCCTTTCTACAAGAGAAACTTCAACAAGATCGTATCTTGGGTTCCAAAATAATTCACTAAGCTATTGGGGTTTTTTTTAATTGAAAAACAAAGTTTTAAACCATAAATGAAGAAGACAAAATAATTCTGCAACTTGCAGTTTCGTGTATCTGAAAAAATCAGGTCTTCTTAAAGAAAAACGACTCATTTAACACACTATTTATAAAAATCTTGTGTCCGTGATCTCGCTCGAACGAGATCCTTATGTCGCTCGAATGACTTTAAATTTCATTTGACGTGACATCTCACAACAGAGCAAAAGAGTTTAGAAAACTAAAACAGTGTGATGTCATTTGATAAAACTCTTCAAGCTAACTCCAAACGAGGTATCTCGCGAGATAGCTTGTCGCTTGAAGATGTCGTTTGAACGACATTGAAATGTCATTTGAATGACATCAGCGAAAAATAAACTTTATTAAAACTTCGTCTCAACACTTAGAAAAAATTATTTTGACAATAAATAACACCACGGATGTGTAAAAACATTTTAGAAAAAATATCTTAACACTTTAAATGAGCTATTAAGGGACTTAAATACAACCTTACCAAAATCTATCTCGTAGAGGCTTGCCTGTTGAAGAATGTTGATATTCGAATCCGTCTTGATGCATGATTGATCTTTGAACTTTCTTTGACGGTTGTAGCGGTATACGACATACTCTAATGTAAACCGAACAATATAAAATATATTCCCACAAAAGTATTTCTTCTCATATAACTCATTACAATGGAAACTCTAAATATGATTAAATACAACTAAGAGTGAAATATATAAGCAAAATATCTCAAATTTCTATGACTATTTGTAACTTCTATACACATCATGGCTCATTTATAACCTTCTGCGGCTACTAGCCTAAGGAAACAATGAATGTGAAAGGGATGAGCTCAAATATCTCAGCAAGGTTTAAATTAAAGTCCTCAGCCCAACTATCAAAGTTATTACTAGAAAATAATAGATATATTATCAAGGCATTGGAAGTAAATGGTACAATTAAGCAAGATGGTATAAGTAAATAGGAAGGATAAAAATATGAAATTTCTCAACCCATCAGATAACCCTGATGACCTAAGGCTCAATCTCCCTTAGTTCATCACTCCATGACTTCTCCCAAGGCTCAATCCTCATACTCTGTGGCCCTTATACATGATATTGGACTTCTCAATGACCTTATTCCAGGTATCTTAGAACTAGTCATGCCATAGGTCATGGTCTCCCCTCCTGCCCAAGTCCAGGATGGCAGATCCGCGGTCTGCTGTGAACTCCACACCTTGGCCAATCTTTGCCATCGTATAAGTCCATTAGTTAGTCCTAGGTTCAATGTCCCTGGAATTAACTTCTTTGACCTCAATCACTAAGCATGAATCCCTTAATAGACAATGACACCTCGGCCATGACAAATAGTGTCGTGACCTTATCATCGAATCCCACCTCATAAATAACCCAAGCATAATATGATATTGCCTAAACTTAGTAGCCTCAAAGAAGGAGTTAAAAATCCTGATAAAAAACTAAAAGGGCATTTTAGTAAAACATTAATTTAAAACCCTAATTATCTTGCAACTCAGTTTGTCAAAGTTCAATTGTAAACCCCTAGTAAAACTTAATAAGATCAATATGATTATCCTCAAAGACTCAGGTCCTCTACACTCTACATAAAAAACTTAAGAGCAAAAATACTAGATTAAACTTAAGATGAATAATAACATTACCATGTATTCAAAATCCCAAACGAATAGTGAAACTCCATGGCTTCTAAACCTCATTGAACAATAACTATTCATAGCCTATAAACCTAGAAAACCACATGAATAGTAAAACTCCATGGCCACTAAACCCAAAAACATGCAAAGGCTCACATCACTTAAATGAAAATATGAAAACTAGAGTTTTTGATATGAAAAAAGAGGAATCTGATAGATTCCTTACCTAAATGGATTTACTTTGATGAACAGTAGACGTCCACGGGCTCTTTTTCGGCAGCACTTCCTCTCTCCCCCCAAATCTCACTTTATCTCTCTATAGTGGTAAACAGAGTTTTAAAATCTTTGAAAAGTGTGGCAAGATTTAATATTTATAGGAATTTCTAGCGAATTTAGGATTTCCTTTATGACAACACATTTCCATAAATACCCATAAAAACAATTTCAGAACCTTTATGACTTTTCCCTCAAGTCATGACCTAATTATTCCATAACATCACCTCACGTGCTTGAGCATTTTTAAGCCTAGATCACTAAATGTTGTGGCATGTTCCCTTAAGCCAAGGACATCCTTATACATATGTGGTTTATAATTCCAAGGTCGTGGCCTTAACAGATAAAACTTGTATCCATGGCCTCTTATACTGTCGTGACCTACTATAAACCTAGGGTTATTACATTTGGGTTGACCTTTTTTAATGTCCATGGATACAATAGATTATTTCAAAACATTGGTCTTGGATTTAGCAACAAAAGTATTTTTATCATTGAATCCAATTCTAAAATTGTCATTTTTTATTTGGACAATGCCTACAATCTTATCCAACTTCTCTGACTTAGTATCTCCTCTAACTCCTCAATCCTAGACTCAAGAAAAAGTTTAAACTCATAACACATTAGGGATTACTTTTTCATGTTCTTCAACTATCCAAGAAGGTTATCTCTCTCCCCTCAAAAAGTGTGGGCTGAATAACGTTGCTAATGCCGTTTAATACAAGATTAAACTGTATAAGCAACTCCGAGAAGTTTGTTGAAGAAACCCTTTTCTTTTGAAAATAAAAATGATAAACAACAAGATGTGTTTACAAAAAAACTTATGTACGAGAATAACCAAGACTTTGTAATCAGTTTTAAAACTAAGATAGTTTCAAAAAAAAATCAGCACACTATAGAATGAGATGAGGAGATGAAGATAATCAGAACACACTATTTTTAACGTGGTAAAACCTCTCCCAATAGAGGAAACATCTACGGTGACTTCTAAGTCACGAAAGTAAAAATCCACTAAAAACAAATAGCAGTTACAAACAATACAACATACATGCACACAACTCAGCCTATTCTAAGTTTAGGAATATACCCCACTTGGTGTCCTTCTAACTTCTCGTAGATCTGATTGTTGATGATGTTCTTCCAGTTTGATAACTTCCCCTTTGCTTTAGCTTTATTTGCGTCGACTCAATAATCTTTGATCTTATTCACAACACTTTCAGTGTGGTAGTGTGTCAAGTGTTTGTGATGTAATTTCTAAACACATGCATGAACTCACACACACTTAGTTTTTACAGATAGTCCTAGAAAATTACATATAAAGACTATATGCTGTGATTTTCTTTTCTTTCTTTCTTACAGAACTTAAAACCTTTTTGACCTTTTAATCTATCCCAGATTCCACGGATATCTTGCTTCAAAATCGGTCAAGATCTTAATCAATCTCAGTTTTTAAAAATATTTTCGAGATCGAAAATCTCCAAGTGAGAATCCAACTAGGTCAAGGTTTTGTTTCATAAGAACAGAAAACATAAAATATTTACACATCTAAATCAGCAAAGATTTTCACAAAACGAGAAACAAATATGCAGATCTAGTGATATGTGACATGCAAAGTGTAGATCTAAGATTTCTATGATAAAGAAATACAGATCTCACCAAAAATGTCTAAGTTGGTAACAAGATCACAGATCAAGAGGTTACAGCTACAAACGATCAAACCAGTAACACCAATCTCTCTCAAACACTCAAGGTTGTGTTTGGGGTTTTGAATATACGAAGGTTTGAAGATGGTTTGAAGTTTTTTAGGGTTAGGGTTAGGATTTATCTAACTCGGTTCCCTTTCTCTCTCTTCTCTCTTTTCTTTTCTCTCTTCTCTCTCACTTCTCTCTTCTCTCTTTTTTTTTCTCTCAATTTGGACGACTGCCAAAAGTTCCTAAAGGTTAAGAATAGGAGGGTTTATATAGGAGCCAAGGAAGGTTCTGGATTGCTGATCGAAATCAACGGTTGAGATTCAGTCTTCCTTATATTGACTTGATCCAAGGGTGGTAATATAGCGGTGGTTAAAATGAAGGTGATTGGTCCAAAGTGATAGCACATGGATAGACTTAAAACACATGCAGGCCATAGATAAGGTTTGATCTAACGATCCATAATACACCAGGCAGTTCTCTCACAAAACAAACACAAATTGAGATAACAGGAACATGACAAGTGTTGGCATTCCATAGGTTGGCAAACGCGCGTCCTAAAATAATTACATGCAACACCCTAAAGTCTCTGGCGCATTGATATTCTACCCAATCAAACATTCTAATGAAAAACATATTTTTCATAATAGCATTTTAATTCCACAAAGTTTATAAACACACTTTTATTTAAGAAAACATTATTTTAAAAATGTTTAAAAATTCCCAAAAATTTATTAAAACAACATTTTAAGGGGAATTTAACACACAATCAATTATGAGCAATATATACACATGTATGCACTTCTAATGTGTGTAGTGTGATTCAATTTATACCTTGTTTGGATCATAGAAGAGGATTAGAGAGAATAATTCTGAGGTTCTTTGGATTCTAGGTTAGACAACAAATTTTGTCACAATTTCCAAATTAGTTGAACACTTATACAATATAGACTTAAGTAAGTCAAAGGTATAAGGTGCTTCATGGGCTTCTCTCTAAGAGTCATTTCACATGCCCTTAAATCCTCAATCAATTTACTATCATTATTTCTTGTGGTACATTCTATCAACCTAGATTCTAACTTCAAGTTGGACTTTTTAAACTCCAATGACTCGGTCTACAACTTACATAAGGCCATTTGAAGCTCACACTCCTCTTCATCTTCATCATCACCACTCTTTTAGGAATCACAAGACCGAACCTCAGAACAGTCATGCAAATTATCCTCTTCAACGAGGGAAGAATTTTCATTTAGGCCCATATGACTAGCTGTGAACGCGGTGTAGTTATGCTCATCGGAGGAATCTAGTTCCTCTTTTAACTCACTATCACTAAGGGTATCATTGTATACCTTAGGCTTCTCGCCTTCTTTTTTAGTTTAGTGGGACACTCACGTGAAAATGTCCAAATCCTTGGCATTCAAAGCACTTGTTTCGGTCATCTAAATCTTTGGGGTTATCCATCGTCTTCCTATCAAGGTAATTAAAGTTCTTAGGTTTCTTCCCAAACTTCTTATTTTCTCTAAACTTAACAAACTTATGGAACTTCCTAGTAAACAAGCGAGATGGACATCTTTAAATTCAAGAAGATCTTCACAGAAAAGGTATAAAATAATTTAGGATTTCAAATTTATTTACGTTTGTATTTGGGAGTTATTTTTATTAAAATTAAGGCAATTTTCAAACATTTTTCTGGACTTAATATTTTTTAAAAAATGCACAAATCGTTCAAACGAGATGGACATCTCGTTCAAATGACTTTCAACCTCGTTCAATGTGATCGTTAGAATGTTCCTTCGATCGAACATGTAACGAGGGTGTATTATTTTGTCATGATTGAAGTTTGTTTAAAGATGTTGCAAATACCTAAAGACTTCCTAAGATACTCGAATCGAAATGGATTTAAAGGTTTCGTACAAATATTGGATAAATGATGATCGGTGCCCACAAAGCTCGAGGACACGACCTTCTCCTCAACTAGGCCTCAAATAAATCCGTCGCATATCCTAATGTGCTTTATACCCGAATGCTGAACTGGATTACATGAAATGTGAATGGAACTCATATTATCACAGGAAATAGTCATTGTGCCTTGCGAAATACCGTAATCCTCCAATATTTACTTCATCCATAAGAGTTGCGTGCAATAACTCCCGATGGCTATATACTCAGCCTCCATCGTGGACAAAGATATGAAGTTTTGATTCTTGCTCATCCATGAGATAAGAGCACTCTCAAAGTTGAAATACCCACCTGAAGTGCTCATACACTCATTCACATTCCCAACCCAATCGACTTCCAAATAGGATGACAAGCAATCATCGGTATCAAAGGAATATCAAATACCATATGATAGAGTCCCACTCACGTATTTAATAATACATTTAAGAGTGTGCAAGTTTGAATCTTTTGGGTACACCTGGCCTCGTGCACAGACTCCAACACTAAAGGCAATATCGAGTCAACTAGCGGTAAGGTAAAGAAGACTACCTATCATGCTACGATATAAAGTCTGCTCTATACTTGTGAAAGAGGGTAGACACCTCCCACTATCATATTTGATAATGTCGTCGGCCCTAAATCTGTCTCATAGTGGACGAAGGATGATTTTAAGTGGAGCAACTTTAATTCCCGCAATTTGAGTGCCAGCTTAGGAGTCGTCACCCCTGACAAGTTTTGCCACATTATAACGTGCACCACGTACCCTCCAGCTCACTCATGAGGGTATCAATGTTGTGAAAGCTTCTAAGCTGCAAAACCTCACCACACAATTTGAAACAATAACAATGCTTGAATCCGAATCTTTCAGGAGTTTTATGCACAACTTTCTGGCATAGGTAACTCAAGTTTCAATTTAGGTGAGAGGATACCTGAGATGCACATAGTTAATAAAACCTTAAGATCACTTCCCACTCACTTTATTCCTCAGTTTATGGTTCTTAATTCGCTAGGGATCTCAGATACTCTTAGGTTAGAAAAACTTGTAGGAGATCTTTAGACATACAAGATAGATATGTTCCTAAAAAGAGTTAAGCCTAAGGATAAGGGGTAGCACTTAAAGCTCAATCTAATAAAATAAAGGAAGTGTGTAAAAAGATAGAGGAAGATTCATCCGATTCTAAATTTAATTATGATGTAGATGATTTGGCCCTTTTTGCAAAAATTTCAAGAAATTTATCAAACTTAAAAATAGAAATACTTCTAAAGATAAGAAAAGATTTGAGAAAGATAAAAAATTTAAAACAGGCAAGAAAAATTTTGAAAAAGAAAAGAAAGATTTCCCAAAGAAAGACGAGGAGATATGTTACAAGTGTGAGTGAAGGGGTCATTAAATTCACGAGTGTCTGACTAGGTTGAAACGTTAATGGAAAGGCAAAATTATCTTAAATGACACAATTAGTGATAGCGAGGTTGAGTCGATGAGTTCGAGAGAAGAATCACCGCATGGATGTAACTTCACCGCATTTATGGCTAGTCATGTTAGTACATAGAGTGCACCTCACGATGATGAGGAAGCTACTAAACATGAACACCTCGACAGTAAGTCCAGTCGTTTCGAGGAGAGTGAGGTTGAGAATGATTTGAGTGAGAGTGAGAGTGAGAGCAACCTTCAACGTGCTTGCTCCGAACTTTACGTCGAGTCCTTTTAAATGAAAAAACAAAATAAAGGTTTAGTGATGAGAGTTTTAGCGTTAGAGAAAGAGTTGCGTGAGGCAAGAGAGGGCGAAGCCTCGGTAAGAAAAGCTTTGGGATAAAGAGTTTGTTTAGTTGAGAAAGAGGACGAGGACTTGACCAACAAGTTGGCTAGTCTTACGAGAGATCTCCAATCATCTATCGAGACTCATGATAAACTTGAAGCACTTGTATCCCAACTCAAGAAAGATCTCGAACGTTCCCGGGAGGCCAAGGTAACTATTGAGGACACATCGAAGATAAAGTAGGTAGGTAAGATACTCCTCGGCCCGGCTTTAGGAAACGTTGAGAGGTAAGGAATAGGCTATCATGGTGCATCCACTTCTCACATCACACCCGAACCAGTTCCCAAGTTTGTGATGGATCAGTTTTTAACCTAAAGAAAGCGAGTACTTTTACAGCGGGTTTTAAGAAATCAAAATTATAAAAGTCTCATCAATTTTTTGTATGCAATAGTAATTTATAAGGTGGCATAAAATTCGGGGCGATGAGGCTCGTTAGAATAAATACAAAGACTTGTTTGAGTGAGAATATACTTTATTTGAACGACACTAAGGTCGTTTGAAGGACAATGAACGAGCTTCAAATGTGACAAAACAATACGCCCTCGTTACATGTTCGATTGAAGGAACCTTCTAACGACCACATCGAACGAGGTTATAACGTCTTTTAAACGCGACGTACATCTCATTTGAACGATTTGCGCATTTTTTGAAAAAAAATTAAGTAAAAAAAAATGTTTAAAAACAGCCTCGATTTTAATAAAAATAACTCACAAACTCTATTTTGATTCACCATCATCGCTCTTATATATATATGTGTGTGTGTGTGTGTGTGTGTGTGTGTGTGTGAATCATTTTAAAACCATAGATTTTTATATCTGAGTAATACTTGTGGGAAGATTCTCTTCACTACTGACCCGTTGTGGTTCTCAAGGGATTCATGCTGAAAGGAAGACCAAGGTTCATCGGTGGATACCGAGGGTGGACCACCACCTGTGGACGAATCTGAACTGAGTCGTATTTTGTAGAGGTTTTTGTAAATTGTATCTTGTAAAAACTTTATAGTGCTAATAAATGGTTTTATTTGCAAGGGGTTTCCCTCAATTTGCCATGATTGTATTTGCGTGTATAATTTTATCTACTTTATCTCCTAATTGCTTGTTGAAGGTAATAAAGGTAAAATTTGGACTTGTGTGTGCGAGACACTTAATGATAGAAATTATCCATTGAAATAGCAAGCACACTTTCATCTCTGACCGCGTATTATTTCGATCAATAATGAAGAAGTAACCGTTTTTCGTATGTTGATCTAAGCACAAGAATTTAGACTTGAAGGGTCCGCATTGTCTAAATCTATTCTCCTCTGACAATCTCGGATCTCCCCTATACAGAATCAATTCAGATTTGGGCCGAATTGATTTTCGGCCCAAGCAAATTTGGCCCCTTTCTTTTACAAGCTTTCCATTAGGGATTTTGTATAAATTATTTTTCCCCTCATTTATTTGAAAGATATTTCATAATCTTCATTTTTAAGATAGTTTTAGTTGATTTTTGGGAGCTTTCCTTCTCTCTCCCTTATATAGTTTAGTATGTATGCTACTACTCATCATCTTCTTCATAATTTTCTTGCTTTTAATCTTAGTTTATTGTTTTGTAATCTAGTTTTATTCTAGTATAATTACTTTTTTTGTTTATTTAATATTTTCATTTATTAATTAGTTATAGTTATTGTTTTAATCATATGTGATAACTAGTTTAAAGCTTGGGATCATATTTCCACCATTGATGGGTATTGAGCTTTAAAATCTAAGTTTCGAGTTGAAACACTTTCAATTGAAACCTTGTGTATTAAAGTCGTAATATTATGGAAATTACTTCCTTTGTCATGCAACAGTATTACTTATAGCGATATTGCGACTTTAATCCATTTGTGACCATATTCGAGTGAAAGCTTAATCTTTCATTATTGAATTAAATTTCTTTGTTTTTATGTTAATAATTAATTGAATATGCTTGGTTAAGTGTGTTTCGACCCATATGTGTTGTTAGCCCATGGAGGGAAAATGATCATAATCTCATTTTTGTAATTTAATTCAGTTTACCTATTGCATAATGTTAATTTTATTCTCCCATAGTCATCTTTTTTTTCCCATTTTCTAAGTACTAAATTAATTTAATCCTAATTTTAGTTTCCTACAGATTTGATCCCCACTTGTTGCTACACTTGCATATATAGCTTGCCAAGTTGTGTTATTTATTTTTTATAGGGCGTAAATACCCAATGAAACATATTTTACAAATGAAGTTTACGCCTCATCAAAACTGGTGTTTCCAATGATCTTTCAAATAATTGTCTGATCAATGATTTATGTTCTCGATTTTAGAAGTTATTATACTTTAGTCCTTGAATCATTGATTTTATGAAAAACTTCATGAATTAAACTTTGAATCCATGTGCACATGCGTGTTTATTGCCTAAATGATTTAGTTTAAGGCCTTTATAATTCGATAATTTTTTGTTGTATTACATATACTTACACCTAGTGATCTTTGGCCTTTTCTTCATTTGTGAATGTTATACATTACTCTTTCCTCCTTGAAATGTTAAAGTCATCGGTAATCTCACTATTCTGTCATTGATCGTTTATTAATTGAGTTCATATTTTGAAATGCGTTAGTTGATCATGATTTTCAAAGTTTTTCCGACTAAAGAATTGCGTAAACTTTAGGAAATGATCATAGGTCATCTTTATCATTTCACCTATATTGACCTTGACATCACCTTATATATTTTCCTAGTCAACCCCTTTTAGCCTAAATATTAGCATTTTTTTCAAAATCCAAAATCCCATAACCATCTATAAATTGGAGTTTTAAACCATACATATCACCTTCCATATCTTTATTTGGAATGATACTTGGGATTGAATGATGTTATTGTTTTGTGGCTGCAATTAAGCATGTGAGAGTATGAAAGAAAACAAAAGGTGAAGAAAAAAAAGATAAGAGAAAAGAAGAAAAGAAAAGAAAAAAAGATGAGAAAAAGAAGAAAATGAAACAAAGAGAAAGTATTTCAATGTTGTACATAGTGTTTAATAATCCTTATTCACTCTTTCCATTGTTATATCCAATGCTTTGTATGGAAATTATATTCCAATTTTGAAATTGCCCTCAATTTTCCAATATCCAAAGCATTTCATCCTCAAACACCTTTGAATCCATAAATATCCACTTCATTTCATAACCTTAACCCCAAACCTACGTTACTACCCTTGAAAGTCCTATGTAATCCTAGTGAGAAATTGATTCAAAAGTCGAAATAGTTGCGATAATCTATGAAAGGAATTTTGCCTCCCTTGATGAATGATATCCTTTTATTGAGATTGCAATTTTTTCATTTTATATGGCCTTATTTCCATTAGCATTTCCCATTATTCTTGCGTGTCCCATGTGTATTACCCCTATTCTTAGGGATTTCATTTGTTGAGTGTAAAAAATGGAGAGGATTGAATACCATGTTGCACTTTAATGTTTATCCAGCTTATAAAAGTTTATGCCTCGACAAAAAATGGCATCGTTGTCGACGAACGGTTCATTATAGAATTTTAGTATCTTATCACTTTATGTATATATTGTATATTCATTTTACTTGCTTTGTGAGTTGTATTAAATTTTTTGAGAAACTTGAAATTTTGGTGATCATCACATGTTTGAATTTACTGTGTGCTATTTCTAAAAATGGCTGATTTTAACTCCTTACATAGTGGTAATTATTATAATAACAGTTTTAAAAGTTACACTCCTAAGACTATGCGTGAATGTTTCCAAATTCTTGAAAATGAAATAATTGAGCGTGAAAAAAATTCACCACCACTTATGATAATGGGGGATTACATGAAAATTCTGGAAAATGAGAGAGTTCGACAAAGCGCTTAAGAGACTTTTCAAAGTGAGAATAAGTAATTGAATTACCAATTTGAGATTCATGAAGCTTGGACTAATGAAGAAAGTGTCTAACTATATGAAATGAATTCTTTGAAAGATTTCAAAACTCATAACTAATATTAGAATCTACAACTTTATCTTGCAATTATTCATCATAGATAGCAGCTTATTTATAATACTGCTTTACAAACTTAACATTGGGACTGATAAGGAAAAAAACAAAACGGCTAAAAACTAATAAGGAGAAATAAAAGGAAAAACTAGTTGTTACAAAAACAACTCAAAGTTATTGAGACATTTTAGCTTCCTTTGAATAGCTCCTGATGACTCAGCATGTGTAGACTTTCTTGCATGCGTTTGCATTCTAACATTCCCCCTCAAGTGAAGGGTCTGTAGAAGACAAACGCTAAGCTTGAACAGTAGATTTGGAAATTTCGGATAAGTTGATGTTGAGTGCTGTCAAACCGATTGAGAAGATCACCACTAACACCATGACCCTTGAGAATAAACATAACTCACATCATTTTCGCCGCGATAGATGCAAAGACACGATATTCATCTTCAGAAAAGAGAAAATATAAGGTCTCAAAGACCATATTAGCTTAATCAAAATTGATTCAAAGGCTCAATTATCGGTTTTGGCCGAACCAACACCTGTAAGGGGCCTCTTAGGCCAAAATGAGCTTGATCATAATGGATTCAAAGGTTCTATGATTCTTGGTCTTAATCACGATGGGTTTAGGGGACTGTCGTGTTACTGAATCATTCGAACACAATATACAATCCGACATTTAATGTGGACCAGGTCCCTATAAATATGATTTTTTTTATTATTATCAGTGTTCTGTCCATTGCGGTACCGTTGTCGCTGCACATGCGTATGAGGATGGCTCGAATCTTGATATTTTCTTTGTTGAGGGTGTGACTAGACCTGGAAATTTTGACACGACCCGAAAACCCGACTCTAACTCGACACGATTTTTACGGGTCAGGTCATGTCTAAATAGGTCCGGATTGAAATCGGGTCAGACCCGTCTAACCCGTTTATTAAACAGGTCGTGTTTCAAGTCAATCCGTATAACCCGCAATTGGATCGCAATTGCGCCAATTATTTTTCAGGTTCATTTTGGGTCACTTTCGGGTCAATAACCTACTAAACCCATTTTGACATGATTAATTTTAAACCATTGATTTTCTAATCTAACGGTCAAAAAAATGAAAAACCAAAAGGGTGAATTAAAAAACCTAACCTAACCTAACTCATTTAGAAAAAAATAAAGCACGCACAACCCTAATGCCTAAACCTTCTCTTCCGGAGCGCCGACCTTCTCTTCTCTCGGGTGTTATCTTTCTCTCTTTCCACTCTCAGGTCTTATCCCTTCTCTCTCTGTTCTCTTATCCCTTCTCTCTCTCCTCTTATCCCCCCACCCCCCCACACACACAGCGACATCACACAGCACACACGCACACAGAACACATAACACAGAACACACACACAAAGCACACAACACACACAGCACAGCACATGCACACATAACAGAACACAGAACACGCACATGAAATTGGTAAGTTTAATTTATAAACATGTTATTATAATAAACTGTTTAATTTATAAACTGTTTATATATTTTTAGTGTTATGTTTAATTTATAAACTGTTTACCAACAGACACACTTTCTTAGTATTAAGTTTAATCTTTACACCAAAAATATATTAAGTTCAACAATTGACAATTGTGAAGTCCCTTTTGTTCTCCTCATGAAATTGGTAATTTGATAGTTTTGTGTTGGTAAACAGTTTTGTGTTGGTAAATGTCAATTTTCTCAACAATTCAGTGATAGGGGAAATTGCAAACTGTTAACTAATTTTTATGAAATTAATTTTTATTTAGTTTTCTATTGGCTTAGTATCACTATAGATTTGTTAATAAATATTAAATAATATTTTTTTGTAGATGGAGTCGGATGGGCTAAATGTCAGTTTGCTCAATAATTCTATTGATGTTGATATAATGATGGAGGATGATGATGATGACGATGATGACGTTATAGAAGTGGATCAAGTACAACCACAAGAAGGTTCAAACAAATCCACTACTAGTGCTAAGGGCCAAATCAAAGGAGGCACGCGTAGAAGGAGATGTACTTCTAATGTGTGGCCTTTTTTCGAGATTCTCAAGCAAAAGAGGGTAGATGGTAAAACAAGATGTAAGTGCAAGAAATGCGGGACTGTCTTCATTTGTGATATCAGGTATGGAACCGATGATTTAAAGCATCATAGAGATAAATGTGAAATGACAAGCACCCGTAACATAGGACAATTGATTGTTCAATAATAACTAGCGACAAATACTATGTCATTGGGTGACCCAAAATTTAATCCCGAAGTATTTAGGGAGATGATGGTTTCATCCCTCATTATGCATGATTTACCATTTTCATTTGTTGAGTATAAGGGCATAAGAGCACTCTTCTCTTATTTATGTGATGATGTACCACTCATATCTCGAAACGCCGCTAAAGCGGATGTGTTAAAAATGTACCATAGGGAGAAGGCTAGGTTTAAACTAATGCTTAATGAAGTCCCTGGAAGGGTATGTCTAACTTCATATTTATGGTCATCAATCGTTACGGATGAGAATATATGTGTTACGGCACATTTTCTTGATAAGGAGTGGGTGTTGCAAAGAGGATTTTGGTTTTTTCTTATATGGCACCCCTACATAATGGGGTTTCTTTGTGTGATAAAATTCGCTCTTTTTTTAGGGAATGACGAATTAAAACAAAATTATTTTCTGTGACCCTAGATAATGCTTCTTCAAATGATTCATTTGTTTCCATGTGCCGAACACAACTAAATGCTAGAAAGGCTATTTTGTGTAATGGGGAATTCTTTCACATAAGATGTTGTGCACATGTGCTTAATTTGATAGTTCACGATGGCTTGAAAGAAATTTATGTGGTGTTCAAAAGATTCGTGAAAGCATCAAATATATCAAAGGTCCACAACCTAGAAAAGTAAGCTTCATTCAATGTGCAAAATTGTTATCTCTAGATGTTAAGAAAGGCTTGAGACAAGATGTTCCGACAAGATGGAACTCAACTTGTTAAATGCTTAAGAGTGCTCTTTTCTACCGTGAGGTTTTTTCTCACTTGGAATTAAGTGATTCAAATTATAATCATTTCCCTATGGAAAGTGAGTGGGAGAAAGTTAGCAAAATATGCAAGTTTTGGGGTGTTTTTGATAATATAACTTGTGTTTTCTCCGGGACGAAGTATCCTACAGCAAATTTGTACTTTCCTTTGGTGTTTATTGCGTACTAGACATTGAAAAACCAAATGGAAAGTAATGATCCATACTTGCAAAACATGACGATTATGATGTTCGAAAAATTTGAGAATTATTGGTCTGAATTTAGCATGATTTTGGCTATATCCGTGACACTAGATCCAAGGTACAAAATTCATTTTGTTGATTTTTGTTAAAAGAAAGTGTATGGGGTTACTTCACCTCAATTTGTGGAAGTTCAAGAAAATTTGTTTGTATTATTTGATGAATATGATGTGAAGCCTCCTTCTTGTAGTTCGGTGCAAAATAAGTTCGTTAATAGTTTAAATGATACATACTTTAGCATGGATACAAGATATGTACTAAAGGTAAATTTATTTCTATTAATTTGTGTTCATATAACTTGTTTTATTTATATAACTTGTTCTAAAGGTAAATGTATCTATTTTTTATTCATATAACTTATTTAGGAGTTTGTTGACTTTGAAAGTGAGGAATTTGGTTCTTGTGCTCAAAAGTCACAACTAGAGCTTTATTTGGACGAACCAAGAGTTGATTGGAATGCTGACTTAGATGTTTTAGCTTTTTGGAAAGCAAATCAATTTAGGTATCCCCAACTTGCTGCAATGGCAAGAGATGTTTTGAGCATTCCTGTATATACGATTACCTCGGAATCTGCATTTAGTATGGGTAGAAGGGTTATTGGTCAATATAGAAGTTCACTTAAACCCAAGGAGGCAGAAGTGTTACTTTTCACAAAAGATTGACTCTTCGGTGCTATTGGTAATTTGTATATTTGAATTTATTTTTATTATTTTTATATTTCGTTGTTTTGATTTTAATTTCATTTGTGAATGCAGAATCTGCACAAGATCAACTTGATGATCTCACAAAAAATATCTTAAACTTGGAAATCAACACGAAAAATGCTCCTTCATCATCGTCGGTGCCCAATGCTCAACTTCTTTTTCGGTTTCGGGTGTGCAATTATCATATTTTAGTAAGAAAAATCGTATTATAACTACTTTAATTAAAAAAAATCTAATTGTTATTTGAACATTTGAGTTTGCAATAATTGATTTTCATGAAAAAAAAATTAAGTTATAGTATTTTAACATCTATCAATTCCTAGCATTTTAATGAATGCTTACTTTTTTTGTAGGTATATGAGTTGAAGGGTTCCTTTTTGGCGCTTGAAGTTGAAGATTAAGTTCACATCTTTGTAGTTTGGTTGTTTATATTTTGGATTTGGATTGTATGATGGCACTTTAAACCGTTTATGAATTCGTTTATTATTTTGTACTTGTTTATGGATTTGATCAAAATCCATAAACTTGTTTATGGATTCGTTTAAGTATCTTTGTAGTTTGGTTGTTTATATTTTGGATTTGGATTGTATGATGGAACTTTCAAAACCTTTTATGGATTCGTTTAAGTATCGTTTTGAACTTGTTTATGGATTTGATAAAAATTAGTATGTTACTAATCTTATGTATGAACTTATGTTAAATAAATAGCTTAATGGTTAATAATGTACCACGTACGACTAAGGACCTATTTTATAAAATATTAAACATATTTTATAAACATGTTATTACTATCATGTTAACAGGTTGAAAAATAACATGTTTATTAAACGGGTTAGCGGGTTGTGTTAGGTTTTTGAGCTTAACATGACCTATTTATTAAACGAGTTAGCAGGTCATGTCAGGTTTTCGAGTCGAAAATGACCTGTTTATTAAACGGGTTATGCGGGCGTGTTGTGTAACCCGTTTGTTAAACAGGTAATGTTCGAGTTTCATCTTTTGACACGATTAATAAACGGGTCGTGTTCGGGTTGAGGGTTTTATCATAATACAAGGGTCTTGACCCGACCCGAACCCGACCTGCCAACACGAATTGTGAGGCCTAGGTGAGACTGAATGACCTAGGAAAAAAATAACAATGCAAATATATATATATATATATATATATATTTTACTGTATTCCTGCGGAGCAAGCAAGGCGACTACCAGGTCTTGGTCTGGTAACATAATAGCTAAGAGAGAGTACTTAACGCGAAGATATATCTGTAACACCCCGTGTTTTTATTTATTATTTTAATTAATTAATTGAAATTTTCGAGAAAAATAAATTTTTGAATTTTAAAATTTTTATTGGCAAAATATGTTGGTTATGATTTTAGAAGAATAAAACTTCAAGCGGAATTGAAATCGGAGTTAAAACGGATTTTATATTGATTTTACAATATTTTGTCTTATGGCATTTTTTGGGCAAACTGTCAGTTTTTCGGGGTGATCGATCGATCGACGGGGGGTAGATCGATCGACCCTCCCAGAAAACGTGCGCTGTAGGACTCCTAATCACTATATAACCTTGTTAATCCGTAGGGGGACTTCTCATAATCACTTTTTCTCCAGTTTTTCACCAGAGAACACTTCCAAATATTTTTCCTCTCACTCATAATCATCAACCTCCAACAAAATCAAGTTTTTGTCACAAGTTTTGGCACAAGTTTTTGAAGGCTTAATTGGGGTTTAATCAAGATCGTTCAAGAACACTCTTTTGCTAATTTTTCGCAAGGAATTCAGATTTCTAATCAGATTTTCAACACGATCTTCACAGGCATGAATACTCTATTCTTTTCCTTTAGTATTATGCGTTTTAAGTGTCACCTAAACACTTAATTACATGTTTTCTCAAAAATAATTAGTAACTTAATTAGAAAAATTGAATACTAATTATGGGGCTGTTTTTATAAAATCTTTTAATCTGAATAATATTCATAACCTTTTGGGTACGTAGGATTCATGAGTGATTTTGGGTTTTATTGGTGTAGGTTGCATGTAGAAAAACTCTAGTTTTAAAATAAATGATTTTTGGGTGCGTATAACTCATGTAATACATGTAGAGATAATAAAATTTTGTTTTGATGAATATATGATGAAAACTTGGTATATTTAATTTAAATAATTAAATGAGATTATTTGGGTATTTTTGATGTTGTGATAATTTAATTAAATATTTAATTAAATTGGACTATCACGCGTAGTTTGGAGCATTGGTTTATTGTGCATATTTGTGTGACTTTTTGATATTATTATATTGCCTTTGTGACGACGGGTTGTTGGGTAATTTTGCTCTCCCTCTACTTTAGGATGCCTTCTAGGTATGGGACTAGCGGGTAGACTTTTTATGATTTACGCCTTCTAGGTATGGGACTAGTAAGGGTAGATTATTGCATTTTTATCATCTTGAGGGTGGGCTAATTTTTATTACTTTATCGTCGTTATGGTAGTCTAAGTACGAGACTAAGTTAAGATTTAAGTTAGAAAATCCTCTTATACATAGGATAGGACGTATTGATAACTTGGGGACCCTTAGGTATAGGACTAAGGGGTATTTTGAGGATCTCACATCGATTAAAAGGGTGGGGTGATTATAAATTGAGAACTTGAGAATTAATGCCTAAGATAAAAATGGGTATTAAAATTTGTGGCGACATAATGTGTCGGGGCCTACAGTTTAAACGGGTCATAGGACGATTTATGTCGTGTCGTGTGTGGAACCTTGTCATGTGTCGGGGCCGACAGTTAAACGGGTCAGAGGACGATTGACAAGGGGAACCTTGTCATGTGTCGGGGCCGACAGTAAACGGGTCAGAGGACGATTGACAAGGGGAAGTGTGACACTTTTATAAAAAGTGAGAACGATAATAAAAGTTGGTTAATTTAATTAAATTAACATCGTGGGAGTTGGGAATTTAAAATCATATTGGTGTGCCTTTATAAATGGGGATTTTTGCAGGTAGTTAGTAGATTATAATTATCGCGTTTAATTATCCCGTTTAATTTAAATATTCTATTGTGATATTTATTGCGTATAATGCTACTGTCTGGATTCAAGGATCCTATTTGAGGAGAGTAGTGTGTATTCTTGCTCGGGGCTTTGGCTCTGACCCATGTGTTGACTAATATTTTTCAGGATTAGAATTGGAGAAGCTGCATAAGTTTATCGGAGTTATCATTTGAAGGTGCAGCTGGAGCTGATTTACTTTATCGTTTTGTTTCAGTTTAGACTTTCTTTTCCAGTCGTATTTTATTATGAGATTTTATTGGAGTTTTATTGGGCCATTCGGTTCCAAAGTTGTTTAAAGGATTTATATTGGATTATTCAGATCTTTATTATTCAGGTTTTATTTAATCATTATTGGAGATTGGATTTTTTGGAGTTAGCATGTGATCGATCTTTTATCGCTTAGTTATTTGTGATTATTTGAGCTTGATTCAATTATTTATGGACTGATTATTTATGTCTCATATCTGTCTCATGCTAAGAATGGTATTTTATTTAGTTCACGCCCGGCATAGTTCGGCGGCGGTGGCTAGCCACCCCGTCTGTCGAATTTTGCGGGGTGTGACAATATCTTACCCCAATCAACAACAAGTCTTTCCCCAGGTACCCAGATGGGTCTTCTGGTCCTCTTGTTATCTTTGTCGTGTTAACAAATCTCAAAAGCTTAGTCATAGGATGAAACTTTATAACTGATGGACGGTAGCAATAAATGGTGGCTACCACCGCCGGAGTAACGGTATACCTACAGACCACCAGGATCTGGAATACTCGTGAGAGTTTATCGCTCTTGTACCATGAAAGATTTTAGAACTCAGAACTCAGATTAGAATCTGCAAATTTAGCATGCAATTATTCATCATAGATAGCAGTTTATTTATAATACTTATTTACAAACTTAACGTTGGAACTAATAAGGAAAAAAACAAAACGGTTAACAACTAATAAGGAGAAATAAAAGGAAAAACTAGGTGTTATAAATAACAACTCAAAGTTGTTGAAACAATTTAGTTTCCTTTGAATAGTTCTTGCTGACTCAACATGTGTAGACTTGCTTGCATGTGTTTGCATTCTAACATTCTTCTCTAAAAATTTTAGTTGAAGTTGAAACTTGTGTTTCACCTCCACTAACTTTTGATATAGAAATCATTGAGAGTGATCTAAGCACTTCATTTTTTGATGAGGCGTAAATTTCATATGTAAAGTATGCAATTGGATGTTTAGGGCCTATACAAAACAAATATCACAACTTGGCACGCTATATATAGAAGTGTAGCGGCAAGTAGGGATCAATTCCATAGGAAATTTTTTTAGAATTAACATTAGGCAATTAGTAAACTACATTAAATTACAAAAACGAGATTACGATCATTTCCCACCATGGGCTAATAATATGTATGGTTCAAAACACACTTAACCAAGCATATTCAATTGATTATAAACATCAAACATGAAGAAATTTAATTCAACAATGAAAGATTATACGTTCACTCAATTATGATCACGAATGGATTAAAACCGCAATATCGCTATAAATATTATCCTTTGCATGACAAATGAAAAACTTATAATATTCTGACTTTAATATACAGGGTTTCAATTAAAAGTGTTTTAACCCAAAACTTAGATTTTAAAGTTCAATACCCATCAATGGTGAAAATATGATCCCAACCTTTAAACTAGTTACCACACGTGATTAAAATAATAAACACAACTAATTAGCAAAAGAAAACAACAAATAAATAAAAAAAACTAGTTGTATTAGAAAAAAACTAGGTTACAAAGAAATATACTAAGCTTCAAAGCAAGAAAACTATAAAGATGATGATGAATAGTAGAATACATACCAAACACTAAGAGAGGGAGGAGGAGGAAAGATCCCAAAGACCAACTAAGACTATCCTGAAAATGAACATGTTGAAAGACCTCTCAAAGAAATGAGGAAACAAACTATTTACACAAAAGCCCTAATGGCAAACTTGAAAACAAATGTGCCAAATATGCTCGGGCCGAATTAATTTTGCCCAAATCGGAATCGATTCGGTATAGGGGAGATTCGGTACTTTTAGGGGCAAATAAATTTGGACCATATCCGAATCGATTTGGATCCTTGAGGTTTGAATTCTTATGCTTGGATCAACATACGAAAAACATTATAATTTCTTCTTTATAGATCGGAATGATGCGCAATCGGAGGCTATGCGAAGATAGGTTATAGGGATACACTTCCATAAAGACTTTGAGTTAGAAACCCAAATGCTAAAATGACTAATATTTCCTTAAATATGCATTTTATGATGGGACTTTCTTGGAATGCGGCCAAACTTCATGCTTAGCACCTTAATACCTACAAAAGCTCAATTATACTTCGTAAAACATATAAACGTTCATAAACGAGGTTGTTTGATTAATGAGCATAAAGGTACCCGATGCGGCTAAAATGCACAAGTATAAAGGGTAAATAAATTTAATATTTTAGACAAATCACACCCCATAACTTACACATTGTTACTCCCTAGCAACGAAATGAAAATAAACAAGAACTACAAGTAGCACCATAAGGGGTAAGTATGTACAAAGAAGATAATTGCCACTTTTATGGGAGAACGATTGCATTTAGCGTATGCAATAAGCCGTAAAACCCCTAGATTACCCTAGTGGACGAGTGTTAGCTCATAAGGGTTTTCAAGGATAAAACCCCAAAACATCAAAGTTTCCTAAAAAATTATACCCAATCAGAAATACAAGACATGCTCAATAATACGGAAAGGATTTTAACAAGTTATTTATCATTAATATTATATAGTCAACTTCATATAATTGAAGCCATAAAATGTAGGAGGAAGAGAGAGCACGTGCAAATATTTTGATTTGGAAAAAAATTTATAAATCGGATAAATATTAGAGCATGCATAGATATCAATTATCTCCGGATAGTACAATTAATAAATGAAATCACTAAGAACTGGGTGTAATATGATGCGACAAGAAATGTGTTTAAAGTGCGTACTTATATAGGCTCAAGTGAAAGCCTTTCGCGTAAGTAATAACCCGATAAGTCATGATCGTATCCACAGGGAACTAGGATGAATGCTCATAATGACGAAGGAATAGAAGACGAATCCTAAATTGATTCGAGAAAAGAAACTAAAAGATGATTAATTGTGGATATAAATTATACTGTGTAAATGAAAATGAAATTTAAATTATGAACTACGCTACGTGCACAAAAATAAAGCTACTGCAATTAAGTAAATGAATGAGGGAAAAGCAGGTTAGGATATAATCCCCCAAACCCTAGTAAATTTACCGGATAGAATACAAGCTTTTGAATTAGAGAGTTGATCAAAGTCAGTCTTTATTAATCGTAAGCATTACATATATGAAGGTACTAGCCCACATCATACGTAATCAAAGGCAAGAATAAGTGGCGTTGCATAGCCAACACGCACATTACATCCTTAAACACCTCGATTACCCAGGGCAAACAAGGTTAAAGGGCATATGATGGTTGTGAACACTACATAACACGATTCGATCAAAATTTAATTCAAAACCTATTTTCAATTCATGTAAACTACACCGGGGCGGGTTCAAGCAACCCAACCTGTGGAAATTTAGCTGGACATGATTAAACTAAGCATGAACACAAAATCTATTTTGCATGAATTCATAGCTATGTGAAAAATTGGGAAGAAACTTGCAAATAAGAATTGCAACCTAATTTCTACAAATAATCCTACACAAATGTAAAAGAAATTGAAATCAGAAAGGGAACAATACTAGGAATGAAGAAAATTCTGGAATAAATGCTGAAAACTGGAATAAATGTTGAAGGAATTAAAACCTAGGGTTCTTAGTTGCAAAAGTCCTCTAAAACTATCAATAAAAGAACTCCTTAAAATCTAGTAATTAGTTCGAATAAATGCCCTATAAATTTACAAGAGTTTGAGCTAGGTACAACTCTACATTTGAAAAGGATAATCAGAAATTCGTCACCCAGACCGATCCGTCGTGGTCTATCAGTTAGGTCCGGTGTATACCAGATCGGTTCATTTCTGGAAATAATCGGATCGGTCCGGGAGTTTTTTTTATTCAGGAACTTTTAGGATTTCAGATCGATTCATTTTATGATGATATCGTATCGGTCCGCTCTTGACAGGAACTTTGTCTTCACCGTACCGGTTCGCTTTGTCTCACACCGAATCGGTCCGGAGGTCTTTTTCTTTCTACTATTGTTGTGATTTTCTCTTATCTTTAAGGCTTCATAACTTCTGATCCGGGACTCGGATTTGGATGCCATTTCTTCATACGTGCTTGTAGACTCGAGGTCTTTAACTTTTATTTGGTTCCTCGTCCGAACTCTATATGTAAAGTTACTCTTTTGCCCTCTGACTTTTCTTTCTTTCTTTCTTCCTTGGTTTCTTGGTTTTGACTTTTCTCTTCTCTTCACTTGTATAAAATATTTGTAAAAATCATAAAGAATACAAGAAACTCGATGCATTATATAGGAATTATCAGTAGCAAAGACATGAGATAAATCAATGTTTTTTATATGTTACGAGGTGATAAAAGATTGTAAATTAAGGTGATAAATCGGAAAAATTTATGCCTAATCATAATACAAACGGGACATATGGGCATAAAGAGTAAATGTAAATGAAAACTAGGTCGCACACCTATCATCAATGAAGAACAGTGTATTTAAAATGAAAAATTGCAATATCAATGAAATATACCATTCATTAAACGAGGTGAAATGCATTTTCACAGATTATTGCAATTATCATGACATTTGAATCGCACTTACCCTAGGATCACACTGGACTTTATGGGATATAATATAGGTTTGGGATAAGGTTGTGAAATGAAAGGATAGTTACGAATTCAAAGTTATTTGGGGATGAAACACTTGGAATAATGAAAAATTATGGGCAATTTTAAAATTGGAATGTGATTTTCATAACAAGCATTGGATATAACATTGGAGGCTGACAAGGATTATTGAAAACTATGAACATCAATGAAATATTTCTCTTTCTTTTCTTTAAACTTTTTCTTTCTTTTGCTTTTGTTTATCACCTTTTCTTTTCTTTTTCATTTTTTCTTTTCTTTCGCACTCTTATATGCTTAATTGTAACAAGGGTCATAATTCAATCCCAAGTATCATGCCAAACAAAGGTATGGAAGGTGTATAACTCCAATTTGGAATAAGTTATGGGATTTTGAGTTATGAAATGAAAGCCTAATATTCAAGGTTAATATGGGTGTAATAACAAAGATGTCTAATGATCCTTTCATAAAGTTTAGGCAATTACCAAGTAAAAACAACTTTGAAAATCATGCTCAAGTAACACATTTCAAAATATGAACTCAATTAATGAACGATCAATGAAAGAATAATGAGATTACTGACGACTTTAACGTTTTCAATGAGGAAAGGGTAATGTATAACACTCGCAAACGAAGAAAATTCCATAGCTCACTTGGTGTAAGTATAGTCAATGCAACAAAAGATTATTGAGTTATAAAATCCTTAAACCAAATCATTTAAACTAGAAAATCCCATGTGCTTATGGGTTCAAAGTTTAATTCATGAAGTTTTTCATCATATCAATGATTCGGGTACTAAAGTCTAATAACGTCTAAAATCGAGAGCATGCGTCATTTAATTATCTATTGGATCGGGAATTTATTTGAAATTTATCATCGAAAATAAAGTCAAAATACCCAACAGAAGAGAAAAAAGAAAAAAATGAAAATTTTCATTTTTTCTTAAACAACAAAAGCATACTTGGTAAGAACATGTAATCAAACTATGGAACTCAAAAGGCAATGAGAAAAACATCCTGCACCCCTAAATTAAATGTTTCATTGTCCTCAATGCGAATTAAGAAAGGAAGTTAAAGATAGGAAGAGAGAGATATTACTCAAAATGGAGCGATCTATGGATAGAGGAAGTCCAAAAATTCTACAAATCATGTTAGTACTAAGCATAACAAAATCTAGACTATAATTAAAAAGAAAAATAGAACAAACTACTATTTACAACCTATAATTTTAACTTCTAACTAACTATACACTAGAAGTTGAAATTTTGAGGGTCCATCCTAAAAATGATTTGACTTTGAGGAATAAAAAGTAGTCCCTCATTTGAGTGCATGCCACCTGAAAAAAATAATTTTCTTTAGGAATGCATAAAGCGAAAGAAAGGAACCATCACCGATTAAAAATATTTGGAGGATGATGGGCAGTTTGGATTCAATGGGGGACAAAATAAAATTAGTCCCAAGAAAATCAAAATTACCTCCCAGAGGTTTTCAATTGGAATAGGAGGTAGGGAAAGTGTGACTGAATAATCCATAAGAGAAAGTATCTCAAAATAACATTCCCGTTCAAGAATTGGGTCAAAGTAGTCAATACTTTCATCTATTTCTTACAATAGTTGTGATGGTTTAATAATGGTAGGAAACCAAGGAAACGAAAGATAGTCAACCTCAAAATAATTTGAAATATTGATACGAAGTTGAAATTCGAAAGTGCTTGGATCACTGCCAATGATTTTATCTTCAGAAGTGGGTGGAGGTTAAATGCAAGTTTCAATCTCAATCAAACTTTTGAAAAAAGAAGTCATTTCATCGAGTTGGATATTTTTTCATTTGCCCAAGCATCATAAATCTCGAATTGATCATTTAATTCATCTTCCCCACTTTTCAAAGTTTCTCAAGCATTTTGTGAAACTCTTTCATTTTTAAGACTTTTCATATAATCACCCATCTTCATAGGTGGTGGAGAAATTTTTTCAAACTTGATTATTTCATTTTCAAGAATTTGGAAGTATTCATGCTTAGTTTTGGAATGTAACTTTTAAAAAGTGTTATCACAACAACTATCACTAGCTATAGAGTTAAGATGAGACAATTTTAAATGGGTAATTCAAATACGTGATGAGCACCAAAATTTCAAGTCTCTTGAAACAATTTAGTACAAGTCACAAAGTAAGTAAAAAGAATATATAATATATACACAAAGTGCTAAAACACTAAAATCTTATAATGAATCGTTCCCAAGTAATGGTGCCATTTTGATGGTGCATAAACTTTAATAAATCGAATAAACATTAAAGTGTAGCATGATATTCAATCCTCACCAGATATTACACTCAAAAAAATAAATCACTAAGAACGGGGTCTAATACACACAGGACATTCAGGCATAAAAGAGTAAATGCAAATGGAAATCAGGCAACGCACAGGTCATCAACGAAGAATGCTATACATAAAATGAAAAATTGATATCTCGGTGAAAGGATATAATCCATTAGGGGAGATGAAACCCATTTTGACATATTATCACAACTATTATGACTTTTGAATTAATTCCACACTAGTGTCGCATGAGACTTTCAAGGGATGTAACATAGGTTTAGGGTTAAGTTCATGGAATGAAAGGGATATTTATGGATTCAAAGGTGTTTGGGGATGAAACACTTGGGTTAATTGAAATATAATTTTCATACAAAACATTGGATATAACAATGGAGAGAGTTAACAAATATTATTGAACAATATGTATAATATGGAAACACTTTCTCTTTCTCTTTTTTTCTTCTTTTTCTTATATTTTTTTCTTTTGTTTTCTTCTTTTCTCTATTTGTATTTCTTTTCTCTATTTGTATTTCTTTTCTTTTGCACTCTCACATAATAAGAACATCATTCAATACCAAGTATCATTCCAAACAAAGGTATAAAAGGTGATATGTATGGTTTAAAACTAAAATTTAGAGTTGGTTACGGGATTTTGGGTTTTCAAATCATAGGCTAATATGTAGGCTCAAAGTGGGTGACTAGGGAAATATATAGGGTAAGGTCAAGGTCAAAATGGGTGTAATAACAAAGATGGCCTATGATTCTTTCCTAAAGTTTACACAATTATCGAGTCAAAATAATTTTGAAAATCATGCTCACGTAACATATTTCAAAATAGAGTCAATTAATAAACAATCAATGAAAGAATGGTGAGATTACAAACGACTTCAAAATTTTTAAGGAGGAAAAAGTAATGTATAACACTCACAAACGAAGAAAATCCCAACCCTCACTTAGTGTAAGTATATACAATGCAACAAAACATTACCTAGTTATAAAGGCCTTAAACCAAATCAATTAAATAAGAAAAGAGCACGTGCTCATGGGTTTAAGGTTTAATTTATGAAGTCGATGATTCGAGGACAAAAGTCTAATATCTTTTAAAATCGAGAACATGCATCATTAAATTATCTATTCGATCGGGAAATTATTTATAAGATCATTGTAAACAAGGGTAAAAAGCCCAATAATTGGGGAAAAGGAGAGAAAATATTTTTGATTTTTTTTAATTTTTACAACAAAAGCAGGCCTGGAAAGAACATGCGAAAAAATCAAAGAACTCAAAAAGTAATGGGAAGAATATCCCACACACCTTAACTTAAACCTTGTATTGTCTTCAATGTAAAGAGAACCAAGTTAAAGAGAAGGAAAGAGAGATATTACCCAAAATGGAGCGATCTCCAGAAAGTACAAGTCCAAAGATTTTACAAAACATGTTAGCACCAAGCATAATTAAAAGAATAATAATAATTTAACTAATTACACTAGACACCAAGTAAATAGGAAAAAAATCAACGTAATATGTACAACCTAACATTTCAACTTCTAACTAACTATACACTAGAAGTTGAAATTTTTGAAGGTCCACCTAAAATATGATTTGACTTTGAGGAATCTAAGGTGGTCCCTCATTTGAGTACATGCCTCCCAGAGAAAATGGGTTCCGTTTATATAACGGGGGACATGTATAAGGCAGAAGAAAGGAGTCATCACAAATTAAATATATTTGGAGGATGATGGGAATTTGAAGTTAAAAGTGGACAAGACCAAATCGGTCCCAAGAAAATCAAAATTACCTCCAAAAGGTTTTTCAATTAGAATGGGAGGTAGGGAAAGTATAATTGAATAGCCCATCAAAATAAAGTATCTCGAGATAATATTCCCGTTTAAGAATAGGTTACAAGTCCTCAAGACTTTCATTTGCATCTTGCAATAGTTTCAATGGTTCGATAATGGTAGGAAACAAAGGAAATGAAGGACACTCAACCTCAAAAGAATTTGAAATTTTGATAAGAGGTTGAAATTATAAAGTACTTGGATAACTCTCAATGAATTCTTCTAAAAAAATGGGTGAGGTGAAACACAAGTTTCAACCTCAACTGAGCTTTTGGAAGAAGAATTTATTTTACCGAGTTGGACCTTTGTTTCATTTGTCCAAGCTTTGTAACTCTCGAATTTATCGTTCAATTCTTTTTTCCCAGTTTGTAAAGTTTTTCGACTGCTTTGTTGAACTCTCTCATTTTTCAAAATTTTCATCTAATCACCCATCATCATAAGTGGTGGAGAAAATTTTTACGCTCTATTTTTTCATTTATAAGAATTTGGAAGCATTCACGCATAGTCTTGGGAGTGTAACTTTGAAAAGTGTTATCACAAAAATTAACAATAGCTACATAGTGAAAATGAAACATTTTCAAATGGGAAATTTTTTTTCCAAGAGAGGGACGGAACCCCCACACATATTATTACTAATAGGAGAAAAAGCCTCTCCTAAGTGGAATTTTCAAGATCAAAGAAATATCAAATTAAAAGTCATCCTTTATGGAGCCAATAGCCAAAGGACCAAACATAAATATAAATTAGGTACTTTATCTTAGACCCATGACAAAGAGCCTATAAACCTAGTAAGACTTAAAAATAAACCTGATGTAATTACAACCAATAACATCCAATTTGCAAGCACCTCTAAATATCCTTGGAAGATCCATGAATTTGTTGTAAACTTAATCTGAAGATGAACCAAATGGGCAATTCAAATACGTGATGAGCACCCAAATTTCAAGCACCTTGAAACAATTTAGTACAAGTCATAAAGAAAGTAAAAAGAATATACAATAAATACACAAAGTGTTAAAACACCTAAAATACTAAAATGAACCGTTCCCTAACACCGACGGCATTTTTTGAGGAGGCACAAACTTCGAATGTAAAATATGTCATTAGGTGTTTACGCCCTATACAAAATATATACCACAACTTGGCATGCTATATATGGAAGTGTAACGACAAGTACAGATCGAATCCACGGGGAACGGTATGTAGGATTAAATTGATTTAGTACATAGAAAAGGGGGAAAATATGATTATAAGAGAATAGAATTAACACTAAGAAATAAGTAAATTATATTAAATTACAAAAACAAGATTAGGATCATTTTTCCACCATAGTCTAACGACACGCATGGATCGAAACACACTTAACCAAGCACATTCAATTGATTATAGACATCAAACATAAAGAGATTTAATTCAACAATGAAAGATTAAACTTTCACTCGAATATGGTCACAAAAGGATTAAAATCGTAATATCGCTATAAATACTATTGTTGCGTGACAAATGAAGTTAAACGCCAAATATGCCGACTTTAATACATAAGGTTTCAATTAAAAGTGTTTAAATTCAAATTTTAGATTTTAACGATCCATATCCATAAATAGTGGAAATATATTCCCAACCTCTAAACTAGTTACCACATATGATTAAAACAATAAGTACAACTAATTAACAAATGAAAACAATAAATATACCAACAAAAACTAATTACATTAAAATGAAACTAAGTTACAAAGCAATAAACTAAGATAGAAACTAAGAAAACTATGAAGGAAAAGATGAGTAGTAGCATACATACCGAACCCTAGGAGAGAGAGAGAGAGGAGGTAAGCTCCCAAACACCAATTAAAACTATCCTAAAAATGAAGATAATGAAAATCCCTCAAACTAATGAAGGGAAAAACTATTTATACAAAAATTCTAATGGTAAACATGTAAAACAAAGGTGATCTATCTGCTCGAACCGAATCAATTCGGCCAAAAGTCGAATCGATTCGGTTGAGAAAGTATGAATCGATTCGGACCCTTGAGGTCTGAATTCTTGTGCTTGAATCAACATACAAAAAATGTCATAACTTCTTCATCATAGATCAGAATGATGCGCGGTCGGAGGCTATGAGAAGCTAGCTCAGAAGGATACACTTACATGTATACTTTGGGCCAGAAACCCCAATATTAGAATGACTAAAATGTCCCTGAATGTACACTTTATGATGGAACTTTCTCAAAATGCGACCAAACTTCACGCTTAGCACCTTAATATATACTTCATAAAACATATAAACATACACAAAAGAGGTTTTTGGTTAATGATCATAAAAATAGGAATTAAGGTACCCTAGGGGATAAAATATATAAGTATAATGGGTAAATAAATGAAATATTCGAAATGAATCAATTAAATCTTTTAGGCAACGACCTTAAGATTTTTCGGATAACTCTCGACATGGGAATAAGCTCACCTAAGTTAAATGGGAAATTGATAATATTTGACAACTTAGCATTGAACTCATTAAAGAACTCATTCTCTAACAACTTAATTGTTTCAAACTTAGTCGTTATATTTTGTAACGTGAAAATCCTAACAGTATTGGTACCCTCATGTATGGATCTTAAAATATGTCAAGCATCCTTTGATCTATCGTAAGTCATAAATAATCTGAATTTTTAAGCCGAGACTGCGCATAAAATAGCATTCACTCCCTTGTAATTAAATGTCGAGGCATTTTTCCAGTTATTGTCCAAGAGGAGTACGCTTTTGGTGGGAGGAGTCCGCCATTGCTCAATCGAGTACCAAAAATTCTCATCTATCGATTTCAAGAAAAATTGCATCCGCATAAGGATAGTTTGACGTATCAAATATGGAGGTCGAGTAATGGAACTTCCCTCTCAGATAAAATCCATTTAAATAACCCTAAATGCACAAAAACAAAGGATTTAACATAGTAAGCGAGTGTAACCCGCTCTGATACCAATATGAAAAACTCTATTATGCGAAGGTTTATACATATTATCAAACATACATCAATTTTTTAATTTTCCAATTTTAGTTAAAAAAAAAATTAATCTTTGCACCGATTTCAAACCAAGTGTTATGTAGAAAAGTTTACTAATTTTATCTTGACCTAAGCATGCATCTAGGTGATAATCGCAAGAATAAAATAAAGACAAACCATAACACGGAAATGTACGAGAAAGATCAACAACGGAAAAAACCTTGGACGACCCATCCACACAAATCACTATGATATAGGTATAGCTACAAGGACAAATTATACTACACAACATACTCGATGCCTTCATGCCTTGGTTCTCTCTTTTATCCTTGAACCTTCTTCACAAGATTTTTTGGACTCCTTCTAACAGTCAACGTAACGTAAGCGCTCCTCATGTATCAGTATCCACAGATCTTACCATTGCATAAATAGTTCCTGTCACACAATGAAAACATGCATGGACCACTACAGAAAGCAAATAATGCAATCCACCGCATGAAACTATCTCTTGATGAAGAGAAAACACCTTGGTGCAAGGCAAACGGAGATCTCAAATAGACATAAGATAATGATTCTTGGATCTCAAACTTTGCGTGTAGACTAGGGTTTGGGAGGCTCAATATTTATCTATAAAAATAATTTTCACAAAGACCTATTTATAAAAACTGATGCCAACCCTCCTATCTATTGAAAACATGAAAAATGAAGAGACACAAAAATCAAGAAAACTCATTCCTACAAATTATATAAGGTCATTCGGACGAACATAAAATTCTCATTTGAACGAAATAAATCTCATTCGAACTAACCTGCTAAACTCATTTGAATAGAGATCGAATGATCTTCAAACATATAGGTTCTCTAAAATAAAAATAAAAACTCGTTTGAACCTTATTTGAATGAAAACCACTTATTATTTGAACTAGACATAACTCTTCTTCAAAAAACTAATGAAGACTCATTTAAACGAACTGAAAAAATCGTTCGAACGACTTTAAGCAAATTTTATTTTTCTTTGAAAATTATTTTTTACAAAAAATGTCTCGGTTTAAAAGCTGACACCCAGACAATGTATTTAAGGATCAAACATTAATATGCATTCATAGCTCACTGAGGTCCCTTGGATGTTGAAGACGAAACTCGGCACGAAACTCAATGACACTTTAACTTGGCCCCTACGATCTTCAATCACACACCATAGTCTTGAAGGACAAACAACACAAATCCTAACTAATGACACAAATGGTTTTGTCCAAATGAAATAAATCTAAAACTACAAATTGACTTGATTGAAAATTTACCCTTGCAGAGGTGCTGAGGACACCTTAAACATAAAATACATATATTTTTCGTAGTTTATATGACATACTCATATAATTTTCTAGCCTCGAGAATCATCTCAAAGCGATCTACTAAAATCTTGACTTAGGTGGTATTCAAATAGTAATTTTCTCATAATATACGGGCACTCCCATAAATATGCAAACCAAGCCCAAATTTAACCCCAGCCATAAAAATAAGCATGTGTCAAGGATTTAACCACGCGATTAAAATGTTGACCATGAAACTATATGGTTAAATGCATAATTAATAGTTTTTTCCATCACTGGGTATCTAATCCACTTACAGTTAAATCTTCATAGATTTGACCACGTGGTTAACCACTTAATCGCACGATTAAAAATATGCGACACGTGGCACATAATCAATATAAGATCTCCTAGGTAGTTAAACGTTTAACCATGATTGAATCCTCGGTTGATCATGTATTTAAAAGTACCATATGAGGCCCTATAAAAAGGGACCCGCCCCATTAGGAAATGGAACCCAAAATCCAATGTGTATTCAGTTTTCTAAAAATCCCTCGATCCCAAATATTATCCCAAGCGAAGTTATATATGTCTCAAAAAGTCACTTCTGCCAACAAAAGAGATTCGTACTTACATATAAACTCGCAAGTCAGAGCCATCAAATCCATAACTCTATTCGAAGCTACCACCTCATCGGGATCATTCCCCCCGAAGAAACTCAGCTCGTGCTCTAAGAGTAAACATTTCGATAAGACCTCAGTTTATGTCTTAAAATATTGGACCTAGAAAAACATATACTAGTGTAGTACCATAACCTGCCCCCCATTAGGATACCGAGTATACACTTTACATTATGTATATTTTCAAGCCTGGTACTCCTCCAATATTTCTCATAATTGAGTTGAAGATTATGTTCTCACACTAAAAAGGCTAATAAAATCTGGTAAAAGAATGTACGACTAGAAAACACACTTTTTCCTAAATTCCAACTTGTTTTCGGGAAAGTGTTCGTGAACAAGGTTACTCCAAAACTTTTGAGAAACCCAAAATCAAAAGTCATAATAATCCTCAACAGTTCTCTAAAAAAATGTTCCCGTCTCAATGGCGACACCCAAAAAGTTGTGTTTTCTTGAAACACTTATCAAAAACTTATTTTTTATAACATATTTTTAGACATGTGAACATAGTATTCCAACCCATAATGGAAATTATATACCAAGGACTAGTCTCCTTAAATCCTACAATGTTGTTGTGACATCCCATAAAATCTAATTTAGATTGATCAAGTCTAAAACAAATGAATAGAAATCTAAACATTTTGGTATCTTTCTAAGCATGATTGAAAATAAAATTGGCAGCATCATATAAATAACTTAATATAAATGAGTGAACCACAATAACCACAATACTTAGATACCAAAACCAATATGGTAATAGAGTCCTCGCAAAATATCATTGTCTCGTAATATAATCCCATAACAATTTAAATCAAGTACAAGAGTAAACTGACTCAATAAAATAAATCTGATAGAATATATAAGAAAAATAAAGAAGAACGAGCATGAAGGCTCGACACCTACATCCTATGAGTAGCAAGTGGGATGAAATCAAGTCTCGATCACGGGTGAGATTGTACTGGCGGTCTATGTCCTAAAAATTGTAAATCAGCAATGTTAACAGCAAGTCTACGAAGTAAACGAATATAACGGGATTTAGGATTATAATATAATTACACACCTTTATCTCGTATTTTAGTTACTTTTAAGTTATCCCAACCCAACAAACTAAACATATCATGTGTCTACTCCCAAACCCATTTCAACCCCATGAATACATATTATCCAATTTGATAAGTAAGGGTTCCATTATTATAGATTATATGCATCACTAATATATGAATATATCAGAGGAATATAAGCAAACATTAACTCTATATTCACATAAGCATTATCTATAACACACACATCATAATAGGTGACTCACTAGCCTTCACAAAATGAAGCCATATTTTTATCGCCTTCGGGGATTGCTCGTGCGTACTAGGCTAAATTATAGGTTTTCCTATACCTACAACCGTCGCAATATCTACCTGGGATCACACCAGTTATATATCCCCCTACCCAAAATCTATATGAAAGGATCCCCTCCTCCCCGTACATCTCTGCAAGTTATATGAAAGGATCCCCCCGTAGTGTCTAGGGTAAAATAAATAAGATAAAACTCATCTTTCGCACCAGGGTACCCACGTAATTGTCATCGTGCGCACCCCATAAGGATATCCCATTTAGTACTTCCCCCACGAGTACTCACACCCGGTATGTTTCACATAATACACCAGAAAATTTATCCACATCGTATGAAGGATAAGACTTATCCTCTTTATCATTAACTTCGCATAAATGATTTAAACGTCTTAAACCAACATCTTAGTCTGACCCTCTTAGTTCCATTAAAAATCCTTTGTTATACTAGTTAAGGAATAAAAGTCTCAATTATGCCTTGGCCGTGAGCGCGCCATTAAAACCTAGTTGTTCAATAATAATTGTTGTCGTTCGCACGACTAAACCATGAAACTCACCATAAATTGATTTTTCTTCAACCTACATCCCTGTTATGACCCTTAAACCCAAAGCCTCTATTTAAGGCTTGTTTAAGGATTTTAACACCTCCTCTACACCCTAAATTATCGTACAAACTTCACCAATCCAATTTCTATGCTATCCTTTAAAGTTTAGTGTACTTACATAAGAATTTAGAGGTATAATTCATAATTAGAAACCTAAATGTGAATTTCATCTTAAAATCCCAAATTTTTAACTCATTCATGCAATCTTTAAGGGGATTTGATCAATTATACAAGTATAGCATAACTTTAACATCAGTTCATTCAAAAACTCCTAAATTCATGATAAATTAGACCCATTTCAATCCATGGGTAAAACCTAATTTCACTAATTAAATTCCATACAATATTTTGTTGTTTAATTATCTAAATTGAGTATTTATATGTTTAGATTTAGAATCCAATGCATAATTATATTCTAATACCAAGAAAAATTATATTAGCATACTATGTAAACTTATCTTGAGAGGTGAAGTCCCAATTTGATTGCCCTAATTCTTTCCTTCTCCAAGTCCATTTATCTTCTTCTCCAAGTTATATCCTCCCTCTAGCCTCTCTTTAGACTTAGGTTTTCTCTATAAAATGTTAAGAATGAACTAAGATAACCATAATCCTCTTTTTTGTCTTGTTATCCATGAAAGTGGGATTGGGCACTTTATTAATCTTGGACTATTAAGCACAAAACCATAACCAATTATTCTAAAATATAACCCAATCTATATACTAACCCATAAGGCATAAAAGTCACTCTTGTAAGGTAAAATCGAAAAAAAAAATTATGTCCCACAAGTCATCCGAACTCACCTATCAACATTTTTAATATTTGCATTTGTTCAATTTTAAAATAATTTATTACATTTATCTGTTAAATCATTATTAATTTATTTAGGTGTATTACATGTCATTTAGAATTTCTCTTTTAAAAAATTATACTTATACACACATACGTAAGTGAGGACACCAGTCGCTGTAGATAATTACGTTACAATGTAACATCAAATAATTTTAAATAATGCATTAAATTTACGAGGTATTACAATCGTATTATTTATACATGATATCCCGAAGCCCATACACAAATAAAAACTCCTGTTAGATCTATATAGGATTTTATCCCAAGACGCCCCAAGTACATAGGCACAATACCAATCCCCACTTGTGAGACCAAGCCTTACAATACGTCTCTTGGATTATTATCTTTAGGAATGTCTCCATATTTAGTCCTCCCTCTATATAAGATGGACATCTTAACCATCTTAGATCAGCCCGAGGTCTTACGACACCTCCGAGACATAGATCATTCGATAAGGAATATGAAATCCATGCCAGCGACTTCTGATCCACTCCAATTCCAAAACAGCATATTAAAGTCCATCGCCCGACTCTGAAATAAAACATTCTTTACACGACTCCCGAGCCTTGTACCTTGGAGGCACTTCTTGCACACCTCCCAAGCCAAGTACTCACACATCATGATGGAACACATTCCATGTGTAAAACGTGCATTATAAACTATGTAGGCTTTGATCTTGTGGCTACATCGGTACGTATGCTCAATACTGAGGCTTCCCTTGTGAGCACAAGCCACTACATAGTAATGGATTTTTGTTTCACCTCCACACACCAACGACTTACTATTACACCTCCGCACATTAATGACGTTTATTACACCTCAATGACATATATATGTATTAACAACCTTCCATTATACAAGGCCACATATACTAACAACCTCCCTTTATCTGTATACTTATTTGTATGCACACATGCTTGTGTACCTATGTAATTTTTAGTGAAGCTCCCACACCTCTCACTAACACCATTTTATACCTAATCAGATGTTTGTATTTAAAGGAATCCTCAAACTAATGTCTCTTAGCATGCTTTAAAATAACACTACAAGTAATTATAAAGTAAAATGCAGTGATAAAGTCATTAATAAGGAATCATGAAGAACAAGTTGTGCGTCTAACACCTTTCGTACTCATAACTTGGTTCCCAAACCCAACCTAAGAATTTCTGGAACAATCCCAGGATTTAGGGTAAGCTCGATAGGCCTAACCGGACCCATTTTGTTTATTTTTATATAAAATAAATAGAGACTCTGAATAATTGCCCCCTTGCGCGAAGAATAGCTTAGGACAATATGGGCATGCACAAAATTGGATATGGTGTCTAACAACTTACATGGTCAGCACAAAATCGGCCTAAAAGATAAATGGAAATCGAGAGATAAGCACTATTTCCTCTTCGGAGGCACACCAACACAATTCATTGGGGACCGCATCACCACAGTGGAGACTTCGATGGGGATAAAATCAAGAGAACCGAACTATTATTATGCTTCATTTCTTTGTATCGAATGTAGTATTCATGCATGAGTACTTTTTCATACATTTTAAAACTTCTTAGAGGCCGTAGTGTTAAAATCCCTCAAAATGTAGACATATGCTTAGGTCCTTATGTACAACATTGTACATTTATCAAAATAAATAGGCTCCCACGAAAGACCGCGCGATAAAATAAACATCAATGTATGTAATAATAAATATTACCCATTAGCATCATAAACTTCATAGTCGTGATTTTCTGAAATCGCTAGGCAGTATACAGAGGAATGGTCTAAACAAAAGTCAATTTTTTTTTTTCAAATTAAATATAAAACTTAAACAAGTTAAACCCAAAGTAAAACTTGGTACCAGTTTTAAATAAATTGTTAATATTACACTAGATTAACCAATTTTATCTCATCCTAAACATGCATTTAGGTGGTAGGAGATAAAATAAATCAATTAACCACAACACGCCGATGTACGAGGAAAACACACAATGAAAAAAACCTCAGACGGCCCAGTCACGCAAGTCATTATGATGAGGAAAGTCTTGACACTTTTCAATCTGCAACCTCTCCACCACAATGCAATGCAGGAATTCACCCACACAAGCTGGCAAAACATTTGATTCCACACACACCTCGGTATCCACCGAACAAGATTAACCACCATCTATGGATACGGAACATGGGCGGACCATTTTTTCACCGCAGTATCACACCATGAAGTCCATCGTGTGTAAATAGAAAATTGGATACAAAATCCTCTAAATGAAACGATGCTCAATCATAATGAAGAGAATAAACTTTGTGGTTCCCACAAAAAAAGATCTCGAAGCTTATAGAACAATAAAACTTGGATCATAAACACTTTGGGTTAAACAAGGGTTTAGGAGATTTGGATAGGTATAAGAAAATGATTTTCTCCAAAAGTCTCTACGAAAATAATTGCCTCAACCCTTTTATATAGAAAACACATTTTTTGAGGTAGCACGTTTTTGAGAAAGTTCATTCAAACAAAAACAAGACTTCGTTCGAACAAAATTGGAAACTCGCTAGAACAAAACCAAAGCTAGTTCGAATGAACATCCAATCTCGTTCGAAGGAGCTTCGAATAATATTTTTTAGTAAAGAGAAAAAATTTCATTTGATGTTTCTTTGAAGTTCACTTAAATAAACTGCTAATCACATTTGAACAAAACCCATAATGTCATTTGAACGAATTTAAAACAAAAATATATATGTGAAGACCTTTAGAAAATAGCTCCAAACAATTTCGAAAAAACAAACACCTAAAAAATAAACTTTTCAAGGATCACAATTCGTATGCATTCATACCTGGGAGATCCTCAGAAACATAAAGACTAAACACAGCACGAAATAAGGCATGATATGTAATATCTGAAGCTATACCCTTATATCTTCTATCAAACACGTCATAGGTTTGAAAGGTTAACAATACAAAGATTAACCTATGCCTCAAAATATTTCGTCCGGAATTAAGCTAATACATTCAAATTGACTCAATTGAACATTTATCCTTACAAATCTCCCCCTTTGAAGAGTGCAAGAACCCCCTAATTTTAAATATTCTTTTAAAATTAAACATAATTTCCTTTTAAGTGTGGAATGAAGACGGTTCAACACAACACACACAAATGACATATTTTAATTTATTTTCAAATTAAAATTAACTAAACACAAAGTGAATAAATTAAACAACAAATGAATTTTTCACTTAAACCAAATTAATTCAACCCAAGTCCCAGAAATTTGCCTAACAATAATAAATTCAATTTTGCAAATTAGGCCAAACCAAATTATCAAATTAAATATATGATTTGATTAAATTAAGTTAAATTTCACCCAATTAATTTTAGTACCAAAATAAATACGTGTGATAATTAGACCAAATTTGATCTTGAATTACCTAAGCATGCATCAACGTGTTTTGCAAGATAAAATAAACCAATCACACTACACGCCGATGTACGAGGAAAATCGAAAACGGGAAAAACCTCGGACGGCCCTAGCCTAACGAATCCATTAAGTACGGAATTACAAATTACAAGACAGTAGACTTACATCAACAACTTGACTACGTCCAAGACTTGACACTCCTTCTTGTAACCAACTCTGCCTAGTAGATAACCATGGACTCCTCCACAGTCTCAAACTCCTCCGATGGGACTCTTGGACACCGTCACCCTCACACGAAGCTTTTCTTAGAATTGGAACACCGCGGCGTAAACCAATGTCTTCTTCTTTATGGGATGTAGAAGTAAACCCAAACTTCTCCTTTTTATGGTAGATATGAATCAATGGTGCCAAACAACTCCAAGCAAGTATTATATATATGAGGTACTTGGATAAACAAAACTATGGGTGTTGAAATTAAACACATAAAAACATGGAACTTTGGTTGGAGTATGTTCTCTCAAGGAAGGTACAAAAGTCTATGGTAAAACCTATCCCAAGTAAGTTTTAAACTGCAAAAAAAAATGAGACAAAAGAGTGGAAAAATGGGATAAAACTGCCAAAACTGTTCTCGCCCAAAATCTCGTTCGAACGAGATTTTCGTTCGAACGACCATCTAACAATATTCCAGTGGCCAAAATGGGACAACTCATTGGCAAACTCATTCGAAGGAAATTCTCGTTTGAACGACATTCTCGAACGAAATGTCAGAAAGTCCAATGATAATACGCAAATACTGCGTATTTCATCCTCCGAACGGACGCATTTTAGCCCCCTCGGGTATCTTATTCCCTATATTTATGCTCATTAACCAGAAACCTCGTATTTCTACGTTAACATGTTTTGCAGGGGTTAATTGAGCTTTTGTAGGTAATTGGATGCTAAGTGTGAACTTCGGACGCGTTCCGCTCTATTTCCGTACACAACCGCACGTTCAAGGGCATTTTAGTCATTTTATAGATTTGGTACCTGGCCCAACATCTTCATGGAAGTTGTATCCCTCCTCGCAAGCTTCGCGTGGCCGTAAACGGTGCGCGATTCCGATTCAGAACGAAGAAGTTACGACGATTTTAGCGGAGGGGAAATGCAAGCCAAAACAGGGGAAAATGCAGTCTGCCCCTGCTTGATCGATCGATCGACCAAATGGTAGATCGATCGACCCTTCCCATTTTTGCCCCGTCTTATATGATTGATCGATCGACCAAATGGTAGATCGATCGACCCCCTGTTTTTCAGCAGATATTTTGCATTTCTTTTGTCTTTTCTTTTCTAATTTAATTCCCACTTGGTATATAAGCCAATGTTGATGTAATAAACAGGGGTGAACGTTTTTAGATAGTTTTAGAAGATATAATAGTTAGGGTTTGGGTGATTTGCTTAGTTCTTCTTCATTTCTTCTTGGATTGACACACTTTTGGGCTTGAATGTTGACTATTCATCATCCTCTCTATTAATATAGTTTGTATTTCTTCATTTCTTGCTTTCTAGTTAATTTACAAGCTTTCTAATTTAGGTTTACATGCTTTGATTACTTGCTTTGTAGTGAAATTTTACCGCGTTTATTTACCGCATTTTTAACATGCTTTCTAGGTAATTTAAATTAGGTTGTGTTTGAATTGAACTCACTCGAGTTTACGCGTTACTTTGCTTTGGTGATGGAGTTTACGGGTCTATTTCGGGTGCGTTGTCCTAGTTTTTACGCCTAGGAGATTTGACGGGGCATATCATGTATGTCCCGTGCTTACGACCTTTCGCGCGTAATTTTCGAGATATTTGTTGACGCCAAAATCTTATTAGGCTTTTATGACGATTTAGGGCGTAACAACCCTTAATTTAATTAACTGTCGAAATGAGATGCATTTGTAATAACTCGTCGACCCATGTGACCATTTTATACTAATTAACTCGGGTGAGGGATATTCGACGCAACCTACAGTTTTTACTCGCTTTCATAATCTAGTTTCAATACATTGCCTAGTTAATCATTTCCCTTTATGCATCTTTTCTTTTAGTTTGTAATCATCTTTTATACTTTTATTTCGGAATATTAAATCACTTTAATTCTAGCAACTCGTCTCTGTGAATTTTTGGTACCCGACTTACCGCTATACTTACCCGTTAAGTGTAGTCGTAATTTAGGTTTTTGTATAGTTCAGGTGAACCGAATTCAAAACGACCGGCGCGTAGGTGACTCTCGCGCCGCGGCAAAACCCTGTCTATCATCCAATTTTACATTTTAAGCCCAAAAACATTTTATCCAAAGTTCTACAATAATTTTTGTGAAAATAAAATACGATTAAAATAAAATTACACCCATAATAAAATTATTCCAAGTCCCTCTCTCTCTATATATATATAATAAAGTATGAAACTTATGTATGTCATAAGCTTAGTTGATGATGTCATCTAAATTAGGTTTTTTTGCACTCTCTATTTTACCCTTGAAATTTTTGGGTTCCCCCTCATTTGACACACTCTAATTTGTTCCCCCTATTTTCAAAATTTAAAAAGAGGGGTATAATAGAAATTTTCATCTATCTCCCAAGCACACGCCTCCTATTTTACTTATGTCCTAGCTCAGTTACCTCATTACCCATATCTTTATTCTCTCTCAAATGCATCAATGAAAAAACTCTCATCCTCCAACCCACTCCTCCATCGGAAATAAATCATGTTTCAGAAACCCAGGCACCTCACCCCCAACTCGATCTTCATATCTTCGGCACCTCATTCCCCATCCCTAACTCGCTGGAACCCCAGACAGCCTCCATTCCTCCATCTACATTCGAAACCACTTCCAAAACCTTGGCCTTAAAACCCACCTCAGAGAATACACCACGCCTACTCCCCCACCAGATCCTCCTGCAGTAAGGCTTTTTGTGTTGTGTGCTACTTCAAAACCCTACGTTATGTGCCATAAGACACAAAGCTTCTACTTCAAAATTAGGTTTAGATTGTTTGGTCCAAACAATCAGAGTAGCTCCCGCCATGATCTAAATCTCTAAAATCAAACTCAATTTTTCAACGAGAAATCAAACGCGTTGTGTGGACGGATGTTGTTTCAAACTCGAGCCAGATCTAACACTACCACCAATAATTATGTCTGACGGATGTTGTTTCAAACAAGGGCCAGATGTTGTTGTTATCGATTTTAAACACGGGCCAGATGTTATTGTTATTTTGAACAACAACATCTCAGATCTGAAATGTATGCTCTGTACATCGATGGAGTATTCCAGTTGCGTCATTGTATGCTCTGTATATATGCGTAACCTATGTATGTATATTTGTACATTAATGGGGTATTCCACCTATGTACGTATATCTGCGTCAATGTATGCTTTGTACATCGATGGAGTATTCCAGCTGGTTAACGTTTCCTCAACTGTACATCGATGGGGAGTTCTTTGGAGGATGTGACATTACTATAGAGGCATACAAGAGCGGAGAACTGCATGAACTATTGGATAAGGCACTATGATCCTGATCATTTTCATCCGCGAATATGTGTCTTATGAATCATCTCATTGAACTCAAGTGTTTTCTGTGTATTATGTAAGATAAAAGGAAATATCGATTTTCATGTGCAAGGTCATATAGGACCCAAATATATCAAACATAAAGTTCGTAAAAAAAATGTATGCTCTGTATATATGTTATTTTGAACTCAGGTTTGAAATAAGTGTGTTTCTCTCCTCCAAATCCCTATTTACGCTCTATTTTGTACGCTTTATGCTTCTGCCTGGGAGATGTGGTGTGATGGAGATGGGATTTTTAGATTTTGGCATATGTGTTGTGTACTCTTTATGCTTATATTTTGTATGCTTTATGCTTCATGACAATTCTCAGTGAGGAGAGAGTTTGTATATGTATAATTATATATCAGTAGTGTGTTTGTGTTTTTTTTCAAGTTTATTGTTTATTTGTTTTCATATTTTTTTTCTTTGATTTCATGTACCCTGTTCCTGTTGTTAAACGATAACACACCGACTGGCGAAAATAGTAACTCAGCCTCGATCAACAAATTAAACATGTCAGCACAAATTTTATGTATTTGCTTTCTTTTAAACAGGTATACAGACGTGGCTTGTGAATATAAACTAACATAAGGTGTACACTGTATGCATCCTTTTACTTCCTTTTAACAGGTATGCATCTTTTTACTTCCTTTTAAATAATTTTATGTATTAGGTGTCCAACTTATTCAGATTCAGAAATTATTGTAGTTTGTGATACATCCAATGCACTGAAGGCATGTGTTTGGAATCTGGATGCTAGCAAAAGTTGTTGTGTGTTTGGAATGGGACCAAAATCCAAATAACCCTTACATTGTTTTGCCTTATTACACTCTTGATTCTAGAAGATGTTCACACTTCAAGTATTTTTGTGGGCACCAAAAAGAAGGGATTATGGAAAGTGATGGAGCTCTTACTGCCAACAAGCAATTACTTAGTCATATTAGTTTTCCTACTTTTTGTCAGAAATATCAAGTATATTCAATTTAGGCTTTTGAGGTTTTTACTTTTTACTAATACAAAGTGCCGCATGTCGGTCCAACACTCAGTCGAGTCATTTATAAATGTTTATACTACGTCTAAGTATGTTACATTTTGTTTACTTAATATGATGGTTTGTATTAGTAAAAAGTTCTACATGACTTGGTCCCAAAAATTATGTTGCTTCATTTTATAAAGTTATCATTACACCAAAAATAGGAATCTGGCATGGTTTAAAACTATGCCAGATCAAATCTGGCACGATTTTTTGAACTGTGTCAGAATCAAGTGTTCCAAAATGGCCCTTTTTTTGGCACGGTTTAAAAGTGTGCCAAATTTGGCCAAACAGGAATACTTCTGGCACACTTTTAAACCGTGCCAGAATTTAATATTTCTGGCACAGTTTTGAACTGTGCCAGATTGAGCACAGTTTGATGGCACTGTTCAAACCCGTGCCAAAATTTGATACACTTTTGGCACGATTTTGAACTCTGCCAAATTTTTGATAGAAAGAAAAAAAAATTATTTGAAAACACAAAAATTCACAAATTGAAAATCTTGCACGTTGTTGATAAACTAATGTACATACAAACTTCAAAATATTACAAGTCATTAATAGTTCACAGACCAAAAAAAATGGGCAGAGTTTTCTCTATTTTCTGTACATTCTAAAACCTGCTAATATAAAACTTGCATAACATAAAGCCCGCACGGCCACAAAATATAACAATTAACTTACAAAAGCCCGCACGGTCATAAAAGTTAACAATAAAACTACAAAAGCCCGCACGGCTGTAACACAAAAAAATATAATCATGAATAAACCCCTTGTTGTAAACCATTGAGTTCTCTGTGTGTTCCATGTGAATAAATGCCAACGATAAAAGGTTATCCTGCAAAAAAAATAGGATACAAAAAAGAGAAAATATTAGTACTCAGTAATTTACAAAAAAAAGCTTACTCAAGCTAAAAAATTACATATAGGAGTTGCAATTATTATTATATTATAAAATTGAAAATCTTACGCAAGTTTTGACTTCCTGATCAGCTCGTATGAGTTACATTTGTCCCGTGTGAGGTTTCGTGCCTCTTACGGGGTCGTTTAGGGGTTGGTTTGGGTTTTCACCCTCCAACGGCTTGTCTTCAAGCCTAATCTATGTATTTTGAAATTATCATCATATTCTCAAACCGGAGACCCGGGACTACGCGGTCAGTTCGTACGAGTTACATTGGTCCCGTGCGAGGTGTTCGCGCCTCTTACGGGGCCGTTTGGGGGCTAGTTTGGGTTTTCACCCTCAAACGGCTTGTTTTCAAGCCTATTCTACGTATTTTGAAATTATCATCATATTCTTAAACCGAAAGACCCGAGACTACGCGGTCAGTTCGTACGGGTTACATTGGCCCCATGCGAGGTGTTTGTGCCTCTTACGGGGCCGTTTGGGGGCTGGTTTGGGTTTTCATCCTCAAACGGCTTATTTTCAAGCCTAAACTACGTATTTTGAAATTATCATTATATTCTCAAATCAGGAGACCAGGGACTACGCGGTCAGTTCGTACGAGTTACATTGGTCCCATGCGAGGTGTTCATGCCTCTTACGGGCCGTTTGGGGGCTGGTTTGGGTTTTCACCCTCAAACGGCTTGTTTTCAAGCCTAATCTACGTATTTTGAAATTATCGTCATATTCTCAAACTGGGAGACCTGGGTCTACGCGACCAGTTCGTACGAGTTACATTGGTCCCGTGTGAGGTGTTCGTGCCTCTTACGAGGCCATTTGGGGGTTGGTTTCGGTTTTCACTCTCAAATGGCCTGTTTTCAAGCCTAATCTACGTATTTTAAAATTATCATCATATTCTCAAATTGGGAGACCCGGGACTACACGGTCAGTTCGTATGACTTACGTTGGTCCCGTGTGAGGTGTTCGCGCCTCTTACGGGGCCGTTTGGGGGATAGTTTGGATTTTCACCCTCAAACGGCTTATTTTCAAGCCCAATCTACTTATTTTGAAATTATCATCATATTCTCAAATCGAGAGACCTGAGACTACGCGGTCAGTTCATACGAGTTACATTGGTCCCGTGCGAGGTGTTCGTGCCTCTTATGGTGCCGTTTGGGGGTTGGTTTAGGTTTTCACCCTTTAACGGCTTATTTTTACGTTTAAGTGTTGATTTTTACAAATTATCATCATATTCTCAAACTGGGAGACCCGTGACTACGCAGTCAGTTCCTACAAGTTACATTGATCCCGTGTGAGGTGTTCGTGCCTCTTACGGCGACGTTTGGGGGCTGGTTTAGGTTTTCACCCTTTAACGTCTTGTTTTTAAGCCTAATCTAGATATTTTCAAATTATCATCATATGCTCAAACCGGGAGATCCATGACTACGCGGTCAGTTCCTACAAGTTACATTGGTACCGTGCGAGGTTCGTGCCTCTTACGGGACCGTTTAGGGGTTGGTTTAGGTTTTCACCCTTTAACGGCTTGTTTTTAAGTCTAAGTGTTAATTTTTTCAAATTATCCTCATATTCTTAAACCGGGAGATCCATGACTACGCGGTCAGTTCCTACAAGTTACATTGATCCCGTGTGAGGTGTTCGTGCCTCTTACGGTGACGTTTGGGGGCTGATTTAGGTTTTCACCCTTTAACGGCTTATTTTTAAGCCTAATCTAGAATTTTCAAATTATCATCATATTCTCAAACCGGGAGACCTGTGACTACGCGGTCAGTTCCTACAAGTTACATTGGTCCCGTGCGAGGTGTTCGTGCCTCTTACGGTGACGTTTGGAGGCTGGTTTAGGTTTTCACCCTTTAACGGCTTATTTTTAAGCCTAATCTAGAATTTTCAAATTATTGTCATATTCTCAAATCGAGAGACCTGTGACTACGCGGTCAGTTCCTAGAAGTTACATTAGTCCCGTACGAGGTGTTCATGCCTCTTACGGTGACGTTTGGGGGCTGGTTTAGGTTTTCACCCTTTAACGGCTTATTTTTAAGCCTAATCTAGATTTTTCAAATTATCATCATATTCTCAAACCGAGAGACCTGTGACTATGAGGTCAGTTCCTATAAGTTACATTAGTCCCGTGCGAGGTGTTCGTGCCTCTTAAGGGGCCGTTTGGAGGCCGGTTTAGGTTTTCACCCTGTAACGGCTTATTTTTAAGTCTAAGTGTTGATTTTTGCAAACTATCGTCATATTCTCAAATCGGGAGACCCGTGACTACGCGGTCGGTTCTTACAAGTTACGTTGGTCCCGTGCGAGGTGTTCGTGCCTCGAACGGTGACGTTTGGGGGCTGGTTTAAGTTTTCACCCTTTAACGTCTTGTTTTTAAGCCTAATCTATATATTTTCAAATTATCATCATATGATCAAACCGGGAGACCCATGACTACACGGTCAGTTCCTACAAGTTACATTGGTCTCGAGCGAGGTGTTCGTGCCTCTTACGGGGCTGTTTGGGGGTTGGTTTAGGTTTTTACCCTTTAACGGTTTGTTTTTAAGTCTAAGTGTTGATTTTTGTAAATTGTCATCATATTCTCAAATCGGGAGACCCGTGACTATGCGGTTAGTTCCTACAAGTTACATTGATCCCGTGCGAGGTGAGCGTGCCTCTTATGGTGACGTTTGGCGGTTGGTTTAGGTTTTCACCCTTTAACGGCTTGTTTTTAAGCCTAATCTAGATATTTTCAAATTATCGTCATATTCTAAAACCGGGAGACCCGTGACTACGCGGTCAATTCCTACAAGTTACATTGGTCCCGTACGAGGTGTATGTGCCTCTTACGGGGTCGTTTGGAGGTTGTTTTGGATTTTCATCCTCTAATGGTATGTTTTTAATCAATTTAGAACGTTTATTGATTTTAGAAAATTTTAACATAGTTTTATTTGTTTATTCGTTAAATTCAACATGTTTTAACATTTAAAATAAACTCAACAACAGCACCAAATTCCAAAACCAAACCACCAGCAAATCCCTTCCACCAATTTAACTAAATAAGCTCATAAAGTAAGCCATTTTATGTTTGGCTACTTGTTGCCGTTATTTTAGGCCATTTTTTTATTTAATGTTGCAACATTTAAAGAGAATTTGAGACTTTAAGACTAACCAGATTTCATTTGTATTTTGATAGCCACCCGATGAACTCTTCGCGCCATAACTTCTCGAAAGTATCCCATTTGGTCCAACAATGTCTGCAAATTCTGAAATCTTCTATTCCGAGCGGCATTTAGTTGTTCATTAGACGATATCTTATCTTTCAAGTTTCTCAGCTCTTCATAATGAGAACGAGATTATTCTATGACTGTTGAAGTGTCAGAAGACTTATATTAAAATGTTTGTCTTATAAAATACAAAAAGGATAAAAGGGGGAAAGAACTAAAATTGCACTTATCATTCATCAAATCATCCTTTATTTTACTCCAATACGATGTCTTGAAGAATTACACGATGCTAGGTTTCACGTCAGTTACATGCTCCTGAATTCAAAATCAATACATGAAAGAATAAAACCATACTAGTTGATGATGTGGGTGAAACATGTCAAATATGCACAATGTCAAGAATATTATTGTGGCACATAAATTGAAATCAAATTTAGTAAGGGTAAAATCAATTTGTATCTTTCCTTCTTGAACTGAACCTTTCACCTTTTTTTGCATAGGTTATGTCATTCAAGTTTGTGTTGATTTTTCCCTACCATTTCACCTTTAAACCTTTTTTTGTACCATTTAAATAACGCCCAAATCTCTTGAAAATTTAAAAACTGTGTTGTGCAATCCCCAAACATAATAACATCGATATCAATCACATTAAAAGTTCAACATAAGCTACCAGGAAAACAATTTTAATGATTTAGTCACCAAGTTAATTTTAGTATTGTACACCATTTTGGCTCTAAAAATATGTAACTACTCCAAAGCTTCATTTTGCTTACAACAATTGCCCAAATCAACTAAAACAACCTCTCGAGTATAAAATTTAAATATATACGTGCAGAGAGAAGTGGCGCGACAAAACTTGATTATTACCCGCCTATGTATTATGTTTGCTAATAAAACCTAAAAATAAAAGAAGTTGTCCACCCAAATATTACACATTCAACTATTATACCAACAACTCGTTAAATTTAAGAGTCATTCAAAATTGAGTATGGAGTCTAATCAATTAACTCCTAAAATACCTTTAACCTTATTGTAAATTCAAAAGTGGCCATAATGCAAAAATGACTACAAAAAATGCAAGCTTTAAAAAAATCGCAACATGAACAACACTTAATCTGTTAAATCTTAAAAAAATGCAAACAAATTCAAACAAATCTCAAATAAAAAATGCAAACAAATACATTATTAATACTTAGGTTTTACTTGAAGCAAACAAATATTGGGTGGCAGCACACCCAAAAAGATAACAGGAACAACAGTTACCTTGGGCGGCAGGAATAAATCTCAACCTAATTTAGAATAAGGAACTGTCAAATCTCAAAAGAAACGACAGGAACAATAGTTACCTTTACCTTGGGTGGTGACAAGATGATGAGGTGCGGGCGAGGTGATGAACAACAGGAATAATCTTGGATGAGGAGATGAGGGGCGGGCAGGCGGGATGATGAGTAGACTAGCTGCGATAGAGGAACCCTTCAGTATAGATAACACTGTTGGCTTTTGTTTTCATGAATAAAAACAGTTCTCAAGTATCTGAACTGAACCATGTCCACCTTTACTCTCTACCTATCCTTTTTCCTCCTCCTTATCCTCTTCGTCGCCACAACCGATGATCAGCCTTACAAACCCACTGATTAGTTCCTCTTAAACTGCGGCATATCCTCCAACTCTAATTCCTGGGATGGTAGGAACTGGGAAGGAGATGCCACCTCCAAATTCTCAGCCAAAAACATAGCTTCCGTTTCAAATTGAAAATGGGTTCAAAAGGATGAATAAATTACAAAGATTGATTGAAGAGATAATTAAAACATGATGAAATGTAGGAAAGATAGAGAGATAAGTTTGAGGGATTCCATGTAAAGCTTGGCGGATCTCCAGGATACGTTTCACACTAAGTGTTTTAATTCAGTTTCATTTTCATAAAGTTTTCTAAATAAACTAGTAAACTAAGATAAAACAAAAAATTACATAAAATAAAAAGATGATAGTATTGTAATGTTTTATAAGTAACTTAGTGTTAGAAAATGGAATTTTTTTTCCAGCAAGGGGATCTCTAGCAAAATGGAATTTTTTTCTCAATGTTCCAATTAATTATGCATTAGGTAACTCACTAATCATATGATTAAAGCAACATTTATATAGTTTCAGTTAAACCCTTAAAAAAGTTCACAGTTTAAACCGTAACAAAAAAATCACCATAGTTTAAACCTAAGTTTTATTCATCATAATAAAAGAAAACGTTTCAATGAGACCCCCCTCCCCCCCCCCCCCAAAAAAAAAAAACATCATTGTTAAGTCCTTGCAAGAATGCATCACATATAACTGATCTGAATGAGTTAAACCCACATTTATTAATCTCTCCTAAACTATTTCAATGAGACCCAACATTTCTTCACCACATATAAATATTTTGTAATAAAAAAAACACTTAGTCGGAGAGGGTAATACCTTAATCGTAAATATTTCTAGCCGAAATCCATACCCGAATGGAAATCCATACCGGAACTGGGAAGGCGACGCCACCTCCAAATTCTCAGCCTCCCAATAATAGCGGAGGCTTGGTGGACGGAGTGACTGGATGTCGCGGATTTTTGAGGCTTGCGAACGGAGCGGGTGAGGGGAGGGAGAGAGAGAGAAGAGAGAAGAAAGCAGGTGAGGCTTGCAAACGGAGCGGGTGAGCGAGAGATTGAAAGATAAGAGAGGAAAGAGAAGAGGGAAATTAAACATAATAATTTTTTTAGGGTTTTTTATATTTTAATCAACTGTACTCAATTTTGGCACACTTTAAAACAATGCCAAATTTTGGCACTGTTTTAAAGTGTGCCAGATTGCCATTAAACCGTGCCAGATTTTTAACATCACGGTGTGCTCAATTGTTATTTTTGGTGTAGTGTATACTGGAAGCTAGATCATTTTCAAGAACTGATGAATAAATCTATAAACAAATTATGATAATTTTTACACCCAATTTGAAAATGCTTAACAATTTTTACACCCAATTTAATAAGAGTAAAAGCACGTTTAAAACGATAATACACGATAACACTACTTATGAACACGTCACATGACATTGTATAATTAACTCTAAAAAATTATTGACGTGTCTTCAAGCACAGGCAGATCTATTATAAACTGTTTAGACTCATGTGTTGTAAAAAAAGTCTAAAATGTTTACATTTGTGTCGTAAAAAAACCTTTGAAATTACACGATTCAATATTTTGAAAAATTACACTTATAATATATAAAACATTTATTATTTACATTATACACGATTTTATAGTTTTTAAAATTATCAGCGTGCCTTCAGGCACGGGCATACCCTAGTATATATATATGCATTCATACCTTTTGGAGATTATGGAATCAATTGTCGATGACGTAGAAACATGGCACTTTAAAACTCGGCACTTTAATATCTTCGCTTTTAAAATACTGGTCGCTACGTCTTCAACTCAAACTTCAAACGTCGTAGGATTGGAGGATACTCACTCATACTATCCTATGACTCGATTGTTTTTGTCCGGAATTGAGCCAACACTACATTAAGACTCAATTGAAAATTTGATTCCTTACAAATATATTCCGGGACAAAAACCAAAACAAAATCCTAAAGGATCGTCAAGCTCAACTAGACTCAAAAACATCCCACACAAAATAAAATAAAAAATACAATGCTTGACTCAAAAACCACTCTAAGACCGCTTTGCCGCTTTAAATATTTGTCGCTGCAAAAAAAATCCTACACACTTAAGCAAACCATTAAACGCATAGGGAATATCAAAATATTAAATGCAATGAAAATAAATACTCCCCCTAAATTAATTCTCCCCTATCATCAAATAATGACCTACTTATAAAGAAGTCTCCCCCTAAGATAAATCTCCTAAACTAGAGGTTTAGAAACCACTTCTCCCCCTTTTTATTCAGGAATAGATAAAATATAAGAATTAATTAATTACTCATTTCTCCCAAGTAAAAATGATTATGCATAAAGTGATAAGAACATTAAAGCATATGGGCAACAATAAGATAACTAATACCAACTTATGATGCTAAAAAAATGATACTAATTTGAAAAAAAAATCAAATACTAAGCATGTGATATCAAACAAACTACGCAACAAAATAGATTCCAATTATGAATTAGAAGCATAGATGGACTAGAAAGAAAGGCAAAACTCAAAAAAAATTACCATATATATGTATACACAAGGAAAATCACTAATGCACATGCACATACACATAGGTATAAAACACCACTCATGACACAAAATACATTAAGCTTTTCACACTCGTATGGCAAAAATGTGTCCAAAAACATGTGGTATACGGAAGTGTAGGGGTGTGAACTAGTAACAATTAAATTTCGACCCAATCACTTAAAAGAATGTTCATGGAGTTCTCAATTGATTGAAAAACTTTGTCACATTTAGATATAGCCTCACGTGACAATGTAAATTGCACTCAATGAACAAACATACACAATGCACATAAGCCTAGAATTTTTATGATTCTACAAACCAATAGAGTCATGACAATGAAAAGGCAACTAGGATAAACGAACATTGTGCAAAACCGTTGATATACCATCCAAACTCCCTCAAAATATGCATATAATTATGGAATGACTATATTAACTAAACAAAATAGGCCTTGGCAAATTATTTTTCTTTTAATGCCATATTTTTCTTTTAGGCCTTTAAACCACGTATTTCTTTTAGGTCCATTACAAACGGTGGCTTACTCGCAAAGGATAAATTTCCTTTTGAAGCCCTTCCCCGTGCACATTCATATAACAATTTTTAATATCATACAAATCTCACGTGCAACGGATTTAACATGCACAAGTCCTCTTAGGTCATAAAATATTTAAGTGACTAGATTGGTACGAGAACACCTCACAAAGCTCAAATATACATGTAAAGTTAAAATTTCAAGTGATCTCGTGCATGTATGAATTGAGGCATATTAAAATAGAATCTATTAAGCAACACAAAATCCAACTACTCCATGCATGTATGACAAAGAACATTTTAAGGATTGATAATCTTAACTAAAAGTTCTAGCCACATGAAAGCGAAAAGGAAAGGATTCATACACAAGTATATGCCACGAAAAGTGTGTCAAACTAAAATACACACAAAGAAAATCTTTTTGAGTTTTTAAAATTTTTAACCAAACATGCAAAAATATTTACTCAAAAGACAAATGAAATCATTTTGTATTTTTTGTTTAATGTAAACTAAAATGAAAGAACTATAATACAAAAGAAAAAAATTATAATTCTAGCATGAGATATGTGATAAAGCAATAGCAAGAAAATGATAAACAAGCATACAATTAGCATGATAATATAGCATGAAGCACAAAAGCTAAAGTATGCAAATAACTAACACACTCAACCTTTAGATTTAGCAAGGGAGGAAGTATGTGAAAGCAAATGAGAATCAAAAATACTATTTTGTAAAGCTACCAAATCGGATCTCCTAACCCAAACTAATGATGAATGGTGATCTCGAAATATAGGAATATTGGCTACCTTGGTTGCCTTACGTTGAGATTTTCTAGGACCTTGTTTAAGATCAAAGCAAAACTTCCTAAGATGACCTTTTCGACCACAATGTGAGCAAGTAAAGACTCGTCAAAAAGTAGTACCTAAGGATTGACTTCTAGAATTGTTCCTAGGTGATTCTCTCAAAACATTAGTTTTGGCTTGATGAATGGGATCGTGACAAGAATTGAATCCTAAACCACAAGTGTCATTTTTTATTTGGATCTTGCCTAAGATTTTATCTAGTTTTTCGGACCTACACTCTAAATTAAATTTGACTTTGCTAGAGTCTTTTAATTTATTCTCTAATTATAAAATGTTAGACACTAATAAAATATTTCGCTCTTCAAATGCGAGAAGCTCATTTTTCAATGATTCCATCAAACCTCTAAGGTTATCTCTCTCACCTTCTACATATTCAAGCTTCTCACGAAAAGATCTATCACGTGTCCTAAGGTCATCAACCAACGCACTCTCATTAACGACCTTGGCACGCTCCCTTAAACTATCTTCTAACTTCAAATTTGTTCTGTTTAATTTGATAGATTATTCATATAATTCTCTAAATGCAAATTGAAGTTCACTATCATCAGCCCCTTCATCACTATCACTCTCTCTTTCTCTTTCTTCTCCACTCTCACTACCATCATCTTTTTGGAATTCACAATCAAAGACCTTGGAAGCGTCATGTTTTAAGGTGTCATCGTCGGACACTATCTCACATTCACTAACATGACTAACCATGAACGCGGTAAAGTTGCGCTCAATGGGGGAATTGGGACCCTCTTCCGTATCACTATCACTAAGGGTGGCATTATATGAAATAGGTTATTTACCCTCTCTCCTTAGTTTAGTGGGGCATTCAAAAGCCCTATGGTCATACCCTTCACAACCAAAACATCGATTTGACTCCTCACTATTTAGATCTTCATTTAGTCTTTTAGGGGATTTTTGGGCTTTGTCAGGCTTAGAATTTTCGAATTTATTAAAATCATTTTTTAAACTTATCTTTGTTAAATTTAAGAAATTTTTGAAATTTCCTAGCAAACATAGCCATGTCCTCTGAGTCACTATCACACTTATTAACCAAAACTTATTTTTCCTCCTTTTGGGCTTTCAAAGTAATGCCCTTATCTATTTTCTTTTCATTTTTGAAGGGAAACATATCTAGCTCATAGGTTTGCAAATCACCTACTAATTCTTCAAGTTTGGTAGAGTGAAAGGTGGGTAAAGAATTTAAAACGGTCACTTTAGGGATAAATCTCTCAGGTAGGGACCTTAAAATTTTCTTTACAACTCGATCGTCGGATATTTTCTCTCCCAAATTAAATGATGAATTTACTATATTGAAAAGTCTAGCATAAAATTCATCAAAAGTTTCTTTTTCATTCATTTTGATAGTTTCAAATTGAATGGTGAGGTTTTGGAGTTTAGAAGCTTTTACGACACTTGTTCCCTCGTGGGTGAGTTGTAGGATATCCCAAGCCTCCTTAGCGGTTTCACACGTCATGATACGTCGGAATTCATCCGGTGTGATCGTACTAAACAAAGCATTTAATCCTGGGGAATTAAAATTAGCAAGTTTAAATTCATTTTCACTCCATCTATCTACGAGTTTGGGAACACGCTCATTTTCTATCAAGCATGTAGGTGGCGATCACCCGTTAACAACTGACAACCAAACTCTCTCGTCGATAAATTTTAGTGTCGATTTCATACGCGCTTTCCAATACACGTAGTTGGAACCATCGAAAACAGAAAATTTTAAAAATGGGAAAAATTCCATTTTCAACCAAAAATATTTAAAAAGACTGTTAAAAGCAAGTAATTTCCTTTGTATGTAAAACTCAATAGATGATGCGGAAGCGGATATAAGTGATGGTTCAACAATTAAACAAAACAGATTTTAGTTTAATAAAACAAAATTAAACCGATTCATTTATCCAAGTCCTAGAGTTTGCCTAAGTCATAATTATTAATTATCCAAAGTTAGGCGAAACCAATTTTAGCAAATGACTTGAATAAACCAAATTTAATATAAGTCCCAATTAAATTGAGTGTGATACATTAAACCGAATTTTATCTTGAATTCATTCTAAGCATGCATTCTAAATTATGAACAAGATAAAATAAACGATATCACACTACGCCGCGATGTACGAGGAAAAACCCAAGACGGAAAACAACCTCGGACGGCCCTAGCCACAAGTCCACTAGATACGGAATTACATTTACAAGACAGATAGACTTACAACGACTGACTCGATCCCTCTCAAGCCTCGATGCTTCTTCTCGTAGTCACCTCTTCCTAGCGGAGAACCTCGGAACACCACCGCGGTCTCGGAATCCACCGATGGGACTTTATATGGTCACCGTCACCCTAGCATGGAGCCTTTCTCCATGTGGGTAGAATCACAATAAAAAGTCTTCCGAACGATCGTAATATCATAACCATCCGAACGATCTATAACTCGAGGACGCAGGGTCTTATTGCTATCATCTTCCAGGAATTACTCATTTTATCCCAGGTTATCATATATCGTATTATTATCACACCGCCATGGTAAAACAACCAAATAAACGTATGGGAAGCGACCATAGTTCCTCCCCGGCAATGAGACGAAACATACCCACCACGTCTCAACCCTAATAAAAATCATACAATAATAAATGGACGCTATGGCCTGGGGAATATCCACACTCTGCTCCTCGAACCAGGGTGCTCACCCTCATCGCGCAACTTCCCAATGATAGCAAGGTATGCTTCACTTATATATATATATATATATATATATATATATATATATATATATATATATATATATATATATCATTCACATAAGATACACATACATCATCACATCATATCAATATATACCATCACATAAGGTATATGTATCACACTATTTACATACTCGTATTACGCTCTTAGGCATAAATGAAATAATATCATTATTTAGTATATTTTACTCTCGATATACTACTCGTCAATTCTCACATAACTTCCCCACTTAGCATACACTATGCTATTTCTCACTTGAAGTTCACACCTCACTTCTATTTATTTGAATTGTCTCTTAATTCAATTTATGTTGAGGATATTCTCTATATCCTAATGCACTTTGATTAGCATTTCTCATTTATGTGAGACATCTCCCAAGCTAATTATCGTTAAGGATATTTTCTATATCCGTCTGCACATCAATCAGCATTTATGATTCTCAATTCATATTATGGTTCAGTCAATCATATGAACCTTTAAAGTTATCCCATTTGGGATTTAAATTCCAAAATCCAATATCAATAAACGCATTCTCACTCTTTCATATAATTCCATAATTATCTTCAAATAGAAACCTCAACGGTAGTGGGCTTCACCACTTAGTATTTACGATATTCTCTAATCGGTATTTCTCAAATTAAGTCCATATGACCCAAATAATATATAATGAAGGAAACTCCCTAAAAGTCTCCAAAACACACTTCTCATAATTCCTATAGAGGTTCCCATTCGATAACCTCAAACGAAACGGATTAAAATTCTCCCTAGAAAAACATCCCTGAAGTTGCCCATTTTCCGAATCGATTGGGGCCAAATCCGAATCGATTCGGCCCTGCGAATCGATTCGACCTCCAAGGTGAATTGATTCGGGTCATAAGACCTGGGATTCTGTCTCTGGCCGAATCGATTCGGGTTGGGGCCGAATCAATTTGGTCACTCAGACCTGTCAAGCTGGATCATTTCGAATCGATTCGGGTTGGGGCCGAATCGATTCGGCCTGTTCAAGGGCTACGGAAATGGCTATTTCTTCAAAGCCTAAAATTCCCAAAAATTCATTTTACCCATATTATCTTCATTTCTCTTCAACCCAATCACATTTATAACGTTAAAATTCATCCAAGAACACATTTCAACTAATTTCTAACCTCAAATCCATTTATATACAATAAATCTAAGATTTTCCCAAAAATCTAGGTTTTACATATTCACCCAAAAATCACAATTTTGATCCACAAATCTTGAAATAAATGGTACACAATAATTATTTAGCAAGTTTAATCACTTGCCTCAAGTTCGTAGGGTCTGAATCCTCCTCGAGATCGCGTAATGGTCGGAAATCCCACTTTTCTCCTCTTTTTCTTCTTCTTTTCTTCTTCTCTCTTTCTTTCTTTCTATTTCTCTTTCTCTCTAAGGAGATTCCTATCTCCCGTATGCTTAATAAGCCTTTTCTCCCAAAATACACACTTTAAATGACTCGGTAACTTTAATTCGAACCAAATAAACTTAAAATATTTCGAAACCCAAATAGACCCCAATTACAGTCATTTCGACTATCTCGACTCTTCCGGAAACGACTACAACCTCAGAATTACCATTCGAAACACTTTTTAACATCTTTAAATTTTGACCTCAAATGCCAATTTAATTATTCTCCAAATAAAATAATAATTGTTTCTCCCAAAATAAATTAATTATCGTCCCAAAAATCTCGGGTTGTTACACTATCCTACGTCCATAACCCTCACACACAAAGCATCTATCTGACTCATACCTCTTAAAATTATCATTACAATTTTTAGGGACTTTACTGGCCTTGTTATACTTATTTTAATTAAACTTCTTTATATCTTTAGATTATTTTTCAAACTTAAAAATTTTTTAAACTTGTTTTCAAACATGTCCATATCATTGGAATTGATGTCAGACTCATCATCCGAAATAAGTGTTTTCTCTTTTCGGGCTTTCAAAGCAATGCCCTTGACTTTCTTCTTTGTTCTGGAAGAAAACATGTCGAGCTCATAACTTTGAAGATCACTTACAAGCTCTTTGAGTTTTGTAGAGTCTAAAGTAACCAAGTAATTTAAAACAATCACTTTCGTATTAAATCTTTCGGTCAAGGACCTTAAGATTTTCTCGGTTACTTGGTTTTCTGGTATTCTCTCTCCCAAGTTAAAAAATAAATTCATTATATCAGACAATCTAGTATAAAACTCATAGAAGGTTTTGCTCTCCTCCATCTTAATAGTTTCAACTAAGCGTGAGGTTTTGGAGTTTGGAAGCCTTAACATCACTACTACCTTTATGGGTGAGTTGGCGTATTTCTCAAGCCTCTTTAGACGTTTCACATGTCATGATACGACAGAACTCTTTCGGAGTGACCAAACAAAATAAAGCATTTAAACAACGCGAGTTATAACTTTCTAACTTATGTTCGTCCTCACTCCATGATTCTATGAGTTTGAGAATCCTATAATCACTAGATAAGGTTGTGGGTGGGGATCAACCATTAACTATCGATTAACATAACCTCTTATCTAATGCCTTAAGTGTTGATTTCATACGCATTGTTGATGTAAAAAATTAGATTATCTCTAATTATTTGATCACAGATAAAAAATAAATAAGACAAGAGATTTTTAAAGTGGTTCAGCCTTGAAAGAAGGCCCTACGTCCATTATTTTGTTATTGTTGACTGTTTGGGAATTCTCGATAAAAGATTTTACCAAGAGATTCTGAGTCCCCTTACAATGAGGATGATACAATGTATTTATAGCCCTCGGGCTGTAAATGTGAAAGGGTAATACATAGCTATCCAATAGACGTATACATTTGTATGATAATAATGAGCATTTAATGCGCAGTCGATTTGTTGATTATCCGGACATTAATGCTCTGTACGAGATGCATCTCGGACCGCCTAAGCTGCTCGGACCGCCTGAGTAGCTCTATATTCATGAGTTGCTCGGGACAGTAAAGTTCCTCGGAGAGCACCTGTTGCTCGGAGTGTCTGAGTTGGTCGGGGAGGTTGAGTTCCTCGAAGTCAAGGTGTTGTTCAGAAATGTTTGTAAGTGCCATGTAGATTGACACGTGTCTCCACTTAACTGATCCACGTCAGCAGACTAAATTTGGTATCAACAGAAGCCCCCAATGTTTCACAGTTCGAGGTTGAGGATTGTGGAACATTCTTCTCGAAATATGGCGGGATTAAATAGTCATCCTGAATTTTAGGAGTGTTTTCCTTGTATTTAATTTTCCTTTCGAATTCATAGAATCAGACTTTTTGAATTTTTCCCACTTCTTTGGTCTCCGTGCCTTTTTTTGTCCTTTTAGCCGCCGGTAGCGCAAACGTCTTTCTTTGTAATCATTATTTTTACCCCTTCCCAAGGTAAGGTATTTAAGCGTTGCAGAAAATCCTATCGTCTCTTACTTTTTCAAATCTGTATCTTTGATCTCTCCATTTCTTCTCCATCTTGTGCGTTCATTCCTTCTATCGTTCGTTATCAACTGATCTACCCTTCTTCTGTAAGATCTTCTTCTTTCTCCTTTATTTTCTTTGTTCATCATGGTTTACCTTATTGAGTCGCTTGATAAATTTCATTCTGATTTTTCTATTCCTTCCTGGGTCATTTTGGAAGAACTTTCTGGTCCTTCTGATTATTTTCATTTGGCTAAGGGACATTGGTTCCCCAGTCTCTTTGTAGCCGAATGTGGCTTTTCTTTTCCTCCAAACCCCTTGTGTTTGGAATTCTGTGAATATTTTGATGTAGTACCTGCAAAAATAGCCCCCAATATATGGAGAATAGTTAATGGAGTCCATAGGTTAAATCAGATTCATGGAACCCGTTTAGGAATTCCAGAGATTATGTTTTGCTATAGATGGGTTGTCAGTGATAGTACTTTTTATTTGAAAACTAGGTTTTTAAATAGGGCTTTAGTTGTCAATGTCCCAGGTGCCAACAGGGATTACTTCGAGCATGGGGTTGTTATGAAAAATTGGCAACATGCTCCCTTAACTGAAAATGACGTATATCAGGGTCCTAGATGCCCTCCCTATGGCAATGGGATAGGTTATTTTTATTTTATTTAGTTTTTGAAATCATGTTTTCTTTATATTCAATCAAATGCATCACTGATATTTTGATTTTTATTTATTTGCAGTTGACAGCAAAAGAAGATCTCCAAAGGAGACAGAAGTTAATTTAAAGCATCTGAAACTTATCTAGGGTTTGCATCAAACTGTCGCTGATGAACATATCAGATCAGCCTCGTACTTGTTGCAGTACAAGAGTTACACCTCGTCTTTCACTGCTCGTCCAGTGATAAGTAACATAGAACCAGCACCAGTTTCTGAAGGTTCTTCTCCTGAATCGCATATTCCTCTCAGTGACAGAATGGAGAGAAGAAGAGCTCCTTCCCTCTTCGATAAGTCTGCCTCTACTACTGGAGAGGCAAAGAAAAGTAAGCAGGATGTCCCAAAAGAAGGGACAAGACAAATTGAGGCACCTCCTCCAGCTGCTACTAAGAAGGTTACCGAGAAGCCCCCTGTGGCTCCAAGCAAGATTGCAGTTGTTTCCCCTCCAAGCGAGGTTATAGTTATATCACCGACCAAGACAACATCCTTAGTCGAGAATGTTCCTGCTCCCACGAGGAAGTTGAAGAAAAGCTCCTCGGATAAAGTGGTTGAATTCATTTCTCAGCCTCTAACTGCTGGAAGCGGTGTTCCCACTTTCGTTGCTCCGAGCTCTGCCATGAGCTCTGTGAAGTCTTGGATTATCCCCAAAATCCAAGGTCTTGAAGACACTCTTTCCCGGGATAAGGTTACCACCTTGGCAGCTCAACATATTGCCTCAGTAAGTATTACTTAATCTAAACTTTCACTTTTTAATATTATATACTTGCACTGACTTATAATTGTTTTCTTTTTCCAGTTGGTAACTTATTTCAACACCATTTTGAAAAAGGATGAAGCTATTAAAGCTTCGAGCTCCTCGTCAGGTATGGAGGAAGCTCTTGTAGGTCTGACACAACCATTAAAGGATTCTCGTCAGAAGTATGACGAAGATAAAACTGCTTGGGAAAAGTAATTAAAAGCTATTGAGCAAGAGAAATGGAAAGTTGTGGAGTTCTCTCAGGAGTTGGAGAGGAAAATGAAAGAATGTGAGAAGAAGAATACTGAGCTTGAGGAAAATCTCAAAAATTCTGGAGAGCTTGAGAACAAGCTTAAAACTGCCGAAGAGGAGTTAGGCAAACTCCGTGAAGCGGATCTCCAGAGGGAAGAGGCAGAAAAGAAATTAAAAGCTACCGAGGAACTCATGACTGAGAGGGTTTCCTCAAAGAAGGCGAAGAGGAAACTTGCTATTAATAAGTCTTTCAGTACTAGCTGGGACAAGGGTTGGAATAAGGATTTGGCTGCCATGATCTCACAAATGGAGTATGGCGGCCTTCAATATTTCAGGGATGGTTGGGTGGCTGCTCTGAAAGAGATGAATGTCGATGAGAACTCCGACCTATTTTAGCGACACATTCCTGGCCCCCCTCCTTCTCCCGAGGAAGAAAATGAAGATGAAGCTGCTTCCGAGGAATCCTCTATGGTGATCGGAGATCAGATTTCTCATCCCCCGGTTGTCCAGACCTCCTGCGAGCAACTTCAACCAACCAGGATTTCAACCGAGCAATTTCCAACACCCTCCGAGCAACCTTCTATGCCATCCGAGCAACCTACCTCTTCGTCCCAGCCTCCCGAGAAAGTTTTAGGAGACAAGGAGAAGGTGTAAAGTTGTTCGGACTTTTTCTCTTTGCTTTTTTGTTAATGTAACTCTGGGCTATGTACTTCTTTTATGATATAATAAAATTTGAAGTTTTTGGTTGTGCAACTTAGCTCCCTTTTTCTTGCTCTGCTTTTATTCTTCTTACTCTGTCGGCATTTTATTGATTCTTTCTATCTCTTTTCTTTACTAGTTTATGGCTAGAATGGAACTCCTGTCAGCCCATGATACAGAACTGATGAAAAAATGTAACGACTACTTCAAGGCTGGCCATGCTGACTTGAATGAAGCTTAAATCATTGATATCCTCGGTCCAGACACTTCTGAACGAGAAGTAGAAGCCTACCAGTATTTGAAATGCTTGCTCGACCGTGCAGTGGCCAACAATGTAGCATATTACGAGATGATTGAAGACCTCCAGGGTACTCTTGAGGAACTTCAACAATAATACAAGGAGTCTACAGCCCTTTTGCATCAGGGATATGAGAAAAAGTATCAGCAACTAAGTGCTGATAAAGGATATGATAAGTTGTTCGCTGCTTATGATGTGAAGGAGAGGACTTTGAAGACCGAGGTTGAAGAGCATAGGCAGATCGCCAAACTGTTAGAGCAGGAGAACAATAGCTTGCGAGGAGAGATATCACAATTGAAATCAGCAGCATCTACCTCAGGAGCTTTGGTCCCTGTTAATGACGAAGGTTTCTCTTTCCTGGAGGTCGAAAACGCCAATTTGAGAGACGAATTGGAAGCCTTAAAGAGAATTGGAGCAAGAGCTTCTCGAGAACGAGCAAGGGCTGCTCGGGTTACTATTGAAGAGGCAAGAACTCAAGCATCTTGGGAAATTAAGTAGTTCAGTTAGTTGCGAAGAATAAAGCTCTGGCAGAGATGTCCAAGAAGATTCTAGACCTTAACGAGCAACTTTCCACACAAGGATCCGCCTTGGAGAATAAAGAATTTTTTGTAAAAAGTCTCCACGAGCAACTGAAAAGGTTGACTTACCAATTCCACAAGTAGCCCAGGGAGTTCTGGATGGTTGGTTATAATGAAGCCCTCTACCATCTAGATGATCGGATCCAAAATGCAAATAATGAGGGTTACAAGCAAGGATGGTTGAATGCCTTGGGTGTGCTGCAGTTGGAATAGGGTCACTATTTGTGGGATTACTATGACCCTGGGTTGCTCGAGTTGCCAGTGCCACCTTTCAAACTGGATATGAGCTGGATTCCTGCTCGGGCCATTCCTCGATGCCTGATTTCAAAGTATCTCGGTGACTACGGTCTTCATTCCAACGTTGAGATATCTCTCCCGGAGCACTTACTTGATCGGCCGTCAGTAATGAATGTCAGGATGCTCAGAGACCTGAACTTCATAAATTCTCCCTATGCCTTAGATGATCCTTCTGCTGGAGTAGAGCCTGTTTCAAAGGCATAAGGGAAGAAACCAATAGAATAGGATTTTTGATGTAATAATTTCTCATATAATATATATTTCATTTCTCAATGTATTTTGTTCTGGATTTAATGAAAAACTTCTAGTTTTCTTTGCAATCTTAATTGTCATTGTCTTTGGAAATATTTTGTAAGACATTTCTAATGAATGTGCATGTATATCTGTTGAAAAGATAAAGATATTATTGTTGACTATCTGAATTGATGATAATTATCTGACGACCAAGCAGAGTTAGTGATATTTTGTTTCTCGACCAAATTTGGTGGTAATCTAAAATGTCATAAGTATAAAAAATTTATCACTTTTTAATTTTAAGCCCTGAAATGACTTTCATTTGTTTAACCAACTGTTTCCGACCAACCGGAGTTGGTGGTTTTTATTCCCGACCAACCTTAGTTGGTAAATTTTTATTCCCGACCAACCTTAGTTGGTAAATTTTCTTTCCCGACCAATCTTAGTTGGTAAATTTTCTTCCCAACCAACCGTAGTTGGTGTTTCTGGGAAATTTTTCATTCCCGACCAACTATAGTTGGTAAATTTTTATTCCCAACCAACCGTAGTTGGTATTTCTGGGCAATTTTTTATTCCCGACCAACTATAGTTGGTGGATTTTCTTCCCAACCAACCGTAGTTGGTATTTCTGGGAAATTTTTTATTCCCGACCAACTATAGTTGGTGGATTTTCTTCCCAACCAACCGTAGTTGGTATTTCTGGGAAATTTTTTATTCCCGACCAACTATAGTCGGTGGATTTTCTTTCCAACCAACCGTAGTTGGTATTTCTGGGAAATTTTTTATTCCCGACCAACTATAGTCGGTGGATTTTCTTCCCAACCAATCGTAGTTGGTATTTCAGGGAAATTTTTTATTCCCGACCAACCTTAGTTGGTAAATTTTTATTCCCGACCAACCTTAGTTGGTGTTTCTGGGCTTGATGCGTAGTGTGTAGCACTAATACTCCGAAAAAATTTCAACAAAAGGAGAGAATTGGGCGAAATATCCAAAACTTTATTCATATTGAAGAAAACTGCATTACATAGAGATTAAATTACTGATAATATTTGCGCAGATGATCTGCGTTCCATGCATTCTTAAACTCCTCTCCTTCTAAGGTTTCGATTCTATACGTCCCTGGTCGAACAACCTCTGTTACTTTGTAGGGCCCATGCCAGTTAGCTTCCAATTTGTTGTGCTTTTGAATTACTTTCTTTAGCACATAGTCTCCTTCTTTCAGGTCGCATTTCTTTACTCTCTTGTTGTAGAACAGAGTTGTCCGTTGCTGGTATGCAGCGTTTCTGATTGCTGCTTCTTCTCTAACTTCCTCGAGCATATCCAAATCTAATCTTCTCATCAAGTCACTGATAGGAGAGTTGAAATTCAGCACCCTGTGTGTGGGGAGACCCAGCTCGGCAAGTATAACAACTTCACTTCCAAATGCCAGCATATATGGAGATTCTCCTGTGGCTGCTCGTGGAGTAGTATGATAAGCCCATAGTACAGAATGTAGCTCGTTGATCCAATTTGCCTTAACATCCTTTAATCTTTTCTTCAAGCCATTCAGCAGTGTTCTGTTTTTCACTTCAGTTTGTCCATTGCTTTGAGGGTGGCCTGGTGCAGAGTGGGTTTTCAATATGTTCGACTGATGACAATACGCAGCAAACTCCTCGCTGTCGAATTGGGTTCCATGGTCTGTGATGAATGCATGAGGAAGACCATATCTACAAATGATGTTCTTTCATATAAATTGATACACTTTATCATATGTCATATCGATAAGGGGATCAGCTTCCACCCACTTAGTAAAGTAATCCACTGCGACGACGAGATATTTAAACCTTCCTCTGGTCGTTGGAAGTGGCCCGACCAAGTCAATTCCCCACATGGCAAATGGCCAAGGGGAAGTAATGGGTGTCAACAATGCTTGGGGAGTTCTTCAGATAGTGGAGAAGCGTTGACATTTGTCACATTTTTTGGCATAGGCTATGCAATCAGCTCTCATTGTCGACCAATAGTATCCC